>JAIXND010000741.1:0-624124 GCA_023646645.1 Varanus salvator macromaculatus | reverse complement strand
AGAGCCTCAAGCAGAGAGCCCTTCCTGCTCAAAGAGTCACTTGTAGACCTGGCAGGGGATTCCTTGCTTCGTTCCTTGAAGATGCAGAGCAGTGCAGCAGGTGCCCGAAGATCATCACCCAAACGAGGACCAGATGGAAGCATCCCCAGGACATCATCTTCCTCACCTATGAAGACTTCTGGGGATCACGCTGGCTTGTTATTGCCAAACCCCAGGAAGAGCTTCCACCTTGACACCTCCTGCTAGATATCACATTGCAAGCAAACTTACAGCCTGCAATTCGAGCCACAGCACTGATGGATACTGGCGCTACTGCTTCCTTCATGAATGAGGAATTTGCTCAAAAGCACTGTTTCCCTACTTCAACATTGGCAACTCCTATCCAGGTGGACTCCATCCAAAAACGCCCTCTACAAGGAGGCCCCTCTTCTCTCCATCTTTACCACTCACCCTCGAATTGGGAACACTGTGAACAAACAGCAGGTCAAAAAACTCAATAAATCGCTTGCTGCGGTGTTTGTACAATGGCGGTTGTGACGCATTTTTTGAGCCATAGCAGAGGGATGAAAGAACCACATGTGGCTCCAGAGTCGTGGGTTGGTGACCCTGGTCAAGGCTATGGTTTTCCCAGTTGCAATCTATGGCTGTGAAAGTTGGACACCACCAGGAAGGCTGAGCACCAAAGAACTGAGGCCTTTGAATTGTGGTGCTGGTGGAGACTCCTGTGAGTCCCTTGGACTGCTAGGTGACCAAACCGGTCAGTCCTAGAGAAGATCAACCAGGACTGCTCTTTAAAAGGCCAGATACAGAAGATGAAACTCATGTACTTTGACCACCTAATGAGAAGGAAGGACTCCCTGGAGAAGAGCCTGATGCTGGGAACAATTGATGGGAAAAGAAGACAGGGATGGCAGAGAATGAGGGGGCTGGATGGGGTCCCTGGGGAGCTGGGTGTGGGCTTGGGTGGACTTCAGGGGATGGTGGAGGACAGTAAAGCTTGGAGGAATGTTGTCCATGGGGTTGTGATGGGTTGGACGAGAAGCTCTATTCAGTCAGTAAAAACAAGATCAGGAGCTGACTGTGGCTCAGATCATGAGCTTCTTGTTGCCAAATATAGACTTAAATTGAAGAAAGTAGGGAAAAGCACTAGTCCACTCGAAATCATATCCCTGATGAATGTACAATAGAGGTGAAAAATAGATTTACGGAATGAGATCTGATAGACAGAGTGCCTGAAGAACTATGGATGGAGGTTCTCTACATTATACAAGAGGTAGCAATTAAAACCATCCCAAAGAAAAAGAAATGCAAGGAAGCAAAATGGCTGTCTAAGGAAGCTTTACAAATAGCTGAGGAAAGAAGAGAAGCGAAAGGCAAGCAAGAAGGGGAAAGGTACACCCAAGTTAATGCAAAATTCCAGAGAATGATAAGAGAAGGCCTTTTTAAATGAACAATGCAAAGTAATAGGGGAAAACAATTGGATGGGAAGGACTCTTCAGGAAAATTGGCCATATCAAGGAAAAATTTCATGCAAAAATAGGCATGATCAAAGGTTAAAATAGTAGACATCGGACCGAATTCCATTCTTGTACTGCTCTTACAGACAGGACATTCCTCCTGGTGTCTCACCTAAGTCTGGTATCATTCAACTTCACTATTCCATGTCCTGCCCTCTGGAATGGATGAGAAGAGATCATGTCCTTTCTCTTTGTGACAGCCCTTCAGGTTCCCCACAGTCCTCACTTCTGGAGGCTGAACATGCCAAGGTCTCTCAATCTTTCCTCATGGGGCTTTATTTCCTTTCCCCGGATCATCCTTGTTGCCCTCCTTGGAACGCTTTCTAGCTTAACTGCACCTTTTTAAAACTTGGATGTCCAGAACCGTGCACAGACTCTCGGTGAGGTCTGACCAGTGCTGAATATAAGGGCACTCATACTCCACGTAGTTGGGAAGTGAGACTTCCGTTAATGCATTTCAAAGCATTTGCCCTTTTAGACAAGTCTGCCCGAGGACTACAGAGGCTGCTCTGTATAACAAGCTGAGCCCCTGCAGGGGGCTCAGCAAGTTGTCCGAATCCTGCCTTTTCTGAGGGCTGTTTTCAAGTCCTATAACTTTGAGCAGGACCAAATCAATGCCAACATTTATCTCATGGAACATACATCTAGGCAACTCTAGGCTATGGACACTAAGGGTGAAATGAACACATAAAGTATAATAAGCTTGTAATAAATGTAATAAGGAGGATGAGGATTCTCTTTTCTGTCTCTGAATGTTTTCCTGCTGCTCTTGCATTCCAGTTTATGTTTAGCATCATCTTAATTTATTTATTTATTCATTAATTAAAACATTTATAGGCCGCCCCATTGCAACAAAGTCTTGGGGCGGCTAACAGCATAAATTAAAATACAATAGCAATAAAACAATTTTAATTTATTGCTTGTAGGTGATGGTCGTTAAAAGGTAACTAGTTAAAATGTATTGGTAGATACCTGGCACATACATGGAAAGTGAGCTTTATACATTCACTTAACATGAAGCTCCCTGAATGGTTATGGCACCCTTGCCAGAGAAGCTGCTCTTACTGTTGCAGAGCCTTGAGGAAAGAGGGAACTGCATTTGCACCTGCCAGCCATCACCTGGTCTGCAGTTCACCAGAGGAACCTTCTAGCATAAGCTGAGGAGTGAGAAAGCGGACCCTGAGCACCCTGCACAGTGGACCAGAGGAAACATGATGCGCCTCATTCTTTGGCCTGGAAGTGGTTGTCAGGCCATTCAGTGGTTCCCGCACCACTGTGCTCTCCACCCTCCTCTTGCGGTCCTCCTACTGTCAGCACATATCCCACCAGACCCCTCCCCTGAAATTCAGTCCCATTTGGGATGGGGGAAGAGCTTTGGCAGCACTGCCAGAAGCCCCGTCTCTTTCTCAGGGTCTCTGTGGTGGCACCATGGCAACCAAAATGCAGCTTTGTATGATCAAGAAACAGTGAGGCAAGAAAACTGGTGAAGAGACCGCAGTTTCTAAACAGCAAAAGTGTCGTGCTGAAAAGTCACAGCAGGGGTCACCGGCCATGGCAGACCATCCTTCTCAGAAGCCATAGTGGCTTGTCAGGTCACATGAATTCAACATTCAGTTGTGGGCCACCTTAAAAGTTTAAGATCTGTAATGTTTCAACTAATGTCAGAAGAAGTTGAGCCAGTGCTGGGAATTCGCGGCTACGGACAACTGTACTGTCTCACGGGACCACAGAGAGGCAAAGGGGGATGCACTTTGTTTTCCTCCTCTTGAGGTGCAAAGAGAGTCCAGGGATTGAGGGCTCTGGAGCTTTCTCTAGCCTGCAATTATCCAAATGACAGTAATTCCGGAGGGATCCCTTGGGGATTTTCCAGTCAGCCAGCCAGCAACATGGAAACCTTGTGCTAACACAGGCCCTCAGCTTTTTCATGGGGCTGGGGTGATTTCTGCTCACTTGGCACTGGCTCTTCCTGGCCAAGGTCTCACTGCGCTTCTAGGACATGTGCCGTCAACGCTCTTTGGGTGCTCGTTGATGCATACACAGGAGCGAAGGACCTTTCCTGCTGCTGATGCCCCAGCCACTGCTCCTGCTGCTGCTCCTTTGGCTCCTGCCACAGGCCTCCCAAAGGGTGCTGAGCAGCAGAGGCTTCCTGAGGAGCACTTTTGGAGAGGAGGAGCATTACAGGCAGGGGGACCTCCTCATAGGCGGGAATTTGCCACTTGGCAGGTTTTATTATACAGAGACAGAAGGCTTTCGGCGACTAACCCCAGTGAAGGTCTACCCTTTCCCATTGTAAGTTGCCCCAGGTGAGAAGGTGCTCACCTGTTTTGCTTTCGTATGAGGGGGTTTCTTCCCGGAAGATGCACCAGGGAAGCTGCTGGTACTTTGTCCAGATTTAGGAGGAGAGTCTCAGAGAAGGTTCAATTTTGGCTACAGCCCAGGATGAGAGAGACCTGGAATCTTCTCTGGATTCATTCTGAGGGGCTTTGTGTAAGGAGCAGAGGCAGCCAATACTTTGGTTTCATGTCGCTCATCTGGGACTGGTAGGAAAGTCTCCCCTGCAGAAGTCAAAGTTGTTCAAGCTTCGTATATTTTTTTAATCAAGTAGGGCTGGCGGAGAAGCATACCATGTGCCTCTGCTGAGCAGGCTGTTGGTAATCTCTTCCAGAAGACTTGGGATTTCTTCAATCACACGTAACTGTGATGCTGCTGTCTGTGTCTCTTGTAACTCACACTGTGTTTTCACGAGAGATGAAGTCTGTGTCTGTTGCAAGTGACCATCTGAGAAACCAGCTGGGAGAGGGTGCCTTCCTCAGTGCATGCATGATTCTTGCAGTCTTCATTCCATAGTAACTGAGTAGATTTTTATTTCCTTCTGTGTTCCAAAGAATGCTATATAACAAAGCAGGTGACACTGCAAGGGGGTGTCCCCTGCTTTTGGGGGACACCTGACACCGTCGGTGCCTCCCCTGCAACTGCTGGAGTCATGCTTTGAGGCTGAAAGGAATGATTTGCTTCAGTGCAGCGCCCCTCTGCCCCTCAATTGTACTGGTGCCCTCAGTCACCTCCCGATGCCCTTCCTGCCATTTCAGGTCCATCATCACGAACTACCAGCACTTCTTGGCCTTTGTGTTCACCATCACAGAGCTCAACAAGAGTCCAGCCCTCCTTCCGAACACAACTCTGGGCTTCCGACTCCGCCAGCACAAGGACCTTGTGAGAAACATGCATGAGAACAGTCTTGCTCTGCTTTCCTCTCGGGGCGACTGTTTCCCAATTATAAATGTGACTGGAAAGGTGACCTGTTCTCCATTCTTGGGGGCCTCGATTCCCATTCCTCGAGGGAGATCGCGTCCGTAATGGGCATCTACAAGGTGCCACAGGTAGGGGGTCCCTGCAGGGAGCTGGAATGGACAGGCTGGGAAAGGGTTGTCCCTCACAGTGTGTGCGTTGCCTGAGTCCTGCTTGACAGGAGCTGGGAATCTGTGAGCTTGAGTTAACCTGCCATGGGATAATTTTGTGGGAGGCAGGATGTGGCTGCCACAGGACTCATGTAATTCAGCAACGGGTCCTTTGTGTAAGAAAAGTGACTGCACTGGTAGGACTAAGAGGAAGTCCTAAAGTCACAGAAGGGAGCAAAGTATTCAAGGCCAAATTTTTTCCTTGATGCAAGCAACTAACAGAGGTGAGTGCAGGAAGGCCTGCCCAAACAACCGGACACTGGTGACACACACACACACACGTGTGCATGCACACACAGACAGACACACACAGAGAATGCAATCAAGGGCAACACCGCTATGTGCATTGGCTTCAAGAATGGGAACTGCTGAGCTTAGGGGAAAATGAGACTTGAGGCATTTGTGACAACACCACACATGGTGTGGATAGAATGGGAAGAGAGAGTTTTTTTCTCCCCCTTCCATAACACTCACACCTTGGGTCACCCAGAGGCCACACACCTCCATACTCCCTGTGCTTAGGGGTTGGGCATATGGGGCTCTGGTCCCTGCCCTGCTTGGGGGACCCAGTGCACAGCCGTCTGCTGCCATGAGACTGAAGTTCTTGCCCAGATGGATTATTTGCCAGATTCTGCAGGGCTTTTCTTATGACCCAAGGGTTGCTCTTCCTCCAGTTGTGCCGACACACAGCACTTGGCATGGAATATCACCTGCTGGGTGCTGCTGCATCCATGTCTCTCCTGGGCGTTTCCGTGGTGGGTTGGTCACTGGGTGATCAGAATTCAGGAATTGATGGACAATTGATGTGATGCAGGAGGGCTCTTCTTTACACACACGGCCTGCGTTTCAGTCATAAGCCATAGGCAAGGCAGGAATATATTTCTGGGAGGGGGCTCTCAGTTTTGGAGTGGGGGCACATCATGATTTCTAGTAACTCCTACTATCAGTGTAACATTTTTATTTTGTCTGCCCTAATGCTTGGCCACATTAGGAAGGCTCAGTCTGACAAAATTATTGTATCACGAATGGAGGCGTACAGCCAGAAAGACCTCAGTGGGTGCTCAAAGCATCACATTTCTTGGATGTAGATATGGCAACATATCCATTGCAATGTTCAAAACTATCTGGGCTCCCACAATGGCTGCCCTTGACTTCTTGTGGAGAAATCTTGAAGACATTGCAGCATTTAAGTGAAAATGGAGATAATGATTCCTTAAAAGCTTGGTTCTCAAGATAGCTGATGAAATACCAATGTGATCTTTTAAATGTCAAACAGGATTCCTGGACATACTGACTGGAAACTCTTTCCTCCAGTTAGGCTATGGTGTGTTCCACATGGTGCCAGGAGGCAGAAACGTCTTCCCTTCCTTCGTCCGGATGGATCCGAGTGACAGGCCTCAGTACGTGGGCTTGGTCCAGCTGCTCCTGCACTTTCACTGGAACTGGATTGGGCTGATTGCTCACAACGATGACATGGGGGTGAAATTCATCCAGACACTGACCCCCCTGCTTAGGCAGAAGGACATCTGTGTGGCCTTCACTGAAAAGTTCGACCCAATGAGCCCAGTTAATCAGCTTAGAATGAAAGCTGGCTCTGTTCCCATCTCTTGGTTTGAGCCCCAAGTGATTATTGTCTTTGCAGACTTCAGTGTTATGTGCCAAATATCAGCAATCCTGCTGTTTTATGAAGAAAAAACAGAGACCACTTTTAAGAAGGTTTGGATCATGACATCCATTTGGGAAGCTGCTGCAGTAGGATCTGAAATAGGGTCTGAGGATGCCCATATGAATGTAGTCGTGCATGGTGCTTTGCACTTCACAATCCGAAGAAGGGACATTCCAGAGTTCAAGCATTTCCTCCAGAGTTTAGATCCACTCCGACCCCAAGGAGATGTCTTTCTCCAGGTCTGGTGGCAGTGGGCTTTTTTCTGCAGATTTTTGAACTCAAGCCTGCCCATCTCCCATGGAAATGGACTCTGTACTGGAAAAGAGAGCCTAGAGGATCTGCCAGCCTCCTTTTTCCAAATGAGCATGACCCAACACAGCTACAATGTCTACAATGGTGTTTACTCTCTGGCGCACTCGCTGCATGCAGCATCTCGATTCCAACATGGAATGGGATGGGGATGCCAGAGATGCCTGAATATTGAGCCATGGCAGGTAAAGTCCTTATTCATACTTGGCAACCATCTCAAAGCCATGTTGAGATGCCTCTGTGTTTTGCCTCTGTGTTCTCCCCAAAACAGGACGGGGGATATCCATATAGGAGATTAGATGAGGCTGGGGACTTAGGGGCACAGATTAGAGTCACCCACCTTGAAGTCGAGGGGCTCCTCAGGGCATTGGACATTACAAAGGCGCCAGGCCCTGACGGGTTACACCCGAGAGTACTAAGAGAGTTGGCAGGGGTTCTCTCACGCCCGCTGGCCTGCATTTTTGAGGCCTCGTGGAGAACGGGTGAAGTTCCAGAGGACTGGAGGGTGGCATCAGTGGTCCCAATTTTCAAAAGGGGTAGTAGGAAGGACATGGGGAATTATAGACCGGTTAGCCTTACGTCCATTGTAGGAAAAACAATGGAAAGGCTCATAATAGAGAGAGATCTAGTGATGCTAGATAGGGAAGGGAGGCTGACAGCCACACAACACGGCTTCCGCAAAAACAGGTCCTGCCAGACAAGCCTTGTGGAATTCTATGACAAGGTTTCAAGATGGCTAGATGGAGGGGTTGCAGTGGATGTGGTATACCTGGATTTCAGCAAGGCCTTTGACAAAGTGCCCCATGGTATCCTGGTGGAGAAACTGAGGAGTTTTGGGATACACCAAAGCACTGTCCGGTGGATTAGGGCATGGTTGACTGACCAAAAGCAGAAGGTAGCCATTAGCGGGGAATCGTCGGGATGGCAGCCAGTGACAAGTGGGGTCCCCCAGGGCTCTGTCCTGGGGCCGATCCTGTTTAATCTTTTCATTAACGACATGGAAGAAGGGGTGAACAGTCTGCTGATCAAATTCGCAGACGACACTAAAACTGGAGCAGTGGGCACAACTGAGGAGCAGATACACCAGATCCAAAAGGATCTGGACAGACTATGGAAGTGGGCAGGAGACAACAGGATGGCATTCAATGTGGGTAAGTGCAAGGTCTTGCACTTGGGGCATAGGAATAGCTGTCATAAGTACAGGTTAGGTGACAAGTGGCTGGAGAGCAGCGCTTGTGAAAGGGATCTCGGGGTACTGGTTGACCACAGGCTAAACATGAGTCAGCAGTGTGATGCGGTGGTCAAGAGGGCGAATGCCACCCTTGGTTGCATAGCCAGAAGTGTGGCTTCTAGATCAAGAGAGGTATTACTACCACTCTACACGACTCTGGTGCGCCCGCAACTGGAGTACTGTGTTCAGTTTTGGGCCCCTCATTACAGAAAGGATATAGCCAGGTTGGAGTCAGTGCAGTGTAGGGCCACAAGGATGGTGGTTGGTTTGCAGGGGATGCCGTATGAGGCAAGACTGAGGGAATTGGGTCTCTTCAGCTTGGAGAAGAGGAGACTCAGAGGGGATATGTTGGCGACATACAGGTATGTGAGGGGTGTCACATGCAGATGGGTAGAGACCAGTTCTCCCCTGCAGAGGAAGGCAGGACGCGCTCCAATGGAGCAAAGCTCAGGGAGCCAAGGTTCCATTTGGATGTCAGGAAGCACTTCCTGACAGTCAGGACCCCGAGGGTGTGGAATGGGCTTCCACGGGAGGTCATTGAGGCCCCATCGGTGAGGGTGTTCAAAGACAGGCTGGACATGCACATGGTGGGCATGTCGTGAGTGGAGCCGGCTGGTGCAGGAGGTCAGACTAGATGGCCCAGGAGGCCCCTTCTGACTCGCTCTGTTTCTATATTTCTATGTTTGATGATTTACCAGTAGTCTGATACTGGAAGTTGAGAGATATGTAATTCCAATTTGTAGATCCTAAGATATTCCCCATGAATATTCCTTCAAGTCAAACATTTTTGTTAAAATGAAGACATGAGCACAATGCAGTAGATATTTATGGGGTGGGTCCATTAAAAATGCTGCATTTACAAGAGTGGACATTGACTAGGGAGGAGTCGGGCAACTTGCCCCAAACCACATGTCCAAAGAGGTGGTTTTAGGCTATCAAGGAGGTTTCTGACTCCCACCATCCTCTGCTCCTTCTTGGCATTAGATAATGGAACCCTTGATGCAACAAGGACATCTTCTCCAGTTCCCACTCAGATAGGTGAGGGTGTGTTGTCACAAGAGGACACCAATGAGAGAATGCCAAAACCACAAGGTGAATTTATTTCAGAGGAAGGTGCCCACGGAAAAACTACACTCTGAAGAGAGTGTGAATATTTGTGGGTCTCCTTTGGTGAGGACAGGTCCTGCAGTTTGGAAAACACCAGAAGCAGAGTATTAGCCCCCTTTTGAAGTCTCTTTTCCCTTTCAGATTCTGGCCTCTTTGAGGAACATTCGGTTCAACAACAGTGCGGGAGATGAAGTCTCTTTCATGGAAGGTGGGAAGAGATACGACATCCTCAACTGGATCTCCTCCCCCAATGGCTCTTTCCATTCTGTGAAAGTTGGGGGAGTGGACCTAACGGCTCCCCCAGGCCAAGACTTCACCATTCAGGCCAATGCAATCACATGGGCTACAAAGGTGGGACTGACATGCATGGAACAGGAGAGCTAAGCAATGGTTCAGTCCTGTCCCTTTAGGACTTAAGTGTTCTTCCTAGAGAAAGCTGAAGGATGATGGAGGGCAGGAAGGGGAACTTGTCCAGCACCAAAGCACCAGGCTTGCAAACAAATGTTCCAGTATACATTGCCAGCATTCCCAGGCAACTCTCGGAAAAGGTCCCTGAAGAGGTGTGGGCAGTCAGTGCAAAGGACACAGAGCTGCCAGCCTCTAGTATCTTAGTGAATAGAGGGCAGTCAGCCAAGTTCCAGTTTCTGCCTCAGAAAATGTATTCTGTTCATCCTCGTGGTCAGTGGGGATGTGAGTGTGGCAGAGAGAAGGAACCCAACTCAGGTGGCATTGAGGGACTGACTTGCCTGATGTTGGGCAGTTGTTCCTGGCATGTGTTTCTGGATCAGGATGAGCCGAGCTCTTTGGATGGGGAGGGTGAAGCCTGAGAACTGGGGCCTCCAGATGTCAAGACTGTGAGACGCAGAGGAGCTTATCTCAAGGCCCCGTTTCTCAAGCATGGTGCTGGGAGAGAGGGGCGGTCCAGCCCGTCTCAGCCAGGAGGCTTGCCTGATCCCAGAAGACAGGTGGGGTCCAGGGCCAGTCAAAAGGAAGGCTCTCAGAAGTAGCTGCTAGCTTGCATCATAGGAACCTCTCTGTGCATGCTCAGAGGTGCTTTCTTCCCTGGTGACAGTTTGCTGGATGTCCCTCAGAGATTAAGAGCTTTTGCCAGAGAATGGTCTCTTGTTCTGGAGGAGGGTGGGGGGACCCAGCTCCCAACCCGTCCTCTGTACAGAGGGAGGTGAGGCTCTTTAGGGTGAGATGGGAAGGGATCTGAAGGATGTGTTATCTTTGGATGGCATCAGGACCCAGGCTTTTGTTACTTTCCAATTCCTGTCTCCCACGTGAGCCTCTTTTATGGTGGCTCCAAGTAACCTGTAGGAATCCAGAGAATGCCAAGGATGTGATCCTCATACATCTTGTAGAGAGGACCTCCACTGATGAAATATATTCAGTGCGCTTGTTGCCACTGAGTACCCTCAACCATGTGTCTCTTCCTGTTTAGAAGATGCCGTTTGCCAGGTGCGTGCAGAGCTGCTCTCCAGGGCACCAGAGAAAAGTTCCAGAGGGGAAGCCAGTTTGCTGCTACAGGTGTGACCGTTGCCCAGCTGGGACCATTTCCAACCAGACAGGTAGCTCAGAGCTTTGGAACCATAAAGGATTGTGGAACATACTTGGAGAAGTAGAATTGGGGAAAGGGTTATATCCTGGATATGGAGAGAAGTTCACCAATGCCTATTTCTTTACATTTTGAATTGCATATCGCTACAGTTTCTTGGCTTACAAATTGTTCACAATTTACGGAGAATTTTTAGAGATTATATAATATTGATTTCCACTATTTTATTGACCATCTTAGTAGCACAATAATGTATTATTCAATGCATAATTAAATTATCATTATTATTATTAGCTCCCAGGTGAAGGATCTGTTTTTCTTCCTTTCATACATACTTCTCATAACCTTTCTTTGCAGAATGGTTTAAAGACCATGTCTCCAGACTTGACTGTTTTTTCTCCCCCATCAAACCTGGAGATTACAGGGCAGAATGCCAAGCAGGGCGAGCGTTTGGCCATCCTTCTCACACCCAAGCTGTGCTAAACCACTGTCAAGCACATTGCCCATTTCCCTTTAGAAGTTCCTAGAACCCCTTTAGGGTCTCCCCACCAACATATCAAAGCACAGGCCATTGCAGCTACAGATCACCCTTTCAGTCGCACACTTCCCTGGTGTTCATTTCTAGTTCCTGAGTTTTCTTCCTGGCAAAATGCTGAATGTGATATGACAACAAAACACACACCCACACACACACACAAAATGTACCTTTGGTGACCTAGGTCATAATTTTGCTGAGAGTCACAGAAAACAAAAAGGGGTTGGGGTGAAAAGAAATTTCAGAATGGTTGTTTCTATTGCCTCTTTAAAAGATGAATCTGAATGCCGCAGGAAAAGAAAAACATTAAACTCTTTCAACCATTTGGGGCTCATTGCAGACTCTTCCCACTGTGCTCCATGCCCACCAGATCAACAACCAAACAAGAAGCAAGATCGGTGCATCCCCAAGAAGATCCACTTCCTTTCCTATCATGAGACACTGGGCTTGACGTTAGTTTGCCTGGCTCTCCTCCTCTTCCTGATCACAGCTCTAGTGCTGGCAATGTTCATCAGGCACCGTGACACGCCAATCGTCAAAGCCAACAACCGAGACCTCACCTACATGCTCCTCATCTCCCTCCTGCACTGGTTCCTCTGTACCTTTTTGTTCATTGGCCAACCTGGGCAGGTCACCTGCCTTCTGCGACAAGCTGCTTTCGGCATCACCTTCTCCGCAGCAGTTTCCTGCATTTTGGCAAAAACTGCCATGGTGGTTCTGGCCTTCATGGCCACCAAACCAGGAAACATGGCCAGGACGCTCTTGGGGAGACCACTAACCAACTCCATTGTGTTGACCTGTCCCCTCATCCAGGTGACCATTTGTGCTGTCTGGCTGGTCACCTCTCCCCCCTTCCCGACCCTGGACTTCCATTCCCTGGCTGGGGAGATCATTGTGGAGTGCAATGAACGCTCCGCCAGCATGTTTTACATGGTCTTGGGCTACATGGCTCTGCTCTCCCTTGTCTCTTTCTTGGTGGCTTTCCTGGCCAGGAAGCTGCCCAACAGCTTCAATGAAGCCAAGCTCATCACCTTTAGCATGCTGGTGTTTTGCAGTGTGTGGGTCTCCTTCGTGCCCTCGTACCTGAGCACCAAGGGGAAGGCCATGGTGGCCGTGGAGGTCTTCTCCATCCTGGCCTCGGGGGCTGGTATTTTGGCATTCATCTTTCTTCCCAAATGCTATGTGATTTTGCTGAGGCCCAGTCTAAATACCAGGGATCAACTTATCAGGAAAAAGACAGCCTAGTCTTGCATGCTGACTCAGTTCTCTGTCAAAGAGTCAGCTTTCAGGAGGCCACTGAAGCGATTCAAATCTTACTGTGCTGAAAGTTGTGCTACACGATGAGGACTTTTCCACAGGGCAGAACCTTCATTTCTCCCTGCCAAAATCTTTGGTGTTTCCCAGTGAAATGAGAAAGGATTTCAAATGGGTGTCAATTCTCCATAACATCCTTCAGCTGAATCATTCTGCAATTATCCTGCTCACCTGCTTTCAGGAATTGGTGTTAAGCACTCGCAATAGAATTCTCTTCCCCTTGAGGTTATGGATTCCTCCCAGCCACTCATGTCCTCCTGTGGGATATTCTAAAGTTGAATGAGGTCAATGGAACAGAGAGTCAGACAATCCCTTTCCTGCAGACACACCATTGCCTCATTTTTCCTCCAATTGATGTAATCTTCTTTAGCTACTGATTACTCTCTCTTCCCTCTTGGTAATGCTTTTGGAGTAAGTGCTTGTGTTTTTATCTGTTTGCATATTGTGCTGTGCTTCTGTTCTTTATTCTAACCCAGAGCAATAAACAGCTCACTCAGGATTCTCAGTCTTCCATTTGGGTTGGTTTCTGTTCACAGTTTCTACTGGAGTGGTTTTTCTACAGTGATACTGACAGCAATATTATATGCACCAGACGATGGGAAATGCCAGCTACACCCATATTGACAAGCTGGGAACACTGGGCATGTGAAGGTGGTGTCTTGGCAAACTGGGAAAATTCTTGTTTGTACCAAAATGACTCAGCTCAGCTCAGCCTTCTTCAGCTCATCCTGTCCAGATGGATTGGGCTACGCCCATATTAGCCACAACTGCTTCTTCTGCCCTGAAAGTTTGTACTTCCATAACAATGAGGCTAAGCCAGTGTGGCCAATAGGCAGGAATTCCCAGAGCTATCATCTGAAACAGCTTGAGGCCTCCCATTTGGGGAAGCTTTAGCCAAAACAATTAGCAAAGGAAAGGTTGCCAACTGTGTCCTGTCCATGTCCCTGTTCTGTAAGAATACTGCATGTTTTTATGGCGAAGTATGAGCTTTGGTCAAGTCATGCTAAACTGCTCAAAGTTGCCTTCTGCACCAGTATGTACAAGTGAAAACCCATATGAACACGTTTCCACTTAAAATATGCCCAGCCTGATGTAGAAATGAGTGACTTCTGAAAGGCCCTTTCTGACTCACTCTGTTTCTATGTGTGTATGAATTGGTTAGTTTCGATGGTGGAAGGTAGACACAAGAAAGCTACTTGCAAACAAGCACACAGGAAGGCACACAAAGCATGCCAATGCATGGCCTCCCAGAGCACTGTCCAGCTCCCAAGATGCAATTGGATAATGAGCCTGCACTAAAATGCATAAGCATGGAATGTATTTATTTGATTTGGTGCATTTATACCCTGCCTTTTTTCCTTTCAAGGAACTAGGGGTTCCAAGGAATGTTTGCTCAGAACCCACCTCTGTGTGCCACACAATCGCATTAGAGTTAATGGTGAATTCTTGGCCTGGCAGGGCCTCTGGATTATCCTTTCAACTTTCATAACCACAAATGCTTAATGTGGGGACGCGACCCAGTGCACAATGTCGTAATTAGTGGCCTCCTCACCTTTTCTGATGTAATAATTTTCATCTCCATCATTGTTGTTTACTGGATGTCTGCCAAAGCAGAAAGCCCCTAAAAGGAAAGAAGCACTTTGAAAACTGTGTCTGGGCTCTGGAGGTGTTAATGGGTTGAATGTGGGCCTACACAAGGACTAAATCCTGGCAGGAATAAGCAGCTGTGGATCAGCAGTGCTCAGAGCCAGGAGCTTGATGGACTGTGGCCAGCCCTATTTTATGAAACCCCCTTCTGACTTTGCTTTGGCTCTTTCTCATATGTTCCTACCTGGACCCTAAGATTATTCTTTGAGATCCTTCTCAGAGACCCTCCCCACTGCACATAAAAAGGAATTAAGGGGGTGGTGAGCAAGAGAAAAGCCTTTTCATTACCAGCACCCTCAATTTGGAACATCGTCCCCAAAGAGGAATGCCTGCCACCTTCTCTTTTTCCTATTTGGTGCCAGGTGAAAACCTTTTTGTGCTTTCCAGATATTTTAATAGATGATTGTTAGCAGGTAGCAGAGGCCCAGGTGACCTCTGGTGTTTGGAGCAGGTGTTGGCCTCTCTGGCTGGTATGTCAGCCCCGTCTGACCTTGGAGAGAGATGGCTTTCATAACCTCTTCTATAATGACTGCCATGAACCTCACAGGGGGAGGAGGAAAACCCATGGCCAGGAAGCAGCAATGCTGGTGGGATGTGGCCACAAAGATCCTGAGTGGGACTCCCAGCTGTGGACATATTACTCCAGTGCTCATGCAAGTGTTTTGCTTTCTATTGTTCTTGACAAACAAAAGCCCGAATGGCTTGGCATAGAAACTGTAGCATGGTGGATTGTCTTCTCCCACAGAGGGGAAGACAATAGTTTGGCTGAACATCAGGGTCGTCAGAGAAATGCTTACCTGTTGAACCATGAGCTGCAGGTGACAAAGAAACAGAAAAAGAGCGAGTCAGAAGGGGCCTCCCAGGCCATCTCGTCGGACCCCCGGCTCCAGCCAGCTCCACTCATGACATGCCTACCATGTGCATGTCTAGCCTATACTTGAACACCCTCACCAATGGGGCCTCAACCACCATCTATTCCATACCCTTGGGCTCCTAACTGTCAGGAAGTGCTTCCTGGCATCTACAGCGAACCTTGGTTCCCTAAGATTGGCTCCGTTGGAGCACATGCTGCCCTCCCCTGCAAGGGCAAACAGGTCTCTATCCACCTCCATGTGACCATCAGTGGAATTCCAGAGGAGGGCCTCCTCTGTGGTGGCACCCAGGTTATGCAGTGGCTTCGAATTTTCTGCAAATGCTTTTGAAATGATGTTTTTAATGCATTTGAATCTAAAGCACATGGAGATATTCTTAAAATAGGATACATGTGATGAAAATGGAACAGTAATAATAGCAGTAGAAGGAACAGTAGCAGTGATTTCAGAAGAATCATCGATGGAGGAAAAAGACAGATGAGCTGCACTGCTCCTTTAAGGGTTAATGCATGAAGCCCCATCTGGCTGCACTCCATGGGGTCTCCATGACCCATCCGGTGTCATCTCCTCCACCTCCTCCTGATGGCCATGCTTAAAGCAGTGATAATGTAATGCAGAAAAATATGGAGAGCAGGAAGAATTTCCTCAGCTGTGCCCCCTGGACGATGAAGTCGTTCTCTGAGCAGGATTGTCTCCCTCTGCTTTCCTTTCTGGCACACAAGTCGATGGTCACCTCTTTCTCAAGAGCAGACCCATCTCAGTGATTCCTGCTCCCTTTTTATTTTGGAGGTCTTCCGTGGGAGAGCATTCCTTGCGACTGCCCCCACTCTGTTTTCCCAGAGAGCACCTGAAGTATCAAGGATCACTCCTGCCATATTTTGGATGGGCTCAGACTAGATTGCATGGCAAATAATGGGGAAAAGTCCCTGGAATCACCAGGAATCGAGATCCTGAGGGGCCCTACAATCTCTGGGTTCCACATCCATGGAAGTGCACTCCTGACATGGTTCCCTTGACGCACTTCTCTTCCCCACCAGGTACTGCCCCCCTCCACGTGTGTGGCGAGCTGTCGGCCTGGGCACAGCAAAGAGGTCCAGGAAGGGCAGCCGCCCTGCTGCTGTGCGTGCGCTCCATGTGTGGAGAGACCATCTCCACTTGGGAAGGTGGGTGCCCTCCAAGGAATCAGGGCCCCTCAGCAACTGCAGCAGAGCAACGATCTGCCCAAACACTCCCTGTGCAATTGTGGGCTGTTGTTGTGAGCTGGTCTCTTCCCTCCATTTCCTCTGGATTGAACCCTTTCGCAGGGACCTCATTTCAGGCTGCTCAGGCAGGCCAGGTGCACAAGCAGCCCCTCTGCTAGTAGGAGCACGGCCTGCATAGTAGGGGGTAAATGCTGCCCGTATGGAGCCTTGGATTGGCAGAGAGCTGCATTCATTGGTCAGGACACATTGCAGAGATATAGAAAAAGAGTGATGAAGGAGGGTCCTCTGGGGCCATCTAGTCTTACCTCCTGCTCCAGCCAGCTCGGTGGGAACACCTCTGGGCCACAGCAAGTCCCAATTTTGGGGAGTGCTTCCCTCTCCCCTGCCCAACGACAATCCCATCTCATCCCTTGCTTTGTTGATATCCTCATTCTCTCATGAGCAAGTGAACATGTTAGATACGGGGTCCCATGACAAATAAATAAATAGGAAAAGAAAGAAACCAAGCACTTTAGCAAAATAGTGGATGTTGTTGCAAGAGAAACAAGGAGGTTTGGGGAAGAATTGCTACTTTGGTTTTAGTAGCAAGACTGAGCAGAGGCCGCTCAGCCCCACAGCAGTGCAGTTGAAATGAAAAGCAGAGGATCAGCCCCCCTGGAGCACATTGGGCATCACACAGTTGAGTACTGCCAATTCATTGAGGACATCTTGAGTGTTTGGGTCGGGCTTGCAGGAGCTCTGTCCTGTCCCTCCAAGATGCGTTTCCTTGTCTGTCTCCTTGTCCACTCTAAACAGAAGGTGCATCTCCTCTCAGAGACGATTCGTCCCTCTCCCTGCCAGGCCATGCATGGTTCTTCCCCAACATCTCCCACATCCCCATCTTCACTGTGCATGAGAACTCCGGCTGTTCCGCATGTCTCACTGAGGGTGGCAGTGCTGACCTCCTTTTCCTTCTTTTCAGATGCAGAGCATTGCACCTGATGTCCAGAAGATCAGCGCCCAAACAAAGGGCGGGACCGGTGCCTCCCCAGGGAGATAAGCTTCCTCTCCTATGAAGAGCCAGTGGGTATCCTTCTGGCTGTTTTTGCTGTCATCTCTTCTCTGACCACAGGGGTTGTGTTAGGAATCTTCCTCAAAATCCTAGAAACTCCAGTAATCAAGGCCAACAACCGGGACCTCTCTTACGTCCGCCTCGTTTTGCTCCTACTTTCCTTTCTGTCCTCCCTCCTTTTCATCGGGCAGCCCAGCACAGCAACTTGCCTGCTCTGTCAAACGGCCTTCAGCAGCATCTTCTCAGTCGCCATGTCTTCCGTGCTGGCCAAGACCATCATGGTGGTGCTGGTCTTCCTGGCCACCAAGCCAGGGAACAGAGTGAAGAGATGGCTGGGGAAGACTTTTGCAGGCTCCATTGTAATGTCCTGTTCCAGGGTTCAGGTTGTCATCTGCTCCATCTGGCTGGGAATGGCTCCACCTTTCCCTGACTCTGACATGCATTCCTTTCCTGAAGAGATAATCTTGCAGTGCAATGAAGGCTCTGTGGCCACGTTCTACACCGCCCTTGGCTACATGGGCTTCCTGGCTGCCGTCTGCTTCACGGTGGCCTTCCTGGCCAGAAAGCTGCCTGGGGCCTTCAATGAGGCCAAGCTGATCACCTTCAGCATGTGGTCTTGTGCAGCGTCTGGGTGTCCTTTGTGCCCACCAACCTGAGCACCAGGGGCAAATACATGGTAGCCGTCCAGGTCTTCTCCATCTTGGCCTCTGGGGCTGGGCTGCTGGGCTGCATCTTCCTCCCCAAATGCCACATCATTGTCCTGAGGCCTGATCTGAATACAAAGCAGCATCTCACAGTCAAAACTAAAGATGGCATCTGATTTGTGCACAAGATTCTGCAGGTTTCCACCCCAAGCAACACTTGGATAGGAATCGCATCTTAGGTTGGACATTAGAAAGAGCTGTCAGATGTGGGGCATGTTTCTCTGGAAGGACAGTTTTATCCTACTTATATCCCAATTATATCCCACTCTTTTCCTTTCCATGATCTCAAGGTCGCTTACGCGTTCTTCCTCCTCCTACCCTTAATTCAAGCCTCAGCAGTAGGGCTCACAGAAACCTTACTGGAATGTGTATGCACTTCCTCTTGTGCAGGGGTCCTCAAACTTTTTGAACAGGGGGCCAGTTCACTGTCCATCAGGCTGTTGGGGGGGCCGGACTTTAGTTTGAAAAAAAATATGCACAATTTCCTATGCACACTGCACATATCTTATTTGTAGTGCAAAAAAAAAAAAGGGGGGGGGACAATGCAATAATTAAAATGAAGAACAATTTTAATCAACAAAAAACTTATTAGTATCTCTATGGGAAGTATGGGCCTACTTTTGGCTAATGAGATGGTCAATGTCCGGTTCCATATTTGCTCCTATCTGCTGTATTCAGAACCAACGCATGTGTGGAATATGGGGAAGAGCCGGTGTGTACACAATTCATGCTGGCAAGACCAGCACAGCAGAAGGAGCTAGCCAGAGCTAGCAGAGAGAGCCAGCACACATGCAGTAGAAGGCAGCTGTCACAATGTGGCGCATGCATTGGCTCTCTGCTAGTCTCTGAAACTGAAAGAGTTTCACAGTACACCTGCGCCAGCACAGCATTCCCACTCGTTCGGAGATTGCTTTCCAAAAGCTCTGATGTGGGCTGGGTAAATGACCTCGACGGGCCGTATTTGGCCAGGGAGCTGAGGTTTGAGGACCCCCTACTCTTCTGCTTTGCCTGGCCTGGCCTTCCAAAGCAAGCGGGGCTGAAAGGAAGTCTCCAAGGGCTCCAAAAGCTCATGGACGACCCACCCCCATTTGAACAATCAGCAGCCTCCTTTGGAATACTGCAGGTGCTGAAATGGTGCTCAAGGGGACCCCGGCCCATTTTTTGCAACTTTTGCAGCTGCTCCTAGGAAAGGAAACTCCCAGCAGCTGGAGCCATGAATTATGTAATTTTTTTTCCATTTGGAGGCAGCCCTTCCTGTGGGCAGAAACCACTGCCACATATCAGGCACGTGTTCTTGGATGGATGCATGCTCTGAGCATTGCTGCTAGACAACATCCTGCACCACAATGGAACCCGCCAAACTCTAATAAAGGATGAATGGAAAGGGAGGCAGTCTTTGGAGAAAGTATGGAAAAAGATGGAAACCCTGTCCACCCACACAGCTGCTGCTGCTCCTCTGGGCAGCTGGGGAGTCTCCCCTGCTTGGTGTGCCAGAAATGAGCAGGGCCCTTGCCTGATGCAATGACTTACTCCAACCAAACGCCTGGTAGCAAATGTGTAAACTGTTTAAAGATTTATTTGTTTATTTGCAATGTTTTATCCCATCCTGCACAATCCAATCATCCCAGAATGGCTTACAATATCAAAAACAATAAATAGAATTCAAAACCCCTCCATGGATCACTGCCTTGTCAGGGAGAAGGGGTTTGCATAGTGGAATGAAGCTGCGAGCAATGCCTTGCAGGGGCACCTAGGACAGACAGGTCATAGCATAGAGCTCTGCCAGAAGGTGATCCACGGGAAAAGGAAATGGCACATTGATGAATAGAGTGCAAGTAAGAAGGGGTGTCCCGGGCCATCTAGTCTGACCCCCACCTCCAGCCAGCTCCACTCATGACATGCCCATCATGGGCATGTCCAGCCTGTCCTTGAACTCCTCACTGATAGGGCCTCATCCACCTCCCATGGAAGCTCATTCCTTGCCATCCCTGAACAAAAACACTAATGAACTCATCTGATCATTCAGGGCTTGGAATAAGCATGCCTGAAGGAACATCGTCTTCCCCATAAACATCCTTTTCCCGCACCCCGCAACCTGAGATCTGCAGCAGAGGCCCTGCTCTGGGAAACCTCCTTGCAGGAGGTTAGGAGAGAGAACACTTAGAGGAGGGCTTTCTCTTTTGTGGCACCCAGTTGTGTGTGGAATGCACTCCCTAGAGAGGTTCACCTGGCAGTGACTTTATATGCTTTTCCTAAGGCCACCTTGACTTCACCTTCCAGGATGTCTGGCTCGAGGTCAGTGACCTCCCCATTGTGGTTATCAGGGACGTTAAGCACTTTCTTGTATAGTTTGTCTGTGTAATCTTGCCACCATTTAATCCCTTCTGCTTCGGTTAGGTCCCTGCCATTTTGGTCCTTTATCATGCCCAACTTTGCATGAAACGTTTGCTTCATAGCTCCAATTTTCTAGAGGAGATCTCTGGTCCTCCCCGTTCTATTGTTTTCTTCTATTTCTTCGCACTCTTCATTTAAGAAGGCATTCTTGTCTCATCTAGCTTTCTCTGGAATTCTGCATCAATTGGATGTATCTTTCTCTTTCTCCCTTGCCTTTTCCTTCCATTCTTTCCTCAGCTATTTGTAAAGCTTCCTCAGAGAGCCATTTTGCTTTCTTGCATTTCTTGGGTTTTCCTGACACACAGACTCTTTCCTCCTTCCATGCTGACTGAGGCAAAAGACTCCTCAGTGGCCATGACTGTGAAAAGCAGGCCCTGCAGGCAGGCTTGGGACTAGGAAAGGAGGATCTCAGTGGCTGCCAGTGCTGCAGCAGCCCTAATACACTTGTATGTTTTAGATGTTGGAATAGAAAAAGTGTGGCCTGTTTTCTCTCCCCCCCCCCCCGCCCACCCCATCTGCAGGAATGCTTTCCGTTCTGGTTCCTTCTCCAGGAAAATGAGGCAAGCCCCAGAGTGCCATGATGTGTGAATGATTCACCTGCTATCTAATCATTCTCAGGCAAATGGCTGGAATAGTCAAATCCTGGGAAAACTTCTCATTGTTTTTGGGGAATTTCCAAACTCAGAGGCAAGAAAAAACTGAATCCTGTTAAACTCCACCACTTCAAAGTGATTCTTAGTCATTCAACCCTTCAATGAATCCTGTTTTCCTGATGTTTCTGAGAACATTATGATACTTCTACATTGTAAACCTGTGCTTCTGCATAATTCTTGCAAATGGTTATTCAAAGTATCCCTGCAAGGTATACTTGACACCAACTGCATAGGACCCTCTGTGTATGCTCTGTTCCTTGCAGTCAGTCTTAAACTGGGTACCCCTCAGCACTGCAGGAATATAGGAAGGTCTACTGCAAAGAAAGTGCTGGATGCTTGACTGAATGCTCATTTTGGATTGAGACACTCATTCGTTGCAGGTCTGAAACCCTGATGGATATGTTGATGAAGGTGGGATTCAGAGGATCTCCTGTGAATATCCTCCTCCTCCTCCCTAAATTGTACAAAATTCTTTGGGTACTTTGTAGTGAACAGGTCTAAGAAATTCTCAGTAAGTGACATTTGCAATTAGTTCATAAGCTTTTCTGTATAATAACCAGTCCTTTACTCCTAATATCATTGGAGGACACTCACAGGGCCACACTGCACATGAGAGTACAAATGGTTTTTCACAAGTAGTAACCACAATTGTGGGGTGCTCCATTAATGCAGTGGTGAAAAAAGGAAATTCAAAATTTGGATTTATTCAAGTGGAAATATTGAACACAAATTCACCAAACGATGAAATGTTTTGATTACTTTTTTCTAATGAGCTGGTCTCTGCTATTGAGACTGGGCCTCAAGAGAATGATGTAGCATTTGGGGAGAAAGATGCAGCCCAGGAGACCAGCCCCAGAGGCCAAGTTGGAAAAGACCTCCACAGCCACTGCATACTTCCCCTTGGTGCTCAGGTAGGTGGGCACAAAGGACACCCACATGCTGCAGAAGACCAGCATGCTGAAGGTGATGAACTTGGCTTCATTGAAGCTGTTGGGCAGTTTCCTGGCCAGGAAAGCCACCAGGAAACTGAGAAGAGCAAGGCAGCTCATGTAAGCCAGGACAGCATAAAACATGGTGATGGAGCCTTCATTGCATTCCACAATGATCTCCCCAGGCAGAGAATGAAAATCCAGCTTGGGGAAAGGGGGAGAGGTCAGCAACCAGAAAATGCAGATCATAGTTTGGATGAGAGGACAGATCACCATAATGGATGTTGTCAGTGGTCTCCCCAAGAGCTAACTTGCCATGTTTCCTGGTTTGGAGGCCATAAAGACCAAGACCACCATGATGGTTTTCGCCAAAACACAAGAAACTGCAATGGAGAAGGTGATGCCAAAAGCAGTTTGTCTCAGAAGACAGGTGACCTTAGTGGGTTGACCAATGAAGAGGAAGGAGCAGAGGAAGCACAGCAGGAGAGAGCTGAGGAGGGTGTAGCTGAGGTCTCGGTTGTTGGCTTTGACGATGGGTGTCTTGCAATATCTAATGAATGTTCCCAAAACAGCAGATGTGCTGAGACAGAAGAAAACCAGAGAAACTAGCAGGACACCAAGTGTCTCTTCCTGGGAAAGGAAGTGGATCTTCTTGGGGATGCACCAGTCGTGGTTCTCATTTGGGTGCTGATCTTGAGGGCACGGAGCACAGTGAGCGGCATCTGAAAAGAGCAATAGCTGTGGAACAATCCAAATCAGGACATGCAAGTTAATTATCTGGGGGCAATCCCCACCCTCAAAGGAAGATGTGGAAACCTCATTTCCTGGGCTTTATATGCTCTGTTTACTTAAGATTTGGAAAAGGGGCCTTGGGGATGAAAAACTGAAACCTTTCCATGCCCACAGACTTATGTAAGATTCCTCTTCAGTTTTTTGTCATGAGGCCACTCTCCTTTGAGAAATGAAAACATGGAAGTGGTAAAAACTTTCACCTGCACTGTTGTATGGAAATCATACCCAAACTAAATGAAGCCTTGTAAGCACAGCTTCTCTTCCTCCTGAGCACTGATCTCTGAGATATTTCCCTCTTGAGGCTGGAGACCAGGCTGCAGAAACAACCAATGAAAAATGGGCAATTTAGTTCTGGCTGCAGTGAAATCCTGCGATGTTGCAGGAGGTACCCTCCAATGCCCGAAGCAGAGTTTTGGCCAGGCACCTCTAGGTCTCATGTCAATCTGGCAAAGTTAGAAACTGGGCATTCAGAAGCATGAGGAAGTGCCAGTATGGAAAAGAATTTATGCATGATTTCATTCTTTTAACACTTCTGGGAAATATGTTGTTCTGCTTACAAAAAGCATGTCTTCTGGAAATGTTGAGCACACTGTTAACTGAAAGACTCAGAGGTCTGAAATATAGATAGGGGAAAAGTCCTTCCGAAACTATCCAAACTTCTCCTTTCCTCAATCTTTTTTTGGCCTCCACACTCTTCCATTTCAGTATCTTCTGTGCTAATGAATGCCTCTCAATGTCTGAGGTACCTGTGGAGTTGGAGAACATCCCTGCTGTGCACCGTTCACACCTGTAGCAGCAGACCAGCTTCCCCTCTGGAACTCTCCTCCAGTGCCCTGGAGTGCACCTCTCCACACACCTCCCAAGGGACATTTTCTGGAAATGAAAGACAGAAAGACTTCAACAAGCTTTAATTGCTTGGCAGATGGGGTCACCTGTCTAGGAGGAATGAAGAATATCTGGATGATTCCGGCATCCTGAGCAACACTGGGACAGAGCCTTCTTTTACATTCTTTCTGGAGCAGAGTCAGGACCTATGGAGGCTGCCTTCCAGAGGAGCACACCCCAGGACAATTGTGCCCAATCTTTCCAAATACTGGTGGTACCTCTCCAATAATACAGGCGTGGGGCATCTTCTTGAACCTCCCTGGAATGTCCAGAGACAGAACATGTGATTTTTGGTGAGCAAAGGTCACCCTTTGCAAGTGGAAAATGTCACCCCAATTCCACACATTCAGTGGGACTTAAGTCACCATCTTTTGGAAAGACGGGAATTGTGCCACGTCTCTCCCTCCAGGACCCAGATGGTCAATGCCAGCCCCACCTTTGCAGCCCACACGATTGCTGAAGAGTTGATGGAGAAGCCTTGGCCTGCTGGAGCACCATGATCAACCCATCCGATCTTCACAGGATGGAAAGTTCCATTTGGAGACAAGATCTGGTTAAAAATGTCATATTTCTGTTCGTTTTCAGTGAAAGAGACATTTCCTCCAACAGTATTGTTAAACCGGACATTCCTCAGAGGAGCCATTAGCTGAAATTGCAGAGAATCAGGAAGTAGAGGATACAGTTAGTGGAATGGTTTTCCAAAGCACTCTCTGTCCCATCCAGTTCAGAGACTTTTCCCCACCAGCTCCCCCCACCCCACCATCATTATACTATTGTGAGCTTTATTTGCTAGATGTAGCCTGAACTCATCAGTTTCGGTGAGCTTGCCTGCTGGTTTGGGGATCTGGGCCAGGTGGCCACTTCTTAAGAGCACGAGGACATGTGAGCTAGAAAACATTTGGTTGAAGGAGGCAGGAGTCCAGCTTGTGGGTCTTCCACTGCTGGCATGAAGTAACATCCAGAATGGGGCAACCCCACTGCCCTTTCAGCATGAGTATATCAAACTGGACTGTTTCATTCAGTCTCAGTATATACAATTTGGAAAGCATGAATATTCCAGAAGTGCCCACAATCCCTTCTAAACTCCTGCTAAGAACCAATCCCTGCTAAGGGTCTTACCTGCCATGACTTAATATTCAAAAGCTGCTTCCTTTCTCCCATCAATGGATATTTCTGTCCAGATGAGAGCAGGGCATGTAGTGCATGTGCCACAACATAGATAGCATTGTAGATCCGGTAGCTGTGACTGGACATGTCCAAGTCGAAAAGGAAGAAGCTTGGATCCTCCCTCATCTCCCTCCCTGTACACTCGCGATCTGCCTCTGGAGGGGGTTCTCCTGATCTCAGGAACTGACAATAGAAAGCCCATTTCCACCACTTTTGAAGAAAGACATCTCCTTGAGGTTGGAAAGGATCTAAAGCCAGGAAAAAAGTTTTGAATGCTGGAATATCTCTTGTGTGGTCCCTGAAGTGCAACGCTCCAAGAAGGAATTTTAAAAGATATCTCATCCCCAAATTATTGCCTGCTCCAATTTCTGACTGAGCGGTCAGGATCCAAACCTTCTGAAGTCAGATCGTTGCATTTTTTTTATGATTTTGTAGCCGCATTGATAATTGCAGAATTGTAACGTTGTCACCAAAGAAAACTATGACTTCAGCTTCCAACCACAGATGATGAATGCATCCAGTTTGCATCGCATGGAGATGTGCATCATCCATTGTTGAGAACCTTTCAGTGAAGGCCACACAGAGGTCCTCTTGCTGCAGCAAGGGGCTCACTGCCTGGAGGAAACGCTTGCCATGTTCATCGCTCTGGACAAGCAGCCCAATCCAGTTCCACTGGAAATGCTGCAGCAGCCAGACTAGGCCCTCGTACCGCGGAATTTCTTGGGGATTGATCTGGAAGAAGAAGAGGAATACATTGATTTTTCCTTGAATACAACAGAGAAAAAAGTTTAGGAGCTGAAGAAAGAACTTCCTGGTAATCATTCATAACACCCTTTGGCTACATTTTGGAAACAAGGATGCTTTTTATGTGGAATACACTTCCATCCTCCAATGGGCATGATACGAAATGCATGGAGCACTATCCCAGGTAAGGTTTCCCTCTTTCAGCTGCAATGCATCCATGGAAGCAGCAGCTCTCAGCTTTCCCCTCTCTGCCCCATGGACCGTGGGTCTCCTCACCCAGCAACACAAGCAAATGCCCAGCGCTCGTGCCGACATGTCCACCAATGTCAGGACTGAAGTGGAGCAGCCTGGCAGAAGGACCCCCCATGCCCAGAACCAGGACTGTTCTCATTGCAAGCAGGAACCTCCCAGGATGCATTTGCAGAGCGCTGGGGTTTTAGAGCTGAACTCCAATGGCAATCCCATTATTGAAGTCTCAGGATGGTTTAACAATAGAAAATGTTAGAAAAGGAAGAAAAATAAAACACAGCATCCATTTGTGTCTTCCCCAAATCTTAAGGAGTGGACAGGTACATATGGAAGGACACACCCCTTCAGGTAACCAAGGCCTAAGACATTTAGGGCTTTATACGTAATAATCAGAATCTTAGAAACATAGAAACATAGAAACAGAGCGAGTCAGAAGGGGCCTCCTGGGCCATCTAGTCTGACCTCCGGCACCAGCCGGCTCCGCTCATGACATGCCCACCATGTGCATGTCCAGCCTATCTTTGAACACCCTCACCGATGGGGCCTCAACGACCTCCCGTGGAAGCCCATTCCACACCCTTGGGGTTCTAACTGTCAGGAAGTGCTTCCTGGCATCCAAATTGAACCTTGGCTCCCTGAGCTTTGCTCCATTGGAGCGCGTCCTGCTTTCCTCTGCAGGGGAGAACAGGCCTCTCCCCATCTCCATGTGACACCCCCTCACATACCTGTATGTTCCCAACATATCCCCTCTGAGTCTCCTCTTCTCCAGGCTGAAGAGACCCAGTTCCCTCAGTCTTGCCTCATACGGCATCCCCTGCAAACCAGCCACCATCCTTGTGGCCCTACGCTGCACTGACTCCAACCTGGCTGTATCCTTTCTGTAATGAGGGGCCCAAAACTGAACACAATACTCCAGTTGCGGGCGCACCAGAGTCATGTAGAGTGGTAGTAATACCTCTCTTGATCTAGAAGCCACACTTCTGGTATGCAACCAAGGGTGGCATTCGCCCTCTTGACCACCGCATCACACTGCTGACTCATGTTTAGCCTGCGGTCAACCAGTACCCCGAGGTCCCTTTCACAAGTACTGCTCTCCAGCCACTTGTCCCCTAACCTGTACTTATGACAGCTATTCCTATGCCCCACGTGCAAGACCTTGCACTTCTCCACATTGAATGCCATCCTGTTGTCTCCTGCCCACTTCCATAGTCTGTCCAGATCCTTTTGGATCTGGTGTATCTGCTCCTCAGTTGTGGCCACTGCTCCAGTTTTAGTGTTGTCTGCGAATTTGATCAGCAGACTGTTCACCCCTTCTTCCATGTCGTTAATGAAAAGATTAAACAGGATCGGCCCCAGGACAGAGCCCTGGGGGACCCCGCTTGTCACTGGCTGCCATCCCGACGATTCCCTGCTAATGGTTACCTTCTGCTTTCGGTCAGTCAACCATGCCCTAATCCACCGGACAGTGCTTTGGTGTATCCCAAAACTCCTCAGTTTCTCCACCAGGATATCATGGGGCACTTTGTCAAAGGCCTTGCTGAAATCCAGGTATACCACATCCACTGCATCCCCTCCATCTAGCCATCTTGAAACCTTGTCATAGAATTCCACAAGGTTTGTCTGGCAGCACCTGTTTTTGCGGAAGCCGTGTTGTGTGGCTGTCAGCCTCCCTTCCCTATCTAGCATCACTAGATCTCTCTCTATTATGAGCCTTTCCATTGTTTTTCCTACAATGGACGTAAGGCTAATCGGTCTATAATTCCCCATGTCCTTCTACTACCCTTTTTGAAAATTGGGACCACCGATGCCACCCTCCAGTCCTCTGGAACTTCACCTGTTCTCCACGAGGCCTCAAAAATGGAGGCCAGTGGGCGTGAGAGAACCCCTGCCAACTCTCTAAGTACTCTCGGGTGTAACCCGTCAGGGCCTGGCACCTTTGTAATGTCCAATGCCCTGAGGAGCCCCTCGACTTCAAGGTGGGTGACTCTAATCTGTGCCCCTAAGTCCCCAGCCTCATCCAATCTCCTATACGGATATCCCCCGTCCTGCTTTGGGGAGAACACAGAGGCAAAATAGTCATTTAGCATCTGTGCCTGTTCCCTCATGTCAGTCACTGGATCTCCTTCCTCCTTATTTAGTGGTCCCACCACTTGTCTCCCCTTCCTTTTCCTATTTACATGCTGGAAGAAGCTCTTTTTGTTGCTCTTGATATTCTTGGCAAGTCTCAGCTCATAATCAGCCTTAGCCTTGCGAAGAATCCTTCTGCAACGGGCCTCCTCCTCCCGGTATACCCTTTTGTCTATTTCCCCCAGTACCCATTTCCAATTTAAGATTCTTCCATTTCCTAAGAATCTTAAATTGGGCCATGCTACATTGGGGAGACTCAAGATGGCGTTGGAACAAGATGGATGTGATTAATAGGGGCTCCTATTATCATGCCGGTAATGTTTGATAGTAAGTCGTGGGAGACTTAACTGAGCCCTGTCAGGGCGAAGATAGATTGCCTGGCATTATCTCTTCTGGTTGATGTAGGACAGCAATCCTATATCCTACTGGAAGAGGTTCAGGCATTTCTCAATCGGGCTACACAGGGGGTTTGCTAGCCCCTGCCAGTTCTCTGCATCGAATGGACTAATTAGCTTATTTTAGCCAGATATGCATCGGATGGCTGGTAAGCATTCTTATTTCTTATTTTTCTTCGCAATATTACCCATGGGAAAGCTGCTGTCTATAATTTGATCCCGAGAAGATAGGGAAAGCCCGTTTAAAGCCCTTTTACACGGAGAATGGCTTTGAGAGAGGTGAAGGTTGTTACCTGGGAAGCCTAAGAAAAAGTTTTTTTCTTCTAATCTCTCTATGGGCAAAGGCGAAGATTAATGACTATGAAATAGGTAGAGGACAGCGAAGCTAGAAGTTAAAGTGAATACTTGGATATCTACTTGGACTTCTGCCAAGGCTAAGTGGAATCTTGCCAGAGAAGTTTGCATTATTTTTATTATCCATATGTGGGATTTTTTTTGCTACTGTGAGGTTTTGCTGGTGAACACTTTTATTCTCTTTATCTAACCCTTTTTTTTTCTTTTGCAATATTATGTGTGAAAAGACTATATTCTGTTGTTAATTGGCATATAGAACAAGAAAAAGTCTCTAATCTGCTGGTGGCCATTTTTTTTCTCCCCTTGTTACCTTCTTCTTTGTTCTCCTTGGCTAACTTCCATCTTTTTTGGCTTGCTGCCAAAGGAAGACCTATTTTTTTTATTACTTAACTTTTTTGCTGCCACCTGGTGGTGACTGAAATTATTGCAAGTTAATCTTTTTTCCTTTTTTTTTCTTTCTCTTCTCTCTCTCTCTCTCATTTTTTTCTCTTTTGTTTCTGTTCCTCTTTTTTGTTTTTCTTTTCTCCCTCTCTTCTCTTTATCTTTTTAAATATCTTATTCAACTTATATTTTTCTCCCCAACTTTTTGCTGTTGATATATTGAGATCTCTTCAGTGCACAACGTTCATCATGAGGAAAACTCAAACATCCTCAGGGCCTTCCTCTGTGGGACAAAGTCCAATACATCATTCCAAGACAGAAGATGTTGCAAAAACCTTAACGGCAATACAGGCGACTCTGACAACCGTACAAGCATCTCAAGAAGCATTGACAATACGGCTGGAAACTCTATCAAATAAACAGCAGGAGCGAATTGATAAATTGGAAAAACTGTTTGAAGAAATGACAACACAACTATTGGAAGTGTGACTTAAAGAGGAACGGAATACAAAAAAAATACAACAAGTATCCGAAAAATTGGAGACAGTAGACAAATCAACATGGGACTCAATGGCCATGCTAGAGATGGAAAAGGCATTGTATTATCTAAGATTCCAGAACATAACGGAAAGGAAAGATGAAAATCTACGAGAGATCATAGTTACTATCTTGGCAGAGCTTTTGGAGATAGATGATGTAACCATGGTGATGGCAATTGATCTTGTCTATAGGGTCAATTCCTCCTATACCAGAAAAAATAAGCTACCTGGAGAAGTTCATGTCAAGTTTGCTTTGAGATCCGTAAGAGATAACGTCTTGAAGGCAGTACGAGAGAAACCATTAAAGAGAGATGACCACCAGGAGGTGACGGTCCTGAAACAAATTCCGTGGAGGATCAGAGAGGGAAGAAAGAAATATCGATTCCTTAGTACAAGATTGATTAAGAAGAAGGTCATCTTTAAATGGCTAATACCAGAAGGAATATTTTTTACTTGGAACTCTGTAAGATATAAATTGGATTCAATTCTTAAAGTGCAAGTGTTCTATGAAAAATTTAGAGCTGAGTTGGAAGAGGAGGACCCTGTTGTATCTGAGGAAGGAGAAAAAGATGCTGAAATGATGGAATTAATAGTGTACCAATCTGAACAAGGAGAACTGTTGAGGGAAGATCTACAACAAGAAGTACAGACTTTGGACCCAAAGGAGAAGAGAAAAGGTAGAATTGTAAAGGCAAAAAATAAGTAAATAACCTTACTGAATATGGCTAGCAAAATGGAAGGAAAAATTGAACTTCTCTCCCTAAATGTTAATGGATTAAATGGACTGTCTAAGAGAAGAAGGATTTTTGCTCAGCTTCAAAAACAAAACTTAGAGATAATTTGTTTACAAGAAACACATATTAAGAAACAACATGATAAATTTCTGGAATATTCAAAACTGGGGAAGTTGTTTGTGTCTTCTGCATCACAAAAGAAAAGAGGTTTAGCACTGTATGTTAAAGAAAAATTGGACCCTAAGTATATTCTTGCTGATGAGGATGGTAGGCTCTTGATGGTGGAAATCACAATTAAACTTAAAAAGGTGCTCTTAGTGGCAATATATGCACCGAATGATCATCAGGAAACTTTCTGTCAAAACCTACATAGATAACTCTTGCAAGTAGATTATCAGACTATGTGTCTGATGCGTGATTTTAATGCAATTGTGAACAAGGAAATCGACTACAAGGCTGAATATAAGGGAAAAAAGGGTAGAAAGAGTCTTATAAAATCATGTTCTAATTTGATTGAGGAATTCAGTTTGATAGATACCTGGAGACATAAAAACCCATCTTCGGCCAATTACTCTTACTACTCAAGCAGGCATAGGTCATGATCCAGAATTGATATGGTTTGGGTAACGCCAGACCTAATCCCAGATTTGATGGAAGCTGAAATGGAGGCAAATGTCTGGGCTGCCCACATTCCTGTATTTATATCACTGAAAGGAGTTGCAAGGATGCCCAGATGGAGTCTAGATAAAGCATTACTGAAAGATAAAAAGTTTCTAGAAAAGATAAGCAAAGAGATGCAAATATTCTTTCAAATAAACAAAGCCGAAGAAACTTCTTTACAAAATGTCTGGGACACAGCTAAAGCCTATGTCAGGGGACTGATAATAACCTACTCAGCAAGAATAAATAAAGAGAAAAGGCAAGAGCAAGCAACATTAATAGAAGAATTGAGGAAACAGGAACAAGAATTGCAGGCAGACCCAACAAAGAGTAATCTTAGGGTTCAAATGAAACATAGAAACATAGAAACAGAGTGAGTCAGAAGGGGCCTCCCGGGCCATCTAGTCTGACCTCCGGCACCAGCCGGCTCCGCTCATGACTTGCCCACCATGTGCATGTCCAGCCTGTCTTTGAACACCCTCACCGATGGGGCCTCAACAACCTCCCGTGGAAGCCCATTCCACGCCCTCGGGGTCCTAACTGTCAGGAAGTGCTTCCGGGCATCCAAATTGAACCTTGGCTCCCTGAGCTTTGCTCCATTGGAGCGCATCCTGCCTTCCTCTGCAGGGGAGAACAGGCCTCTCCCCATCTCCATGTGACACCCCCTCACATACCTGTATGTTGCCAGCATATCCCCTCTGAGTCTCCTCTTCTCCAAGCTGAAGAGACCCAGTTCCCTCTGTCTTGCCTCATACGGCATCCCCTGCAAACCGGCCACCATCCTTGTGGCCCTACGCTGCACTGACTCCAACCAGGCTATATCCTTTCTGTAATGAGGGGCCCAAAACTGAACACAATACTCCAGTTGCGGGCGCACCAGAGTCGTGTAGAGTGGTAGTAATACCTGTCTTGATCTAGAAGCCACACTTCTGGCTATGCAACCAAGGGTGGCATTCGCCCTCTTGACCACTGCATCACACTGCTGACTCATGTTTAGCCTGCGGTCAACCAGTACCCCGAGGTCCCTTTCACAAGTGCTGCTCTCCAGCCACTTGTCATCTAACCTGTACTTATGACAGCTATTCTTATGCCCCAAGTGCAAGACCTTGCACTTATCCACATTGAACGCCATCCTGTTGTCTCCTGCCCACTTCCATAGTCTGTCCAGATCCTTTTGGATCTTGAGCACCTGCTCCTCAGTTGTGGCCACTGCTCCAGTTTTAGTGTCGTCTGCGAATTTGATCAGCAGACTGTTCACCCCTTTTTCCATGTCGTTAATGAAAAGATTAAACAGGATCGGCCCCAGGACAGAGCCCTGGGGGACCCCGCTTGTCACTGGCTGCCATCCCGACGATTCCCCGCTAATGGTTACCTTCTGCTTTCGGTCAGTCAACCATGCCCTAATCCACCGGACAGTGCTTGGGTGTATCCCAAAACTCCTCAGTTTCTCCACCAGGATATCATGGGGCACTTTGTCGAAGGCCTTGCTGAAATCCAGGTATACCACATCCACTGCATCCCCTCCATCTAGCCATCTTGAAACCTTGTCATAGAATTCCACAAGGTTTGTCTGGCAGCACCTGTTTCTGTGGAAGCCATGTTGTGTGGCTGTCAGCCTCCCTTCCCTATCTAGCATCACTAGATCTCTCTCTATTATGAGCCTTTCCATTGTTTTTCCTACAATGGATGTAAGGCTAATCGGTCTATAATTCCCCATGTCCTTCCTACTACCCTTTTTGAAAATTGGGACCACCGATGCCACCCTCCAGTCCTCTGGAACTTCACCTGTTCTCCATGAGGCCTCAAAAATGGAGGCCAGTGGGCATGGGAGAACCCCTGCCAACTCTCTAAGTACTCTCGGGTGTAACCCGTCAGGGCCTGGCGCCTTTGTAATGTTCAATGCCCTGTGGAGCCCCTCGACTTCAAGGGGGGTGACTCTAATCTCTGCCCCTAAGTCCCCAGCCTCATCTAATCTCCTATACGGATATCCCCCATCCTGTTTTGGGGAGAACACAGAGGCAAAATAGTCATTTAGCATCTGTGCCTGTTCCCTCATGTCAGTCACTGGATCTCCTTCCTCCTTATTTAGTGGTCCCACCACTTGTCTCCCCTTCCTTTTCCTATTTACATGCTGAAAGAAGCCCTTTTTGTTGCTCTTGATATTCTTGGCAAGTCTCAGCTCATAATCAGCCTTAGCCTTGCGAAGAATCCTTCTGCAACGGGCCTCCTCCTCCCGGTATACCCTTTTGTCTATTTCCCCCAGTACCCATTTCCTATGGAGGCTCCTCTTTTGTCTAATCCCCCTAACCACCTCCTTTCGCATCCATGGCAGCACTCTCCTCTGCCTCCCCACCTTACTGACTAGAGGTATTGTCAGGGCTTGCGCCTGCAAAACCTCCCTTTTGAGTGCCATCCACCCCTCCTCAACTCGCTTACCTTCCAGTAACCTATCCCAGGAGACTTTCCCCAGCCTGGCCTTCAGTTGGCCAAAGTTGGCCCTCTTGAAGTCCCAGCTTCTAGTGCTCGCCCTGCTGCACGGCCCCAGTCCCCTGATCTCAAAGCAAAGGATGGAGTGATCACTCGCATCCAGAGCTCCCCTAATCTGTACTTCATCTATCAGCTCCTCCCTATTGGTCAAGACCAAGTCCAGGATGTTTCCCCCGCTCGTCGCCTCTCGGACCCTCTGTGTGAAAAACCCACCCTCTAGAGCTTCTAGGAAGCGACGTGACTTGGCTGTCACCGCCGAGTGAGTCTCCCAAGTAATATCCGGGAGATTGAAATCCCCCATAATTACTGTGTCTCTCCCCCGAGATATCCTTAGAATCTGGCCTGTCAGGACATCATCCAGGGTCTCAAGTTGACCTGGAGGGCGATAACATACCCCAACTGTCAGGTCTCTTTCCCTGTCAAAACCCCTAATTTTCACCCAGACTGCCTCTACTGAATCCCCATCTGTGCTGCACTCTATCTCACTGCATCCTATCCCTTCCCTGACATATATAGCCACACCCCCACCTCTCTTTCCCTTCCTGTCCTTTCTAAAAAGGTGATACCCTTCTAAAGGTGATACCCTTCCAAGGTCGGGATTGTGCCCTGGATCTTGGAGGTGGTAAATGCCTCCTTGAGAGACGGCCGGGTGCCTGCCCCTTTAAAGGAGGCGGTAGTCCGGCCAGTCCTCAAGAAGGCTTCCTTGGATTCAGAGGTGGTCGCCAATTATAGACCGGTGGCCAACATCCCGTTTTTGGGCAAGGTGCTGGAGCGGGTGGTGGCGGGACAACTCCAAGCACTCTTGGATGAAACTGATTATCTGGACCCATTTCAGTCCGGTTTCAGACCCGGCTTTGGCACTGAATCTGCCTTGGTCGCCCTGTATGATGACCTATGCAGGGAGAGAGACAGGGGGAGTGCGTCTCTGTTGGTTCTCCTGGACCTCTCGGCGGCTTTCGATACCATCGACCATGGTATCCTTCTGGATAGGCTGGCGGGATTGGGAGTTGGAGGCACTGCTTTGCAGTGGTTCTGCTCCTATCTTAATGGCCGATTCCAGAAGGTGGCGCTGGGGGACTATGGCTCTGCGCCATGGCAGCTTTGCCATGGAGTTCCGCAGGGCTCCATTTTGTCCCCTTTGCTGTTTAACATTTACATGAAATCGCTGGGAGAGGTCATCAGGAGGTGTGGGCTGCGGAATCATCAGTATGCTGATGATACCCAGCTCTACCTCTCGTTCTCCACTGATCTAGGTGAGGCGGTGGCTGTGCTGAACCGGTGCCTGGCCGAGGTAATGGGCTGGATGAGGGCCAATAAACTGAGGCTCAATCCTGACAAGACGGAGGTCCTGTTGGTAGGTGGTTCGGGCTTCGGAATGGGGGACCTGACCCTAGTCTTGAATGGGGTTGCACTCCCTCTGAAGGACAGGGTCCGCAGCTTGGGGGTCCTCCTCGACCCGGAGCTGACCTTGACAGCTCAAGTGTCAGCAGTGGCGAGGAGTGCCTTCCATCAGCTCTGGCTGATTCATCAGCTGCGTCCCTTTCTGGAATTCGACTGCTTGGCGACGGTGACTCACGCGTTGGTGACTTCCCGGTTAGACTACTGTAATGTGCTCTACGTGGGGCTGCCCTTGAAGACGGTCCGGATACTTCAATTGGTGCAGAATAGAGCTGCCAGGGTGCTGACGGGGACTGGGCGTGGTTCTCATATCACCCCAGTTCTCCGTCAGCTTCACTGGCTCCCCATTGAAGTCCGGGCCCAATTCAAGGTGTTGGTTCTTACCTATAAAGCCCTTAACGGCTTGGGTCCCGGTTACCTAAAGGAGCGCCTGCGACCATATACACCCTCCCGCCCCTTACGATCTGCTGCTGATGCCCTCCTCCGGGAACCCTCTGTGAGAGATATTAGGAGGGTGAGTACCCGGAGGAGGGCTTTCTCTGCGGTGGCGCCCCATTTATGGAATGCGCTCCCCAGAGAGGCTCGCCTGGCGCCGTCTTTATTTGCTTTTCGGCGCCAGGCGAAGACCTTTTTATTTAAACAATATTTTAAATGTTAATTTATTTATATTGGGACGGTTTTAATTTAGACCTGAGATGGGCCAGTTTTTAATGTTTGTGAATTTTAGTATTTGGAAATTTTAATGTATTAGAATTTGTTGTTTTATTGTTGTGAGCCGCCCCGAGGCTTGTGGCAAGGGGCAGCCTATAAATTTCCAAATAAATAAATAAATGTTTACATTCCAGACTTGCCTTTCATCCCACCAAGTTTCTATGATTCCCACCAGATCATATCCTCCTATTCCCAGGAGAGCTTCAAGCTCTTCCTGCTTATTACCCATGCTCCTAGCATTGGTGTACATGCACCTCAACTCCTTCCCACCGCTTCCTTTCTTTGGAGTGCCCGGCATCCTCCTTCCTCCCATCCTCCCTGGTACCTGGCCCCTCTCCATAGGAGTCCTGTCAGTCCCTGCAGTATCTCTAAAGCCCTGCTCCCAGAGCCCCGATCCTCCCCGCACACTTGTGCAGTGCAGACACGTTTCTGGGGGGCCTGAACCCACCCCCCACTGGCTCAGTTTAAAGTTTAAAGTCAAATGAACACTTTGAAGCACAAATTAAATCTCTTGGATATGAGTGAGCTCACTAAGCAAATGAAATCGACTAAACAGAATTTTTTTTAAAATGCTAATAAGCTGGGGAGATGGCTAGCATATGAAGTCAAGAAGGAAAGAGAGAAGAGAGTGATTCCAAAATTGAGAGATGGAGAAGGACAACTGCAGGTACAAAATACACAAATTAAGAAAATAGCTGAAGACTTCTTTGCAAGATTATACCGGAAGGAGGAGTTTCCGATTGGGACGGTGAAAGAATATATACAAAAGGAAGATTTGCCAAAGCTGCCAGAAAAGTTTCAAAAAATGCTGAACCAGGAAGTAAGAACTATGGAAATAACAGAGGCAATTATACGACAGAAGAACGATAAAACTCCTGGTCCAGATGGTCAACCAGCAGAATTTTACAAATCGTTTGAAGGAGTTTTTGCTACTTTTCTCAAAGACATATGTAATGAAGCACTGTTAAATGCCAAAATACCAGACACTTGGATGGAGGCAAATATAACACTAATACCTAAAGAAGACATGGATTTAACTGAGATTCAAAACTTTAGACCTATATCGCTATTAAATGTAGATTATAAATTTTTTGCCTCAATACTGGCAGAAAGGTTGAAGAAGTTTTTAAGAGACTTTATACATCCACACCAAAATGGTTTCCTGCCTAAAAGACAAATGAAGAGTAATCTGAAGACTATCTTGGATATTTTAGAATACTATGAGATACATACGGAAAAGCCAATGGATTTATTGTTTTTGGATGCTCAGAAAGCTTTTGATAATGTCAATTGGCAATTTATGATGTATCAGATGGAGCAAATGGAGTTTGGGGAAAAGTTTATGAATGTGATTTCAAGCATCTATCAAAGGCAGTCGGCCAGGATTTTAATTAATGGAGAATCTATAAAGGCAATAGAGATACAAAAGGGTACAAGGCAGGGATGCCCATTGTCACCCCTACTGTTTATTTTGACTTTAGAGGTCTTGAATAGAAACATTCGAGATGACAAAGACATTAAAGGCACTAAAATTAGGGATGAAAAATATAAATTGCAAGCATTTGCAGACGATTTGGTCTTTATAATAGAGGAACCATTTGTAATTATACCTAAACTTTTACAAAAGATTGAGGAATATGGGGAGGTCGTGGGGATGAAAATAAATAAAGAAAAGACGAAGCTTTTAGTTAAAAATCTTACACAAAAGCAGAAAAAAGAACTCCAAGAACTAGTGGACTTACAGGTTGTTAAAAGGGTAAAATACCTGGGAATTTATCTTGCAGCTAAATGTACAACTTTGAAAGAAGATAATTATGATAAATTACTGAAAGATACTAAAAGTGATCTGGAGAGATGGGCCAATTTACAATTGTCTTTGATGGGAAGAATAGCACTGGTTAAAATGAACATCTTACCAAAATTTTTGTTTTTATTCCAAATGATCCCTGTAAAAATTGATAAAAAGATTTTTGAGGATTTAAACTGTCAAGTTTCGAGATTTATTTGGAAAAAAAAGAAAGCAAGGATTAAACTAAAAATGCTTCAAGAAACCAAGAAGAATGGGGATTTTGGTTTACCAGAATGGATGTTGTATTACCAAGCGTCTATTTGTACTTGGCTAAAAGAATGGATAATCTTGCGAAATAAGAGAATTTTGTACCTTGAGGATCATGATTTACAAATGGGATGGCATGCTTATATGTGGTATGGGAAGGTCAAGTCACAGGGAACTTTTCTAAATCATTTTATTAGAAGATCACTAATGTCAGTATGGGAAAAGCTAAAGCTAAAACTGTATAACAAGTTACCAAGATGGCTTTCACCTATGGAAAGGTGTTGTGTTGGGAAGGAATAATCGATCCTTGTTGAGCTCAGTGATGGCAAACACGAAAGCCGGGATATGCTGGTAGTTCCTAACGGCTGACCTGTCATGGAAAGAGAAATCTCAGGCATGAGTGGGAAGCACAAATGGGTTATAGTGCTTTCTTCACAAATGTCCCAGGGTCCATTCCCCCAGAGTGACTAACCAAGGATATCTCTGGCTGAATACCCTTTGTCACACTTCACTCCTCCAATAATTTGTCAATGGCAAAGGAGAAGGAAGACAGGAAGAAGAAGGCTTGTTTCCATCCAAGACACCAGCAAGTTTCACTTAGCCAAATTGATTGTGGGCATCCCAGAAGGAAGAGGTGCATGGAAGAATCTCCCTTTCCCTCTCCTTCCTCATGTACCTAGGAGGACTCCTGCCTTGGAATCTCTCAGTCAGGATCAGACTGGAGAGCCCCCTCTGTCCTCCCAGAATTCACCTCAGTCTTTTCAAGGCAAATATCAATCCAGGAGTAAGCATTGCTTTTTCAGCTCTGAATTCCGGAAAGGCAGACTTTGCTGAATGATCCAGACCGTATGAAGGGAAGGATCATGGGACAATCTTGGGCCCTCCTATCCATGCAGGGGCCACCAAGATCAGTCCTGGAATCTCCTGTGAGGTCTTGGGAAGACCCTCCCTCAAGTGCCTGAACTGCAGATTTTTCACAGTGTGTTCAAGTCCAACCACTCCCTGAGACGTTATGAGGCAGCTTCTATCCAAACTGAGTTACTGGGGGAGAATAAGGAAACTAAAACTATCAGTAGCCAAACAGGTAACCTGGATGTGCAAAAGGCCAACTTTAATCAAGTCAGGTCAATAATGCCAAGCCACTCTTAAGGGAGAAGGAACCCCAAAAGGGTGGGATACCTTGGAAACAAAAAGAAAGAAATGCTTCCAGAACAAGTTCATATTTTTCCAACAAGAATGAGGGATAGAACACAGGAGAGGATGGACATGTGGCTTCACAAAATGATCAAAGATTATCTGAAAACTGAAAAGACCGTGTCCATGAAGTGGGAGGCAGGTCAGGATACACGGGACAAAAGCAGACAGGTGGCAGGGAATTTCAGGGGAGGCATCAGGAAGGCTGAGCTGGGATTGAAGTAACGTTAGCAAGGGATACTGAAGCCACAAAAAAGCCTTCCTCAGATATGTACAGAGGAAGCACAGAGCTTCACCTACTGAAAATGGATGGTAAATTTACAATAGAAACAAAAAAACAGAGTGAATCAGAAGAGGCCTCTAGTCAAGTCTGCTTTCCACCCACTTGTCCCACAACCTGTACTTATGACACCCATTTCTGTGTGCCAAGTGCAAGACCTTGCACTTATCCACATTGAATGCCATCCTGTGGTCTCGTGCCCACTTCCAGAATCTGTTAAGATTCTTTTGCATCTGGAGTACCTGCTCCTCAGTTGTGGCCACTGCTCCTGTTTTAGTATTGTCTGCAAATTTGATAAGTAGAATGTTCACCCCTTCTTCCATGTCACTGATGAAAAGATTAAACAGGATCAGCCCCAGGACAGAGCCCTGGGGAATCCTGCTTGTCCCTGGCCACTATCCCAATGATTCAGGGAGCCAAGGTTTCATTTGGATGCCAGGAACCTCTTCCTGACAGTTAGGACTTCAAGGGTGTGGAATGGACTTCCACAGGAGGTGGTTGAGGCCCCATCGGTGAGGGTGTTCAAAGATAGGCTGGACATGCACATGCTGGACATGTCGTGAGTGGAGCCGGCTGGTGCCGGAGGTCAGACCAGATGGCCTAGGAGGCCCCTTCTAACTCGCTCTGTTTCTATGTTTCTCCACAAATGGTTACACTTTGCTTTCGGTCATTCAACCATGCCCTAAACCACTGGACAGTGCATTGGTCTATCCCAAGACTCCTCTGTTTCTCAACTAGGATATCATGGGGCACTTTGTCCAATGCCTTGCGGAAAACCAGGTAAACCAGATCCACTAAATCCCCTCCATCTAGGCACCTTGAAACTGTGTCATGGAATTCCACAGGGTTTGTCTGGCAGGACCTGTTTTTACGGAAGCTGGATTGTGTGGCCCCCATCCTCCCTTCCCTATCTAGCAACACCAAATCTCTCACTATTACAAGCCTTTCCATTGTTTTTCCTACAATGGATGTAAGGCCAACAGGTCTGTAATTCCCCATGTCCTTTCTACTACTCTTTTTGAAAACTGAGGCCGCTGACGCCACCCTCCAGTCCTCTGGAGCTTCACCCATTCTCCACAAGGTCTCAAAAATGGAGGCCATTGGGCATGAGAGAAACCCTGCCAACTCTCTAAGTACTCTCTAGTGTAACACATTAGGGCCTGGCACCTTTGTAAGGTCCAGTGTCCTGAGGAGCCTCTCGACTTCTAGGCGGGTGACTCTGATCTGTGCCCCTAAGTCCCCGGCCTCATCTAATCTCTTATGCGGATCTCCCCAGTCCTCTTTGGGAAGAACACAAAGGCAAAATAGTCACTTAGCATCTGTTCCAGTTCCCTCACATTAGTCACTGGGTCCCTGGATTCTTTCACTGCAAGAAATATGCTGCTGCCTGATGATTAATTATCTCAAGCCCATTAAATATCAGAGCCCCTTTGTGTGCAGCACTGACACCCAGCCACAGACTCCTGCATGCAAAAGTCTCCCATCTGGCGTATGAAATTACGCAACACATGCTGCTGTGGGAACCTCCAGACGGGCCCAGGATCAGGTTGGGAATGCTGGGAGTTGTGGGTCCCGGGATCTCTTGGATTCAGCCCATCTGCTTTGTTTCAGCTCCTGGAGGTATTTCACCAGGAGCCTGCACATTACCTGAAAGTCACAGCCATTAATCCAAAGAATCTAGGATGGGAAGACTCTTCTGAACAAGCACCTAAAGCTCAGCTGAGAGGCCTAAAGCTCAGAACTCAGGCAAGCTTAGCCCAGAGTGTCTTTCTTTCAAGGTGCATATCTCAGGGTGGGAGGGAGTGCAATTTGGTGCCATTTTAATGGAGCTGCTTCTCAGAAAGGCTTGATGATTGCCTTTTGGAGCTAAAGTGATCTGCCAGCAGAGTCAGCAGATCTGAAGGGGAAGGTCTCAGAGCAGAGCCCACCTTCCCTTCGGATAGAGTCTTCCTGGGACAGGGATGGAAGGACAGACCTGCCTCTTATAGTTACTGCTGGCATGAGAAGAAACTGCTGTTTCCCTCTGACTCTGCAGAGGCTCAGCACACCTTGTGACAGAACCAGTAAGGAAGCCCCACACCTGGCTCTCCCTTTTTGTCCAGAGCCCTCCTGGAAGGTCTCTGAAAGTCTCATGCTCAACAATTCCTCTTGAGCAGCACCCCTAAAGCACCTCCCTGGGATGAGGCCCCATAGAGTAAGCAAACAGCCAGACATGCATCCCAGATCCCTTGGAGGAAAACCTACATTGCATTAACATGGACATTTATTTGTGCTAATGTATTAAACCGTTCTTGCTCTAAGTATGAATATCTGCTGAGCAGTAAATTCCCACCAACAATCAGGTCTCCTGGCCGGTAATAGTCTTGTGGCAATATAAATGGCTGTGTCACTGAACAATTTGCCCTCGTCATGCCCTGGGAGACCTGAGGCAGGAGCCAAAGGAGCAGCGAGAGCAGGACCATCATCACTGGAGGACAGAGGCTGCCCCTGTTCTGGAAGCAAGATGCAGGGTGAGAGCTGTTCTTGCAGCCTCACCAGGAGAAGCAGATCTCTGGAAGAGACGTGCAGGTGGCCAGACTTTAGACACGGCTGCAACCCCACACCAAGGAGTCCAGGGCACATTTGTATTCAGTGTCCTTTCTCAGGGATTTCTTTGTTATTGACTTGCTGGATGGAAACCCCTGTGGAATTCCTCAAGGACTTTCCACAATTGCTGAGGAGGGAAATAAGCAGAGAGCATGAGCCCTGGAGGCAGAATCATCAGTTTGAGTCACTCTCACCTTCCGTGTGTGGACTTTTGGGAATTGACTGCCCCTTTCTGCCCCTCCAACACTAGAAATAAAATCCCCACCTGTCAGGAAGGAGACTGGGCCTGGGCCAAGGTTCATAGCCGTATCGTTGGCAAGAAACGGGGAGGCTCCAGTTTTAACAGTGCAAGGACAACCCTGGCTGAACAAGTTGTCATGTCTGATGGGCATTCAACCTGCAGGACCCCTTAGGATGGTCCACCTGAAAAACCTCTGTCACTGAGCGACCATCAGCATCATTTGGCAGGCTCTTCAGTGAAGTGGTCTGAGTCTGGACACTTCCCTTTGGAGATGCTCTCCCCCACTATTTATTGAAAAAGTGCTGAATGTGACACAGCCAGGCCCATACTGCCTCTCTGCGGAGGACCCCTTCTCCTCTTCTTCCTCTCCCCACTTAGTTCTCCATATGTGCAGAGAGAGGAAGGGGCCTCCTGCCACTGCGGTGAAAGCAATGGCAGTTGGAGGGCAGCATCACCTGAGCTTTCGTTTGTTTCTGCATGCCAACTTCCGCTGATGGGGGAGCTAGGTGGAAAGTGAGGCAGGGAAGCTTCCCCATGGGAGACCTGGGTGTGCAGGCTGGTTTTGCACTGATAAGTCAGTGGGAGGTGATGAGAGGTTTCCATCTTGTTCCATTGGTTGTGCTCAGGACAGCTTCTCTGGACAGGCTGAATGGTAGCAGGTTCAAGTCCTGCAGACAGGGCTTTTTCTGCTTCAGAGGCTCCTGTTTTAGCAACGCCTAGTGAGGTGCATCCTTCTGATTGCTCCTGTTCTCATGTGTGTTCAAGTCATCTCAGACTTCTGGCTACACCGTGAATGCTTCCCCTTCTAAAACTGCACTCTTCATCTGCCCTGTTGGTTCTTGCCAACTTCAGGCAGCGCCTTCTTGATGGAGGCCGTCCTCCTTCTTGGTCTTCCTCCCATTCTTATGCCTTTGCCATTCAAGGGCAAGGGGTTAGTCCGGCGGTTGCTGCCACGTCTTCGCATTCTTGGCCAAACTGAGTATCCCAACCCATTTTAATCACTCTTCAGGTTTGCTTCCGAATGGAAACTTCCTTTACCACCGTATGAAATGAGCTTTGCTTGGAGAAGGAGGGAGGAACCCTGTTCATTGCCTTGGAGTCCTGAGTGGCTTCAGATCCCACCACCCACAGCATCCATTTGGATCGGATCTGTCAGCCAGGCCTGGAGGTGCCGCACTGTGGTGCTTCCATTCCTGCCCGGCTGGACAGTGGTCCATCCCAGAAGGACACCGAGGTGGACTATTGCCCCGGCTCCTGGTGCTTATTCCAGGGAGCACCAGGGGGCTCCCTTTTACCCCCCAGGCTCTTTTACATGGATGTGGAACCAGTGGCAGAAGGAGTTACTTTTCCATTTTCAGTTGGTGGAGATGACTGACCATGAGAGAGGAGAAAGACCTGCTGGCTCAGACCAGGGCAACCCCCAGCCCACCTTGCTCTGCACACAACCAGCTGTGGAGTAAAATAGGGTGTGGAGCAGCAGTGCCTCTCACTAATACAACATTCATTCCTGCTGCTGAGGTCTCTGTGGCCTCCATGACTATCATTCGCTGTTTAATAGTGACCTGAACCCAACCAAAGCCCACATTTAGCAGAGCTGAGGGGGAGAGGCCCAAGTTGCCACTTGCTGCCCAGCTGTGCAGCCAGAATGGTCCGCATGCTGGCAAGTGAAAGAGACAGGATGCTGGAAGGAAGACCCCTCTCAGCCAAGGGGGAGGATGGTTGCCCACACCCTGCCTCAACTCTCACCTGACCAGCCTCAAAACAGGGTCTTACCCTGGAGACCGCCTTGGGTGCTCCTAAGGCTGCCCCAGAATTCAGATAGAATTTGTACCAGTTAGAAAATCTGGTGATGCATCGAATATCAATTCTTTTTTCATTTTTGCAAACTCTCATGAAGTGTGAGATCTGATGAGGAGAGTTGGTTCTGGGGCTGCAGGACATGGACTATGTTGTTTGTGATTCCCTTGCCAACTTGGTTTGTTTTGCTCACTTTAGTCTGTTGTCTTTATATTCATTTCTCTGTTTCACTGTATCTCCTTACTATTTATTTATTTATTTAAAAATTTATAGGCCGCCCCATCACAACAAAGCCTCAGGGCGGCTTACAACATAATTAAAACAATATATAAAACAGTACAAAGTTTTAAAATAATTTATCCCCGCCCCCCCGTGGTGCATCTTGGCAACAAAATTAAATACCCCTTACCACATAAATAAATAAACCACCAACAGACACCCCAATAACTACAATAAACATACATAAATCAATAGTAAACCACATAAACTCAAGTAAACTCAACATTAACAATTAAAATAAGACTGAAAAAAAATAAAATAAAACAAATATATGCTGGGAGAATAAAAATATATGCTGGGAGAATAAACTTTTGAAGAAAAGATAAGATGCAGCATTCATGTTCCTTTGTAGGGGGGCCCTTGCCGTCACTGCAGGTGAGAAATTGTTTGGGAAACTGGAACCTCACTGTGCATAAACTCCATCAGGGAGCACATTTTTCTTCAGACATGGAAAGCAGAAGGTTTATAGAGCACGTGAGTTCAGTGAAGGTTGCTTTGTTATTTTGAGTGCACTGTGTGGGTGGATGGATACAGAAGGATGGACAATTTGTGATGGTGATAAGAATTGTTGTGCGGGGATGGAGGTAGAAGCAACAGAGACTTTCTCCCTTTTTTGTAAAGACCCAGGCCCAGATTTTAGGTCTTTTTCCAAAAACCATAGCCTTAGATTTATGATAGTTACCTTCAACAGGTACTCTCCCCACCTCATTTATTTATTTCTTAAATACAGAAAGAAAGAGAAAAGCGTTAATACAATACAAAACAACAATAATAATGTTACATACAATAACTAAATTAATAATTATAAATAATAATGTGCCCCCACCACCCCAGAGACCAAGACCACCTCTACTTAATTCACATATTATAACAATTGATAATGTACAATATACTTCAATTCTATTCATATCCCCTCCAGAAATTCATAGAATTTTGATTAGGTTTGCAATCTTTACCTTCTCTCACTACTGCTTTTCCAAATTTCCGTATATTTATTTGCTTTCATTAACCCTTTCTAAATTTTTATTTATGTCATCAGTTTATCATTAATTGCCATATTCCATATTTCATTATGCCATTCATGTTTTGCAAAACCCAATTCTGTTTCCAATATTTAAGTATCACAAACCTAATTTCCATTATAGAAACATAAAAACAGATTTATGTTTCTAGAAACATAAAACAATATATAAAACAGTACAAAGTTCTATATATTTATAGAAACAGAAGGGGTCTCCCAGGCCATCTAGTCTGACCCCCGGCTCCAGCCGGTTTCACTCATGACATGCCCATTGTGCGCATGCCTGGCGATTGCAGTGTTTCAGAAAAGATGCTGTGCTTCTCCTCACTACCTAAGCCCCACTGACTGACCTAAGCTCCACTCATTGTCCACCATTAAGGGACAACCTTTGTTCACCAAAAGCCTTGACTGAGGATAATACCAATAGACCATCGCCACCGCCGGACTTACCACCTCAGCTGGCCCCCCTGCGACGTTTCTCGGCGCATGCGGGTGCCCCTGCTCCTGCTGCCACTCCTGCCGCCCTGCTGCAACTGCATGGCGGGACTGCCATTGCCGCCCGGAACACCGCCGGCCTCAGGACTCGTCCCCGGCTGCACCGGCATGGGTGAGAGGCATGCCGGGTGGGGCAGGCGAGCGGCAGATGGCGGGCGGGGCGAGTGAGGGGAGGAGCCCCGCGGGCTAGAAAGTGCCGCCGCTGCCAGGGGCCGGTGGCCGAAGGGCCGGTGGTCGAAGGGCGGTGGTGCCATTCAGGAGGCCGTGCGGGGGCTGGGGCTGGCCAGGAGCCCTGGCCTGTGGAAGACAGATTGTGGTGGTGCTCTATTTAGTTTACACAGGGAATTTTAGCGGTATAGTTTTAAATTTTTGTTTGGTGCATCTCGGCTGTGTTGTCTGTTGTTATGTCATTGCCTGGGGAGTGTGGGGGCGCCGCCATTGGGGTCGTGATGGGCAGAGGGCATTACAGCGGTGGGAGATTAACACGTCCGCCTAGAAGAAGGAGGCACAGATGGGTTACACCTGTCCCGCATTCTGGTTATTCTCCCAACTGGCGGGTTCCCAGTAGCCGTGTCAGCTGCCCCCTGGGCTTTTCGATGCTGTTATTGAATGCCAGGTCGGTCCACAATGAATCTGTCCTCATTCACGATTTGATCGTGGATGAGGGGGCCGACCTGGCTTGTATCACCGAGACCTGGGCGGGAGAGGGGGTGATGTCTAAATGAGAATTGTTTTATTATTGTATTTTAATTGATGTTGTAAGCCGCCCCGAGGCTTAATTGCGATGGGACGGCCTATAAATGTTTTAATAATAAATAAATAAATAAATAAATAAACCGGTGCCTGGCCGAGGTAATGGGCTGGATGAGGGCCAATAAACTGAAGCTCAATCCAGACAAGACGGAAGTCCTGTTGGTTGGACGGATAGGGTCTATGGGTGGGGGACTTGGACCTTGTCCTGGATGAGGTTGCACTCCCTCTAAAGGATAAGGTCCGCAGCTTGGGGGTACTCCTCGACCCTGAGCTGTTGTTACAGGCCCAGGTAACGGCAGCGGCGAGGAGTGCTTTCCTACAGTTACGACTGGTACATCAGCTGTGTCCCTTCCTGGACCGGGACTGCCTGGCGACAGTGACACACGCGTTGGTAACTTCTCGGCTAGATTTCTGCAACGCCCTCTACGTGGGGCTGCCCTTGAAGACGGTCCGGATACTTCAGTTGGTACAGAATAGAGCTGCCAGGTTGCTGACAGGGCCTGGGTGTTATTCTCATATAACCCCAGTCCTCCGTCAGCTCCACTGGCTCCCAATTGAAGTCCGGGCCAAATTCAAGGTTTTGTTGTTAACCTATAAAGCCCTAAACAGTTTGGGACCTGGATACCTAATGGACCGCTTGCACCCTTATGTGCCCTCCAGCCCCTTAAGATCTGCAGCAGCGGGCCTCCTACGGGAGCCTCCCGTAAGGGAGGTGAAATGGGTGAATACCCGGAGGAGGGCCTTTTCAGCAGTGGCACCCCATCTATGGAATGCACTCCCCAGAGAGGTTCGCCTGGTGCCATCGTTATATGCTTTTCGGTGCCAGGTGAAGACCTTTTTATTTAAGTCCTATTTTAATTGCTAATGGTTTATTGAGTTATGTTGGTTGTTGTTATGTATGTTAATGTTTGTTTGGTTTGGTTTGGGTTTGTTGGGGTTATTAGGTTTGGTGGTTTGCTTATTTATTTGGGGTGTTGGGTATTTAATTTATTTATATTTAGTTTGGCTGAGATGCACTGAGGGAGGGGGTGGGATATTGTATTTTAATATTTGTAATTTTTCTGTTTTTAATATGTTGTCAGCTGCCCTGAGGCTTTGTTGCAATGGGGCGGCCTATAAATGTTTTAATAAATAAATAATAAATAAATAAGATTCTGGGCCTGGCATGGCTGAAGTGCATAGTTGTTTGGCTGTTGCCTGTATCCCTGTACAGTCATAGTCACTAGTGCAGCCGGTCATTCAAGGAGGCTGCCTTCCCACTGGAGGAGAACAGAGAAGCAAGAATAGAATGAGAAGTGAATTGGCAGTGATAGCCACAAAGATGGCAGCACATAAGTTCTCCGGTGTCACCGGCTGGTTGTTGGCCTGGAGCAACTGCTGCGCTTTGCTCATCGTCCTTTTGACTGTGTCCCAGGTCACCAATGGAGCCCTCAGCATCCGCGGACCCTTGGGAAGGGGTCGGAAGGGTAGTTGAGCCTGCTCCATACTGACTCTTTCCATCTTGGGTACTGGGTTGGTTACTGCCTGACGCCACGCCATGAGCTGGACGTACGCACTTAGCCGGCACCCACAGAGTTCCTGTAGGGGCAAGAACAGAAACAAACCCTCAACCCCAGGTGATCAGCGGCACTGATCCCAGCCATGTGCCTCCCAGTCACATACAGATACAGAGCAATTGATGACAGAATGTAAAGATTACAATAAGATTCTGAGGTCATCACATACAGAACAGATAAAGAAATGTCAGTCAATCATACTGTAACAATAAGATTACAATATTTCTAATTGACACTTTAGTTCAGAAGCCTGAACCCATCTCCAGGACTGCTTACACATGTAAATTCAAGCCACTGAAACTATGCATGAACTCAAACTCTTATCTAGATTCTAAATATTCTGAATTGACCAGGGACCATGCAGCCCTCTGGGCTATCAAGATACAACCATGATTCCAACAATGATTATTTAACAATGTATATTTGGACTGAATGGCTCTGTCTTCTGTAGCCCACAGCTAAAGGTGAGAGAAAGGAGCGGGGGAATGCTTTTAAACAGTGACAGCTTGGTTTGAGAATGAAGACAGGAATTTGATCCTACAATGCAAAGGCACACAGAAAAGTAATGCTTTTCAGACAGGATTTACCCATTTTCCCAACACTAGCTAGAGGATCGGAGAAGAAGGGGTGGACAGCATGATCAGCACGCTGATTGCCCTCAGCAAGGGAACTGGGCAAAGAGGTGTGGCTATGTATATGGGCCACATAATACTCATGGACACGTTGCTCCAATAGCGCCTGTAAAGTAAGGAATAATGCCAAAAGATTGGAGTCAATGTGTGGGGCCACAAAGGCCCCAGGGAGGCTGGAGATCAGGTGACAGACATAGTGAGAATCTGAAATTAGATTAAGGGGGCGATCTGAAAACAAGAGGAAGGCCAGGATCACCACTGCCAGCTCTGCACGTGGAGGAGAGGCCTGATGATTAAGGACAGGCACAGTAAAGGTGAAGCGAGGTTGATCAGCTTTACATAGAGGAATGGAAAGAAACAATCCTTTAGATCTACAATAAAAAGCTGGAAATCATTAGGAATTAAATTGGATTTGGTGTTCCGCATTGCAGTGGTCCCATAGGTTGAATGCAGCATTAACTGCCCTGAGATCATGTAACATGCGCCATTTGCCACTTTCTTTTTCTTTTCTTTTTTTTCTTTTTTTGGATCACAAACACCAGCGTATTCCAAGGGCTGGTTGTAGGCTCAATATGTCCAGCCCATAATAGTTCATTTACAAGGCTTTGCAAAGCCGCAAGCTTATCAGCAGATAGAGGCCACTGATCTATCCACACACGGTAGTCACTCAACCATGTGAGCAGCAAAGCTGTTAGAGCCATAGAGATAACTGAGTCACTCAGCTATCGTGATTGTACTCCCAAACAGGCTCAACAAATCTCAGCCCCACAAGTTAATATGAATATCAAGGACATAAGGCCTAAAATCGACTCGTCGGGTGGACCCTGGAAGTTCTGCAGTTAAAAAAGAGGTGCTTTGCAGTGCACCTTGTTTTCCTCCTACCCCCCACACATTAGGACACTGCTCGATGGGCCATTCAGGGGGCCATTGGGAATGGCCAATGACTGTGACATCCGCCCCAGTGTCTATAATACCGGAGAAGGGACGGCCTTGTATAGAAACAATCTGAGCAGGACGGCTCTGAGTGATAGATGCTGTCAGCCCTACCAGCGACGTCCTGTCAGTGGAGCCAAAGCCGCCAGTGCCCCTGTACTGCTCTGTTCCCCCTGAGTTTGCTCTTGGTTTGTTACTACCCCCACCCCACCCCGGGGGCCCGACACTCGGCCTGAAATGTCCCGGTTTCCCGCAATTGAAGCAGTTCCCCATGGGATGATTGCCTTGCCATAGGGCAGCTGCCAGAAGAGATGTCTGATGCATTGGGATACCTATATCCTGACATGCACGTATCATGTCAGCCAACTCAGGGTTTCTGCCTAGTCCAGTAATAGCCTGGCGACATTCAGTTGTCGTGTTTTCCTTAGCTAATTTCAAGAGTAACTCTGTGCCTCAGGGTTATCAATCTGCCGTTTAAGGGCCTCCTGTAATCTGTTGAAGTCAGTATAGGGCTTGCTCGCCTTTTGGCGAACACTTGAAAAGGTCTGGAGGGGCTTACCCATAACTGGCACCCTCTGAAAGGCCTGAAAAGCACATTCAGAGGACACCTGCAACATTGCCACTGGTAAGACAACCTGCTGCTCTGGGAGTGCAAAGTCCCCAGCCCCGTAAAGTTGTTCAGGAGTGTAAGCACCTCCTGACGCCTGGCCTCTTATGACACACTGCTGTCGAAATTCACTATCCCACACAACAAATTGTGCCGGGGTGAGGAGCATTCTAATAATCGTTTTCCAATCCTCTGGGACTAAAGTGTGGTTTCTCATGATGGCTTCTAGCATCCCCTGGACATATGAACTTTGAAGAACTTTGATGCCTTTCACCTGTTCGACATCTTTGGCAGTTTGCACAAGCACATGACCAGGGCAAATCTGATAGACATCCTTGACCTGGACTTCCACGTGACTTTTGAAAGAATACCCCACAAAAGCCTTCACTGCAAGCTTAGGAGCCGTGGGATAAAGGAGGAAGCTCTTCTTGTTACAGAAGCGACAGTGGAGACTGCTGGAGGGCTGCAACCGGGGGGTCCCACAGGGTTCCATATTGGGGTGAAAGGTTGGCCAAGCCTTGGTTCCTGAAGGACACCAAAGAAACTCGGAGGATCAATCTGTGCTTTCAGGAGCATTAGACTGTGTGCATTTTGGAAAATGAGGATGGTCCAGAAAGAGCTCCGTGTGCCTGGGCACCTGGTTGTCCTGAGGAGTTCCCTGTAGCTTGGACAGGAAGCTGCTGTGAGGACAGTGGATGCAGAGGCAGAATTGTCTCCGCAGTTCAAGGCATTGGAACCTGTGCATTCTCTTGCCCTCTCTCTTCCATCCCTGGGATGAAGATCTCCCAAGGAGAGCTGGATCAGGATCAGAGGAAGAAGGAGGGAAAACTGGCACAAGAAGCCTCAACTGCCTTCCATGTGCATATGAGACAGTATCACTGGCAGAATGCAGTCGTCTCTTGACAGGTTTCTGAAGAAAGTGAGGAAGAAAGTGCAAAGGCAGCTGGACAAGCAGAAACTACAATCATCACTGCCCTTGGCTGGATGAGCTGGTGCTCCACGGCATCTGAATCTGGTCTGGCTGTTAACCTGGCAACTCCTGAGAGAGCCAGAGTGGTGTCATGGATCAGAGTGCCAGACTGGGACTCGGGCCTCCTGGGTTCTGGCCCTGATCAGCCATGGAGATCACTGGGTGACTTGTGCCAGCTGCAGAAACTCAGCCTAAACTGTCTGACAGGGTTGTTGTTGTTGTTGTTGTTTAGAGCAGCAGCAGGAGAACGGTGGAAGTTGCTTTGAGTTCATAAGAAAAAAGCAGGTTATAAATAGGAAGGAAGGAAGGAAGGAAGGAAGGAAGGAAGGAAGGAAGGAAGGAAGGAAGGAAGGAAGGAAGGAAATATTGGTCATCTCTGGGTTGTTTGAACCGATGTTTAACCCATTGTCTTCAAGTTCAGACATCAAGGAGGTGCTTCCAATTTGGGCAGCTGGAGGCAGCACAGGGGAAATGGTGTTGGTCCTATCACAGCAGTGGCCATGGTAGATAAATCAACAGAATTGAGTCAAACTGGCATCCATTAATCAGTTAAGCAAAACTGGCTGGCCAGATCTCTGGGTGACTGTATGGAGAAGCAGACGTACAAAGCAGCTGAGCAGAATGGGCTCCGCAACATTTGGGGTCCTTTCTGGGGTTCTGTGGAAGTTGGGGAGCTCTCCTTTACATGTGGACAATGGACAGCTTGGAATCTGGGGTCATGCCCACGGCCTAACCAGGGGACCCTGTGAGCGCACAGGGGAGCAATGCCTGCCTGTGTCTTCTCATGGGGGTTTAGTGACATGAGGAGTCTCACACTGGAGGCTTCCCTGGTGAGGAGGGTGTGGAGGAAGTCAGAGACATGTGCTGGATCCAGGAGTCAGGCTGTTGGGGGCAGTTGCTAAAACACGGGGCGGTTGCTCTTCTTTCCTGGCAGGAGGAGACAGAGAATCCATTTGGAGCCCTAGAAATCATGAATGGGCTGGACTATTCACAGCATGGTTGTCTCATGGTGGCGTGACCATGCGGTTTCACAGAGAGTGGGGATCTTCTTTCAATTGTGGTCTTTCCCCTGCTCTTCCAGCTTCACCCTTTCCTGAGGAGCCCCGAGCATCATAACCTTTTCATGGGGAGAAAGCACTTGGAGAAGGGCGGAGAGCTGGGGGCAAATTTTGGCATTGTGATCTGAGTGGGTTGCACACTCGGTTTTCTCAGTCCAGAGACAGGATGGCTTCCTTCTCTTCCTGACCTGGGATCTGGGATGTGTCTCAGACCCCATGTCTTGAATCCTGAGCCTGCCAACTGGTCCTTGCAATGTCGCAATGTAATGGTTGGAAGGGAATGGATGGAACTCCTGGGTGGGTGTGAAAATTCATGCATGTATGTGTGTGTGTGTGTGGAGAGTCTCCTACCCAAATCCCTCTGAGGATACTTTTCTCCTTTGGTTGTCAAGAAGTCAGTTCTCTTTTAGCCAGATTGCCGAATATCACTGCTTCAGCCCCAAAATTCTCCAAGAGAGCCCAGGAAGCAGCGGGGTGTGTTTCACATGTTGGGAAAATTTGGATAAATCTTGTCTGAAAAGCGTTACTTCTGTGTGCTTTTTTGTATTGTGGGATCAAATCCTTTCTTCCTTCTCAAAACCAAGCTGTCACTGTTTAAAATGACATTCCCCTGCTCCTTTCTCTCACCTTTAGCTGTAAGCTACAGTAGACAGTCCATTTAGTCCAAATATACATTGTAAATAGTCATTGTTGGAATTCAGTTTACAATAATCTTTTGATAGCCCAGAGGGCTTCATGTGCCCTGATCATGCAGAATGTTTAGAGTCGAGATAAGGGTCTGAGTTTATCATGAATAGTTTCTGGTAGCTTGAATTTGCATGTCTGAGCAGACCTGGAGAGGGGTTCAAGTTACTCAACTCAAGTGTCAATACACTGCAATTAGAAATATTGTAATCTCACTGTCACTGTGTGATTGACTGATCTTCCTGTATCTGTTCTGTATGTGATGACCTCAGAATCTTATTGTAATCTCTGCATTCTGTCATCAATTGCCCTGTACCTGTGTACCTATAAATGCCCTGTAATGGTATTGAAGCACTGCAGCGAGTTTACTTCTGCTAGCCCGGTAATGCATTATCGTGAGTCAACCGCGGGAACCTGGGATAGATAATAAAGACACGGAGGTTCATGATGATTGATCTTTTCTACGACCCCGAGTTTTATTTCCTCTTCTCAAATTGAGATTCCGGGATTCTGACACACACCACCACCACCAAAATCAACAACACAAAAGGCAAAATCATGATGCTCTGCTTTTGGCCAGGCTTTCTTCCCATACCTGGCCATGCGAGTTGTGGCAGAAAAAAAAGCAAACTACAAGCTTGATTGATGGTGCCAAGAGAGAATGAGAGAGAGATCTTCAAAGTAGCCAAATGTTTCCTGTTGGGTGAGCCCATTTCACAGCCCACGGATGTGGGCAGCCAGAAAGACCGAAGGGTAAAACACCTCCTAGAGCTTCCTCATGAGCATAGGCACTCATCTCATGGAAAGGCCCAAGCAGACTAGCCAATCACATCAGTGCAGATGAGAAATGGTGGGACGCTTGTACTCATGGTCCATAAACCTGACCAGAGAGCGCATTGTCCTTTCCCCAAGAAAGCAGCAGGTTCTCTTTGACACTTGTGAGCCTTTTGTGTTGGCAGGACTGATACACAAGCCAGGCATTTGAGGCTGTGCTCAAGAGACTTGGGCTGGTCGGAGTTAAACAGGCCAGAGATCTTCTCTCTTCTTTCCCAGCTTTTCACAATTTCTTCTCCAACTTGTGTGTGTCTTCAAAATATCCCGAGAGCAGTCACAGCATCCTCCTGCCTACCAGAAGCTTCTGTGAAGTGTGTCAAGATAGTGGTGCAAGATTGGAAGGCAGTGCCCAAGAGGGGTGAGAGGACGAAGGAACTTCTTCAAAGAGCTGGTGGTCTGGGGGTTTGAACTTCGCTTTTTCTGCACTTCAAATTTGCTCAACTTTTCCTGCCACCCTCCCTCCCTACCAGGAAATACTTGCTCCCTATTCAGTGGAAGGACTCACCCCTCTCACCAGTTCACCCTTGACTGGCCACCTCTCTTGGGGAGGGAGCAGCCGTGTGGAGAGAGCAGAAGCGGAGCAGGATGGTCTCGCTCATGCCACTTTGAGGGTGAGTGACAAGGAGGGGATTGCTGGGAAAGCCAAAGAAACTTTCCAGAGAAAGGCTGCTTGAAAAAGCCTGTGATAGAAAATGAGTCCTGTGGTGTCTCTGCTCCTCTTGCCCAGAAAGAGTCTCAATTCTAAGCCAGGCCCCTTTCCAACTGAAGCCGTATTAGTTGTCCAGCCCTTTAAGAGACTGAGCTCTATGCTTGCCTGAAGCGGCCACTACATTTACTTGCAAAGTTATGGCCCTGTTTGGAAACAAAGTTGCTTTGTGTCCACTCTTCTGCTGACTCCAAAATCTCTGGCTGGTTTTGCTCATTTAAAACACTTTTTAAAGTGTGCCTTTTCCTCCCTCATCATCAACCCCACAGGTTTGTGTGTGACTGAGACCCATGAAATACTCTGCATATGTTCTGGAACTCTGTGGTTGGGTGTACCTGCACCCAGCAATGCTGGTCATGCAGGATCGTCTCTGCAGTGGGGTTTCTCCTGGGAGATCTCACCAAGAAATTTCTGAGGGTGGCAACACAGAGGCCCCCTGCAAATATATCCAGCCTTCTCACCGGCTGAGGAACCCAGATTCCCTAACAAAATTAATTGCAGGAATTGCCATTTGGAGCACACATGCCCAGCAAAGCTCCCCCTCTCAATTATCTGCCTCTTCCCCACAGGAACAGGCTCCACATCATTACCACCCACTGCCTTTTCTCTCTCTGATTCCTCCCTCCATAACACCCCCACCATGGCAGGGCAGCTCTGACATGCATCCCAAGAGAGGGCTGAGCAGAGGGGCAGCCTGAGCTGGAGACCTTCCTGGTTCCATAATGCATACCTGGAGGCAGCATCTCAGGAGCACGTGGTGAACAGGAGGGCCAGGGAGTTTCCTAGGCCGCACACCTGCCCACCGCCTCACCCCATGGGGGGCTCATTGGGGGCTGCATGGCTGGACCTGCATGTGCAACTGGAGGTGCTCTAGAGGATCTGCCGTGGCATCCGGGATGCGGGTTTCTCTCCCACCACCGTTTCGATTCTGCTTTTAGACATGCCTATCTCCAATTTTGAGGGCAAAAGGAGAAGGGGACAACAGATGATGTGGTGGTGGGATGGAGTCGCTGCGGCAGTTGCTGTGAGCTTCGAGGGACTCTGGTGAATGGTTGAGAACAAGAGGGCCAGGAGGAATGTTGTACATGGGGTTGCAATGGGACAAACGTGACTTCACAACCAACAACAACATCCACAACCTGGATTCCTCTCCTGGAAAGACAAGCAGGGAAAATGCAGTCCCAGCACATGCACCCCAAGTGGAACCAGATGCCAGGAATGGGCTCTGGGCGCAGCCAGAAAGAAAGGAGGAACTTTTTCCAGGGAAATAGGAGGGGATGGAAGAGGAGAGAAGGGAAGAACCTCCTGCCAAATCCCTCAGAGGCAGCTGGGATGGGACCAACGGAACTGTTCATCCATCAGGGAATTTCCCTCTTGCTGCCATTCTTGGCCATCCCTGCAGGAGTAACGTTTTCAGAAAATCTAAGCCTTTCCAATTCTTGGAGCTGAAGCTGGGCACCGAGGGAAAATCTGTCAGCACCATGATGATGGTGCAGCACTCAGAGGTACAGGTGGCATGAGCATGACCTCCAGGGAGCAAGCTGAGCGCAACAGGAATGAGAAGGGGGCAAGCGAGGCAGGGGCTTTGCAGGGCCAGTCTGCTTCACTGCTAGGCCGCACTTGCAGTGGGGGGATAGCAGGTCACATGTTGAAGACCATTTGCAAAGAAGAGGAAGGAAAGATCCCTTACTCCTGCTTGCTTCACATGGGCCACATCACCACATACTCAGAGCGTGCCTCTCTTGCACATGGGAGTGAGGAAGATTGTCAGGAAGCTGCAGAGGTGCTCCAGCCATGAGGCCATATAGTTATGGAAATCATCATGCACTGCTGCTCATCTTGCTAAACCTCAGGGGCCCCCTCCCCCAGGACTATCCTGAACCCCCCAAGGACCCCCCTGAGATGGCACATGCATGTCTTGCATAAAGGCACAAAAGGGAAGGTGCCTCTTTCCCTGCTGTCCTTCTCAGGGATCGGGAGAAGCTGGGGCAGTAGGGGAGTCTGCCATGCAAGCACTTATTCCTACTTCCTTCTGCTGGAGCCTCGCCTGGCCGGGCTCCTTGTCCATTTAGAAGGAAATTCCTTTAACTGCTCCTCTACTTGGCTGGAAGGGGCAGGTTGGAAGCCATGCCAAGCGCCGGCAGAGTGACCCTCTTCATCCTGCTGCTGCAACCGCTGCTCCCAGAGGCCTCCTGTGGGAGGCTGGAGGCCAAATGCCCCTGGAGCTGGCACAGGGATGAGGTGCACCCACACAATTATTTCCGGCCGGGAGACTTTGTCCTCAGTGCCAGCATCTCTGCAGCACATGGCCTCTTTACACCACACACTTTCAATCAACCTGCCTGTAATGAAGAGTATTGGTAAGTCACTGCCCTGCTGGACATGATACTGCTAAGCAACATGGGCAGCTGCGCAGCACAGCTAGCGGTAGCAAGCAAGTCAAAGTAACATCTTCTAGCTGGCACTTTCCTCAGGAAGACCCAGTCAGGGAACTCAAAAACAAGTCCCAGAGGGAAGAACAGGGCAAAGGGGGGCAACTGGCTCCAGAACTTGCCCCACCTTCCTTTCCTCTGCACCCCTCTGCCTTCCCATCCCCATCAGTGGGAATGGCTGCCCTGCTGGGCTCCTGCCTGGGATAGGCACCTTTGCTGCAGGTGTCTTGGGGGAAGTACCTGGAGTAAGACGGGAAAGAGGCTTCTGGCTTTGGACTGGGAGGAGGCCGAGCATGTTGAAGCTTGAGAAACAGGATGCAGCTCCAGGGGCTAGGGAGTGATTCAAGGGCAGGGATGGCAGGTTGACCTGCTTGATTTCTTTCTTCCAGGCGGACTGCCACATTTTATTGGAAGATCCTCTCCTTCCTGTTTGCCCTTCAGGACATCAACAAGGATCCTAGCCTCCTGCCCAACCTCACCCTTGGCTACAGCATCTATGACAGCCTTCATGATGTTAGACTGATGTCCGACGCAGCCATAGACCTGCTCTCGACCTCTCAGGCCCACATTCCCAACTACAAGTGCGGCAGGCGAGATCATCTGCTGGCCGTCCTTGAAGAATCTGACTCGGACAACTCCATGCAGCTTTCCAACATGCTGGGAATCTTCAAAATCCCACAGGTGGGAGGCTTAGGAGAAGCTATATGAGGTTTCACGTAGACTAAGAAAAAGATTCTCCAAATCACTTCCATGCATGGTATAACTCCCAGGAAGACAGACAATCCCACAATATCATGAGCTGAAAAGAGTTCAAGGCCCTTAGCCAGCACCAGACCCCCATCTGTGACTGTTGGGTTAACACAAGGTGCCTTTTCTTCATTTTCTGACTGTGGGAAAGAGGAAACTCCAGCAAGTGCTTGTATGAAAAGACTCTCTCTTTTAGGTGCATCCCTGCATTGGAGAGTGAGCCCATCCCCAGTCGAGACCAGCGGCCAAAGCCAGACTGCAGAGAGCTTCTTAGGGTCAGTTTTACAGTCAGTAGAGGTAGGGAGAACATCACGCAAACTACTTCTGTAAATGGTTATCTTAAGCTACACTTCTCATCTCAAAATAATGGGCTCCAGGTTGAGCTTCTCCACATTCTCACCTTCTTAGCAGAGCTTTATATTTTCCACTCTTATGTCTCGCTGATTGACTTTATTTTCAGAAAACAATAAGCATTGCTTCTTTTCCAATCATGTTTCATGCATACATTCAATACTGAGGGGTGCATTATCATGAGATGAGAAACTCTGACTGAGTGCTGAGTTGAAGCAACCCATCAGCCTCGCTCTTCCTTTCTCGCCCAGGTCACTTATGCTTTCACCGCTCAGGACAGGAGAGAAAAAAGCCAGTCCCCTTCCGTCTACAGGATGCTCCCACAAGAAGGCATCCAGTACCCAGGGATTGTCCGGCTGCTGCAGCACTTCAGATGGACAATGGTGGGTCTCTTCTCAATGGACACTGAGAATGGAGAAAAGTTCATGAGAACCTTGAAACCAGAGCTCCTCAGGAATGGCATTTGCGTGGTTTTTTCACACAGCATCTCACAAATGAAATCGGGTACTTTACCAGTTGGGTGGCAGCCACAGAAGATTTTGGTAGAAATCAATGTGTTCATTTATTTTGAAGAGTTGTTTTTCTCCTTCTATGGAATAGTTATTCTAGAACAAGCTACTGAAATTTTAATGCAACCTGTTAATGGAAAAGTCTGGATCAGCACAACCTTGTGTGACTTTACCTTGGCTTTAACTTATGTAAATCATGATTTCCAGGACGTCTATGCGTATTTTTCCTTCCTTCCCCAAAAAGCTACAAGGACCAGCTATGATGGTTTCGAAGATTTGTATTTCTCAATGCAGGAATTTACAAACAGTGTTTTCAAGTGTTTGTATTCAAAGCATGTGCTGTCAGTGAAAGAGTGGATGAGATGCAGAGAGGAGGAGGAACCGGAGGGCCTGCCCCAAGTGGACAAGGGGCGAACACTCTCTCTGGACAGCTTCTTCTCTTACAGCACCGTCCAGGCTGTGGCCCGTGCCATGCATGTGGCTCTTTCCTCCAGATCCAAGAGGAAGTCTATGAATCCTGAAGGCAGGCTAGATGTTCACCAGCTTCATCCATGGGAGGTATTTCCTCCCCTTCTTGGATATTGTATGGAATTCAGAGTATGAGAAACTGGGACGAGATTTTCCAAATGATGGCACAGCTTGAACACTTTCTGTCCTGTTCCTCTTTTGGTCCTTTCCCAGAACTGAGTGCATCTGATTGTGGCCCATGGAGTTGCTTCAAGTCATCCTGAAGCAGCACATAGAAGCAGTGTGAGGACCGTACAGGTCCTTGTGCAGATCCCTTGATCTTAGTATACCCGGGCTTGCTATGTTGCCTGGGTCAGAACACAAGGCAGTCCTTTATTTAGTTATTCATTCATTATCTATTACAGGCATTTATAATAGCCCCACTAATCTGGGAGCAGTTCTTAGCAAAAACTAGGATATGAAACGGGTCTTCTCAAATGCTTTTTCTGTGTTGTTCCAGCTCCACCCTTTCCTGAGAGATCCCCAGTTTCACAATTGTTCTATTGAGGGGGTGTATTTAGATGAGAACGGAGGCTTGACAGCCAACTTGGACCTTGTCAGCTGGGTGAAGTTCCCCAATGAGACTGCTGTAAGAGTGAAAGTTGGGAGTCTAGAAAGATGGGGCTTGCCTGGCCCCAAATTCACCATTCAGCAGGATCCCATTGCGTGGCTGAGATGGAAAGATCAGGTGAAGAAAGCCATCCACAGTATTTTCTTATTTTCATTTGGCATTCCTTCACTTACAGTCTGGATAATCAGAAGTAGAGATTTTAATAAACAAATCAATAGCCTGAGGTGTAATATGTGTAGTGAACAAATGTGATGCTTTTCACTTGGAGGGAAAGTCCAACTGCTTCCGGTGGGGTTCAGTTATGGAATCCACTGACATGCTGGAGGTCCTCCACTCTCTGCCCTTTTCAGCTCTGTCTCCGCAGCCCCCTGCTCCCTCATCCCCAAACCTCCTGCCCTGATGCTCCTTCTCTCTTGCTCAGCCACTACCAGAAGCCAGGTGCGTGGAGAGCTGTAGCCCAGGATTCTTCAAGGTGGCTCGGGAAGGAGAGCCCCTATGCTGCTATGACTGCACTCCTTGTGCGGAAGGAACCATCTCCACTCAGGAAGGTGGGTGAGCGCAGAGGGAAAGGCAATGCCTGGGAGAAGGGCAAGGATCCAACCATGGTACATGGCACATGTGGGGGTGCTAAACCATTCTGCAAGGAAATTAGGATGGCATGGTTGTTTCTGGAGTATCAGGGCAGAAAACCTTCGTTTGTGGGGCTGGTTTTATCAACCCCTCCCTCCAGACCTGGAGTCATTGCATGGGCCAAATTCTGTCTAGTGTTCTCCACTTCTCAAAAGGACTCATTCCTCATTGCTTTCACAGTCCCAGACACCATGGCCTTCAGGGCACTCCAGGTGTTTTTTCCATTCACTTATGATTGCTGCAAAGCATCCCCTGCCCACCATTGCCTCTGCATTTCTCCTTGTCTTCTCCATTTCTCCATATAGCTTGTCATTCACCTAGTGGGCAGGGTTTTGTCATTGAACTTTTTCACCCACCACAGGACCCCTCAGAAGAACTTGGCCATAGAACCCTCCACTTTGGTGAAGGAAAGCAGGACTAAGAGTCTAAAGGTGGCCCACAGGCAACTAGTGGAGTGCTTGGCTGAATCAGAACTAGACTCTGCCTTGCCTTTCCACTGCACCGTCTTGGCTCCAAGTCAGGCAGGTGCCGCCAAGTGAGGAATTCCACCGATCTCTACCATCTCACTGCAGCCACCAACAAACCTCCACCAACAGACCTCCCACAGGGGGGGCAGAAATTGCTCTAGCAAATCACAACTACACACCCCACAGTCTTCTTCCTCTTCTCTAACACCCTGATGACCTCTGTGAAGTAGAGTTGGGGCAGAACTCACCAAACCTCTTAGAATATTGTGCAAACATGACAAGACCCACTCAGAAGGTTTTCCTGGGCAGAAAGAGCCAAATCCTGAACATGTCATTCAGTCCTAGCCCATCCGGTTCTGCAATGGTACTATGCATGGCTATGGGGAAGGTTGATGCTGCTACTAAGTAGGAAGGGCAGAAAAGGAAGATTGTAAGTAGGAAGGTCTGGTAGTGTCAGCGTCCTTGTTTGGGTTCTTCCCCATTCTCCTGTCACCTGCATATGTCAAGGGAATAGCTACCAAATGACCAGTCCCATAACCTCAGTCAATCCAAACTGGCCCACCCTATGGAGGGGTGGTGGTCTCCATTGACTAGAGGGGAGTAGGCAGTTCTGCAGTTACAGGAGAAGTTCTTGGAGAGCTTGTGGCAGTGGATGAGCTGGCTGGTGCCTAGTTGGAGTTCCCAGGGTGGAGAATTGGAGGCTTGGAAACAATGTCAGGATGGAACCCGGAGGTGCTTGGGTCCACTGGTGTCGGGTGCTCAGGCAGTGTCATGCTCAGTGCCTCTTGAGGGCCAGGGAGTCAAGCTAGTTGAGTCCTGGCTGGTAGAAGAGCATCCCTTCAGCTTCTTATCTGACTCTCGAAGGGTGACTGAAGGTTTAGAACTGGAGCTGGAATTAGGGTGAGGACTAGGGTCATTCCAGCAGAGAGATGGCCCCTTGTATCATAACCCTCCACTCAAGAAGGACTGCAGGGAGCTTGTCATGAGAAGGCTGCGTGCCTGGCTTGACCAGGGAATGGTTGTGGTTGGGTGCCATGGTCCCCTTGAAATGCTCCAGCCCATTCAGCTGTCAGGGATGGAGTCCCTGGCAGGGTCAAGCATTTTCTAGTGCATGAATAAGTACATGATTGCAAGGAAAATATCCCAGCCTACTTTGCAGATTGCCTTCTGCGTAGTTGGCTTCCATGATAATTTATATATGGACATTTGCTGAATTGGGAGAAAGAAAGGGTCCATCAGATGATCTGGGTTCTAGTCCCCGCTGAGCCATGGAGCCAACTGGGTGACTTTGGGCCAGTCACAGACACTCAGCCCAACCTACTTCACAGGGTTGTTGTTGTGGGGATAAGATGGACTTATCATAGTATGCTGATGATACCCCGCTCTACCTCTCATTCTCTGCTTATCCAGGTGAGGCAGTGGCTGTGCTGAACCAGTGCCTGGCCAAGGTAATGGGCTGGATGAGGGCCAATAAACTGAAGCTCAATTCTGACAAGATGGAGGTCCTGTTGGTGAGCAGTTCGGGCTTCAGAGTGAGGGACCTGACCTTCATCTTAAATGGGGTTGCACTCCCTCTGAAAGACAGGGTCCACAGCCTGGGAGTGCTCCTCGACCCGGAGCTGACCTTGGTAGCCCAAGTGTCAGCGATGGCGAGGAGCGCTTTCCATCAGCTTCGGCTGATCCATCAGCTGCGTCCCTTCCTGGAGTCCGACTGCCTAGCAACAGTGACACATGCCTTGGTGACCTCCTGTTTAAACTTCTGTAATACGCTCTACGTGGGGCTACCCTTGAAGACTTTCCGGATACTTCAATTGGTACAAAACAGAGCTGCCAGGTTGCTGACGGGGACTGGGCGTGGTTCTCATATCACCCCAGTTCTCCGTCAGCTACACTGGCTTCCCATTGAAGTCTGGACCCAATGCAAGGTGTTGGTTCTTACCTATAAATCCCTTAATGGCTTGGGTCCTGGCTACCTAAAGGAGCGCCTGCGACCATATATGCCCTCCCACCCCCTACGATCAGCAGCTGATCCGGGACAACTCTGTGAGAGATATAAGGAGGGTGAGTACCTGGAGGAGGGCTTTCTCTGCTGTGGCGCCCCAACTATGGAATGCGCTCCCCAGAGAGGCTCGCCTGGCGCCGTCATTATTTGCTTTTCGGCGTCAGGCGAAGAACATTTTATTTAAGAGCTATTTTAATTGTTAATTTATTAATGTATTGTTATATTTATAAGTTTGTATTTTGATAGTTGACTTTGAGATGGGCCAGTTTTTAAATAGTGTATTTTTAAATAGTGTATTTTTATTGTAACTGTGGTTTATGGTAACTGTGTTTATTATTGTTGTTAGCTGCCCTGAGGCTTTTTTGCAAGGGGGTGGCATACAAATGTGTTACATAAATAAATAAATAAATAAATAAATGGAAGAGGAGATGGAAGCTGCCTTGAGTTCTTTGTAGGAAAAAGGCAGGATATAAATCAATCAATCAATCAATCGTCCACACCTGCCAGGTAAACTCTCTGTATTTCCTCTCACAACAGAATCATGCCTTTCCTTTACTCTGCTACAAGTAGTAATACGAACAAGCAGAATGACAAATACAATTTACAGGATAGAATCTGGAATGGCTGTCAGGTGCTCTTTGTCTTCCTTCCAACAGATGCAGAGCATTGCTTGAAGTGTCCAGAAGATCAGCATCCAAACGAGGCCCGGGTTCAGTGCATACCCAAGGTCATCACCTTCCTGACCTATGAAGAACATTTGGGGTCCTTCCTCACTGGCTTGGCCCTACTCTTCTCCATTGCCACAGGAGGCATACTGGGGATCTTCAGAATGTTCCAAGAGACTCCAGTAGTCAAGGCCAACAACCGCGACCTCTCCTACATTCTGCTGGTCTCCCTCCTGCTTTGCTTTTTGTGCTCCTTCCTCTTCATTGGTCAGCCAAGAAGCATCACCTGCCTCCTGCGACAAGCCACCTTCAGCCTCATCTTCTCAGTGGCCATCTCTTCCCTCCTGGCCAAAACCGTCACTGTGGTGCTGGCCTTCCTGGCCACCAAGCCAGGCAACAGGGCAAGGAACTGGCTGGGGAGGACTTTGGCCAACTCCATTGTCATCGGCTGCTCCAGTGTCCAAGTGGTCCTCTCCGCCATCTGGCTGGGCACCTCTCCCCCATTCCCTGACTCTGACATGCACTCTCAGGCTGGGCAGATCGTCCTGCAGTGCAACGAAGGCTCTGTGGCCATGTTCTACACTGCCCTCAGCTACATGGGCTTCCTAGCTGCCGTCTGCTTCACGGTGGCCTTCCTGGCCAGGAAGCTGCCCGGGGCCTTCAACGAGGCCAAGCTGATCACCTTTAGCATGCTGGTCTTCTGCAGTGTCTGGATCTCCTTCGTGCCCACCTACGTAAGCACCAGGGGCAAGTACATGGTTGCCGTCCTGGTCTTCTCCATTTTGGCCTCCAGCTCTGGGTTGCTGGGCTGCATCTTCCTGCCCAAGTGCTACATCATTCTTTGGAGGTGTGACCTGAATACCAAGGAGCATCTCATGATGAAAGGCAAAGCATAAATCTGGTTTTTCAGTTCATCAAGAGCGAAAAATTCAAACTTTTATGAACAAGCCACCTATCGATTCTGGGCATAAGGACAGTTTCAAATTGAAACAATTGAAAAAAACCATCCTTTGCACTTTTTGGTAGTTGGGAAAAATAAAAGCTCCATTGCATACCTGGGGTAGCATCAAAGAAGAAATCTTCCCTTGCTAACCTCCGTAGCGGAGCTTTGTATTTTGTCTTCTTTGTTTCTATAAATATTTCCTTTTTTCAGTCTTTGACATTTTCATTCTATATTTTGAAGAGTGAGCAGACAAATAATGTTTGGCCTGATCTTGACAGGGCGCCTGCAATGCAGCTTGGAAATCCCTCCAGCTCCTTTTCCAGGGTGGGGACCTTGGGGGTGCAAGGGTTCCTTGGAGAAGATCCATCCAGAAGTGCACTAGGTTGGCTCCCCAGCAAGTGCTCACAATAAGGCTTTGCTGAAAGAGCCCACCGGCAGAGGCAACATGCAGAGCTGCAGGGAGCCCCCCAAAACTGCTCTTGAGAGCAGAAAGAGAAAGATACACAGCAGGGAATGTCTTTTTCCACATGAGGAAGGACTGATGAAGTCCGTTCCCAGTCGTGAGCGCTCCGGCTTCACTCGGAGTCAGCAGGGACACTGCCCTGTCAGCAGAGGTCACTCAGGAGGAGCAGATGTCCACCCAGATTTCTCCTGTATGAGCGACCTTGACCTGGCATCCAGCTTTGCATCCAGCTTGGACTCCTTTTGGGAAATTAGCCACATGGCTTGGGACAGCTGCTTCACCCTCTGCTGGTGATTCCTGGGGCATGTGGGAAGCAACTGGCCCACTGAACTCAGTGCACTGTTTCCAATATCCCCTCTTACTTTGGAGGCAGGAGGTCCATGCACTTGGGGGTCCCCAGTACACTTGAAGGAGTGCAGCAGCCCAAGATTGACCCCAGAGGGAGAACATGGAACGTGCAGAGGGAGCAGAAAGGGGAGAAATTTGGGCTCTGCAATTGATGTTTATTCTGCAGGAAGTGATTGGCCAAACATCTTCCAAGAACAGTGAAGATAGGGGCTGGGGGCTGGAAATGGGCCTCCCTGGCCTCTCGCTATGCACTCGCCCCACGGGGCCCCCTGCCTTGCAGAAGACACTACTGTCTCCCTCATGCCTTCCCCACCACAGTTCAACTCTTTGGCTTGGGGGGGTGGGGGAAGTTTGTTTCATCTAGTATTTTCTCCCTGCAAGTGATAGGTTGCCACTGAAGTGCAAAAGGGAAGGGGATCATTTTCTGCTTTAACGAGATGAAGATGCTTTCTTTCTCTGCTTGTTGAGCTTTATGTAAAACACACTGCGATGCTCTGTTCCTCGACCTGGGAAGCATCCCAGGTGGAGCTTCCCTATTCCCCCAATCCAGGACCAGCCTCTGGATTTGTTGTTGTTAGTTGCGAAGTCGTGTCCGACCCATCGTGACCCGATGGACAACATTCCTCCAGGCCCTCCTGTCCTCCACCATCCCCCTGAGTCCACTCAAGCTCACACCAACCACCTCAGTGACTCCATCCAGCCACCTCATCCTCTGCTGTCCCCTTCTTCTTTTGCCATCTATTGTTCCCAGCATTAGGCTCTTCTCCAGGGAATCCTTCCTTCTCATTAGGTGGCCAAAGTATTTGAGTTTCATCTTCACTATCTGGCCTTCTAAAGAGCAGTCAGGGTTGATCTCCTCTAGGACTGACCGGTTTGATCGCCGTGCGGTCCAAGGGACTCGCAGGAATCTTCTCCAGCACCACAATTCAAAGGCCTCAATTCTTTTGCACTCGGCCTTCCTTATGGTCCAGCTTTCACAGCCATACATTGAACTGGGAAGACCATAGCCTTGACTATACGCACTTTTGTTGGCAGGGTGATGTCTCTGCTTTTTAGTATGCTGTCTAGATTTGCCATAGCATTCCTCCCCAGGAGCAAGTGTCTTTTAATTTCTGGGCTGCAGTCCCCATCTGCGGTGATCTTGGAGCCCAGGAAAATAAAATTTGTCACTACCTCCATTTCTTCCCCATCTATTTGCCAGGAAGTGAGAGGACCGGATGCCATGATCTTAGTTTTCTTAATGTTGAGTTTCAAGCCAACTTTTGCGCTCTCCTCCCTCACCCGCATCAAGAGGCTCTTTAGTTCCTCTTCACTTTCTGCCATGAGAGTGGTATCATCTGCATATCTGAGGTTGTTGATATTTCTCCCAGCAATCTGAATTCCAACTGGTGATTCATCTAGTGCAGCCTCTCTCATGATGTGCTCTGCATATAAGTTAAATAGGCAGGGCGACAGTATGCAGCCTTGACGAACTCCTTTCTCAATTTTGAACCAATCAGTGGTTCTGTGTCCAGTTCTCACTGTTGCTTCTTGACCTGCATATAGGTTTCTCAAGAGACAAATAAGATGGTCTGGTACTCCCATCTCTGTAAGAACTTGCCAGAATTTGTTGTGATCCACACAATCAAAGACTTTAGCCTAGCCAATGAAGCAGAAGTAGATGTTTTTCTGGAACTCCCTAGCTTTCTCCATGATCCAGCGTATGTTGGCAATTTGATCTCTAGTTCCTCTCTCTCTTTGAAATCCTGCCTGTACTTCTGGTAGTTCTCGGTCCACATACTGCTGGAGTCTAGCTTCGAGGATTTTGAGCATCGCTTTGCTAGCATGTGAAATGAGTGCAATGGTGCGGTAGTTCGAACATTCTTTGGCATTGCCCTTCTTTGGGATTGGAATGTAAACTGACCTTGTCCAGTTCTGTGGCCACTGTCGAGTTTTCCAAATTTGCTGGCATATTGAGTGTAGCACTTTTACTGCTTCGTCTTTTAAGATTTTGAATAGCTCAGCTGGATTGCTGTCACCTCCACTAGCTTTGTTGTTGCTCAGACTTCCTAAGGCCCATTTGACTTCACATTCCAGGATGTCTGGTTCGAGGTCAGTGACCACCCCATCATTTTTATCGGGGATGTTAAGCTCTTTCTTGTATAGTTCTTCTGTGTAATCTTGCCCCCTCTTCTTAATCTCTTCTGCCTCTGTTAGGTCCCTGCCATTTTGGTCCTTTATTATGCCCATCTTTGCATGAAATGTTCCCTTCATATCTCCAATTTTCTTGAAGAGATCTCTGGTCCTCCCTATTCTATTGTTTTCTTCTATTTCTTTGCACTGTTCATTTAGGAAGGCATTCTTATCTCTTCTAGCTGTTCTCTGGAATTCTGCATTCAATTGTTTGTATCTTTCTCTTTCTCCCTTGCCTTTCGCTTCCCTTCTTTCCTCAGCTACTTGTAAAGCTTCCTCAGACAGCCATTTTGCTTTCTTGCATTTCTTTTTCTTTGGGATGGTTTTAGTTGCTGCCTCTTGTACAATGTTGCGAACCTCCGTCCATAGTTCTTCAGGCACTCTGTCTATCAGATCTAATTCCTTAATTCTATTTGTCACCTCTACTGTATATTCATCAGGGATATGGTTTAGGTCATACCTGAGTGGCCTAGTGCTTTCCCCTACTTTCTCCAATTTAAGCCTAAATTTTGCCACCAGAAGCTCATGATCTGAGCCACAGTCAGCTTCTGGTCTAGTTTTGACTGACTGTATAGAACTTCTCCATCTTTGGCTGCAGAGCACATAGTCAATCTGATTTCTGTGTTGACCGTCTGGTGATGTCCATGTGTAGAGTCTTCTCTTGGGTTGTTGGAAAAGAGTGTTTGCTATGACCATCGTATTGTCTTGACAAAATTCTACCAGCCTGTGTCCTGCTTCATTTTGTATTCCAAGGCCAAACTTGCCTGTTATTCCGGTTGTCTTTTGGCTTCCTACTTTAGCATTCCAATCTCCTATGATGATAAGGACATCATTTTTTGGAGTTAATTCTAGAAGGTGTTGTAGGCCTTCATAGAACTGGTCACTTCAGCCTCTTCAGCACCAGTGGTTGAGGCATAGACTTGGACTATTGTAATGTTGAATGGTTTGCCATGGATTTGAACAGAGATCATTCTGTCATTTTGGAGATTGTATGCCACTACTGCTTTTCCTACTCTTTTATTGACTATGAAGGCTACTCCATTTCTTCTGAGGGATTCTTGCCCACAGTAGTATACCTGATGATCATCTGAATTAAATTCACCCATGCCTGTCCATTTTAGTTCACTGATTCCTAAGATGTCGATGTTCAGTCTTGTCATCTCTTGTTTGATCATATCTAGCTTGCCTTGATTCATGCATCTTACATTCCAGGTCCCTATGGAGTATAGATCTTTACAGCATCGGACTTTCCTTTCACCACCAGATACATCAGCAACTGATTGTCTTTCAGCTTTGACCCAGTTGCTGCATTCTTTCTGGGGCTACTAGTACTAGCCCTCTGCTCTTCCCCAGTAGCATATTGGACACCTTCCGACCTGAGGGGCTCATCTTCCACCTCATATGGAAGTATCCAGTATCTTTGCCATGAAAACCCCATGGACAGTACCAAAAGGCAAAACGATATGACACCAGAAGATGAGCCCCTCAGGTCGGAAGGTGTCCAATATGCTACTGGGGAAGAGCGGAGGGCTAGTACTAGTAGCGCCAGAAAGAATGAAGCGACTGGGTCAAAGCCGAAAGGACACTCAGTTGCCGATGTATCTGGAGGCGAAAGGAAAGTCCGATGCTGCAAAGAACTTTACTCCATAGGAACCTGGAATGTAAGATCCATGAATCAAGGCAAGCTGGATGTGGTCAAACAAGAGATGACAAGACTGAACATCGACATCTTAGGAATCAGTGAACTAAAATGGACAGCCATGGGTGAATTTAATTCAGATGATCATCAGGTATACTATTGCGGGCAAGAAACCCTCAGAAGAAATGGAGTAGCCTTCATAGTCAATAAAAGAGTAGGAAAAGCAGTAGTGGCATACAATCTCCAAAATGACAGAATGATCTCAGTTCGAATCCAAGGCAAACCATTCAACATCACAATAGTCCAAGTCTATACCCCAACCACTAGTGCTGAAGAGGCTGAAGTTGACCAGTTCTATGAAGGCCTCCAACACCTTCTAGAATTAACTCCAAAAAATGATGTCCTTATCATCATCGGGGATTGGAATGCTAAAGTAGGAAGCCAAAAGATAAGCGGAATAACAGGAAAGTTTGGCCTTGGAATACAAAATGAAGCAGGACACAAGCTGGTGGAATTTTGTCAAGAGAACATGCTGGTCATAGCAAACACTCTTTTCCAACAACCCAAGAGAAGACTCTACACATGGACATCACCAGACGGTCAACACAGAAATCAGATTGACTATGTGCTCTGCAGCCAAAGATGGAGAAGTTCTATACAGTCAGTAAAAACTAGACCAGGAGCTGACTGTGGCTCAGATCATGAGCTTCTGGTGGCAAAATTTAGGCTTAAGTTGAAGAAAGTAGGGAAAACCACTAGGCCACTCAGGTATGACATAAATCATATCCCTGATGAATATACAGTGGAGGTGACAAATAGATTTAAGGAATTAGATCTGATAGACAGAGTGCCTGAAGAACTATGGACGGAGGTTCGCAACATTGTACAAGAGGCAGCAACTAAAACCATCCCAAAGAAAAAGAAATGCAAGAAAGCAAAATAGCTGTCTGAGCAAGATTTACAAATAGCTGAGGAAAGAAGGGAAGCGAAAGGCAAGGGAGAAAGAGAAAGATACAAACAATTGAATGCAGAATTCCAGAGAACAGCTAGAAGAGATAAGAATGCCTTCCTAAATGAACAGTGCAAAGAAATAGAAGAAAACAATAGAATAGGGAGGACCAGAGATCTCTTCAAGAAAATTAGAGATATGAAGGGAACATTTCATGCAAAGATGGGCATAATAAAGGACCAAAATGGCAGGGACCTAACAGAGGCAGAAGAGATTAAGAAGAGGGGGCAAGATTACACAGAAGAACTATACAAGAAAGAGCTTAACATCCCTGCTAACCACGATGGGGTGTCACTGACCTCGAGCCAGACATCCTGGAATGTGAAGTCAAATGGGCCTTAGGAAGTCTGAGCAACAACAAAGCTAGTGGAGGTGACAGCATTCCAGCTGAGCTATTCAAAATCCTGAAAGATGATGCAGTTAAAGTGCTACACTCAATATGCCAGCAAATTTGGAAAACTCAACAGTGGCCACAGGATTGGAAAAGGTCAGTTTACATTCCGATCCCCAAGAAGGGCAATGCCAAAGAATGTTCAAACTACCGCACCATTGCACTCATTTCACATGCTAGCAAAGTGATGCTCAAAATCCTACAAGCTAGGCTCCAGCAATATGTGGACCGAGAACTACCAGAAGTACAGGCAGGATTTCGAAGAGGGAGAGGAACTAGAGATCAAATTGCCAACATATGCTGGATCATGGAGAAAGCTAGGGAGTTCCAGAAAAACATCTACTTCTGCTTCATTGGCTAGGCTAAAGTCTTTGATTGTGTGGATCACAACAAATTCTGGCAAGTTCTTACAGAGATGGGAGTACCAGACCATCTTATTTGTCTCTTGAGAAACCTATATGCAGGTCAAGAAGCAACAGTGAGAACTGGACACGGAACCACTGATTGGTTCAAAATTGAGAAAGGAGTTCGGCAAGGCTGTATACTGTCGCCCTGTCTATTTAACTTATACGCAGAGCACATCATGAGAAAGGCAGGGCTAGATGAATCACCAGATGGAATCAAGATCACTGGGAGAAATATCAACAACCTCAGATATGCAGATGATACCACTCTCATGGCAGAAAGTGAAGAGGAACTGAAGAGCCTCTTGATGCGGGTGAAGGAGGAGAGTGCAAAAGTTGGCTTGAAACTCAACATTAAGAAAACTAAGATCATGGCATCTGGTCCTCTCACTTCCTGGCAAATAGATGGGGAAGAAATGGAGGTAGTGACAGATTTTATTTTTCTGGGCTCCAAGATCACCGCAGACGGGGACTGCAGCCAAGAAATTAAAAGACGCTTGCTCCTGTGGAGGAAAGCAATGGCAAATCTAGACAGCATACTAAAAAGCAGAGACATCACCCTGCCAACAAAAGTGCGTATAGTCAAGGCTATGGTTTTCCCAGTTGCAATGTATGGCTGTGAAAGCTGGACAATAAGGAAGGCTGAGCGCAAAAGGATTGAGGCCTTTGAGTTGTGGTGCTGGAGAAGACTCCTGCGAGTCCCTTGGACCGCAAGGCGATCAAACTGGTCAGTCCTAGAGGAGATCAACCCTGACTGCTCTTTAGAAGGCCAGATAGTGAAGATGAAACTCAAATACTTTGGCCACCTAATGAGAAGGAAGGACTCCCTGGAGAAGAGCCTAATGCTGGGAACAATAGATGGCAAAAGAAGAAGGGGACGGCAGAGGATGAGGTGGCTGGATGGAGTCTCTGAGGCGGTTGGTGTGAGCTTGAGTGGACTCCGGGAGAAGGTGGAGGACAGGAGGGCCTGGAGGAATGTTGTCCATGGGGTCGCGATGGGTCGGACACGACTTTGCGACTAAGAACAACAACAATTAATCAAACTTTGACGAAACAATTTGTATCTGAGCAGGATATGCAAAATATCTAACAAGCAGAAGAAAAATTTGAAACTGAGAAGATAACAAGTGAATTATTAACAGATGGAACTCTAAATAGACAGTCAGCAGATGGATATTTGGAAACATCAGGAATAAATAAATTTTCATGTGATTTGCTTGTCAACCTGGAAAAAGAGAAGATAGCTGGGCTACACGTTCAAGACATGTGATCTACTGAAGACACTACAATATTCTAATGTAAACAAAGAAGCAACGGGCAGACATGATTTATTACATGATGTATTACAGGCATTATTTTTGTATGAGCGGAAAAGCTGGCACAATCTGTGGAGCTAATCAGCATGAGGTTATTGGATTTGCTTGATACGTTGGAGAAGGAGAAAACAGTTAACCTTTTAAGACGATGTTATAATGTAAAGAAAACAGAAAGGTTTGGTAGAGGTGTAAAAAAATAGTTCAAAGTTAAGATAAGAGAACTCTCTTCTTGTTATTTCAAAAACGGGTGATGCATTCAGCTTGGCGTGCTCATATGTAACTTAGAAAAGCTAAGCTACTGTTCTTGGTGAAGCATTAGTAATTTAGTTTAAATAAATTTTGGCTAAAAGATATTATAGGTATTAGTTATCACCAAAAAGATAAATTAATGGTGCTTTTAAAGATGTTAAATGGATGTTTTTGATTTTTTCTGTCTTTGAAAATAAGAGAATTCATTATAGGCATTAATAGTCACCAAATAGAGTTGTTAAGCCATTTTTAAAGATGATAAATGAATGCTTCTGATGTTATTTGTAACTCCTAGGATTTTTCTCTCTCTTTCTCTTTGTTCCTCTTTTCATCTAAAAAGGGATGATTTAAATAGACTGGTATGTACACATGAGATACAGAAAGGCTAATTTAATAAGGTTGGTGTAAATTCAATAACTTAGCTTAATGAAACATTGTTTAATGGATATCTCTTATTATACCTGAAATTGAAAATTGGAGAACTTACTATTTAAAAAAAATTCAATGACTTATATGGGTTGGTAAGTTTATTTCCACGAGGGGGCGAAACATCCTGGACTTGGTCTTGACCAATAGGGAGGAGCTGATAGATGAAGTACAGATTAGGGGAGCTCTGGATGCAAGTGATCACTCCATCCTTTGCTTTGAGATCAGGGGACTGGGGCCGTGCAGCAGGGTGAGCACTAGAAGCTGGGACTTCAAGAGGGCCAACTTTGGCCAACTGAAGGCCAGACTGGGGAAAGTCTCCTGGGATAGGTTACTGGAAGGTAAGCGAGTTGAGGAGGGGTGGACGGCACTCAAAAGGGAGGTTTTGCAGGCGCAAGCCCTGACGATACCTCTAGTCAGTAAGGTGGGGAGGTGGAGGAGAGTGCCGCCATGGATGTGAAACGAGGTGGTTAGGGGGATTAGACGAAAGAGGGGCCTCCATAGGAAATGGGTACTGGGGGAAATAGACAAAAGGGTATACTGAGAGGAGGAGGCCCGTTGCAGAAGGATTCTTTGCAAGGCTAAGGCTGATTACGAGCTGAGACTTGCCAAGAATATCAAGAGCAACAAAAAGGGCTTCTTTCAGCATGTAAATAGGAAAAGGAAGGGGAGACAAGTGGTGGGACCACTAAATAAGGAAGAAGGAGATCCAGTGACTGACATGAGGGAACAGGCACAGATGCTAAATGACTATTTTGCCTCTGTGTTCTCCCCAAAGCAGGATGGGGGATATCCATATAGGAGATTAGATGAGGCTGGGGACTTAGGGGCAGAGATTAGAGTCACCCTCCTTGAAGTTGAGAGGCTCCTCAGGGCATTGGACATTACAAAGGCGCCAGGCCCTGACGGGTTACACCCGAGAGTACTTAGAGAGTTGGCAGGGGTTGTCTCACGCCTGCTGGCCTCCATTTTTGAGGCCTCGTGGAGAACGGGTGAAGTTCCAGAGGACTGGAGGGTGGCATCAGTGGTCCCAATTTTCAAAAAGGGTAGTAGGAAGGACATGGGGAATTATAGACCGGTTAGCCTTACGTCCATTGTAGGAAAAACAATGGAAAGGCTCATAATAGAGAGAGATCTAGTGATGCTAGATAGGGAAGGGAGGCTGACAGCCACACAACACGGCTTCCGCAAAAGCAGGTCCTGCCAGACAAACCTTGTGGAATTCTATGACAAGGTTTCAAGATGGCTAGATGGAGGGGATGCAGTGGATGTGGCATACCTGGATTTCAGCAAGGCCTTTGACAAAGTGCCCCATGATATCCTGGTGGAGAAACTGAGGAGTTTTGGGATACACCAAAGCACTGTCCGGTGGATTAGGGCATGGCTGACTGACCGAAAGCAGAAGGTAACCATTAGTGGGGAATCGTCGGGATGGCAGCCAGTGACAAGCGGGGTCCCCCAGGGCTCTGTCCTGGGGCCGATCCTGTTTAATCTTTTCATTAACAACATGGAAGAAGGGGTGAACAGTCTGCTGATCAAATTCGCAGACGACACTAAAACTGGAGCAGTGGCCACAACTGAGGAGCAGATACACCAGATCCAAAAGGATCTGGACAGACTATGGAAGTGGGCAGGAGACAACAGGATGGCGTTCAATGTGGATAAGTGCAAGGTCTTGCACTTGGGGCATAAGAATAGCTGTCATAAGTACAGGTTAGGTGACAAGTGGCTGGAGAGCAGCACTTGTGAAAGGGACCTTGGGGTACTGGTTGACCACAGGCTAAACATGAGTCAGCAGTGTGATGCGGTGGTCAAGAGGGCGAATGCCACCCTTGGTTGCATAGCCAGAAGTGTGGCTTCTAGATCAAGAGAGTTATTACTACCACTCTACACGACTCTGGTGCGCCCGCAACTGGAGTATTGTGTTCAGTTTTGGGCCCCTCATTACAGAAAGGATATAGCCAGGTTGGAGTCAGTGCAGCGTAGGGCCACAAGGATGGTGGCTGGTTTGCAGGGGATGCCGTATGAGGCAAGACTGAGGGAACTGGGTCTCTTCAGCTTGGAGAAGAGGAGACTCAGAGGGGATATGTTGGCAACATTTTATTTATTTATTTATTTATTTAAAAATTTATATGCCGCCCCTTGCAATAGCCTCGGGGCGGCTTACAACATGGTGCATTATTAAAAACATATAACAAAATATAAAAACATACAGGTATATGAGGGGCTGTCACATGGAGATGGGGAGAGGCCTGTTCTCCCCTGCAGAGGAAGGCAGAACGTGCTCCAATGGAGCAAAGCTCAGGGAGCCAAGGTTCAATTTGGATGCCAGGAAGCACTTCCTGACAGTTAGGACCCCGAGGGCGTGGAATGGGCTTCCATGGGATGTCGTTGAGGCCCCATCGGTGAGGGTGTTCAAAGACAGGCTGGATATGCACATGGTGGGCATGTCATGAGCGGAGCCGACTGGTGCTGGAGGTCAGACTAGATGGCCCGGGAGGCCCCTTCTGACTCGCTCTTTTTCTATGTTTCTATTGTTTCATCTCAGCACTCAGTCAAATTTTCTCATCTCATGAGTACCCACCCCTCAGTGTTGAATTGTATGCATGAAACATGATTTGAAAAGACCCAATGCTTCTTGTTTTTTGAAAATAAAGTCTATCAGTGAGACATAAGAGAATGGGAAATATAAACCTCTGCTAAGAGGGAGAGGAAGTGCAGAAGCTCAACCTGGAGCCCAGTATTTTGAGAGGAGAAGTGCAGCTTAAGATAACTGTGCGCAAAATTATCTTGTGTGCTGCTCTCCCTACCTCTCCTGACTGCAAAAGCTTACGCTAAAAAGCCCTGTGCAGGCTGGCTGTGGCCACTGGTCTCGACAGGGGATGGGCTCACTCTCCAATGTGGGGATGCACCCACAAGGGAGAGAGTTTTCATACAAGCACTTCTGGAAATTTCCACTCTTCCACAGTCAGAAAATGAAGAAGAGGGGCCTGTGGTTAATCTTTACCCTGACAGTGCCAGATGGTGGACAGGTGTGGGCAGAGGGCCCTGAGCCCTTTTTGTCTCAGGGTTCTGTGGGATTGTCTGTTGTCCTGGGAGGGATAACATGCATGGAAGTGATTTGAAGAATCTCTTGCTTTCTCTACATGAAATCTCATATCACTTCTCCCAAACTTCCCACCTGCGGGATTTTGAAGATGCCCAGCATGTTGGAAAGCTGCCTGGAGCTGTCCGAGTCAGATTCTTCAAGGACGGCCAGCAGATGATCTCGCCTGCCACACTTGTAGTTGGGAACGTGGGCCTGAGTGGTCGAGAGCAGGTCTATGGCTGCGTCGGACGTCAGTCTAACATCATGCAGGGTGTCATAGATGCTGTAGCCGAGGGTGAGGTTGGGCAAGAGGCTGCGATCCTGGTTGATGTCCTGGATGGCAAACAGGAAAGGGAGGATCTTCCAGTAATATGTGTCTGTCATTCTGGAAGAAAGAAATCAAGCGGGTCACTCTGCCATCCCTGTTCATGAATCATTTCCCTGAACTTTGAGGTTGCATCCCACTTGTCGGGCTTCAACACACTCAGTCTCGTCCCAGCAGGCCAGTGACTTTCATTACATTTTCATTAGAGGCTGGTTGATTGAAAGTGTGTGGTTCAAACCAGCCTTGTGCTGCAGAGATGCTGGCACTGAGGACGAAGTCTCCTGGCAGGAAAGAATTGTGTGGCTGTAGCTCAGTCCTGTGCCAGCTCCAGGGGCATTTGGCATCTAGCCTCTGAACGGAGGCCTCTGGGAGCCGCAGCAGCAGCAGGACCAAGAGGGCCACTCTGCTGGCACTTGGCACAGCCTCCGTCCTGCCCCTTTCAGCCCAATAGAGGAGCAGTTAGAGGAATTTCCCTTTAAATGGACAAGGAGTCTGGCCAGGCAAGGCTCCAGCCGAATGAAGGGAGAATAAGTGCATGCACAGCAGGTTCCCCTGCTGCTCCCAGCCTCTCCCAATCCCTGAGCAGGAGAGCAGAGAAGGAGGTAGCCTCCCCTTTGTGCCTCGATGGAAGACACTCCTCTGCCATCTCAGGGGGGCGTTGGGGGTTCAAGGTTGTCCTGGGGGAGGGGAGCCAATAAGGCTTTGCAAGAAGAGCAGCAATCCATGACGATTTCCATAATTATATGGCTTCATGGTGGGAGCACCTCTGCGGCTCCCTGACAACCTTCCTCACTCCCATTTGCAAGAGAGGTACACTCAGAGAGTGTGCTGCTGCAGCCCATGTGAAACATGCAGGACCAAGGGTTCGTTCCCTCATGTGCTTTGCAAACAGCCTTCAACATGTGACCTGCTGCACCCCCCGTTTGCTATCCCTCCCGCCGCACGTGTTGCTTTGCACTGAGGCAGCCTGGCCCTGCAAAGCCCCTGCCTCGCTTTCCCACTTTCCATTCCTGGTGCGCTCAGCTTGTTCCCTGGAGGTCATGCTCACACCACCTGTATCTCAAAGTGCTGCACCATTATCATGGTTCTTGACAGATTTTCCCTCGGTGGCTGACTTCCACTCCAAGGATGGGACAGGCTGGGATTTTGTCAGTACATTGCTCCTGCAGGGATGGCCAAGAAGGGCAGCAAGATGGAAATTCCCTGATGGAGTAATAGTTCTGTCTGTCCAATCCTAGCTGCCTCTGAGGGACTCAGCGGGAGGGTATTCCCATGTCTCCTCTTCCCTCCCCTCCTATTTGCATTGCAAAAAGTATCTCCTCTCCATCTTACTGTGCCCACTGCCCATTCCTGGCTTCCGGTTCCCCTTCCAGATGACTCTCTATCCAGGAAAGTCAGCCAGGTTGTGGATATTGTTGCTGTTGTTAGTTGCAACATCATCCAACCCATCACGATCCCATGGCGCACTTTCCTGAAGGCCTTCCTGTCGTCCACCATCCGTCAGAGTCCACCTAACCTCATGCCGAGGCTATCTGGCAAGGGGCGGAATAGAAATTTGTCAAATAAATAAATAAATACATAAATAAATGCCCACTGCTTCAGTGGCTCCATCCAGCCCCCTCAACCTCTGCTGCCCGCTTCTCCTTTTGCCCTCAAAGTTGAAGATAGGCATATCTAAAGCCAAATTGGAGCAGTTCTTGCTGGACAAGACAAGGCAGGGGAGATTTTTGTGCATCTCTGCACGGGACTGAGTGTGCAATAAGGTGAATTGGAATGGAGAGATCCAGGTCCAAATCCCCACTCGTCCCTGAAGCTCACTGCGTGATTTTCGCCGGTCATTCACTCTCGGCCAATCCTACCTGGCAGGGTTGTTGATGTCAGGAAGAGAATGATGAGGAGAGTCAGCAAAGTGCTTGCTTTCCTCATGCACAGAAATGTGAGGATAAAGGTGTGATGTGATGCTCATTATTGTAGTGACAATGATGGTAAGGATGTTCCTAGAAGACCCCAGCACAAAATTCAGTGGAAATCTCCTCCGAATGCAGGCATTGCCCAGGTGGGCATCCAGGCTGCCCGTAAATGGCCTGCCCACTGTCATGATTTCAGACTTCGTGCCACATCAAGGCATCTGTGCAGAGATCGCTGGGCAGGAGTCAGTGTTCTGCTTTGGGCTGCCCCCCCGTGATGTGCAGAAATGGAGCCCCGACCTCTGGAGGCCATCGTGTGGTTGTGGCAGAGAGGCCTACTTCCCGGATGCCATGGCAGGTCCTCCAGAGCACCTCCTGTTGCACACACAGGGCCAGTTTGACTCCCCGCAAGGAGTTCCCTGCGGGGTGAGGGGGTGGGAGGGGGGCTGCGGCCTGGGGAACTCCCAAGCCGTCTTGCTCTCCATGTGCTCCTGAGATGTTGCCTCCAGGGATGCATTATGTCCACAGGAAGGTCTACAGCTCAGGCTGCCCATCTGCTCAGCCCCCTCAGGACCCATTTTGGAGCTGCCCTGCCATGGTGGGGGTTTTACAGAGTGAGGAATCAGGGAGAGAAATGGCCGTGTGTTTTGGAATGACATGTAGCCTGTTCCTGAGGGGAAGAGGCAGAGAATTGAGAGGGGGAGCTTTGCTTGTGTGCTTTTGTTCCAAACGGCAATTCCTGCAATTGGTGTTGTTTGGGAATCTGGGTTTCACAACCTGTGAGAAGGCCAGCTAGATATGAATGAGACCTCTCTGTTCCAAGCCTGAGAACTTTTCTTCAGAGATCTCCCAGGAGAAACTGTGTGGCAGAGATGAACCATCATGAACAGCACTGCAGGGAACAGCGACATGCAAAGCCAGAGCAATGTCTTCCAACTGGCTTCTCCCTCATGAAGAGGCAGCAGATGAACTTGCAGGCAGCAAGGCCAGCAGGGGGTTCAGAGCAATGGGGGGGGCCCAGAACATGCCCCCATCCCTGCCTCTGCACCCCTCTGCCATCCCTTCCCCATCAGTGGGAATGGCTGCCCTGCTGGGCTCCTGTCTACTTTGGACCACACGCTTTCAACAAACCTGCATCTAATGAAAAAATTCTGAAAGTCATTGGCCTGCTGGAGCTGGTACTGGTAAGTGCCATGGGCAGTTGCACAGCAGCACTAGTGCTAGCAAGCAAAGCCAGAGTAATTTCTTCTAGCTGCCACCTTCCTCAGGAAGACCCAGCCAGGCAACTCGCAAGCAGCAAAGCCGAGCGGGAAGAGCCGGGCAATGGGGGACAGCAGTCCCAGAACTTGCCCCACCTTCCTTGCCTCTGCACCCCTCTGCCTTCCACAGTGAGTCTTTTCTTCTCATTCTGTGGCCAACATATTTGAGTTTCCCCTTCAGTATCTTGTCATCTAAAGAGCAGTAAAAGTTGCTCTCCTCTAGGACTGAAAGGCTTGATCCTACCTTTGGGGCAGAGGATTGAGGGTGATGTCAGTGGTCCCATTTTTCAAATACGGCAGTAGAAAGACATGGGGAATTACAGACCATTTAGCCTTATGTCCATTGTAGGGGAAAATATGGAAAGGCACATAATAGCTAGAGGTTCAGTGATGTAAGAAACTTAAGAGAGGCTGGCAGCCACACAACACGGCATCCACAAGAACAGCTTCTGCCAGACCAACCTTGTGGGATTCTACGACTATCTTTCAAGGTGGCTAGATGGAGTGGATGTGGTGGATGTGGTTTACCTGGATTTCAGTAAGGCCTTTGAAAAGTGCCCCACGATATCCTGGTGGAGAAACTGAGGAGTTCTGGGATAGACGAAAGCACTGCCCAATGGATTAGGGCATGGTTGACCAACCGAATCAGAGGGTAACCATTAGTGGGGAATCATCGGGATGGCGGCCAGTGACAAGCGGGGTCCCCCAGGACTCTATCCTGAGGTCCATACTGTTTAATCTTTTAGTGGCAGGAGAGAACAGGATTTCGCTCGATAAGGGGAAGAAATTGCACTTGAGGCATAGGAATGGTGTCATCAGTGCAGGTTAGGTGAGAAGAGGCTGGAGAGAAGCACTTGTGAAAGGGACCATGGGGTGCTGGTAGACTGCAGGCTAAACATGAGCCAGTCGTGTGATGTGGTGGTCAAGATGGCGAACGCCACCCTTGGTGGCATAGGCAGAAGTGTGGCTTCTAGATCAAGATAGGTTTACTACTTTCCTATACAACTCTGGTGCAACCACAACTGGAGTATTGTACTCAGCTTTGGGCCCCTCATTACAGGAAGGATATGGCCAGGTTAGAGTCAGTGCAGCGTAGGGCCACAAGGTTGGTGGCCAGTTTGCAGGGGATGACATATGAGGGGAGACTGGGGGAACTAGATCTCTTCAGCCTGGAGAAGAGGAGACTCAGAGGAGATCTGTTGGCGACATAAAGGTATGTGAGGGGTTGTCACAGGGAGGTGGGGAGAGACCTGTTCTCCCAGGTCTCTTGGAGAAAGGAAGGCATGACGGGGCAAAGCTCAGGGAACCAATGCTCCATTTAGATATGAGGAAGCACTTCCTGACAGTTACGACCCCGAGAGTGAGAATGGGCTTCCATGAGAGGTCATTGAGGCCCCATCAGTGAGGGAGTTCAATGATAGGCTGGACACGCACATGGTGGGCATATGAACGGAGTTGGCTGGAATCTGGGGTCAGACTAGATGACCTGGGACACCCCTTTTGACTTGCTGTGTTTCTAAGTTTCTATTTCCATTTAGAAGCAATTGTTAATCTTCATGCAGTTGTCATGAAGCAAAATTAGTATGACATATTGTTGAAAGACTCTCTGGCAAATTTTTCAAATCTTTGGACACATGTAAAACCTCATTTAATGATTTTCTGCATTTCTGCATGTATCAGTTTTGATCTTTTTTTTCATTCTTTTACATATCCTCCTGGTATGATAGAAATTCCAGTCCACCTTTTACATTTCCAGCGTTTACCATTGCGATCTGACTGTCTCTTTCACTCACAATGGATGATGTATTCCGACCTCAACATCAGCTCTATCCCAACTTCTCTCACCTGTCATGAGTGTTCATTATCTAATCTGCAATGCAGACCGGTTCCACTGCCTATTAGAGCAACTTCCAATAAGGAACTGCAAGGCAGCCCCTCCCATTTTCATCATGAAGGATCAAATCTGATCCTCAACTTCTTGTCTTTCCAAATAATAATACTATGTACTTGTCTCTGCCAGTCTAAGCGACCTTTTCCCAATATTGACAGGGATCTCATCTGAAAGAGGAAGTTCAGTTGGGCAGCACTTTCATTTGTATAGCTCAAATTCATCCCAAAGATGATGCATTTAATTTAGTCTACCAAATACAGTCCGATCTGTATGCAACTGTTTTTCTATACATTTTCTTAATCTCTCTGCCAGTTTTGAAGAAAGACGTCTATAATGCTCATTTAATACTGAGTGCTGTGGTAACATGGGATCATTCCCATCTTCTGGTGTCCATGTTGTATGAGCTTCCTGTCATCTTGGTGGTAATAGGCCCCTTCTTTGATTTCATACCTCACTTGTTGATGTGGAAGAATTTGTTTTTTCTCTAAACACTTGTAATACCTAGTAGTAAAATCATCAGGCTCAGGTGCTTTATCTTTTTTTAATTTTCCAGTAGCATGAAATATCTCTTGAATACTGTTGGTACCATTCAATATTTTCCTCTGCTCCCTGGTGAATTTCTCAGGGCATGTACCGTATTTTTTGCTCTATAAGACGCACCTGATCATAAGACTCACCTAGTTTTTAGAGGAGGAAAACAAGAAAAAGATATTTTGAATCAAAAGGGCACATAATCACAGGCACATTCCTCATCAATTCCCCATGGGCTGCACATCTGACAGACTTACCGCACACATATTCGCTCTATAAGACGCACAGACATTTCCCCTTTAAGGGGGAAAAAAGTGAGTCTTATAGAGCAAAAAATACGGTACTTCTACATACCCCTCTTCCTTCTTCTGGAGTCAGTATGTTTTTGGGGGTGGGGGGAATGTGAATTGCACAGTAATGCCTTTTAAAAATAGGCTGTGCCAGTCTCGTTCTTCACTCCTGTTATAGATCTTACTTCCAGTTCCTTCTTAACACTAAATATCTTCTAGATTTACTTGCATGTTCAAAATGGTATTGTTTTAAAAATCTCAGCTTCTATCTTGTTGGATTTTTAGCAAAACTTTGCTAGCATGTGAAATGAGCGCTATGGTGCGGTAGTTCGAACATTCTTTGGCATTGCCCTTCCTTGGGATTGGAACGTAAACTGACCTTTTCCGCTCCTTTGGCCACTGTTGATTTTTGAAATTTGATGGCATATTGAGTGTAGCACTTTTTCTGCATCGTCTTTCAGGATTTTGAATAATTCAGCTGGAATACTGTCTCCTCCACTAACTTTGCTATTGCTCAGGCTTCCTAAGGCCCATTTGACTTCACATTCCAGGATGTCTGCTCGAGGTCAGTGACCACCCCATCGTGGTTATCAGGGATGCTAAGCTCTTTCTTATATAGTTCTTCTGTGCAATCTTGCCACCTCTTCTGAATCTCTTGTGGCTCTGTTAGGTCCGTGCCATTTTGGTCCTTTTCCATGCCCAACTTTTCATGAAATTTTCCCTTCATATCTCCCATTTTATTGAAGAGATCTCTGGTCCTTCCTATTCTTTGTTTTCTTCTTCTTCTTCTTTTTTTTTTTTGCACTGTTCATTTTAGAAGGCATTCTTATCTCTTCTAACTGTTCTCTGGAATCCTGCATTCAATTGTGTGTATCTTTCTCTTTCTCCCTTGCCTTTCACTTCCCTTCTTTCCTCAGAAATTCATAAAGATTCCTCAGCCAGCCATTTTTCTGTCCTACTTTCTTTCTTTTGGGTTGGGTGGGGTTGTTGCTTCCTCTTGTACAATGTTGCAAATCTCTGTTCTCAGTTCCTCAGGCACAGTGAGCTCCTGGTCTAGTTTTTACTGACTGTATGGATCTTCTCCATCTTTGCCTCCAGAGCACAGAGTCAACCTTATTTCTGTTTTGACTGTCTGATGATGTCTATGTGTAGAGTCGTCTCTTGGCTTGTTGGAAAAGAGAGTTTGCTAAGATCATTGACTTCTCTTTGAAAAATTCTACCAGTCTGTGCCCTGCTTCATATTGTACCTCATGGCAAAACTTGCCTGTTATTACGGCTATCTTTTCCTTTCCTATGTTAGCATTCCTATCCCCCATGATCATGTGGACCTCCTTTTTGGGTGTAAATTCTAGAAGATGCTGTAGGCCTTCATAAAACTGGTCAGCTTAACTCTCTTCAGCACCATTTGTTGGGGTCTAGACTTGGACTCTCCTTCATGGATCACTGCCTCATCGTGGTGAAAGGGTTTGCATAGCTCAATGAAGCTATGCACTAAGCCGTGCTAGGAACCCAAGATGGACAGGTCATAGCAGAGAGCTCTGACACAACGTGATCCAAGGGAAACCCACTCCAGTATCTTTGCAATGAAAACCCCAGGGACAGTACCAAAAGGCAAAAAGATATGACACTGGAAGATGAGTCCGTGAGGTCGGCAGGTGTCCAATATGCTACTGGGGAAGAGCGGAGGGCTAGTACTAGTAGCGCCAGAAAGAATGAAGCGACTGGGTCAAAGCCGAAAGGATACTCAGTTGCCGATGTATCTGATGAGGAAAGGAGAGTCCGATGCTGCAAACATCTATACTCCACAGGAACCTGGAATGTAAGATCCATGATTCAAGGCAAGCTTGATGTGGTCAGAGGAGATGACCAGACTGAACATCGACATCTTAGGAATCAGTGAATTAAAATGGACAGGCATGGGTGAATTTAGTTCAGATGACCATCAGGTATACTACTGCGAGCAAGGATCCCTCAGAACAAATGGAGTAGCCTTCATAGTCAGTAAAAGAGTAGGAAAAGCAGTAATGAGATACAATCTCCAAAATGACAGAATGGTAACAGTTCGAATCCAAGGCAAACCATTCAACATCACAATAGTCCAAGTCTGTGCCCCAACCACTGGTGCGAAAGAGGCTGAAATTGACCTGTTCTATGAAGGCCTACAACACCTTCTAGACTTCACTACAAAAAATGATGTCCTTATCATCATTGGGGATTGGAATGCAAAAGAAGGAAGCCAAAAGATAACCAGAATAACAGGGAAGTTTGGCCTTGGAGTGCAAAATGAAGCAGGGCACAAGCTGGTAGAATTTTGTCAAGAGAAGACGATGGTCGTAGCAAACACACTATTCCAACAACCCAAGAGATGACTCTATATATGGACATCACCAGACGGTCAACACAGAAATCAGATTGACTATGTGCTCTGCAGCCAAAGATGGAGAAGCTCTATACAGTCAGTAAAAACTAGACCAGGAGCTGACTGTGGCTCAGATTGTGAGCTTCTGGTTGCAAAATTTAGGCTTATGTTGAAGAGAGTAGGGAAAAGCACTAGGCAACTGAGGTATGACCTAAATCATATCCCTGATGAATATACTGTAGAGGTGACAAATCGATTTAAGGAATTTGATCTGATAGACAGAGTGCCTGAAGAACTATGGATGGAGGTTCGCAACATTGTACAAAAGGCAGAAACTAAAACCATCCCAAAGAAAAAAAATGCAAGAAAGCAAAATAGCTGTCTGAGGAAGCTTTACAAATAGCTGAGGAAAGAATGGAAGTGAAAGGCAAAGGAGAAAGAGAAAGATTCACCCAATTGAATGCAGAATTCCAGAGAACAGCTAGAAGAGTTAAGAATGCCTTCTTAAATGAACAGTGCAAAGAAAGAGAACAAAACAATAGAATAGGGAGGACCATAGATCTCTTCAAGAAAATTGGAGATATGAAGGGAATATTTCATGCAAAGATGGGCATAATAAAGAACCAAAATGGCAGGGACCTAACAAAAGTAGAAGGGATTAAGAACAGGTGGCAAGATTACACAGAAGAACTATACAAGAAAGAGCTTAACATCCCTGATAACCATGATGGGGTGGTCACTGAGCCCGAGCCAGACATCCAGGAATGTGAATTTTAATGGGCCTTATGAAGTCTGAGCAACAGCAAAACTAGTGGAGGTGACAGTATTCCAGCTGACCTATTCAAAATCCTGAAAGACGATGCAGTAAAAGTGCTACACTCAATATGCCAGCAAATTTGGAAAACTCAACAGTGGCCACAGGATTGGAAAAGATCAGTTTTCATTCCGATCCCCAAGAAGGGCAATGCCAAAGAATGTTCAAACTACCACAACATTGCACTCATTTCGCATGCTAGCAAAGTGATGCTCAAAATCCTACAAGCTAGGCTCCACCAGTATGTGGACCAAGAACTACCAGAAGTAAGGCAGGATTTCGAAGAGGGAGAGGAACTAGAGATCAAATTGCCAACATATGCTGGATCATGCAGAAAGCTAGGGAGTTCCAGAAAAACATCTACTTCTGCTTCATTGACTACGCTAAAGCCTTTGATTGTCTGGATCACAACAAATTGTGACAAGTTCTTAAAGAGATGGGAATACCAGAAAGTCTTATTTGTCTCTTGAGAAACCTGAATGCGGGTCAAGAAGCAACAGTTAGAACTGCACACTGAGCCACTGATTGGTTCAAAATTGAAAAAGGAGTATGGGAAGGCTGTATACTGTCGCCCTGCCTATTTAACTTATATGCAGAGCACATCATGAGAAAGGCAGGGCTAGATGAATCACCAGATGGAATCAAGATCACTGGGAGAAATATCAACAACCTCAGATATGCAGATGAAACCACTCTCATGGCAGAAAGTGAAGAGGAACTAAAGAGCCTCTCGATGCGGGTGAAGGATGAGAGTGCAAAAGTTGGCCTGAAACTGAACATTAAGAAAACTAAAATCATGGCATCCGGTCCTCTCACTTCCTGGCAAATAGAGGGGGAAGAAATGGAGGTAGTGACAGATTTTATTTTCCCGGGGTCCAAGATCACCTCAGACGGGGACTGCAGCCAAGAAATTAAAAGACGCTTGCTCCTGGGGAGGAAAGCTATGGCAAATCTATACAGCATACTAAAAAGCTGAGACATCACCCTGCTAACAAAAGTGCGTATAGTCAAGGCTATGGCTTTCACAGTTGCAATGTATGGCTGTGAAAGCTGGACCATAAGGAAGGCCGAGCGCAAAAGGATTGAGGCCATTGAGTTGTGGTGCTGGAGGAGACTCCTGCGAGTCCCTTGGACTGCAAGGCGATCAGACCGATCAGTTCTAGAGGAGAACAACCCTGACTGCTCTTTCGAAGGCCAGATCCTGAAGATGAAACTCAAATACTTTGGCCACCTAAAGAGAAGAAAGGATTCCCAGGAGAAGAGCCTAATGCTGGGAACAATAGATTGCAAAAGAAGAAGTGGACAGCAGAGGACGAGGTGGCTACATGGAGTCTCTTAGGTGGTCATTGTGAGCTTGAGTGCACTCCGGGGGAAGGATGACGACAGGAAGGCCTGGAGGAATGCTGTCCATGGGTTCACGATGGGTCAGACACTACTTCGCGACTAACAACAACAACAACAATAGACTTGGACTACTGTGATGTTGAAGGGTTTGCCTTGGATTCAAACTGAGATCATTCTGTCATTTTGGAGATTGTATGCCAATACTGCTTTTCCTACTCTTTCATTGAGTATGAAGGCTACTCCATTTCTTCTGAAGGATTCTTGCCCACAGTAGCATACTTGATGGTCACCTGAATTAAAATCACGTATCCCTGTCCATTTTAGGTCACTGATTACTGATATGTCGATGTTTACCCTTGTCCTCCCTTGTTTGAAAATGTCTTGCTTGCCTCTATTCATGGATCTTACATTCCAAGTTCCTATGCAGTATAGATCCTTCCAGATTCGGACTGTCCATTCACCCCCAGATACATCCACAACTGAGTGTCCTTTCGGCTTAGACCCAGTCGCTTCTCTCTGTCTTGCGCTACTAGTACTAACCCTCTGCTCTTCCCAAGCAGCACATTGGAAACCTTCCATCCTGAGGGAAACATCTTCTGGCGTCGTATCTTATTGCCTTTTGGTACTGTCTGTGGAGTTTTCATGGCAAGGATATTGGAGTGGGTTGCCATTTCCTTCTCCAGTGGAGCAGATTTTGTGAGAGCTCTGAGCTATGATCTGTCCATCTTGGGTGGCCCTGAATGGCAGAGCTCATAGTTTCATGGCACTACGCAATCCCCTTCACAACATCATGGCAGTAATCCATGAATGGGTTTGACACAGTGCTCTGTTAAGTTCATTATGCTTCCTAGAGGATTGATCCTTAGTCCACAACGAAGTCTCATTGTTTTGAAAAGGCAACCAAATATTTAAATTGGGCATTACCATTACCATTACCATTCTTCTGTACTGGAACGGATTGCTCCTTATGTTATTAGAAGAAGCAATTTATGCCCCTTTTCTTCCAGATCAATCCACGGGGAATCCCGTGGTGTGAGTGTCCAGTCCAGTTACTGCTGCAGTTCCACTGGAACTGGATCCTCCTTGGCAAACACATGCTTGCAATCCAGTTGACCTGCCACAAATTTCGAATTGTGCAGTGGATTCCACTGAGCATGCAGAGAGCGAAATTCTTTTAGAAGAGCATCCACTGTGTCATGCTGTGGCTCAGCATCAAGTCTAAGTAGCAGCTCACCGGGCATCTAAAGTGTCTTTCTGCTTCCATCTGAAGGGGCTCCTGGGCCGTCCGCATTCCTAGACGCTCAGTATGCCTTCTCTAAATGCCCTGCTGCTCTTCAGTGATGGAGGAGGCGCTGCCCTTCTTGCTCCAAAGCTGAAGAAGAGGAGACTCAGAGCGCATCTTCCGGCAACATGCAGTTTTGTGAAGGGGGTCACATGGCAGAGGGTCATGACCTTTTCTCCTGCGGGAAGGGAAGGATGTTGCCCCGTGGGGCAAATCTCAAGGAACTGGGTTTCAGGTTGGATGTCAGGAAGTGTTTCCTGATCATTGGGATCCAAGAATATGGGATGTGCTTCCATGGGAGGTGTTTCTGTATAAATAGGCTCCTTCCAAACTAGAACACTCAGATGAAGACAGGCAGCCATGAGGAATTAGAGATGAGATGAGAGCTAAGGTCTCTGTCTTCTCCCCTCCATCGTGGTCTTTCCTCTGCTCTTCCAGCTTCACCCTTCCTGATGAGCCCCACGCATCATAATCCTTCCATGGGCAGAGTGCACTTGGGGGAGGGCAGAAAGATAGGCGCATATTTTGCATTGACCCGAGTGGGTTGCGCACTCGGTGTTCGCAGTCCAGAGACATGATGGCTTCCTTCTCTTGCTGACCTAGGATCTTGGTTGGTCTAAGACCCCTTGTCCTGAATCCTGAGCCTGCTAACTGGGCCTTCCAATGTCGCAATGGAATGGTTAGAAAGCCTGGGTGTGTGTGTGGAGATTTCCCTACGCAGATCCCTCTGAGGCTACTCTGAGTATCTGACAGTAAGCTCCCTTTTAGCCAGATTGCTAGAAGTCACTGATCATGTCCTAAAATTCACCAAGGGAATCGTGGAAGCAGCAGGGTGTGTTTGACACCACCAACAACCTACCAAAACAACAAAATTGTCAAAATGGTGATGGTCTGGTTTTGGCTGGGCATTTTTCCAATGCCTAGCCAAATGCCTTGCCTAGCCATGCAAGTCGTGATATTCGGTTGGTAGAAAAAAAGCAAAATTCAAGCTCGATTGATGGTGCCAAAAGAGAGGGAATGATAGAAAGAGAGAAGAAAGAAAGAAGGAAGAGAGACCGTCACAGTAGTCAAATGTTTCCTTTTTGGGGAGCCCATTACACAGCCTGTGGATGTGGGCAGCCAGAAAGACCAATGAGCAAAACTCATAATAGATCTGTCTTTTAGTGGTCTGTCCCTTTAAGAGACTGAGCTCCCTGCTTGCCTGAAGCAGCCACTACATTTACTTGCAAAGTTAATCCTGTGTGGAAAGAGCTTCCCAAGGAAAGTGGCTTTGTGTCCACTCCTCTGCTGGCTCCAAAGTTCTCTGGCTGGTTTTGCTCATCTAAAACTCTTTCAAAGTGTGCCTATTCCTCCCTCAACATCAACCCCATGGCTATGCATGTGACTCAAAACCATGAAACACTCTGCTTCTATTATGGATCTCTGTGGTTGGGTGTACCTGTTACCTGCAGTGCTGGTCATGATGGTTCATCTCTGCAGCGCGGTTTCTCCTGGGAGATCTCTCAAGAAAACTTCTCAGACTTGCAACAGAGAGGTCCCATTCATATCTAGCTGGCCTTCTCACAGCTTGAAAAACCCAGATTCCCAAACACCACTAATTGCAGGAATTGCAAATTGGAGCACACATGCCCAAGCAAAGCTCCCCCTCTCAATCATGTGCCTCCTCCCCTCAGGAACAGGATATGCATCATTCCCACCGACTGCCTTTTCTCTCCCCGATTCCTCCCTCCATAAAACCCACACCGTGGCATGGTAGCTCAGAAATGGGTCCCAAAAGAGGGCCGAGCAGAGGGGCAGCCTGAACTGGAGACCTTCCTGATACCATAATGCATCCCTGGAGGCAACATCTCAGGAGCACATGGAGAGCAGGATAGCTTGGGAGTTCCCCAGGCCGCACCCTCCCTCCCACCACCTCACCCCACGGGAACCTCCTTGCGGGGTGCCCGGCTGACCCTGTGAGTGCAACTGGAGCTCTCTGGAAGACCTGCCATGGCATCCGGGATGCGAGCTTCTCTCCTGCAACCGCACCATGGCCTCCAGAGATTGGGGCTCCTATTCTGCACATCATGGGGTCCAGCCCAGAGCAGAGCCCTGACTCCTGCCCAGCAATCTCTGCATAGCTGCCTTGATGTGGCACGAAGTCTAAAATCATGACAGTACATAGGCCATTTCCGGGCAGCGTGGAACCAGCGTGGGCCATTTCCAGGCAGAGGAACCAGATGCCAGGAATTTGCAGTGGACACAGCCAGATGGAGAGGAGATCATTTTTGCAAGGGAAATAGGAGGGGAGGAAAGAGGAGAGATGGGAAGACCCTCCTGCTGAGTCCCTCAGAGGCAGCAGGGATTGGACCGATGGAACTCTTCATCCATCAGGGAATTTCCATGTCACTGCCCTTCTTGGCCATCCCTGCAGGAGCAATGCTCTGACAAAATCTCTGCCTGTCCCATCCCTGGAGCGGAAGTCGGCCTCCGAGGGAAAATCCGTCAGAACCATGATGATGGTGCAGCACTTGGAGGTACAGGTGGCATGAGCATGACCTCCAGGGAGCAAGCTGAGCGCACCAGGAATGAGAATGGAGAAAGCGAGGCAGGGGCTTTGCAGGGCGAAGCCACATCACTGCAAGGCAACATTCTCCCTTCCCTCCCCTCCCCCTCCCCCTCCCCTCCTTCTTTTCCATTTGTATCCTGCCATTTTCCTCAAAGGGCACAAGGCAGCTTACATCATTCTCCTCCTCCATCTTATCCCCACAACAACAACCCTGTGAGGTGGTTTGGGCTGAGAGTCTTTGACTGGCCCAAAGTCACTCAGTTGGCTCCATGGCCGAGTGGGGACTTGAATCCTGGTTGTCTGAGTCCCAATCCCATGCTCAACCACTACACCACACTGGTTTTCTTGCAGTGAGAGGAATAGCAAACGAGTGATGCAGCAGGTAACATGTCGAAGGCCATTTGCAAAGCACATGAGGGAACGATCCCTTGGTCCTGCATGTTTCACATGGGCCGCATTGGTACACTCTCTGAGTGTATTTCTCTTGCCAATGGGAATGAGGAAGTGTGTCAGGGAGCCGCAGGGGTGCTCCAGCCATGAAGACATTTGATTATGGAAATCATCATGAATTGCTGCTCTTCTTGTTAAACCTCATGGGCCACCCTCCCCCAGGACCACCCTGAACACCTGAAGCACCGCTGAGATGGCAGAGGAGTGTCTTGCATCCAGGCACAAAGGGGAGGGCCTCTCCTTCTCTAATCTCCTGCTGAGGGATTGGGAGAGGCTGAGGGCAGCAGGGGAGTCTGCCATGCAGGCACTTATTCCCACTTCCTTCAGCTGGAGCCTTGCCTGGCTGGGCTCCTTGTCCATTTAGAAGGAAATTTCTCTAACTGCTGCTCTACTGGGCTGAAAGAGGCAGGATGGAGGCCATGCCAAGTGCTGGCAGAGTGGCACTGTGCATCCTCATGCTGCTGCTGCTGCTCCCAGAATCCTCCTGTGGGAGGCTGGGTGCCAAATGCCCCTGGAGCTGGCACAGGGCTGAGCTGCAGCCACACAATTATTTTCGGCCGGGACACTTCGTCCTCAGTGCCAGCATCTTTACAGCACAAGGCATCTTTCGTCCACACACTTTCAATCAACCTGCTTCTAATGAAAAGATTGAGTAAGTCACTGGCCTGCTGGACCGGATGCCACAAAGCACCATGGGAAGCTGGTCAGCACTTCAGTAGCTTGCAAAGCCAGATAAATGTCTTCCAGGTGGCTTTCTCCTCATGAAAATGCAGGCGAAGAACTTGCAGGCAGCAAAGGCAGCAGGGGGTCCAGGGCAATGGGGGGCCCAGAACATGCCCCACCTTCACCACCTCTGCACTCCTCTGCCTTCTCATCCCCCTCAGTGAGAATGGCTGTCCTGCTGGGCTCCGGTCTGGGATGGGCACCTGTGCTGCAGGTGTCTTTTCTTGGGACATGGATCTGGACACAGATGTGAATGAGGCCACAGGAATCCCATCTGAGGTTCTGCAGGACGGAGCAGGAGGGATCTGGCTTTTGGTTGGGAGGAGGCTGACCATGTTGAAGCCCGAGAAGCAGGATACAACCTCAAAGTTCAGGGAAATGATTCATGAACAGGGATGGCAGGGTGACCCACTTGATTTCTTTCTTCCAGGAGTATAGTCACATTTTACTGGAAGATCCTCCCCTTCCTGTTTGCCATCCAGGACATCAACCAGGATCCCAGCCTCTTGCCCAACCTCACCCTCGGCTACAGCATCTATGACAGCCCTCACAATGATAGACTGACATCCGATGCAGCCATAGACCTGCTCTCGACCGCTCAGGCCCACGTTCCCAACTACAAGTGTGGTAGGCGAGATCATCTGCTGGCCGTCCTTGAAGAATCTGACTCGGACAACTCCATGCAGCTTTCCAACATGCTGGGCATCTTCAAAATCCCGCAGGTGGAGACTTGGGAGAAGTGATATGAGGTTTCATGCAGAAAAAGCAAAAGATTCTGCAATTCACTTAGATGCATGTTATCACTCTCACGACAACAGACCATCCCACAGAACCCTGAGACAAAAAGGGTTCAGCGTCCTCTGCCCACACCTGTCCGCCATCTGGCACTGTCGGGGTACAGATTAACCGCAGGCACCTTTTCTTCATTTTCTGATGGTGGGAGAGTGGAAACTTCAGCAAGTGCATGCATGAAAAGTCTCTCTCTTGTGGGTGCATCCCCACATTGGAGAGTGAGCCCATCCCGGTTGAGACCAGCAACCACAGCCAGCCTGCACAGGGCTTTTCAGCGTAAGCTTTTGCAGTCAGGAGAGGTAGGAAGAATAGCACACAAAGTACATTTTACTCAGTTATCTTATGCTGCACTTCTCCTCTCAAAATAATGGGCTCCAGTTTGAGCTTCTCCACATTCTCACCTTCTTAGCACAGGTTTATATTTCCCACTCTCTTGTGTCTCGCTGATTGACTTTATTTTCAGAAAACAACAAGCATTGCATCTTTTCAATTCATATTTCAGGCATACAATTCAACACTGAGGGGTGCAGTCTCATGAGATGAGAAACTTTGACTGAGTACTGAGTGAAAGCAATCCTTCAGCCTCACTCTTCTTTTCCCTCCCAGGTCACTTATGCTTTCACCGCTCAGGTCAGGGGAGAAAAAAGCCAGCCCACTTCCTTGTACAGGATGCTCCCCGAAGAAGGCCTCCAGTACCCAGGGATCATCAGGCTGCTGCTGCACTTCAGGTGGACGATGGTGGGGCTCTTCTCACGGGACACTGAGAATGGAGACAGGTTCATGAGAACGTTGAAGCCGGAGCTCCTCAAGAATGGCATTTGTGTGTTTTTTTCATGCAGCATCCCACAGCTGAAAGCGAGTAGTTTATCACTCAGGTGGGAGTCGTGGAAGATTTTGGGAAAAATCAATGTCTTCATTTATTTTGAAGAGTTGCTTTTATCCTTCTATGGATTATTTATTCTAGAAAATGCTCCTGAAATTCTAATGCAACCTTTTAATGGAAAAGTCTGGATCAGCACATATTTGTATGACTTGACCTTTGTTTTAGAGAATGGACCTACAGATTTCCAGCATGTCTATGCATATTTTTCCTTCCTTCCCAAAACAAGAAGGACTGTCTATGATGGTTTTTGGGATTTGCATGCCTCTATGGAGGAATTTATGAACAGTGTGTTCAAGTGTTCATATTCAAAGCATGTGCTGTCAGTGAAAAAGTGGATGAGATGCAGAGAAGAGGGGGAACTGGAGGGCCTGGCCCAAGTGGACAAGGAACGAACACTCTCTCTGGACAGCTTCTTCTCTTACAGCACCGTCCAGGCTGTGGCCCGAGCCGTGCATGCGGCTCTTTCCTCCAGATCCAGTCGGAAGTCCATGACTCCTGAAGGCAGGCTGGATGTGCTCCAGCTTCATCCATGGGAGGTATTTCCTCCCCTTCTTGGGTATTGTATGGAATCCTGAGTATGAGAAACTGGAACGAGATTTTCCAAATGATGGTGCAGCTTGAACACTTTCTGTCCTGTTGCTCTATCAGTCCTTTCCCAGAACTGAGTGCATCTGATCGTGGCCCATGGAATTGCTTCAAGCCATCCTGAAGCAGCAGAGAGAAGCAGTGTGAGGACTGCACAGGTCCTCATGCATATCCCTGACCTAAGTTTCCTCAGGTTTGCTATCTTGCCTGGGTGCGAACACAAGGCAATCCTTTATTTTTTCATTCCTTATATATTACAGGCATTTATATCCTGTCCCATATTTATTTATTTTATTTCATTTATTTTACAAATTTTTATGCCTCCCCGTTGCAAACTAGCTTATTTAAAAGTATAATCTAAAGCATAAATTAGAATATAAAATGTAAATTATTAAAACAATATAAAACACATCACAACTAGCAAAAAAGGAGGAATAAATAGAAAGTGTGACTGTGAAGGGAAGAATCCTAATTCATCTAAAAGCATTGATTATTGAAATACTGGGCAAATACAAATGTCTTTACCTGGCACCGGAAAAAGTATAACGGTTGGCCTGCTATTCCCATGTTTGATCCACGTTGGACCTGCTATGCTGGCTGAGCACACCCCACCGTTGGTATGCCTGCATTCCTGATGCCAGGAAACATTCGTGTTCGTGGCTGAGAAGAGGAGTGAATGGGTCGCCAGCTGCTCTGGGACTGCGGGAGAAGCAAGCCAGCTTCTAGTGAGCGAGGCGACTTGGAGAGGTTGCAGGAGTTTGGCAGTGCAGTGCCAGTGGAAGTGGAGACCAAGACAGAACAAAGGGGACTCTGCTGGTCACCTTCCAGGTAGGAGAGGAGAAAGCCTTAAATGATGCTGCATAGAGAATCCAAAATCAGGAAATATGGACCAAGGACCCTGCCCAATGGAAGTGCCCTGCAACCCCCATGCCGTGTCTCGTTTTCTGCGCAAGGTCAGAAAGGCAGGAGTGTGCAAAAAAGGCCAGCCAGCAGCCATGCCAGCAGGAAAAGTGAGGGGGCTGGAGCAGCAAGGCAAGGGGAAGCAGTCAAGTATTGGGGTCGAGCAGTTCATCTGCAACACTAAGAGCAGTAAAGGAGCTTGAAGAGGAACAGGGAGCTGAGCCCAGGGAAGGGAATCCTGCCAGAAGTGGAATGAGGAGCCAGTCAAGAGCAAAAGTGCTGGAAGATACTCTGCACTGCTGAAGGCAGGGCAACCCTGTGACCGATTTCAGTACCCCGAAAATCAGACTCACAGGCTGCAGGGAACCCAAGGGGAAGGCCCAGTGTACAAAGCTGAAGTTACAGGAACCATTGGGTAAGCACCGATCCCGTGCGCAAACTCTTAGAGAAGGACATCCAACTGTGGTCCCACTGATGCCTCAAATGGCAGGAAAGCCCATTTTAAGACACTTGGAAAATGCTAAACGAAGGCCCATGACAAATGACTGTGAGGAGAAAAGCAGTTCCCATAAGATGGGGATGTTTAAAAAGGTGATTCTAAAGGCAGAGTTATATACTTTTCATTCTAAGAAAAATGTTAGAAGTCAAGAGAGATAGTCTGTTCCAATTTTTTTCTCCAAAAAAGGCCCTTGTGATGATCTAAAAACGACATTCCCCTCCAAACAGGTGTCTCTAGGATGTGGCAGGAAGGCCAATCTACAATAGGAGAATGAAGGCAGGGAGCACTGAAGGGGAGGTGTTTAAAGGACTGAATTGAGGAATGAGTGGAGGTTCTTGCAGATGGCAAGATGATGAACAGAAACAGGGAACTCCTGAAGTTCTCAGTTCTCTCTTGGAGTTTTGTCCCAAAAGCGGAAGAAAGTACAAGCAGACGGAGCATGATAGCAGATCAAGTGTGATGGGAAAGGGGTACATGATTGTCTGCTGAAAATGAAGGAGTCTTTCTCCTGGCCTGGTCAACTTCAACCCAAAGCTATGAAGGATCTGGCAGAAGAAGCCTCGCAACCACTGCCTTGCTGTCCTCGATAATCGCGGAGGAAGGGAGAAGGGCAAGGTGGAGGCAGAAGGCCTAGTGCTGTCCTCACCTTGAGGAAGGGAAGGAAGGAGGCCACTTTGAACAACAGAAGGGTCCACCAGACACCAGTGCTTGGGAAAACTCTGAAGCAGATGCTACAGCTAGAAGGCATCAGACACTTTGCAAATACTGCAGTGAGGCCTAGAAACCAGAATAGATTTGTCAGCAAGAGATCCATTTATCCAATCCGATTGCACTTTTCCATTGGGTAGCCTCTCCAGTGGACTGTGGTAATGCTTTGCAGAGCATCTCTCTGGACCTCAGCAAAGCTTTGGACAAAGTGCCCACAATGTTGTGATTGGCAAAATGGCTCCAAGCAAGTCAGAGACCACCACTCTCAGCTGGATGCTCAGTCGGCTACAGAACTGGACTCAAAATTTTGTTTTCAGTGTCCCATTCTCAAACCAAGGAGAGGTACAACTGAGGTACCGAGGCGTTCATTCCAGCCCTCTTCCACTTTGAAAGCAAGCAAGTGGGGTAGCTAATGAGTGGGAAGACAGAAGGACACTTCACAAGTTCTTGGCATTCACAGTAGGACAAGGAGGAGGATGCATGTCCTGGAAACAAAGACAGACGAGTTCGGATTGCATGGACTTGGCACGTTTAGCCTGGAGATGAAAAGATGGGAGGGAGGGATGGGAGCAACCTCTGCTTGATCCTCCCTCAGTGCAGAAGTGGAACAAAGGGCTGAAATGACAGGAAGCCCCTCCTGACCTCTTCCAAATCCCCTGTTCTGCGATTCCCATGAGGCTCCTCTGAAGGAAACCCTTTAAACCTGCTGCAATGAGCTCCAGGGTCACATGCTGAAGGACTGCAGGCCCTGGAAAAGAAAGGTTCATCCGCTGCTTCCAAGTATTCCTGAAAAATTTCCCTCAAAGACACTCCCCTCCCTTTCTCTTTCCCATCCCCATTCCATTTCCCTTCAGGCATGAGGCTTCCCTTGTCTATTTCCTAAATTCTCAAAGCAGAGCGTAGGCATCCAGCAGGGAAAGCATAGTCCTTTCCATTTTCGGGGTCACACGCAGCCCCAATAAATTGGCAGCAGCTCTTCGCAAAACTGGGTTATGAAATCGGTCTTCTCAAAGACTGTGCTTTCTGTGTTGTTCCAGCTCCACCCTTTCCTGAGAGACCCCCAGTTTCACAATCGATGAGAACGGAGACCTGGCATCCAACTTGGACCTTGTCAGCTGGGTGAGGTTTCCAAATAAGACTGCTGCAGGAGTGAAAGTTGGGAGTCTAGACAGACGGGGCTTGCCTGGCCCCAAGTTCACCATTCAGCGGGGTCCCATTCCATGGCCGAGATGGAAACACCAGGTGAAGAAAGCCATCCCCAGTATTTTCATTTCCCATCCCTTCAGTTACAGTCTGCATAATCGGAAGGACAGATTTTCTGGAATAAAGCAATAGCCTGAGATTTAATTGGCGTAGGGAACAAAATTGATGCTTTTCACTGAGAGGAAAAATCCAGCTGCTTCCGGTGAGGTTCATTTATGGAATCCACTGATGTGCTGGAGGTCCTCCACTCTTTGTCCTTTAAAGCTCTGTCTCCCCAGCCCCCAGCTCCATCTGCTCCAAACCTCCTCCACTAAGTCTCCTTCTCTCTCGCTCAGCCCCTGACCCAGGCCAGGTGCGTGGAGAGCTGTCGCCCAGGATTCTTCAAGGTTGCTCGGAAAGGGGAGCCCCTGTGCTGCTATGACTGCGCTCCATGTGCGGAAGGGACCATCTCCACTCGAGAAGGTAGGTGAGCGTAGAGGGAAAGGTTGTACCTGGGGGAAAGGCAAGAATCCAACCATGGTATGTGGCATGTGTGGGTGTGATGAACCATCCTGCAAGGAAATTAGGATGGCCTGTTGTTTCTGGAGAATCAGGGCAGAAAATCTTTGTTTGTGGGGCTGGTTTTATCTACTCCTCTGTCCAGACCTGGAGTCAGTGCATGGGTCAAATTATGTCCTGTGTTCTCTACTTTCCAGAATGCCTCATTCCTCATTACTCCCACAGTCCCAGACTCCTTGGCCTTCAGGGCACTCCATGTGTGTTTTCTGTTCACTTATGATTGCTGCGAAGTGTCCCCTGCCCACCATGGCCTCTGCATTTCTCCTTGTCGTCTCCATTTCTCTAGTTAGCTTTTCATTCACCTAATGGGCAGGGTTTTGTCATTGAACTTTTTCAAACATCAGAGGACCCCTCACAAGAACTTGGCTCTAGAACCCTCTTCTTTGGTGGAGGAAAGCAGGACTAAGAGCCTAAGGGGGGCCCACAGTCACCTAGAGGACTGCTTGGCTGAGTCAGAACTAGGCTGCCTCGCTGTTCCACTGCACTGTCTTGGCTCCAAGTCAGGCAGGTGCTGCCAAGTAAGGAATTCCACCCGCCTCTACCAATTCAGTACAGCCATCAACAAACCTCCACCAACAGACCTCCAACAGGGGGGCAGAAATTGCTCTAGCAAATCACAACTCCCCACTCCCCAGTTTTCTTCCTCTTCTCTCACACCCTGATAACGTTTGTGAAGTAGAGTTGGGACAGAACTCACCAAACCTCCCTGAATATTGGCAAACATGACAAGACCCACTAGAAGGTTTTCCCGGGCAGAACGAGCCAAATGCTGAACATGTCACTCAGTCCGAGCCAATCTGGCTCTGCAATTGTACAATGCATGGCTGTGGGGAAGGTTGATGCAGCTACTAAGTAGGAAATGCATGTAAGAAAGATTGTAAGAAGGAAGAGCTGGGAGTGTCAGCGTCTTCGTTTGGGTTCTTCCCCATTCTCCTGTCACCTGCCTATGTCAAGGGGATAGCTGACCAAATGACCGGTCCCATGATCTCAGTCCATCCAAACTGGCCCACCCCATGGAGGGTGGTGGTCTCCGTTGACTAGAGGGGAGTAGGTTGTTCTGCGTTCACAAGAGAAATTCCTTCTTGGAGAGCTTGTGGCAGTGGATGGGCTGGTTGGTGCCTAGTTAGAGTTTCCTGGGCTGACAGTTGGAGGCTTGGAAACAATGTAAGGATCGAACCAGGAGGTGGCGGATGCTCAGGCAGTGTTAGGCTCAGTGCATCTTTAGGGCATGGCAGTCAGGCTAGTTGTGTCCCGGCTGGGAGAGAGCATCCCTTCAGCTTCTAATTTGACTCTCAAAGGGTGGCTGAAGGGTTGGAGCTACAGCAGCAATGAGGGTGAGGACTTGGGGCATTCCAGTGGAGAGGTGGCCCCTCGCATACATCCCTCCACGCAAGCAGGACTGCAAGGAGTTGTCATGAGAAGGCTGCGTGCCTGGCTTGACCTGGGAATGCTTGTTGTTGGGTGTCATGGTCTTCATGAAATCTCCTACCTATTCAGCTGCAAGGGATGGAGTCCCTGGCATGGTCAGGCATCTTCTGGTACATGAATCAGTTCATGATTGCAAGGAAAAATACCCCAGCCCACTTTGCAGAGTGACTTCTGCTTAGTTTGCTTCCATGATAAATTATAAATGGCCATTTGCTGGTTTGGGTGAAAGCCAGGGCCCAGCCACTCTTGGCAGGTAAACTATCTGCATTTCCTCTCACAACAGAATCATACCTTTAATAAGACTACTGCCATTTGTACTGCATGTAGTAATAGGACCAAGCAGAATGATGAATTCAGTGTAGAGGAGAGAAACTGGAAGGGCTCTCAGGTGCTCTTTATTTGCTTTTTGACAGATTCAAAGCATTGCCTGAGGTGTCCGGAAGATCAGCATCCCAACAATGACCGTGATCTGTGCATCCCCAAGGTCATCACCTTCCTATCCTACAAAGAATATTTGGGGTCCTTCCTCACTGGCATGGCACTACTCTTCTCCATCGCCACAGGAGGCATTCTGGGGATCTTCAGAAAATTCCAAGAGACTCCAGTGGTCAAGGCCAACAACCGAGACCTCTCCTACATTCTGCTGGTCTCCCTCCTGCTTTGCTTTTTGTGCTCCTTCCTCTTCATTGGCCAGCCAAGAAGCATCACCTGCCTCCTGCGACAAGCAGCCTTCAGCATCATCTTCTCAGTGGCCATCTCTTCCCTCCTGGTCAAAACCGTCACTGTGGTGCTGGCCTTCCTGGCCACCAAACCAGGCAACAGGGCAAGGAACTGGCTGGGGAGGAGATTGGCCAACTCCATTGTCATCTGCTGTTCCAGTGTCCAAGTGGTCCTCTCCACCATCTGGCTGGGCACTGCTGCCCCCTTCCCTGACTCAGACAAGCACTCCCAGGCTGGGCAGATCATCCTGCAGTGCAACGAAGGCTCTGTGGCCATGTTCTACGCTGCCCTCGGCTACATGGGCTTCCTGGCTGCCATCTGCTTCACGGTGGCCTTCCTGGCAAGGAAGCTGCCCGGGGCCTTCAATGAGGCCAAGCTGATCACCTTCAGCATGCTGGTCTTCTGCAGCGTCTGGGTCTCCTTCGTGCCCACCTACCTGAGCACCAAGGGGAAGTACATGGTGGCCGTCCAGGTCTTCTCCATCTTGGCCTCCAGCGCTGGGCTGGTGGGCTGCATCTTCCTGCCCAAGTGCTTCATCATTCTATGGAGGCCTGACCTGAATAGCAAGGAGCATCTCATGGTGAAAAGCAAAGCATAAAGTGCTGTTTATTTTGGTCATCAAGAGCGCAGAACTCCAACTTTTCTGAATAAGCTAGTGATCCATTTTTGGCACATGAACAGTATCAGATTAAGTGAATTGGGAAAATAATCACCCTTTGCACTTTTCGGTGGTTGGGAAAAATAAAAGCTCCATTTCATACCTGGGGAAGCAGCAAAGGAGAAGTCTTCCCCTCTTCACCACCTTAGCTATGCTTTGCGTTTTGTCTTTTTTTGCTTCTATAAATAGTTTGTGTTCTCAGTCTTTGAAATTTTCATTCTTTATTTTGAAGTTTGGGCCGACAAATACTGTTTGCCCACAACTTGACATGGTGCCAGCAAGGCAGTATGGAAATCCCTCCAGCTCCTTTTCCAGGGTGGGGTATTTGGGGATGGGAGGGTTTGTTAGAGATGATCTGTCAGGAATTGCAGATCCCTTCCCTCGGCAGCCCGCACTGGGCTGGTTCCCCGTCCTGTGCTCACAAAGAGGCTTGGCTGCAAGAGCGCACAAGCAGAGGCATCCTGCCAGAGCTGTGGGGAGGCACTCAGTCTGCTTCTGAGAGCAGGAAGAGAAAGATTCATTGCAGGGAATGTCCTCCTCCACCTGGAGAAGGGTTGAAGAGGTCCGTTCACAGCCCTGAGAGATCCAGCTTCAGGCGGAGTCAGCAGGGACCCTGCCTGAGGCTGGAGGTTGCTCTGTTTGGAGCTGAAGTCCAGGCAGGCTCCTGTTATATGAACAACCTTGGCCTTGCTTCCATCTAGGATGCCTTCTGGGAATGTAGCCGCATGGATGGGATGGCTGCATCAGCTCCTGCCCGGTGATTCTCAGGCAATATGGGAAGCAACTGGCCCACTGAACTCAGTGCAGCATTTTTGAAACCCCCTCATATTTGGTAGGCCAGGGGTCCATGTACTTGGGGGTCCTCATGCCCCTCACAGCGCACACTTGAAGGAGTGCTGCAGCCCAAAATTGACCCCTGAGGGAGGACATGGGAGCCAAAAGGGGAGGACTATCGGGCACTGCATTTTCTGTTTCTGCCGCAGGTATTCTCTGCCTTTTCTACCCAACAGTGCTTACAGGTTTCCTCCTCTCCTTTTACCCTGTGAGGTAGGTGAGCTTAGAGGATGTGATTGACGAAGCATCTGCCAGGAGCTTTGAGGATCGGTGGGGGAGGGCATTGGGAATCAGCACACCAGACACCGAAGCTGGGGAAAAGAGTTATGTATTAAAGGGATACCAATAGAGGTGTGGGTTCTTGAGCATTCAGTTTGAAAGAATGAACGAGGGTGAAAGAGGGGAAGGGGTGCGAAGGGCAGCTTAACAGCAGTCACAGCTCAGGGCATGTGGCCAGCCAGAAGCATGTGGCTCCCAGGGCTTGTCAGCCCCTCCGGCAGGAAGCAGGCAACCCCCAATCCCAGCCTCAGCTCCCCATTCAGAGCTTCGAGCTCCCAGGGACTTTCCTGCAATACGCAAAATGGAGAGGTGCTGCATGAATATCCAGGCACGCAGGGATGCCCCCTTTGATGCAGTGTGAAAACGGAGGAAAAGAAAACCCCACCACTAGAACCAAAGGATTCAGCCAGTCCTCAAATCTTTCCCCATTGATCCAACAGTGTGAAACCTGGCACCCAAGAGAAGCCATGAGATGGTTCCAGAGGCAGAGAGTGAGTGAGTGAGTGAGTGAGAGAGAGAGAGTGGAGGGGGAGCACAGGGAATTGAGGCCAGCTGAGGACACGGGTCTGGTGTCTTCCTGCCCACTCAAGGGACTGCTGTTGGAGGTCTACCTGGCTGGGCAGAGAAGACACAGTGTTCAGAAAATCAAGATCCTATGCAGGACTCATCATGTCTCATGTGCCTCCCTTGTTGCCATGTCAACTCTGTGTAATCAGCCATAATTACTCTGCTATTACAGCCACTCAGCTCAGGAGTTTCCCATATTCTCCATACTCAAGAACACATTATCTGCTGAAATATACCTATTCTTACCCTCAATTCCATTCCTGTATGCATGACTATAAATCTAGAAAGTACTCTGTATATGCTCTGGGAGTTTGTAGTTTGTTTGCACTGGGAGTGTGCCCTGTGGGAGAAATATTGTGTGAGCAGGAGGATTGGCCTGTGATGCCCCTGGGATGGTGCATGTCGGGTGAGAGCTTTGAGGGGTTGACTGGTGAGGGTGGGTATTTCCTGCATGAGGGAGAGAGAGTGAAAGAAATTTGAAAGAGGGATGCACTCACTGAAAATTTCGAAAAGGAAACACATATGAGAAGAAATGGGGGTTTCCTTGTTTGTGTCAGAATCTGAGAATCTCAATTTGGAAAGGGAAATAAAACTTGCGGTTGCAGGAAAGATCAATCGTTATGAACATCTGAGGCTTTTTGTCTATCCCAGGTTCTCGCGGTTCACTCATGATAAGGTCTTATTGGGCGAGCAAGAGGTGACCTCGGCTGCAAAGATTCAAGAGAAATACAGAGTTCTTAAGCACTCTCAGTCACATCCAGGTACAATTGATGACAAAATATAAAGATTACAATAAGATTCTGAGGTCATCCCATACAGAACAGATAAAGAAATGTCAGTCAATCATACTAAAACAATAAGATTACAATATTTCTAATTGACACTTTAGTTCAGAAGCCTGAACCCATCTCCAGGTCTGCTTAAACAAGTAAATTCAAGCCACCAGTGGTATTACCTTCATATCTGAGATTGTTGATACTTCTCCTAGCAATCTTAATTCCAACTGGATATTCATCTAGCCCCGCCTTTCTCATGATGTGCTCTGCATACAAGTTAAATAGGCAGGGTGACAGCATACAGCCTTGCCAAACTCCTTTCTCAATTTTGAACCAATGAGTGGCTCCGTGTCCAGTTCTCACTGTTGCTTCTTGACCGCATATAGGTTTCTCAAGAGACAAATAAGATGGTCTGGTACTCCCATCTCTTTAAGAACTTGCCACAATTTGTTGTGATCCACACAATCAAAGGTGTTAGCATAGTCAATAAAGCAGAAGTAGATGTTTTTCTGGAACTCCTCAGCTTTCTCCATGATCCAGTGTATGTTGGCAATTTGATCTCTAGTTCCTCTCCCTCTTCGAAATCCTGCCTGTACTTCTGGTAGTTCTCGGTCCACATCCTGCGGGAGCCTAGCTTGTAGGATTTTGAGCATCACTTTGCTAGCATGTGAAATGAGCGCGATGGTGCGGTAGTTTGAACATTCTTTGGCATTGCCCTTCCTTGGCATCGAAATGTAAACAGAACTTTTCCAATCCTGTGGCCACTGTTGAGTTTTCCAAATTTTCTGGCATATTGAGAGTAGCACTTCTACTGCATCGTCTTTTAGGATTTTGAATAGGTCAGCTGGAATACTGTTGCCTCCACCAGCTTTGTTCTTGCTCAGGCTTCCTAAGGTCCATTTGACTTCACATTCCAGGATCTCTGGCTCGAGCTCAGTGACCACCCCATCATGGTTATCAGGGATGTTAAGCTCTTTCTTGTATAGTTCTTCTGTGCAATCTTGCCACCTCTTCTGAATCTCTTCTGGCTCTGTTTGGTCCCTGCCATTTTGGTCCTTTATTATGCCCATCTTTGCATGAAATTTTCCTTTCATATCTCCAATTTTCTTGAAGAGATCTATGGTCCTCCCTTTTCTATAGTTTTCTTCTATTTCTTTGCACTGTTCATTTAAGAAAGCATTCTTATCTCTTCTAGCTGTTCTCTTGAATTATGTATTGCATTGTTTGTATCTTTCTCTTTCTCCCTTGCCTTTCACTTCCCTTCTTTCCTCAGCTATTTGTAAAGCGTCCTCAGACAGCCATTTTGCTTTCTTGCATTTCTTTTTCTTTGGGATGGTTTTAGTTGCTGCCTTTTGTACAATGTTGCGAACCTCCATCCATAGTTCTTCAGGCACTCTGTCGATAATATCTAATTCCTTAAACCTATTTGTCACCTCTACTGTATATACATCAGGGACATGGTTTAGGTCATACCTGAGTGGCCTAGTGCTTTTTCCTTCTTTCTTCAACATAAGCCTAAATTTTGCCACCAGAAGCTCATGATCTGAGCCACAGTCAGCTCCTGGTCTAGTTTTTATTGACTGTATAGAACTTCTCCATCTTTGGCTGCAGAGCACATAGTCAATCTGATTTCTGTGTTGACCGTCTGGTGATGTCCATGTGTAGAGTCGTCTCTTAGGTTTTTGGAAAAGAATGTTTGCTATAACCATCATATTCTCTTGACAAAATTCTACCAGCTTGTGCCCTGCTTCATTTTGTACTCCAAGGCCAAACTTGCCTGCTATTCCAGTTATCTTTTGACTTCCTACTTTAGCATTCCAATCCCCCATGATGATAAGGACATCATTTTTTGGAGTTAATTCTAGAAGGTGTAGGCCTTCATAGAACCGGTCAACTTCAGCCTCCTCAGCACCAGTGGTTGGGGCATCTACTTGGACTATTGCGATGTTGAATGCTTTGCCTTGGATTCGACCTGAGATCATTCTGTCATTTTGGAGATTGTATCCCAGTACTGATTTTCCTAATCTTTTATTGACTGTGAAGGGTACTCCATTTCTTCTGAGGGATTCTTGCCCGCAGTAGTATACCTGATGGTTATCTGAATTAAATTCACCCATTCCTGTCCATTTTAATTCACTGATTCCTAAGATGTCCATGTTCAGTCTTCATCTCTTGTTTGACCACATCCAGCTTGCCTTGACTCATGGATCTTGCTTCCAGGTTCCTGTGGAGTATAGATCTTTGCAGCACCGGACTCTCCTTTCACCACCAGATACATCAGCAACTGAGTGTCCTTTCTGCTTTGACCCAGTCGCTTCATTCTTTCTGGCGCTACTAGTACTAGCCCTGTGCTCTTCCCCAGTAGCATATTGGACACCTCCTGACCTGAGTGGCTCATCTTCCACTGAGTGGATTTCGTTGTCTAGGCTTCACTCAAATGTCTTAGCCATAGAACTTGCATCTTGCGGTTGGCCTTTTTATTCCTTATAAATGATGCAATGGAGCAAGGCAGAACCCAGGAATGGATCCCCATCACAGTCACTGCAGTTCCTGGAGCCTGGGCGCAGCATGGGACATGGAAGGCTTTTCCTTCCAGGGCTGCAGAGAAAAGGAGTCTCTTTTTCTTTTCTTTTCTGGGGTGCCAGCATTGCTGCTTGGTTCCTGGAAAGGTGCAGCTCAGGAAAAAAAAGGTTAATAGGAAAAAAAAGCTTTTACATTTCTTCACAGAAGCTGGTTGTAGGCAGTGGCAGAGAGATGCACATGTGTTTGGAGAGAAACCTCAAGATGTAAAGTCAATGTCCTTTCTGAGTCTCTTTAGCACAGTCTCCAGAAGAAAATGTTTGGGTTGCTGAAATCAATCCAACCAATGCAAAAATGCACACAATAGAGATCCTCCTTTGAACTGGTGTTGCACAAACCTGTTTCTTGCCTAGGCTAAAGAGAAATTTGCTTTCTGCTGGACAATGAGAGCAGTTTCACACAATTTCTTGTTACAGAGATGATACTCTCCCACAGAGATACAAAATGCACCAACCCTTTGTTAACACAGACAAACATTGAGATGAACATATGCGTGCCTATGTTCATGGAAAGAAGTTTTGAGAGCTTGCCATTTTAGCTGCCCACATCCTTGGGCTGACAAATAGGCTTAGTCCCCAACAAACATTAGGCTACTCTAAGGGAAAATTTTCTGTTAGCACAATCAATAACAGTAACAATCGTTATCACTATCATTAATATTTGGCAACATTGCAAAAGGGAAAAAAGAAACAAAACCTTTTTGTTGAACTCCAAAGGGAAAAGTAGGTTCATAAAAATGAAAAGAAATGCCTCCCACTGCACGTATGTGCATGCACACATACACAGTCCCAGAGTTTCATGCATTCCCTCCCAATCATTCAGTTGTATCATAGCAATAACAAGATGGTATACTCAGAATTCAGAGCTTACACACATATAAGACCCAGATCCATGTTGCATAGAAAAATAGAAGTTATTGGAGAGGGAAAACTCGATGGTTGACACAAACAATTAAGACACATGCTCACAACATTGCTTTTTGGAAGGATTCCCTTCCTAAGGTCCTGGTTTTAACCCAAAGCTTCCCAGGCAGAATTTTTCCTTGAGGCAATACAAGCTTTGAATACTCAAAGAACCTCAAATGCCTTGCCTCAGTTACACAAATAAACAAACAAACAAACAAACAAATAAAGTTATTTTAAGACACCAAGATTTCTTTTGAAAGTTTTCTAGAGACTAGACTTTTTGAGAACTAGTGCAAGCCCGCCTCCAAACTGTGGCTGGAAGCAGAGCTGCTCAAAGCCCCCAAAGTACTTTGAACTCTGCACATGCTCAGAGGCTTTGTGTGTGCTGCTTCTGCAGTACTCACAAAGTGGTGGTAGTTTCCTGCCAGAGCATCCCCCCTTCTCTTGGCTCTATGGAATAGCCAAGCCCACAGAGTCAAGAAATCCAATTTTCCAGCACAAATCCCCCCTGAATTCAGTTGGCCAGACCAAACCCAGTTAAGAGGCTGCCTTACTGTCTCTTTAAATAATGGGAGTGCCCTTAGCAAGGTAGACTATTTCGTTTTTTTTCCTTGTCTATACTCCAAAAGTTACACATTTTTCATTTTTTTCTTTTCCAGTAAAAAAAGTACCAGATCACCATTTACCAAAACTCTTAAAATTCTCCCTCACACCAAGCACCATGCACCCCTTGAATCAAGATTTCCTGTCAAATACACTCCCATTCTCACCTGGCATACACACAACATCCAGAAAAAAAAAATCTTTGTCTTTCACTCAAACTTCACATTGCAAACAGTTGCAAGTTCAACAGGGAGAGAAAAACCAAGCAATTTCCACTATTTTTCCAAAAACTTCCTCAACACATAACAGAAAATCCTTCCTTTCTGCATCTTTGCTTCATTTTCCCTTCCTTTTCTTTCACTTCCACAATCCATCTGTTCACTTGCCTTTGCTTTCTTCTTACAACATCTACAAAATTCCAATCCAAACCCATGAAATTACAACCACACCACAGTGCTTTCCTTTTGCACATGTTTCCTCCTGAACAAACCCTCTTCCTTTCCTATCATACCTTCCTTCACAAACATACTCCAAAGTACAACCCAAAAGCTATCCCAGAACTGTAAAATCCTCCTCAGGAACTTGAAAAGCATTTTTTTTCCATCTTTCATCTGCCCATCAGCATCCCCTCCTGGAATTTCAAATGCAATTATTTAATCTAATGAGAAATTTTCCTGCCTAGGGGGGCTGTAAGGCAGATGGAAGAGGCAGAAAGACTTGCATTAAAGACATTAAAACAGTGTTCCCAGTTTCTGACAAGGAAAGGACCTGCATAAAAAATGTTTCTATATAACCCCGCTTTCACACAGGGCTTTCACGCAGGATAAGCTTATTGAGGATGTCCAGAAAACTGGGTAGGACCTGTGTTTGCAAGCCCAATTCAAAGGCCACACATTTCCTTACTTCCCAGTTCTGGCTCATACAGGAGGAATGGGGGAGAAAAAATCTCACACACACATTTCCCTGATCATCACCTTTTGCCCAGCCAGACTCAGCCATGCTTGGGCTCAGGCCAATGACCTCATGAATCTGTATCTCAGTCAAAGCCAGGTTCACACATCCTCATCTCAGGGGCAAGAACACCCATCCACGCCCTTGCTTTCAACCATGCCCTGAAGAGGACAGATTGGTGTGGCTGCGTGGGGAGCCTCTATTTCCTGCAGAACCCCCAAAACCCACTCTGGGCTATGCTTACCTCCCAGAAAGGGGAACACTTTAAAATAGAAACAGACAAGACAGAAAGCACAGACAGCAACAATGAACACAAGACTTTCACACACACTGAACATAAAACTTTACACAATCCCCAGTGCAAACATATTCACATGTGTAGAACTTTCCTGGGGCACCCATACCATATTAGCTAGCTTTTTTCCTCCACCAGCTTGGACCAAAGCAAAACTTGTTCCATCTCCTTAGAATGTATTTCCACCAAATTCTTTTTCAAAAGATGTAGCCAATTTCAATCAAATGAGCCCTCTGAGGTCAAATTAGTTAGGTTTGACCATGCTGTTTAAATCAAATTACAAAATGCTTGTTTCCACAACAACCCCGCAGGTGTTGCCCATGGCCATCCACTCCACCCAGCAATTTGATGCAGGTGCCCATGGGGTAGTAAACCGAGATTCTGAAACCCCCATGCTTCCTGGGAGTCCACAACCAAGGCCCACGTGCAATGAGGTTCAAAACCAGATCTAATTACATTGACCCACCTGCGAAACAGAAGAGATGGCCAGTATCTGTGCTTCAACAGTGGAGAGAATTTTGGCCAAACTTACCATCTCTGCTGCCCAGGATAAAGGGCCAAAAACCCACGATCCCATCTTCATCGCCAAATTGTCAGAATCCCGGAATCTCAATTTGAGAAGGGAAATAAAACTTGGGGTCATAGGAAAGATCAGTCGTTATGAACCTCCATCTCTTTATTGTCTATCCCAGGCCACGCAGTTGTCTCACGATAAGGCCTTACTGGGTGAGCAGAGATAAGCTCGCTGCAAAGCTTCAACAGAAATACAGACTTTTTATACACTGCCAGTACATACAGGTACAGGGCAATTGATGACAGAATGTAAGGATTACAATAAGATTCTGAGGTCATCACATACAGAACAGATAAACAAAATGTCAATCAATCGCACTGTAACAATAAGATTACAATATTTCTAAGTGACACTTTAGTCCAGAAGCCTGAACCCATCTCCAGGACTGCTTGCACATGTACATTCAAGCCACTGAAACTATGCATGAACTCAAACTCTTATCTGGATTTTAAACATTCTGAATTGACCAGGGCACATGCAGCCTCTGGGCTATCAAGATACAACAATGATTCCAACAATGACTATTTGCAATGTATATTTGAACTAAATGGCTTGTCTGCTGTAGCCCACAGCTAAAGGTGAGAGAAAGGAGCGGGGGAATGCCATTTTAAACAGTGACAGCTTGGTTTTGAGAAGGAAGACAGGATTTGATCCCACAATGTAAAGGCACACAGAAGTAATGCTTTTAAGACAGGATTTACCCAAATTTTCCCAACACTGGAGGAGGTTTGTGAAGGAAGGCAAGGTAGGAAAGGAGGAAGAGGATTTGTTCAGGAGGAAACATGTTGGAGGGGGCCGAGCCATGCCGGAGCCCGGAGCCCGGAGCCCGGAGCCCGGAGCCCACCCCACACCACCGCTGCAGACGCTCCGGAGGCTGCGCCGCGCCGGAGACCCCGGGATGCCCCACGCCTGGCACTGCCATGAACGTGGACACACTCTGGACCTGGTTTTCTTGACGGGGCAGGAAGAGGGTGATCTGAGGGTCAAGAATTTATGTTTGATGCCCTTGTCATGGTCAGATCACTTCCTCGTGAGGTTTGAGCTCGAGAGCGGCTTCTCCCTCTGTAAGGGTGCAGACCAGATTGTGATGGTCCGCCCCCGGAGTCAGATGGATCCAGATGGATTCCTGAGGGCTCTGGGGGATTTTCTGGCTGACAAGGCTGGTGCTCCTGTTGATGCCCTGGTCAATATATGGAATGTAGAGATGACCAGGGCTATCGACATGATCGCTTCCAAGCGCCCTCTCCAACCAGGCAGAGCCCGTTCATCTCCCTGGTATACGCCAGAATTACGGGCGATGAAGTGGGTTGGTAGACGGCTAGAGCGTAGGTGGAGGAAATCACGGGACGAATCCAATCGAACACATCTTAGAGCACACTATCGAGCCTATGCTGTGGCGGTGAGGGTGGCGAAGAAGCGATTCTTCTCCGTATCCATTGCCTCCTCGCAATGCCATCCAGCGGAGATTTTTTGGGTGGTTCAGGGGCTGATAAAATCTGGCCCCAACAAAGATCTAGTGCCACCCTCGAAAGCCCGCTGTGACAATTTCGCCACGCATTTCAGGGAGAAAGTTGCTCTGATTCGTCACGAGCTGGACTCCACTCTTGATACAGACTCTTTTGGGGAGGGACCAACCGTGCGTGCTTGTCCCACATTAATGGATGAATTTCACTTTTTGAGGCCTGATGATGTGGACAAGGTGCTTGGATCGGTACGCTCAACCACCTGTTTACTGGACCCATGCCCATCTTGGTTATTAAAGAGCGCAAGGACGGGATTGTGCCCTGGATCTTGGAGGTGGTCAACGCCTCTTAAAGAGACGGCCGGGTGCCTGCCCCTTTAAAGCAGGTGGTAGTCCGGCCAGTCATAAAGAAGGCTTCCCTTGATCCAAAGGTGGTCGCCAATTATAGACTGGTGGCCAACATCCCGTTTCTGGGTAAGGTGCTGGAGCGGGTGGTGGCAGGACAACTCCAAGCACTCTTGGATGAAACTGATTATCTGGACCCATTTCAGTCCGGTTTCAGACCCGGTTTTGGCACTGAATCGGCCTTGGTTGCCCTGTATGATGACCTGTGCAGGGAGAGAGACAGGGGGAGTGCGTCCCTATTAGTTCTCCTGGACCTCTCAGCGGGTTTCGATACCATCGACCATGGTATCCTTCTGGAGAGGATGCCTCCACTCCTATCTCAATGGCCGATTCCAGAAGGTGGTGCTGGGGGACTATGGATCGGTGCCATGGCAGCTATGCCATGGAGTTCCGCAGGGGTCCATTTTGTCCCCTTTGCCCTTTAACATCTACATGAAACTGCTGGGAGAGGTCATCAGGAGGTGTGGGCTGCGGAATCATCAGTACGCTAATGACACCCAGCTCTACCACTTGTTTTCCACCGATCCAGGTGAGGCAGTGGCTGTGCTGAACTGGTGCCTGGCCGAGGTAATGCGCTGGATGAGGGCCAATAAACTGAGGCTCAATCCTGACAAGACGGAGGTCCTGTTGGTGGGTGAGTCGGGCTTCAGAGTGGGGGACCTGACCCTAGTCTTAAATGGGTTTGCACTCCCTCTGAAAGACAGGGTCCGCAGCCTGGGAGTGCTCCTTGACCCGGAGCTGACCTTGGTAGCCCAAGTGTCAGCAGTGCCAAGGAGCACTTTCCATCAGCTTCGGCTGATCCATCAGCTGCGTCCCTTCCTGGAGTTTGACTGCCTGGCGATGGTGACACATGCATTGGTGACTTCCCGGTTAGATTACTGTAACCTACGTGGGGCTACCCTTGAAGACGGTCCAGATACTTCAATTGGTGCAGAATAGAGCTGCCAGGGTGCTGACGGGGACTGGGCATGGTTCTCATATCCCCCCAGTTCTCCATCAGCTTCACTGGATTCCCATTGAAGTCCAGGCCCAATTCAAGGTGTTGGTTCTTACCTATAAAGCCCTTAACGGGTTGGGTCCTGGTTACCTAAAGGAGCGTCTGCGACCATATATGCCCACCTGCCCCCTACGAACTGCAGCTGATGCCATCCTCTGGGAACCCTCCGTGAGAGAAATAAGAAGGGTGAGTACCTGGAGGTGGGCCTTCTCTGCGGTGGCGCCCCACCTATGGAATGTGCTCCCCAGAGAGGCTCACCTGGCACCGTCTTTATTTCCTTTTCGGTGCCAGGCGAAGACCTTTTTATTTAAGCAATATTTTAAGAGTTAAATTATTTCATGTTTTAAGTTATTGGTTAGTTATTTTTATATTGTATTGTATGTTTTAATTCGGACCTTGAGATGGGCCAGTTTTTAATATTGTGTATGTTTTTTAATATTATATGTTTATTATGTTGTGAGCCGCCCCGAGGCTTGTGGCAAGGGGCGGTATATAAATCTGTTAATAAATAAATAAATAAATAAAATAATCATGTGCAAAGGGAAAGTGCTGAGTGGTGCGGTTGTAATTTCATGGTTTGGAGTGGGATTTTTTGGATGTTGCAAGTGGAAGTAGAGGCAAGTGAGCAGGTGGATTGTGGCATGGAAGGGAAAGGGAGGGGGTTGCTCACCACTGGAAAAGTGAAGAACCAGCCACGACGAACGGATTTTGAAAAAGAGTTTGGACTGTGCAGAAATGGCTAGATTGACTTTATTATTGAAGGAGAAAGAGGATACTGACCTCTATCAAACTTGGAACTCTTTTTACTATTGACTAGAGAAACGGGACTTTCTATAGATTTAAACATGTTTTTAAGCTATCATAAATGGAAAAAAATGTGGGGGCTGACCCAGCAGGCCTGATGTTTTAGATGATTGATGTTGTCTTTAGTCTTTCTTTGTTTTTAGGATTATAATTTCTAATAAAAACTTATTACAAAAAAGAAAAGAAAGAAAAGGGAGAGGGGAATCCTGCTTATCCTGAAGGGATTCCCAGGGAAAGAAAGGGGGGGAAAAAAAGGAAGGAAAAGTGAAGCAAAGATGCTGAAGGGAAGGGTTTTCTTTTATGTGTTGAGGAGGTTTTTGGAAAAATCGTGGGAATTGGATGGCTGTGTTTAGCAAGCAGCCTGAACAGTGGCAGGCTGGAGTTCAACCAGTGAAGACGGCACCTGGGGAGCAGTGAGGATGGGGCTGGCAGGCCCTGTTGGCTTAGGCCTGGCAGTTTCCCTCTCACATAAGAACTACTCTTGGAAGTCCACCTTGCCAGGCAGGTAGTAAATAGGTTCTTGGTTTTCTCTGGGCTGATTTGGTTTCTCTGCCTGTTGGACCTGCGATTGTTTGGTGTGTGGGGCGTAAAGGGCAAAAGGGAAATTGTGCTGGAGGCCATGTGGGGATGCGAGTCTGGGAGGTGATGCATTTTGCAGGAATCCCTTGCTCTAAAGGGGGCATGGGGCTTGGTGCGTGAGTGGGCTTTTTAGGAGTTTGGGATAAATGGTGGCTGAGTGTCTTGGTACAAAATGGGAAAAACGTGTAAGAAATGAAATGGCTAAAAGCTTCTCATGGAAGCACCAAATGGAGGAGCTGGAAGGGGCCACGGAGGCCATCGAGTTGCCAAATACTTTGATCAGGCCCCAAATTTTACAAGGAAAGATACTACGGAGCGTGTTTTGTACAAGAAAGGAATATTGATGGTGCTAAGGAGAGTTTTCCCTACAGTAGCCTAATGTTGGGGTGGGGGGGCGGGGCTAAGCCCATTTTCTAGCCCAAGGAAATGGCAAGGTTTTTATTATTTTTCTCACTGGGAGCATAAGCAGTCATGCTCATCAAGATGAACAGGCATTGATTACTTGATTGTGAAGGGTGCTAGTTCAAATTGCATGCATATGTAATGGATTTGGGAAACTTCTGTATTTATGTATGTGGGGAGGGGGAACCATCTCTGTAAGAATTTGTGTGATGCCATGTTCTCACTGGACACACGCCATCAGGAGGCACATGTTGCTTTAGCCAAGGCAAGCAATGGGTTTGAAGCACGCAAGTTCAACAAGGGGTGTCTCTTGTGTGCACTTCTGGCATGGGTTGGATTTGATTTCAACATCTCAGACATTTCTCTTGAGACTGTGCTGAACAGACTTGGGGGGGGGAGGGGGACCAGGCTTGAAAAGGGACAAAGATTTCTCAACTTTCTCTCCAAGCTAACGTGGTTAACCAGTGTCTGTGAAGAAATGTAAAAGTTGTTTTTTTCCTAATCCACCTGTTTTGTGAGCTGTACTTTCCAGAGACCAGATGAACTGGAACTGCAGAGACTGATTCCTGTCTTCTGCCTTGGTCTTTGCATCATCCACGAGGAAGCAAAGGACTAACGAGGCAGACCGTATGAGGCAAGTCCTACAGCCAAGTGTACAGCTGAGTCCAGAAACTGAGTGAAGCCTAGACAACGAAATCTCGAAGAATCGCCTCAAAGGGCAAAGCAGATAACTGAACTGGACATTAAGCCATTGCCTCATCTCACACTGCTCCCAACTTGCAAAGCAGGCTAACCTTTTGGCTCTGGCCTCTTGGCAGAGCGGCAGAGCAGCAGAGGCACAGGCTGGGAGAGAGCGCTGAGTGGCCAGGGGACTGGCACAGGCAAGGCAGGAGCTGGGCAGGTGGGAGCAGAGGTCCAGGAGCAGCAGAGAGGGAGGGGGTGGGCCAGAGAGCGAGAGCAGCCAGGGGGAAGCAGGGGGCGGGGCCACTGGCCTGAGGGACTGAGGAGGCCAAGCTCGGGCGTCGTCCCTCGTCTGCGTCCCTGAGCTGCGGTCCGGGCGGTCCAGGGACTCCCTTCCCTGAGACACAGAGGTTGTTGGTTTGATTGTTTGTTTGTTTTTTGTTTTGTTTGTGTGTTCTTGTTTTGTTTTGTTTTGTTTGCACTTTGCTTTGCTTTCTTGTGCTTTTTTTTTTCTTCTTTTTTTCTTTCAATTTAAATTTAAGTTTATTTTCTCCTTGTGTGTGTGTGCAAGTGGGGTTTTTGCCTGGGAGAACTGGGAGAGTGAGAGGAACTGCAGGACTTACAAGACAGGGGACCAAGGTAAGGTCTCGGAAGGGTTACAGATGGCAGACCAGGAGATGGCCTTGGCGGGAGTCACGGGTGTTGCTGTCCGCTGCGAGAGCTGCGACATGTTCGCCCTTCTCCCCCAGGAGAGGCAGGGATACACTTGCCCTCGGTGCAAGATGGTGACCCTGCTAGAGGAGGAGGTGAGGTGCCTGAGGGCCGAGAGAGCTCTTCAGGCCCCCCCGCAGCAGCCCCCCTCTCGACAGAGGGCTGAGGGAGAGACCACGGGAGGAGCAGCTGAGGAGACATGGAGGTATGTCACCCACAGGAGGAGGCGGCCAGCACGGCCTCCTCCTTCTCCTGGCACCAATCTGGAGCTGGGAAACAGGTTCTCTCCACTTGGGGAGGCTGGGGCTGAGGAGGCCTTGGGGGACCAGCAGGACCCCCAGCCTGGGACATCAGGAGGCAAGGGAGCCACTGCAGGAGAGGCGAGGACCAGGGCACGGCTGCCCACCAGCACCGAGAAGGTACGGCGGCGGGTGATAGTTGTTGGGGACTCCCTGCTGAGGGGCACTGAGGCGGCAGTGTGCCGCCCCAGCCTTCAGACAAGGGAGGTTTGCTGCCTGCCGGGCGCACGCATCCGGCACGTGAAGGACAGAGTGGAGCGTCTTGTTCGCTCCGGGGGTCACCAGCCACTCCTGGTGATCCATGTGGGCACAAACGACGTGGCCAGGCAGGGGGTGGTCGGGATCACCAGGGACTTTTCGGCCTTGGGGAAGAAACTCAGGGAGCTGAAGGCCCAAGTGGCCTTCTCGTCAATCTTACCCGTCCGGGGATTTGGGACAGGAAGGGACAGGAGGGTCTCCGAGGTGAACGACTGGCTTAGGGTGTGGTGCCAGAAGGAACGCTTCGGATTCCTCGACCACGGCACTCGTTTTCTTGCCAATGGCCTTCTGGCAAGGGATGGGTTACACCTCACGAGGATGGGGAAAAGGTCCTTTGGAGATGCTCTAGCGAGCTTCATCCGGAAGACTTTAAACTGAGCCAGTGGGGGGTGGGTTCAGGCCCCCCAGTAACGTGTCTGCACTGGACAAGTGTGCAGGGAGGATCGGGGCTCTGGGAGCAGGGCTTTAGAGATACTGCAGGGACTGACAGGACTTCTACAGAGAGGGGCCAGGTACCAGGGAGGATGGGAGGAAGGAGGATGCTGGGCACTCCAAGGAAAGGAAGCAGTGGGAAGGAGTTGAGGTGCATGTACACCAATGCTAGGAGCATGGGTAATAAGCAGGAAGAGCTTGAAGCTCTCCTGGGAATAGGAGGATACGATCTGGTGGGAATCACAGAAACTTGGTGGGATGAAAGGCAAGTCTGGAATGTGAACATAGAAGGGTATCACCTTTTTAGAAAGGACAGGAAGGGAAAGAGAGGTGGGGGTGTGGCTTTATATGTCAGGGAAGGGATAGGATGCAGTGAGATAGAGTGCAGCACAGATGGGGATTCGGTAGAAGCAGTCTGGGTGAAACTTAGGGGTTTTGACAGAGAAAGAGACCTGACAGTGGGGGTATGTTATCGCCCTCCAGGTCAACTTGAGACCCTGGATGATGTCCTGACAGGCCAGATTCTAAGGATATCTCGGGGGAGAGACACAGTAATTATGGGAGATTTCAATCTCCCGGATATTACTTGGGAGACTCACTCGGCGGTGACAGCCAGGTCACGTCGCTTCCTAGAAGCTCTAGAGGGTGGGTTTTTCACACAGAGGGTCCGAGAGGCGACGAGGGGGGGAAACATCCTGGACTTGGTCTTGACCAATAGGGAGGAGCTGATAGATGAAGTACAGATTAGGGGAGCTCTGGATGCGAGTGATCACTCCATCCTTTGCTTTGAGATCAGAGGACTGGGGCTGTGCAGCAGGGCGAGCACTAGAAGCTGGGACTTCAAGAGGGCCAACTTTGGCCAACTGAAGGCCAGGCTGGGGAAAGTCTCCTGGATAGGTTACTGGAAGGTAAGCGAGTTGAGGAGGGGTGGATGGCACTCAAAAGGGAGGTTTTGCAGGCGCAAGCCCTGACAATACCTCTAGTCAGTAAGGTGGGGAGGCGGAGGAGAGTGCCGCCATGGATGCGAAAGGAGGTGGTTAGGGGGATCAGACGAAAGAGGAACCTCCATAGGAAATGGGTACTGGGGGAAATAGACAAAAGGGTATACCGGGAGGAGGAGGCCCGTTGCAGAAGGATTCTTCGCAAGGCTAAGGCTGATTATGAGCTGAGACTTGCCAAGAATATCAAGAGCAACAAAAAGGGCTTCTTCCAGCATGTAAATAGGAAAAGGAAGGGGAGACAAGTGGTGGGACCACTAAATAAGGAGGAAGGAGATCCAGTGACTGACATGAGGGAACAGGCACAGATGCTAAATGACTATTTTGCCTCTGTGTTCTCCCCAAAGCAGGACGGGGGATATCCGTATAGGAGATTGGATGAGGCTGGGGACTTAGGGGCAGAGATTAGAGTCACCCCCCTTGAAGTCGAGGGGCTCCTCAGGGCATTGGACATTACAAAGGCGCCAGGCCCTGACGGGTTACACCCGAGAGTACTTAGAGAGTTGGCAGGGGTTCTCTCACGCCCGCTGGCCTCCATTTTTGAGGCCTCGTGGAGAACGGGTGAAGTTCCAGAGGACTGGAGGGTGGCATCGGTGGTCCCAATTTTCAAAAAGGGTAGTAGGAAGGACATGGGGAATTATAGACCGGTTAGCCTTACGTCCATTGTAGGAAAAACAATGGAAAGGCTCATAATAGAGAGAGATCTAGTGATGCTAGATAGGGAAGGGAGGCTGACAGCCACACAACATGGCTTCCGCAGAAACAGGTCCTGCCAGACAAACCTTGTGGAATTCTATGACAAGGTTTCGAGATGGCTGGATGGAGGGGACGCAGTGGATGTGGTATACCTGGATTTCAGCAAGGCCTTTGACAAAGTGCCCCATGATATCCTGGTGGAGAAACTGAGGAGTTTTGGGATACACCAAAGCACTGTCCGGTGGATTAGGGCATGGCTGACTGACCGAAAGCAGAAGGTAACCATTAGCGGGGAATCGTCGGGATGGCAGCCAGTGACAAGCGGGGTCCCCCAGGGCTCTGTCCTGGGGCCGATCCTGTTTAATCTTTTCATTAACGACATGGAAGAAGGGGTGAACAGTCTGCTTATCAAATTCGCAGACGACACTAAAACTGGAGCAGTGGCCACAACTGAGAAGCAGGTACTCCAGATCCAAAAGGATCTGGACAGACTATGGAAGTGGGCAGGAGACAACAGGATGGCGTTCAATGTGGAGAAGTGCAAGGTCTTGCACTTGGGGCATAGGAATAGCTGTCATAAGTACAGGTTAGGGGACAAGTGGCTGGAGAGCAGCACTTGTGAAAGGGTACTGGTTGACCGCAGGCTAAACATGAGTCAGCAGTGTGATGCGGTGGTCAAGAGGGCGAATGCCACCCTTGGTTGCATAGCCAGAAGTGTGGCTTCTAGATCAAGAGAGGTACTACTACCACTCTACATGACTCTGGTGCGCCCGCAACTGGAGTATTGTGTTCAGTTTTGGGCCCCTCATTACAGAAAGGATATAGCCAGGTTGGAGTCAGTGCAGCGTAGGGCCACAAGGATGGTGGCTGGTTTGCAGGGGATGGGGTATGAGGCGAGACTGAGGGAACTGGGTCTCTTCAGCCTGGAGAAGAGGAGACTCAGAGGGGATATGTTGGCAACATACAGGTATGTGAGGGGGTGTCACATGGAGATGGGGAGAGGCCTGTTCTCCCCTGCAGAGGAAGGCAGGACGCGCTCCAATGGAGCAAAGCTCAGGGAGCCAAGGTTCAATTTGGATGCCAGGAAGCACTTCCTGACAGTTAGGACCCCGAGGGCGTGGAATGGGCTTCCACGGGAGGTCGTTGAGGCCCCATCGGTGAGGGTGTTCAAAGATAGGCTGGACATGCACATGGTGGGCATGTCATGAGCGGAGCCGGCTGGTGCCGGAGGTCAGACTAGATGGCCCAGGAGGCCCCTTCTGACTCGCTCTGTTTCTATGTTTCTATGTTTCTATGTTTCTAACCCAAGTCTGTTGACCAAAAGGGATGGTGGCCTTAGACAGGGTATTCATCATTGTGGGGGTCTCAGCCCCAATGAGGATGATATCTTTAGGCCAATGGGTCAAATGGAGGGGCCTAGGGAGCAAAGGAACCAGGCCCCCAAATAGATTGGGTAGCAGCGCTGGAAAGGTGAGAGGGGAGCAGGTTAAAGGTGAGAGCTGGCTGGCACTGAGTTCCTTGCAGCCAAAGGAGGGGGCAAAGAGATCAAGGGGTCTGACTAAGACAATCCCCACCTGAGCTGCATGGATAGAAGCTGCTTCCTGAGGAAGAGGAAGCACCAGGTGCAGCGAGGGTCAACGGTCTGGCACACCAACCTTGGTCCTGCACGTCCTGCACCCTCAGCTTTATCAATATAATAGGCAGCAACTGATAGCAAGGTCAGAATGGTCTGGCTAAACAAACATGCGGTTTTCCTGTCCGAGCAAATGTCACGTAAATAAGTGACCCAAGATAATATCTGTTTTCCTGTTTGTTGAGTAACCTGACTGTATAAAATAAAGGGGCTGACTCGTACGAGGAGGCTTTTTGCACAGAACGCATCCCTGTGTCGTGTAATTCTGTACAATCGTCAACCAGGAGTTCTCTGAACTGGCTCATTCGTTCGGCTGATGGCAAAAGGGGGGAACTGTTGGAGAAATATGAAAATCCTGGCAGAGGGAAGTTGCACATATGCACCTCTGTCAGATCTCTGTTAGTATTGCCTGTTGGTTCAGGAGGATGGGAACTGATGGCCTGTATAGGGGCTGCTGGGGCCATTGTTTTGCTGGTCAGGTAGGGCAGATAACTTTGCCAGGTAGACACCATTGCAATCACGCTCATTGGCAGGCCAAAACACACAGTGATCCCTGTGCCTCAGTGGAGATTTTACAGCTGGGTTACAGTGGACGCTGGGATAGAGCAAGTGTGGGCGGCTGATCCAGGGTGCAGAGCCGTGCAGCAAGACATCACGGACACCCACTGATGCTTGTTGGCAAAGGAAGATAAGGAGGGATTCATTTTGGACATCAAAGGCCCCATCTGATAATTAAGGGGCATTTTGGATATGAGTGAGCAGGAAATTGGGGAATGAACCGGGAGATGAGGACTGATCCAGGCAGTCAAAAGTGCTTGGATAGAGAACCTCTTTTCGAAGGTTAGAGGATCTATGGTGAGGGGGGAGCGTTTTGAAGAAGGAAGCCAGATGTGTAAAACGGGGATGCACCAGGGACTGTTACAGGTGGATCATAAAGGTGAATGAGTGTGTGCTCAGGGCTCCAGTTTGGGGAGAATGGAATGGAGTCCTTTACTGGTTGACATGACTGGGTGGAAGTGTGATCACAGGAGGAGGCCCAGTGGATACTGGAAAGCAGTCATGCTGCACTGGGTTGGCAGCTATGTATGTGAGGATGGGTGTGCAACCCTTCCTGGATAGTTTTTCATGATTAGGGGTGTGGGAGAGATTCTCCAGGTATCATCAGGAAGTTGCAGGAGTGGCAATAGGAATAATAAAGTTGGGAGATGTGCCCTGCTATGGTCACTCATTATTCACAGAGGTGCCAGAGACAGACAGGTAACTCAAGAAATGCTGGGAAAGGAAATAACCATCCCAACAAAAGGAGGGGTGAATGGGATTGGATGGCCTCTTTTTCAGTATCTACTCATGTATATTCAGCACCTCTTCAGGAGCAAGTGGCCTGTGCAATAGTGGCTCTTAGAAATGCTACTCTGTGCACACTAGGGAAGCCAGCTGGAGAGATGCAACCAATGGAGGCATATACACCCCAAAATAGGGTGGCTCTGAATCATGTCTTGGTACCAAAGGAGGGGCCTGTGGGGTGATTGGACACACCTGCAAGATGGATTTCGGTAAACAGACGTCAATGAAGACTTAAGAGCAATCCAACAGGTAATGCCAGGGATCAAAAGAAGGCAGGAGTCAAGAATGGGAGAACGGCTGACATAATGGCTCCCCAACTGTATGTGGTTGGAACACCTGTTCTCATACTGGGGATAATGGGCATACGCATCTGCTGCATTAGCCTACAATGTATACTGGCCTGCACCCCATTTAACAAGAGGATGTGTTTGGGGGGAAATGCACAGACAAGGAGGAAATGATTAGGATGATGGTATCAAGATTTCAGAATTGGGAATTGTTGTTTCAAATCCGGGTGAAGGAAAGAAAAGGGAGGAATTGATAAGTGTGAAAGGATGATTTGAAACAAGGGAGTACAGAGATTTAAAAGGGTAACAAAGAAAATAACTTAGCCCAAAGGAGGGGAGTGGCCAAAATCAGGTAGCACAAGGTGTGGGGAAACAGGCACGTGGGCAGGAGGGCCAAATACTTCCGGATTGTTTATTGACAAGCCCGACAGAACAAAATGAGCCTATTGCAGCCCACCGGCCCCTCACTGAGAGAACCAAAAGGGCCTTCTGCTTTGAATCAATCCTCCCTCCATACGGATCTTCTCCATGAGGCAATACAAACTCTGAACCCTCAGAGGTTCTCCCTCTGTGTCCGGCAACTGCCGAGCCTCCTTTGCACAAACCCTCCATGCTTTAGGCACACCAAGATTCCTTTCCAGTGCCAGCCCAAGCCCACCTCCACCTGTGGCTGGCAGCAGAGTGGATCTAACTCTCAGGGATGCTTTGTGCTTTGCACATGCTCAGGTGCTCATTGTGAACACTACCACGCTTACAAGGCCGTGATACCTTCCCCCTTTTTTGTGGCTCTCAGGACTGGCCATGGCAGCAAAGCCAAGAGTTTGTGCAAACTGTTCCCTTGCATTCCCCGCATCAGGGAAGGGCTGCAGGTGTTGCCTCGCATTCCCAGCGGCTCTTAGCAAGCAAGGCAACCCCCACTTTCTTCTCATTTTTGTTTCCTGTCCCATGGTTCAGCGGCTGCATCCCTTTCCCCCTTTCTTTCACTCTCTCTCCCTCATGTACGAACTCTCCACCCTCACCGGTCAACCCTCTCAAAGCTCTCACTCACCAAGCTCCATCCCAGGGGCATCCCAGGCCAGTCCTCCACCTCACACACTCTCTCTCCAATAGGGCACTCTCCCAGCAAAAACTACAAACTTCTAGAGCATAGACAGAGTGTTTTCTAGATTTTTAGCCATGAAACAGGAGCAGAGGTGATGATGAGGGAAGAATAGGGACATTTCAGCAGATAATGTGTCCCTGAATTAAGAGAATATGAGAAACTGCTGAGCAGAGTAGACATAATGGCCCAGTAATTATTGGTGATAACAGAGAGTTGACCTGGCAAAAAGGGAGGCACATGAATCATGACGGGTCCTGCATGGGAGCTTCATTTTCAATGTCTGGCCAGGGGGGCCTCCAACAGCGGTCCCTTGAGTGGGCAGGAAGGTGCCAGACCCGTCTCCACAGCTGGTCTCAATCCTCTGTGCTCCCCCTCCACACAAACAGACACACTGCCTCTGGGAGCATCTCATGGCTTCTCTCGGGTGACAGTTTTTACCGTGTTGGCTCAATGGGGATGATTTGATGACTAACTGAATCCTGTGTCTTCTAGTGATGGGATCTTTGTTTCATGGTGCTCTGTTTTCTTATTGCATCGAAGGGGACATCCCAGCTTCCCTGGAGAATCATGAAGCACCGCTCTGTTTCAATTATTGCATGAAGACCCCTGGGAGCTGGATGCAATGTCCAAAGAGCTGAGGCTGGGATGAGGGTCTCCTGCTTCCTTCTAGAGGGGGCCAAGCAGCCCTGGGAGTTGCGTGTTCCTGGCTGACCACATTCCCTGAGCTGTGGCTGCTGCCAAGCTGCCCTTCTTGTTCCTGCCACTCTTTGACCCTCATTTATCTCGTCAGCCTGGATGGTCATGAGCCGCCCAGCTGCATTTTTATCCCTTTAATGCACTTCCCCCAGCTTGGGTGTGTGTTGTGCTGAGTCCAGAGGCTGGTCCTGGATTGAGGGAACAGGGAAGCTCCGCCTGCGATGCTTCCCAGCTGGGCGTGGAACAGAGAATCCCAGCCTTTTCTACGTGAAGCTCAACAAGCAGAAAATGGAAGGACCTGCATCCCTACAAAGCTGGGAACGCTTCCCTTCTGTTTCGCACTCCAGTGACAACCTATCACTTGCAGGGAGAAAATGATGGATGGAGAAAAATCCACTCATAGCTGAGGAGTCGAACGGTGGCATGGAAGGCCTGAGGGAGAGTGGAGTGCCTTTTGGGAGGTAGGGGGCCCTGAGGGGATGAGTGCCAAGTGGAAGGAAGTGGGGTGAAGTTCCTGCCCCCCCATCCGTACAGCTCCTGGAAGATGCTTGGCCAATCTCTCCCTGTCAGCTCACCTCTGTCAGACGGAAAAAGGAGAGGCTGACAAACTTGTAAGCTACTTTGGGTGTTTGCAGGAGGAGAAAATGCAGAGAATACATTCCGCGTTAAAACAAAACGCAGAGCCAAATTCCTCACCTATCTGTTCCCTCTGCATGCTCCATGTTCTCCCCCAGAGTCAATTTTGGGTTGCTGCACTCCTTCACATGTGCGTTGTGATGGGGCAGTGAGACCCCCCAGTCCATGTACTCGTGGCCTCCAAAATAACAGGGGATCATGGAACAGGTGCAATGAGTTCAGTGGGCTTCCAACATGGCTCAGGAATCACCGGCCATGCGGCTCCTTTCCCAGGCTGAGTCCAAGCTGGAAGCAAGGCCAAGGTTGCTCATACCGGAGGAATCTGGGCAGACTCCTTCTCCACCCGAGGGACCTTCATACTCAGGCGGTGTCCTTGCTGACTCCGAGTGAAGCCGGAGCTCTCAGGGCTGGGAACGGACTTCTTCAGTCCTTGCTCATGTGGAGCAAGACATTCCCTGCTCTGTATCTTTCCCTTCCTGCTCTCAGGAGCAGTCTGGGGGCCTCCCCGCAGCTCTGACAGGAATCCTCCGCCGGTGCGCTCTCGCAGCAAAACCTCTTTGTGAGCAAATCCAAAGGAGCCAGCACAGGGCAGGCTACCAAAGGAAGAGATCATCAATTCCGGACTGATCCTCTCCAAGGAACCCGCCCACCCCCAAGATCCCCCCCCCCCGGAAAAGGAGCTGGAGGGATTTCTAAGCTGCATAGCCGGTACCCAGTCAAGTTCTGGACAAACATTATTTGCCTGTTCACACTTCAACAGATAGAATGAAAATATCAAGGACTGAAAACAGAAACTATTTCAAGAAAATTGAAAGGACAAAACACAAACCTAGCTAAGGAAAATAACAAGGGAAGGTTTCTTGTGTGCTGCTTCTCCAGGTATGAAAAGGAGCTTTATTTTTCCCAACTACAGAAAAGTGCAAAGGATTATTTTTTTCAATTGTTTCAATTTGATATTGTCCATATGCCCAGAAGGGATCGCTGGCTTGTACAGAAAAGTTGGAATTTTGAACTCTTGATGAACAAAACAAACAGATTTTATGCTTTGCTTTTCATCATGAGATGCTCCTTGGTATTCAGGTCAGGCCTCCACAGAATGATGAAGCACTTGGGCAGGAAGATGCAGCCCAGCAGCCCAGCACTGGAGGCCAAGATGGAGAAGACCTGGACGGCCACCATGTACTTCCCCTTGGTGCTCAGGTAGGTGGGCACGAAGGACACCCAGATGCTGCAGAAGACCAGCATGCTGAAGGTGATCAGCCTGGCCTCGTTGAAGGCCCCGGGCAGCTTCCTGGCCAGGAAGGCCACCGTGAAGCAGACGGCAGCCAGGAAGCCCATGTAGCCCAGGGCAGCGTAGAACATGGCCACAGAGCCTTCGTTGCACTGCAGGACGATCTGCCCAGCCTGGGAGTGCATGTCAGAGTCAGGGAAGGGGGGAGCAGTCCCCAGCCAGATGGTGGAGAGGACCACTTGCACACTGGAACAGAAGACGACAAGTGAGTTGGCAAGACTCCTCCCCAGCCAGTTCCTTGCCCTGTTGCCTGGCTTGGTGGCCAGGAAGGCCAGCACCACAGTGACGGTTTTGGCCAGGAGGGAAGAGATGGCCACTGATAAGATGATGCTGAAGGCTGCTTGTCGCAGGAGGCAGGAGATGCTTCTTGGCTGGCCAATAAAGAGGAAACAGCACAAAAAGCAAAGCAGGAGGGAGACCAGCAGAATGTAGGAGAGGTCTCGGTTGTTGGCCTTGACTACTGGAGTCTCCTGGAATTTTCTGAAGATCCCCAGTATGCCTCCTGTGGCAATGGAGAAGAGTAGGGCCATGCCAATGAGGAAGGAACCCAAATATTCTTCAAAGGACAGGAAGGTGATGACCTTGGGGATGCACTGAACCCGGGCCTCGTTTGGATGTTGATCTTCCGGACACTTCAGGCAATGCTCTGCATCTGTTGAAAGCAAGAGAAACAGCACGTGGACTTCTGTTCCCATCTCTGCTCTTTATTTTTTATTCATTATTTTTGTTGATTTTCTTATTACTAGTAGTGATATTAATTGTAGTAGTACTGAAAGGGGCATGGCTTTTTTGTGAGAGGCAACACAGAGTGCTTTCCTGTCCAGCGAAGCTTGCAGGGCCCCCTCACTCTCCAAATTCAGCAAAGTGCCTCAGATGTACATGAAGGCAGCCCACAGCCTCGAAGGCACATTGGCAAGCGGACTAGGATGTGTGGCCATTTATTTTTCCTTGCAATCATGAATCAATTCATGCACCGGAAAATGTCTGACCCTGGCAGGGACTCCATCCCTTGCACGGGGTGAACATCCCAGGATGAGGTGTGGGGGACACGTCTATGGCTGGAGGTTCAGAAAGGCTGTGTAGTGTCTGTGTGCCCCACCACAAACCCACATGGAGAGCGCCATTTTCCACCATTGGTGCTCAGACTTCAATGGGAGATTAGGAATGGTTGATACAAATACTCTGCAGAGTCTGCCACGATTTGCACGGTCCCTCTCAGACTTCTCTGCTGCCCATCATGGTTGTGCATTGCACACAGCCCCGTCCTTGCTTCCTACAGCTGCAGATTTCGTCTTCCAAGTGCGCTCAGGCTAAGGGGAAGCTGCATATGCTGTGCAAGTTCAAAGAGATGAAGACGGCCCCCAACAAGCATCCCCAGGTCAGGCCATGCAAGCAGCCTTTTCATGACAAGCTTGCTTCACTCCTGCCTGAGCGGAGGGTTTCCATGCAAGGTTGCTCCTCTCTGCTGGGATTCCCCAGTCCCATTACTAATCCCAGCCCCAACTCCTATGCTTCAGCCTCCCATCGAGAGTTAGGGAAGATATGGGAAAGAGTGCTGCTCTCCCACCCAGGACTCCTCCAGCCTGAACCCCAGTGCCTCGAGATTCATTGAGCCTGACGCTGGGTGAGAGCCCAGCACAAGTGCATGAAAGCCACATGGGATCCCTTCCTGAAATTCTTTCTAACTTTCCAGCTGTGCAGCTCGGGAATTCCATCCATGCCTCCCCAGCCTCCATCCAGCCGATCTTCTGCCACAAGCTCTCCAACAAGGCACTTTCCAGCACCAGGATCCCTTACTACTCCGCTCTGCTTGGTGGAGACAGTCACCCCTCCATGAGTTAAACAGAAGGGCAATTCTAGTCCCCGCTCAGCCATGGAGCAAACTGGGTTGGTTTGGGCCTGTCAGAGACTCTCAACCCAAACTAATTCACAGAGTTTTTGTTGTGGGGATAAGACGGATGAGGAGATGTCAGCTGCCTTGAGCCCTTTGTAGAAAAAAGGCTGAATATAAATTGAAAAATAGATAAATAAAATCAGGGCAGACTGAGAAATTGAGTCCCTTTGTTTGCTCAACCACCCCTTTCACTTACCCGGGTGAGACGTGGATGCAGAAGGACCAAAAGAGGACACTGACATGGGGGCACTAGGAGCAACCAGATCTGTCTTCTATGCCCCTCCCCACCAAGTAGTTGCATCAGCTGCTCCACAGACATGCATTAAACCATTTCAGAATCAAAGGGGCTGTGACTCAATGACACATCCTGCCTTTGGCTCCTTCTGCCCCGGAAAACCTTCGGAGTGGGTCACCTCTTCTTTGCAAAGTATTCCTTGGAGGTCCTATGAGTTTTGAACTACATCTACTGCACAGAGGTCATCAGAGCAGGAAAGAGGATGAGGATGGAGGTTGGGGGGTTCTGAGTTGGTGGAGGGAGTTCTGTTCCCCGAGGGGGTGTGGGTGCAATTCCACTCCTGGCAGCACTTTTCTGACTGGGAACCAACCTGGTTCAGTACAAAGGCAGTCCAGATGCCAGTTCTGACTCAGCCATGGGGCTCACTGGGCGCCTGTGGGTCACACGTTGACTCTCTGCCCAGCCTACCTCACAGGCTTCTTGAGAGGACAGCACTGAGCAATGAAGGATAATTACAGAAACCACTAGGAGTTCCTTGAAGGAAACTTGCAGGATATAAGGAAACTGAATAGAGATATCCTGGATTACTTATAGTATGGGATTCCAACATCAGCACACATGAAAACACATCCTTTTTAATAAATTTTATGTCTCTTTTTGTAACATTAGAAAAATATAGAACATGACTGGTACCTCCAGTTGTTTAGAATTCCATGAAAGCACACCAGTTCCGTTTTTGATGTCAAAAAATGCTGCAGCTCACCATGTGCAGCTGAACATCAGACCCAAAGGTCCTCCTACCCACCATTCTCTTGAATATGTGACTCCTGACCATAGTAAGAGAACGAGTCAGAAGGGGTCTTCCAGGCCATCTAGTCTGACCCCGGTTCCAGCCAGCTCCACTCACAACAGCCAGATGCACTCTATGCTGCAAAAAACACAGGGACCATTCCTAGCATAATCCTCCGCACCCATAAACATTTCCTGGCATCCTCACTGAGGAAAAGCCCGTCAGTGCCAGCAAGAGGAGAAGTCCTCGTCCTGTAATCCCCTGCAGAGGAAGGCAGGACGCGTTCCAATTGCGCAAAGCTCAGGGAGCCATAGTTCCATTTAGATGCCAGGAAGCACTTCCTGACACTCAGGACCCCGAGGGTGTGGACTGGGCTTCCACGGGAGGTGGTTGAGGCCCCATTGGTGAGGGTGTTCAAAGACAGGCTGGACATGCACATGGTGGGCATGTTGTGAGCGGAGCTGGCTGGTGCCGGAAGTCAGACTAGATGGCCCAGGAGACCCCTTCTGACATGCTCTGTTTCTATGTTTCTATGCTCTCCAGATGAGGCCACAGAAGCTCCAAATGATCAAGAATGTTCCTTCTCTGCAAGCCACCCAGGTCTCCTTTGGTGAGCCGCACAAGGGGGACTTGCCTTTTGTATAGGAGGAGGGGAATGACTCACAACACGTTTGGCTTCACATGCCAATATTTCATGAGGGGCACTTTGGAGGGAGAGGAAGGTTTGCTGAAAAGCACGACCGACGAGAAGGGAGGGAGTTTTCTGCAGGGATGGAGAAGACAAGGAGCAATGCAAGCTCATCCCTGGCTCGGATCTTTTCGGGCACTGCCTTTCCTCTGCACTCACCCACCTTCCCGAGTGGAGATGGTCCCTTCCGCACACGGAGCGCAGTCATAGCAGCACAGGGGCTCTCCTACCCGAGCCACCTTGAAGAATCCTGGGCGGCAGCTCTCCACGCATCTTGCCGGCGGCAGGGGCTGAGCGAGAGAGAAGGAGCGTCAGGGCTGATTCTGCGGATGGGGGGACAGAGCTGGAAAGGTTGGAGGGGAGGGCTAGGATTTCAGAATGTTCCATTACTGAACCCCAGCCTGTGAAGCTGGAGCACCTGGACATCCCTCCAGAGGAATGTCCCCTTTTACCTCTCATGCTTTGTATTAATGTCTTAACAGGCAGAGCATCTGATCAGCCAGAATGATAGCAAAGGGAAGGGAAAAGAAAACAGTGGAATGACAGAGATGGTTTTCTTCACCTGATCTTGCCATCGGGGCCACACAATGGGATCTCGGTGGAGGGTGAATTTGGGGCCAGGCAAGCCCTGTCTTTCTAGACTCCCAACTTTCACTTTTACAGAAGTCCCATTGGGAAACCCCACCCAATTCACAAGGTCCAGGTTGGCTGCCAAGTCTCCGTTCTCATCCAAATACACCCCATCAATGGACTGATTGTGGAACTGGGGGTCTCTCAGGAAAGGGTGGAGCTGGAGGAACAGAGCAAGAAGCAGCATTTGAGGAGGCACATTTCACACACCAGTTTGTTCTAAGAGGTGCTCCCAGTTTAATGTGGCTCATGTCACTCCTATTCTGGAGAAGGCTCTGATTTCATTTCTGGATATCCATCGTATACTTCGGCTTTCTATGCACATGTGTTGCCTCAGTGTGCCTTGAAGCAACTCCACCAGCCAGGAGCAGCTGGGCTCAGTCCTAGGAAGCCAGGAGAGGGGACCAACAGGGGGACCAGAACAGAGAGTGCTCCAGCTGCCCCTTCATTGGGAAGATCTCGCCTCCATTCTCACATTTTAAGTACAACAGCTAAGAAGATGGTGAGTGGGGAGAATACCTGCCATGGAGGAATCCGGTGTGCCTCTGGCCTGCCTCCACGTTCCTTGTTCTTCCTCCTGGATCTGGAGGAAAGAGCCGCATCCACAGCACGGGCCACAGCCTGGATGGTGCTGTAAGAGAAGAAACTGTCCAGAGAGAGTGTTTGCTCCTTGTCCACTTCGGGGAGGCCCTCCGGTTCCTCCATCTCTCTGCATCTCATCCACTCTTTCACTGACAGCACATGCTTTGAATATGAACACTTGAAAGCTGTTTTCACAAACGCCCTCATACTTTTATACAAATTCAGAAAACCATCATAGTTGGTCCTTTTACTTTTGTGGGGAAGGAAGGAAAAATATGCATACAAGTGCTGGAATACTGTTGTACCTTTTGCATAAAAAAAAGTCAAGGTAAAGTCACTCATAGCTGTGGTGATCCAGACTTTTCCATTAAAAGGTTGAATGAACATTTGAATAAGTGATTCGACAATTTGTATTCCATAGAATATGAAAACCAACTCTTCAAAATAAATGAAGACATTGATTTCTACGACAATCTTCCATAATTGCCGCCTGAATGTAATAGTATCCACTTTCAGCTGTGAGATGCTGCGTGAAAAAACCACGCAAATGCCATTCCTGAGGAGCTCCAGTTTAAAGGTCCTCATGAACCTGTCTCCATTCTCAGTGTCCAGTGAGAAGAGCCCCACCATCGTCCACCGGAAGTGCAGCAGCAGCCTGACGATCCCTGGGTACTGGAGGCCTTCTTCGGGGAGCATCCTGTACAAGGAAGGCGACTGGCTTTTTTCTCCCCTGCCCTGAGTGGTGAAAGCATAAGTGACCTGGGAGAGAAAGAAAGAGCAAGTCTGATGGGTTGCTTCATTTCAGCACTGCATCTAAATTCCTCATCTTATGGGAACAAACCACTCATATGTTATCTGCATGAACCATGATTTGAAAGAAAATAATACTGATAATTTTCCTAATAATGAAGTGTTTATCATAAAACATTTACCCTTTAACTATATGCATGAATCATATTATTTTCTGGCAAAGCTTATTATTTTCTGTAAAATGAAGTGTTTTATCATCCTAAGTTTAAAACACTGTGAGAATGAGGGCAGGAGCAGCCTGAACTGCTGAGTATCGCCAGTTGTTTCACCCTGTTATACATGTCCCAGGACATCATCCCATAAATGGGAGAGGAAAGCTTTTGTAGGGTTAGTCAAACAGAGATCCCATGGACACCTTCCTGGGCTCTCAGAGTCACAATTGCCCTTCTGCATTCGATGATGGGAAAGAAAAGAAACAGAGCAACAGTGTAATAGAGCAAGTCAGAAGAGGTCTCATGAGTCATCTAGACTGCCCCCTGATCAGTACATGCCTATCATGTGCGGGTCTATCCTACCCTTGAACAAAACTATGTTGGATGCACATGTGATGCTTGACCCTGAAGTGCAGAATTATTTTCTCTATATCTCATCCAAAATAAGAAAACAATGTTTTTCTGAGGACTGAACCACAAGGCTCAAGTATTCAGGCTTCTTTCAGAGAGGCATAAGAAAGTGGAAGATATTAGCCTCTGACAGGATGTCAAAATATATAAAAGATCATATTACATATGAGCAGCAAGATCACCTTGTTTTGGAACGAGAAGTGCGTTTTAAGAAAGCAATTTCCAAAAATAAAATTTTTGATATGCTCTCTGCATCTAATCCTTCCAAAAGGCTGAACATATGGGAGCCCTGCACATGATGGCCGTGGCAGCTGGTCTCGAGTGGAGGTGGACTCTCTCTCGATGAGAAACATATTAACATGGGAACCAAGTGAATCAGAAGGACCCCTGGCCCCAGCCTGCTCTGCAGCACGAATCCTCCACGTGTGGCTATTGGTTGGGCACCCACATCACCGAGACTTTTCCAGACAGTCACTTGCTGTGCTGCCATCTCTCTCACGGTCCGACAAGGCACAAGAGGGACCTTTGGTTAATCCTCAGCACTAACAGTACCAGATGGGGGCCTGGTGTGGGGCCTGCGGCTTTGAACACTTTTCATCATGGACTGTGTAGGATGGTCGGCTGTCCAAGGACAAAGATCATGCTTCCCAATGATTTGGGAATCTTTCACTTTCGTACTTAGCAACTCATATCGCTTCTCCCAAGTCTCCCACCTGTGGGATTTTGAAGATGTCCAGCATGTTGGAAAGCTGCATGGAGTCGTTGGAGTCAGATTCGTCAAGGACGGACAGCAGATGATCTCGCCTGCCACACTTGTAGTTGGGAACGTGGGCTTGAGCGGTCGAGAGCAGGTCGATGGCTGCGTCGGACGTCAGTCTAACATCGTGAAGGCTGTCATAGATGCTGTAGCCGAGGGTGAGGTTGGGCAAGAGGCTGGGATTCTGGTTGACCTCCTGAATGGCAAACAGGAAGGAGAGGATTTTCCAGTACTCTGTTGATGCTATCCTTGGAAGAAAAAAAGAAGAAGAAGAGGGTGTTTCACCGAGCCATCCCTGCTCATGGATCCTTCCGGTGCCCTTTCAGGCTGCGTCCTGCTTTTCAGGCTTCTACATGCTCAGCCTCCACCAACCCAAACCAAGAGCCCCACCTATTTCTGCAGAAGCCCAGGTGGGATTCCTGCGGCCTCATTCACATCTTACTCCAGGTCCATCTCCCAAGACAAGACCCCTGCAGCCAAGGTGCCCATCCCAGGCAGGAGCCCAGCAAGGCAGCCGTTCCGACTGATGGGGAGAGGAAGGCAGAGGGGTGCAGTGGGAAGGAAGGTGGGGCATGGTCTGGGGCCTGTAGCCCCCCATTTTCCTGGGCTCCCTGCTGGTCCTGTTTCCCATGAATTCATCAGCTGGGTCTTCAGGAGGGAGAAGACAGCAGGAAGAAATCACTCTGGCTTTGCTCGCTACCGTTAGCTGTGCTGTGTGGCTGCCCATGGTGTCTAGTAGTTACAGATTCAACATGCCAGTGACTTACTTATTCTTTTTATTAGTGGCAGGGTGATCGAAACTGTGTGGTTTAAAGTTGCCTTCTGTGGCAGTGAATCTGGCACTGAGGATGAAGCCTCCTGGCCAGAAATAATTGCGTGGCTGCAGCTCAGCCATGTTCCAGCTCCAGGGGCATTTGGCCTCCATCCTCCCACAGGAGGCTCCTGGAGGGGCAGCAGCAGCAGAACCAAGAGGCCCACTCTGCCGGCGCTTCGCATGGCCTCCATCCTGCCCCTTTCAGCCCAGTAGAGTAGCAGTTGGAGGAATTTCCTTCTAAATGGACAAGGAGCTTGGCCAGGCAAAGCTTCAGCAGGAGGATGTGGGAATACGTGCTTGCATGGGAGACTCCACTGCTGCTCCCAGCCTCTCCTAATGCCTGAGCAGTACAGCGGGGAAGGAGGGGCCCTCCAATTTGTGCCTGGGCGCAAGACACTGCTCTGCCATCTCAGCGGTGCTTCGGGTGTTCAGGGTGGTCCGGGGGGAGGGGGGCCCTTGAGGTTTAGCAGGAAGAGCAGCAATGCATGGTGATTTCCATAATTATATGGCGTCATGACTGGAGCACCCTTGCGGTTCCCTGACAAACTTCCTCACTCCCATGTGCAAGAGAGATACACTCAGAGAGTGTGACCATGCAGCCCATGTGAAACATACAGGACCAAGGGATCGTTCCCTCATGTGCTTTTCCAATGGCCTTCAACATGTGACCTGCTGCATCCCCCGTTTGCTATCCGTCCCACCGCAAGAGAGCCAGTGTGGTGTAGTGTTTAAGAGCATGGGATTGGGACGCAGACGACCTGGGTTCAAGTCCTCACACGGCCATGGAGCCAACTGGGTGACTTTGGGCCAGTCAAAGACTCTCAGTCCAACCCACATCACAGGGTTGTTGTTGTCGGTATAAGATGGAGGAGGCGAATGATGTAAGCTGCCTTGAGCCCTTTGAGGAAAATGGCAGGATATAAATTGATAAATAAATAAATAGTGTTGCCTTGCAGTGAGGCGGCCTCACTCTGCAAGGCCCCTGCCGCGCTTTCTCCCTTTTCATTCCATGTGTGCTCAGCTTGCTCCCTGGAGGTCGTTTTTATGCCACCTGTGCCTCCAACTGCTGCACCATCATCATGGTTCGGACCGATTTTCCCTCGGTGGCCTATTTCCGCTCAAGGGATTGGACAGACTGAGATTTTGTCAGAACGTTGCACCTGCAAGGATTGCCAAGAAGGGCAGCAAGATCGAAATTCCCTGATGGATGAACTGTTCCCTCGGTCCCTTCCCAGCTGCCTCCGAGGGACTCAACAGGAGTGTCTTCCCTTCTCTACTTTTCCCTCCCTTCCTATTTCCTTTTGCAAAAAAAATCTCCTCTCCATCTGGCTGTGCCCACTGCCCATTCCTGGCATCCGGTTCCCTTTCCAGATGACTCTCTATCCAGGAGAGTCAGCCAGGTTGTGGATGTTGTTGCTGTTGTTAGTTGCAAAGTCACACCCAAGCCAACATGATCCTATGGAAAACATTCCTCCATGCTTTCCTGTCGTCCTCCATTCCACAGAGTCCACATAAGCTCATACCCACTACATCAGTGGCTGCACCCAGTCACCTCACTCTCTGTCGCCCCCTTCTCCTTTTCCCCTTGAGGATAGGCGTAGCTAAAGCCAAATTGGAATGGTCCTTGCTGGGCAGGGGAGATTGTTGTGCATCTCTCCATGGGGTCGAGAGTGCAATAAGGTGAATGGGACCTGAGAGACCGAGGTCCAAATCCCCAAATATCCCTGAACTTCACTGCAGGACTTTTAGCCAGTCATTAGCTCTCGGCCGATCCTACCTGGCAGTGTTCTTGATGTCAGGAAGAGAATGATGAGGAGAGGCAGCAAAGTGCTTGCTTTTCTCATGCAGTAGAGTGGTACACAAAGCCACTTTCCATGGGAACCAATTTCCACACAGGATTAACATTTCAAGTGAATGTAGTGGCCGCTTCAGGCAATCAGGGAGCTCAGTCTCCTAAAGGGACAGAGGCCTAATAGAAAGCTCTATTATGTGTTTTGCCCGTTGGGGTTTCTGGCTGCCCACATCCACGGGCTGTGAAATGGGCTCCCCAAACAGGAAACATTTGGCCACTGTGAGGGTATCTCTCCCTTCCCTCCATCCCTCCCTCCCTCCCTCCCTCCCCCTCTTTTGGAACCATCAATCGAGCTTGAATTTTGCATTTTTTCTACCTGCCATATATCACGACATGCATGGCTAGGGATGGGAAAAAAGCCTGACCAAAACCAGACCATCACGATTTTGCCAATTTTGTTGGTTTGGTTGGTTGGTTGGTTTGTTGGTTTTTTATTGGTGGTGGAAAACACACCCTGCTGTTTCCACGATTCCCTTGGTGAATTGTGGCACCTGATCAGCGACTTTAGCAACCTGGCTAAAGGGGAACTGACTGCCTGATACTCAAATGGGGAAAGTAGCCTCAGAGGGACCTGAGTACAGGAATCTCCACACACCAACACACACACACACACACAGACGTACATACATAGGCACCCTCCCAGGCATTCCAACCATTCCATTATGACATTGGTAGGACCAGCTGGAAGGCTCAGGATTTAGGACATGGGGTCTGAGACCCAACCCAGATCCAAGGTCACCAAGAGAAGGAAGCTATCCCTTCTCTGGACAGAGAGGACCGACTGCGCAACCCACTTATGTCACAATGCCAAAATCTGCCCCCAGCTCTCGTTCCGCCCCCAAATGCACTCTTCCCACAGAAGGTTTATGATGCTCGGGCTCATCAGGAAGGGAGAAGCTGGAAGAGCAGAGGAAAGACCACGATGGAGTGGAGTAGACAGACAGCTGAGCTCTCTCCTCTGTCTCTTCCAGACATGCCTCTCTCGAATTCTTCATGGCTGCCTGTGTGTTTTCGTTTGGAAGGAGCCTGTTTCCACAGAAACACCTCCCATGGTAGCCCATCCCATAACCCAGAGTCCAATATCCTGGGGTCATGACCCTCTGCCATGTGACCCCCTTCAAACGACTCCATGTTGCCAGAAGATGCCCTCTGAGTCTCTGCTTCTTCAGCTTTGGGGTAAGAAGGGCAGTGCCTCCCCATTCCCTGAAGAGCTGCGGGGCATTGAGACAGTGCATAATGAGCGTCTGGCAATGCGGACGGCCCAGGAGTCCTGTCAGATGGAAGCAGAAAGACACTGTGTGAGCTGCTACTTAGGCTTGATGTTGAGCAACAGCACGACACAGAGGACGCTCCTCTAAAAGAAATGCGCTCTGTGCATGCTCAATGTAATCCAGTGCAGAGTCAGAAATTTGCAGCAGGTCGACAGGATTGCAAGCCTGTTTTTGCTGAGGAGGATCCAATTTCACTGGAAATGCATGAGTAGCTGGACTGGACCCTCGTACCGAGGGATTCCCTGTGTATTGATATGGAAGAAAAGGGGAATAAATTGCTTTTTCTAATAATATAACAAAGCAATCCGTTCCAATACAGAAGAAAATAAATTCCTGATAATGCCCAATTTAAGTATTTGGTTGCCTTTTCAAAACAATGAGGCTTTGGTGTGGACTAAGGATCAATCCTCTAGGAAGCATAACTTGAAATTAACAGAGTACTGTCTCTGACCCATTCATGGATCACTGCCATGACGTTGGGAAGAGGCATGCGTAGCGTCATTGGGCTATGAGCTGTGCAGTGCAGGGCAGGTCAGAGCTGAGAGCTCTCATAAAATCTGCTCCACTGGAGAAGGAAATGGCAACCCATTCCAACATCCTTGCAATGAAAACTCCACAGACAGTACCAAAATGCAATAAGATATGACGTTGGAAGATGTGCCCCTCAGGTTGGAAGGTGTCCAATGTGCTACTAGGGAAGAGTAGAGGGCTAGTACTAGTAGCGCAAGAAAGAGTGAAGCGACTGGGTCTAAGACGAAAGGAAACTCAGATGGGGATGTATCTGGTGGTGAATGGACAGCCCGAAGCTGGAAAGATCTATACTGCATAGGAACTTGGAATGCAAGATCCATGAATCAAGGCAAGCTAGACAATTTCAGACAGGGGAGGACAAGGCTAAAAATCTACATCTCAGTAATCAGTGAACTAAAAAGGACAGAGATGGGTGAATTTAATTCTGGTGACCAGCAAGTATACTACTGTGGGCAAGAATCCTTCAGAAGAAATGGAGTAGCCTTCATAGTCAATAAAAGAGTAGGAAAAGCAGTACTGGGATACAATCTCCAAAATGACAGAATGATCTCAGTTCGAATCCAAGGCGAAACATTCAACATCACAGTAGTACAAGTCTATGCCCCAAGAAATGGTGCAGAAGAGGCTGAAGTTGACCGGTTCTATGAAGGCCTACAACACCTTCTAGAATTACCACCCAAAAATGATGTCTGTATCAGCATGGGGGATAGGAATACTAACATAGGAAAAGAAAAGATAGCCGGAATAACAGGCAAGTTTGGCCATTGTTTACAATACGAAGCAGGGCACAGACTGGTAGAATTTTGTCAAGAGAAGTCGATGGTCATAGCAAACACTCTTTTCCAACAACCCAAAAGACGATCCTACACATGGACATCACCAGACGGTCAAAACAGAAATCAGGTTGACTATGTGCTCTGCAGCCAAAGATGGGAAGCTCCATACAGTCAGTAAAAACTACACCAGGAGCTCACTGTGCCTGAGGAACTGAGGACAGAGATTTCCAACAGAATACAAGAGGCAGCAACTAACCCCACCCTACCCCAAAAAAAGAAAGTAGGACAGGAACATGGCTGGCTGAGGAATCTTTAGAAATTTCTGAGAAAAGGAGGGTAGTAAAAGGTACAGGAGAAAGAGAATAATACACCCAATTGAATGCAGAATTCTAGAGAATAACTAGAAGATATAAGAGTGCCTTCTTAAATCAAAAATTAAAAAAATAGAAGAAAACAAAGAATAGGGAGGACCAGAGATCTCTTCAATAAAATTGGAGATATGAAGGGAACATTTCATGCAAAGATGGGCATAATAAAGGACCAAAATGGCAGGGAACTAACAGAGGCACAAGAAAGTCAAAAGAGGTGGCAAGATTACACAGAAAAACTATTCAAAAAGAAGCTTGATGTCCTTGATAACCACGATGGGGTGGTCACTGAGCCCGAGCCAGACATCCAGGATTGCGAAGTCAAATGGGCCTTAGGAAGCCTGAGCAACAACAAAGCTAGTGGAGAAAACAGTATTCCAACTGAACTATTCTAAATCCTAGAAGACAATGCAGTTACAGTGTTACACTAAATATGCCAGAAAATTGGAAACCTCAACAGTGGCCACATGATTGGAAAAGGTCATTTTAAATTCCAATCCAAAAAAGGGCAATGCCAAGGAATGTTCGAACTTCTGCACCATCACACTCATTTCACATGCTGGCAAAGTGATGCTCAAAATCCTACAGGTTATGCTCCAGCAGTATGTAGACCGAGAACTACCAGAAGTTCAGGCAGGATTTCAAAGAGGCAGAGGAACTAGAGATCAAATTGCCAACAGACCCTGGATCACGGAGAAAGCTGGGGAGTTACAGAAAAAAATCTGCTTCTGCTTCATTGACTATGCTAAAGCCTTTGATTGTGTGGATCACAACAAATTGTGGCAAGTTCTTAAAGGGATGGTGCCAGACAATCTTATTTATCTCTTGAGAAATTGATATGTGAGTCAAGAAGCTACAGTGAGATCTGGACATGGAACCACTGATTGGTTCATAATTGAGGGAGGACGTCGGCAAGGCTGCATACTGTCACCCTGCCTATTTAACTTATACGCAGAGTTTTTATTTAAACAACTGATATGCAGCCCCCTTCGCATGAGCCTTGGGGCGACTTCGAATCATAAAAAACACCAATATATAAATACATAAAATTCATAAAACTGGTGGAGACATCCCTGCAATTCAAAATCAATAAATAACATTAACAATTAAAATACTGTTTGAATAGAAATGTCTTAGCCTGGTGCCGAAAGGCAAATAACGACGGTGCCAAGGGGACCTTTCTGGGGAGCGTGTGCCATAAATTGCTGGACGAAAGCAAAAACAAAAACAGTGCAAATAACTTTTGACTGAATTTAGACCATACAGAAATCAGCTGGACATGAGAGAGACAGAGAAGCTCCATAGAAGCTGAGATTTTTAAAACAATACCATTTTGAACATGGAAGTAAACATGGAAGATATTTAGTGTTAAGAAGGAACTGGAAGGAAGATCTATAACAGGAGTGAAGAAAGAGACTGGCACAGCATATTTTGGAAAGGCATCACTGTGCAATTCACATTCCCCCCACCCGCAAACACATACTGACTCCAGAAGAGGGAAGAGGGGTATGTAGAAGAACAGGCCTTGGGAAATTCCCCAGGGAGCAGAGGAAAATAGTGAATTGTACTATCAGTATTCAAGAGATATTGCACACTCCTGGAAAGTTAAAAAAAAGATAAAGAGTGGGACCCTGATGATTTTACTGCTAGGTATTACAAGTGTGTATAGGAAAAACAAATTCTTCCACTTCAACAAGTAATGTATGTAATCAAAAAGAGGGTCTATTAGCACCAAGATGACAAGAAGCTCATACAACATAGATAGCTGAAGATGGGAATGATCCCATGTTACCACAGCCCTCAGTATTAAATTAGCATTGTATAAGTCTTACTTCAAAACTGGCAGAGATTAAGAAAATGGATAGCAAGAAGAGATTTGTACAGATCGAGCTGTACTTGGTAGACTAAACTAAAGGCATTGTCGTTGGGATGAATTTGAGCTATACAAATGAATGTGCTGCCTAACTGAACTTTCTCTTTCAGATGAGATCACTGTCAATAATGGGAAAAGGTCGCTTAGACTTGCAGAGAAAGTACATATTATTATTTGGTAAGACAAGAAGTCGAGGATCAGATTGGATCCTTCAGGATGCAAATGGGAGGGGTGCCTTGCAGGTCCTGATTGGAAGTGGCTCTGTTAGGCAGTGGAACTGGTCTGCATTGCAGATTAGACAATAATCACCCATGATAGGCGAGAGAAGATGGGACAGAGCTGATGTTGAAGTCGGAATGCATCATCCATTGTGTGTGAAGGAGTCAGTCCGATCGCAATGCTAAATGCTGGAAATGTCAGAGGTGGACAGGACTTTCTATCATACAGGGAGGATATGTAAAAGAATGAGAAAAAAAAGACCAAAACTGATACATGCGGAAATGCAGAATATCATGAAATGAAGTGTTACATAAGTCCAAAGATTTGAAAAATTTGCCAGAGGGTCTTTCAAAAATATGTCAGACTTATTTTGCTTTATGACAAGTTCAGGATGATTAACAATTGCTTCTAACTGGAAATAGAAACATAGAAACAGAGCGAGTCATAAGGGATATCCCAAGTCATCTAGTCTGACCCCTGGTTCCAGCCAACTCCGCTCATATGCCCGTCATGTGCATGTCCAGCCTGTCTTTGAACACCCTCACCGATGGGGCCTCAACATCCTCTCATGGAAGCCCATTCTCACCCTCGGGGTCGTAACTGTCAGGAAGTGCTTCCTGGTATCTAAATGGAGCGTGGGTTCCCTGAGCTTTGCTACGTGATGCCTTCCTTTCTCCCAGAGACCTGGGAGAACAGGTCTCTCCCCACCTCCATCTGACACACCCTCACATACCTGAATGTCGCCAACACATCCCCTCTGAGTCTCCTCTTCCCCAGGCTGAAGAGACCCAGTTCCCTCAGTCTTGCCTCATGCCCCATCCCTGAAAACCGCAACCAAACTTGTGGCCCTGTGCTGCATTGACTCCAATCTGGCCATATCCTTTCTGTAATGAGGGGCCCAGAACTGAGTACAATACTCCAGTTGCGGGCGCACCAGAGTCGTATGGAGTGGTAGTAATCCCTCTTTTGATCTAGAAGTCACACTTCTACCTATGCCAATAAGGGTAGCATTTGCCCTCTTGGCCACCGCATCACACGGCTGACTCAATCTTAGCCTGCAGCCAACCAGCACCCCGTGGTCCATTTCACAAGTGCTGCTCTCCAGCCTCTTCTCACCTTACCTGTGCTTATGACACCATTCCTCTGACCCAAGTGCAATTTCTTGCCCTTACCTATATTGAGCTAAAACCTGTTCTCTCCTGCCACTAAAAGATTAAACAGGATGGGCCCCAGGACAGAGTGATGGGGGACCCGCTTGTCACTGGCCGCCCTCCCCATGATTCCCCACTAATGGTTACCCTCTGATTCAGTCGGTCAACCATGCCCTAATCCATCAGACAGTGCTTTGGTCTATCCCAAAACTCCACAGTTTCTCCACCAGGATATCATGGGGCACTTTTCAAAGGCCTTACTGAAATCCAGGTAAACCACATGCACCACATCCCCTCCGTCTAGCCACCTTGAAAGCTTGTCGTAGAATCCCACAAGGGTTGTCTGGCAGGACCTCTTCTTGTGAAAGTCATGTTGTGTGGCTGCCAGCCTCTCTTAAGGTCCTTACATCACTGAATGTCTAGCTATTATGTTTATTTCCATATTTTTCCATACAATGTACATAAGGCTAAATGGTCTGTAATTTCCCATGTCCCTTCTACTACCGTTTTTGAAAATTGGGACCACTGATGCCACCTTCAAGTCCTATGCCTAAAGGTAATATCAAGCCAATCAGACCTAGAGGAGAGCAACTCTGACTGCTCTTGTGATGGCAAGATACTGAAGAGGGAACTCAAATATGTTGACCACAGAAAGAGAAGGAAGGGCTCACTGTGGAAGGCAGAGGGGTGCAGAGGCACGGAAGGTGGGGCACGTTCTGGGACCTGCTGCCCCCCATTGCCCTGCTCTTCCCGCTGGGTTTTGCTGCTTGTTAGTTGCCTGGCTGGTCTTCCTGAGGAAGGCGCCAGCTAGAAGAAAGCACTCTGGCTTTGCTTGCTAGCGCTAGCGGTGCTGTGCAGCTGCAGGTGGCACTTAGCAGTAACAGGCCAAGCAGGCCAGTGACTTACCAATTCTTTTCATTAGATGCAGGTTTGTTGAAAGTGTGTTGTCGAAAGTTTCCTTGTGTTGCAGAGATGCTGGCACTGAGGACGAAATCTCCCCGCCGGAAATAATTGCACGGCTGCAGCTCAACCCTGTGCCAGCTCCATGGGCACCTGGCCTCCAGCCCCCCACAGGAGGCCTCTGGGAGGAGTAGCAGCAGCAGGACCAAGAGGGCCACTGTGCCGGCGCTTGGCATGGCCTCCATCCTGCCCCTTTCAGCCCAGTAGAGGAGCAGTTGGAGAACTTTCCTTCTAAATGGACAAGGTGCCCAGCCAGGCCAGGCTCCAGCCGAAGGAAGTGGGAATACGTGCTTGCATAGCACACTCTCCTGCTGCTACCAGCCTCTCCTGATCCCTGAACAGCACAGAAGGGAAGAAGGTGCCCTCCCCTTTGTGCCAGGATGCAAGACACGCATGTGCCATCTCAGGGGAGCCTCGGGCGTTCAAGGTGGCCGTGGGGGAGGGGGGCCCATGAGGTTTAGGAAGCAGAGCAGCAATGCAGGATGATTTCCATAATTACAAGGCCTTCTGGCTGGAGCACCCCTGTGGCTTCATGCCAACCTTCCTCACTGCCATGTGCAGGAGAGGCACGCTCTGAGAATGTGCCGATGTGGCCCATGTGAAGCAAGCAGGAGCAAGGGATCTTTCCTTCCTGTTCTTTGTAACTGGCCACAAGGTGATCTGCTGCATCCCCCTTTTCGATCCCTCAAGTACAAGTGTTGCCTTGCAGTGAGGCAAGTTGGCCCTGGAAAGCCCATTGCTCACTTGCTCCCTTCTCATTCCTGGTGCACTCAGTTTGCTCCCTGGATGTCGTGCTCAGGCCACCTGTACCTCCCTGTGTTACACCATCATCACGGTGCCAATGGATTTCCCTGCGGTGCCCGGCTGCAGCTCCTGGGATGGGACAGGCTGAGATTTTGCCAAAACACTGCTCCTGCAGGGATGGCCAAGAAGGGCAGCAAGAGGATAGCTTCGTGATGGAGGAACGGTTCCGTCCGTCCCATCCCAGCTGCCTCTGAGGGACTCGGCAGGAGGGTCTTTCCCTCTCTCCTCTTCCCTCCCCCTTATTTCCCTTGGAAAAAGCGCATCCTTTCCTTCCCGCTGTGCCCACTGCAGATTCCTGGCATCTGGTTCCCCTTCCTGTTTGTGTCCTGGGACAGCGTGTTTCCTGTCTGTCTATCCAGGATATTGAAGCAGGTTGTGGATGTTGTTGCTGTTGTTAGTTGCAAAGTCACATCCAACCCATCACGACCCCATGGAAAATATTCCTCCAGGCCTTCCTGTCGTCCACCATCCCGCAGAGTCCACCTAAGCTCATGCCCACTGCTTCAGTGGCTCCATCCGTCCACCTCACCCTCTGCCACCCCTTCTCCTTTTGCCCTCAAAATTGAGGATTGGCAAATTTAAAGCCAAATTGGAACGGTTCTTGCTGGACAAGACAAGGAAGGAGAGATTGTTGTGCATCTCTGCACGGGATCGAGTGTGCAGTAAGGTGAATGGGGACTGAGAGATCCAGGTCCAAATCCCCACTCATCCCTGAAACTCACTGCATGACTTTTGGCTGGTCATTCACACTCGGTCTATCCTACCTTGCAGGGTTGTTTTTGTCTCAGGAAGAGAACTCTGAGGAGAAAAGTGCCTGCTTTGCTCATGCATGGAAAAGGTCAGGATAAAGGTGGGATGTGATGCTCATTATCATATGGACAATGATGGTAAGGATGTTCAGAGAAGACCCTACTGCAAAATTCAGCGGAAAACACCTCTGAATGCAGACATTGCCCAGTTGGGCATCCAGGCTGCCTGGAAATGGCCTGCCCACTGTCATGTTTTCAGACTTCGTGCCACATCAAGGCGGCTGTGCGGAGATTGCTGGGCAGCAGTCAGGGGTCTGCTCTGGACTGGACCCCATGATGTGCAGAAATGGAGCCCCGACCTCTGGCAGCCATCGTGAGGTTGCAGGAGAGAAGTTCACATCCCAGACGCCGCGGCAGGTACTGTGGAGCGCCTCCTGTTGCTCGCACTGGGCCAGCGGGCAGCCCCAAGGAGCTCCCCGTGGGGTGCAGTGGAGGGCAGGGTGTGTTTGTGTGCCTGAGGATCTCCTGGGCTTCCTGCTTGCCATGTGCTGCTGAGATGTTGCCTCCAGGGATGCATTATGGCAACAGGAAGGCCTCTAGCTCAGGCTCCCCCTATGTTCGGCTATCTTTTCTTACCCATTTCGGAGCTGCCCTGCCCCAGTGGGGGTTTTTTGGATGGAGGAATCGGGGAGAGAAAAGGCAGTTGGTGGGAATGACGTTGAGCCTATTCCTGTAGGGAAGAGGCAGATAATTGAGAGGGGGAGCTTTGCTTGGGCACCCGTTCTCCAAACGGCAATTTCTGCAATTAGTGGTGTTTGGGAATCTGGGTTTCACAGCCCATGAGATGGCAAGCTGGATATGAATGGGACCTCTCTGTTGCAAGCCGGAATAGTTTCCTTGGGGAGACCTCCCAGGATCAATCACGCTGCAGAGTTGAGCTATCATGACCAGCACTGCAGGGGACAGGTACACCCAACCACAGAGTTCCTGAACATAAGCAGAGTGTTTCATCGGGTTGAGTCACATGCATTGCCACACAGTTGAGGCTGAGGGAGGAATAGGCACACTTTGAAAGCGTTTTAGATGAGCAAAACCATGTAGAGAACTTTGCAGTCAGCGAAGGGTGGACACCTCTCGCAAAGTTAATCCTCTTTTAACACAGGATTAACTTTGCAGGTAAATGTAGTGGCTGCTTCAGGCAAGCCGGGAGCTCAGTCTCTTAAAGGGACAGGAGCCTGATAGAAAGCTCGATTATGTGTTTTGCCCGTTGGCCTTTCTGACTGCCCACATCAGCGGGCTGTGAAATCGGCTCCCCGAAAAGGAAACATTTGGCTACTCTGAGGGTCTCTCTCCCTCCCTCCCTCCTTCCCTCCCTCCCTCCCATTTTGCCACCAACTATCGAGCTTGAATTTTGCTTTCTTTTCTACCTGCCGTATGTCAGAACATCCATCGTGAAGGTATGTGAAGAAAGCCTGGCCAAAACCAGACAATCACCATTTTACAAATTTTGTTGTTTGGATGGTTGGTTGGTTGGCTGTTGGTGGTGTAAAACACACCCTGCTGCTTCCACGATTCCCTTGGTGAATTTTGGGACCTGACAAGCGACATTTGGCAATCTGGCTAAAAGGGAACTGACTGCCTGCTACTCAAAGGGGGAAAGTAGCCTCAGAGGGAGCTGGGAAGGGGAATCTCCACACACGCACACACGCACCCATGCACCCACACAGGCACCCACCATTGCGACATTGGAAGGACCAGTCGGCAGGCTCAGGATTCAGGACATGGGGGCTCGGGCCCAACCCAGATCCCAGGTATACAAGAGAAGGAAGCCATTCTTTCTCTGGACTGAGAAGGCCAACTGCGCAACCTACTCAGGTCACAGTGCCAAAATCTGCCCCCAGCTCCCTGTCCGCCCCCAAATGCACTCTTCCCATGGAAAGGATATGATGCTCGGGGCTCCTCAGGAAAGGGTGAAGCTGGAAGAGCAGGGGAAAGACCACGATGGAGGGGAGTAGACAGACACCTGAGCTCTCATCTTTGCCTGTTCCGGAATTAGGCTTCTCTCTAAGTCCTCACGGCTGCCTGTCTTCGTCTGTGTGCTTTAGTTTGGAAGGAGCCTGTTTTCACAGAAACACCTCCCAGGGAAGCCCATCCCATTTCCCTGGGTCCCAAACATCAGGAAGTGCTTCCTGGTATCCAACCTGAACCCCAGTTCCTTGGGCTTTGCCCCACTGGACAACATCCTTCCCTTCTCGCAGTGGAAAATGTCATGGCCCTCTGCCATGTGAGCCCCTTCACACGACTGCATGTTGCCAGAAAATTCCCTCTGAGTCTCCTCTTCTTCGTCTTTGGAGCAAGAAGGGTTGTGCCTCCTCCTTCCCTGAAGAGCAGCGGGGCATTTAGACAGTGCATACTGAGAGTCTATGAATGCGGACGGCCCAGGAGCCCCGTCAGATGGAAGCAGAAAGACACTTTGGATGCCCAGTGAGCTGCTACTTAGCCTTGATGCTGAGCCACAGCATGACACAGAGGATACTCATTTAAAGAAATGCACTCTATGCATGCTCAGTGGAATCCAGAAAGTTGTGGCAGGTCAACTGGATTGCAAGCCTGTGTTTGCCAAGGAGGATTCAATACCAGGGGAAATGCAGCAGTACATGGACTAGACACTGATAGTGAGGCATTTCTGGTGTATTGATCAGGAAGAAAGGGGGAATAAATTGCTTCTTCTATGAATATACTGGAGCAATGCTTTTCAATGTTGAAGCACAGAAATTCCTGGCAATGCTCAAGAAAAATATTAGGTTGCTTTTTGAAAACAATGATGCTTTTTTGTGGACTAAACATCCATCCTCTAGGAAGCATAACTTGAAATTCATGGAGTGCTGTGTCTGACCCAGTCATGGATCACTCCCTTGACATGGTGAAGGGGCTTGCGTAGCGCCATGAAGCTATGAGCTTTGCCGTGCAGGGCAACACAAGGTGGACAGGTCATAGCAGAGAGCGCTGACAAAACATGATCCACTAGAGGAGGAAATGGCCACTCATTCCAGAACCCTTGCCATGAAAACACCATGGACAGTACCAAAAGGAAAAAAGATATGACACTGGAAGATGAGCCTCTCAGGTCGGAAGGGGTCCAATATGCTACTGGGCAAGAGCGGAGGGCTAGTACTAGTAGTGCCAGAAAGAATGAAGCAACTGGGTCAAAGCCGAAAGGACACTCAGTTGCCGATGTATTTGGTGGTGAAATGAGAGACGATGCTGTGAGGATCTTCACTCCATATGAACCTGGAATGTAAGATCCATGAATCAAGGCAAGCTGGATGTGGTCAAACAAGAGATGACAAGACCGAACATCAACATCTTAGGAATCAGTGATCTAAAATGGACAGGCATGGGTGAATTTAATTCAGAAGACCTTCAGGTATACTACTGCAGGCAGGAATCCCTCAGAAGAAAACGAAGAGCCTTCATAGTCAATAAAAGAGTAGGAAAATCAGTACTGGGATACAATCCCAAAATGACAGAATGATCTCAATTTGAATCCAGCGCAAACCATTCAACATCACAGTAGTCCAAGTCTATGCCCCAACCACTGGGCCTGGACTTCATAGACTGGTTCTATGAAGGCCTATAACACCTTCTAGAATTAACATGAAAAATTATGCCTGTATCATCATGGGGGATTGGAATGCTAAAGCAGGAAACCAAAAGATAACCGGAATACCAGGAAAGTTTGGCCTTGGAGTACAAAATGAAGCAGGGCAAAGGCTGGCAGAGTTTTATCAAGAGAACATGCTGATCATTGCAAACACCCTTTTCCAACAACCCAAGAGATGACTCTACACATGGACATCACCAGACGGTCAACACAGAAATCAGATTGATTGTGTGCTCTGCAGCCAAAGATGGAGAAGCTCAATACAGTCAGTAAAAACTAGACCAGGAGCTGACTGTGGCTCAGATCATTCATGCATTCATTCATGCATTCATTTATTCATTAAAACATTTATAGGCCGCCCCATCGCAACAAATCCTTGGGGCGGCTTACAACATAGGTTAAGATACAAAAATACAAAAATTGCACAAATATTAAAATAATTTATCCCTCCCCCCCCTCGGTGCATCTTTGCCACTAAATATAAATAAATTAAATATTCAATAACCCATATAAATGAAAGCCACCTAAAATATTACCCCTAACCAACAAAAATCACAACATACATGACTATTAAACAAACAACAGAAAACCTCAACCAAAGCCAACATTAACAGTTAAAACAGGACTTAAATAGAAAGGTCTTTGCCTGGCGCCGAAAAGCATCATGAGCTTCTTGTTGCCAAATTTACGCTAAAATTGAGGAATGTAGGGAAAGGCACTAGGCCACTCAGGTATGACCTGAATCATATCCCTAATGTATATACAGTAGAAGTGACAAATAGATTTAAGGGTTTGGTACTGATAGGCAGAGTGCCTGAAGAGGTATGGACGGCCTCATGACAGACACACAAGTCAGTCCCTTGGCCTTCCTTTGGGGGTATTCTGTGATATTTCGTGGTCTCCACTTCACTCAGTCCTCTCGGCTTTGGCCTTGAGGCTTTAGAGTGCCCTCGCCTTTCATTGCTCACCTGGTTGTTTGGGACTTTCATTCCTTGAGGTTGAAGCAGGAACTGAACCTTTAACCAGGGATGGATTCTGCAGGCCTCCCTCCCTGCCACTGCCGTTCCTGGCACCTGAGCGGAGCACGAGGACGTGGCACGGACCCTTCTTCCCACGGTGCAAGGAACAGGCTTTCCTCCAAGGTGCCTGCACACGTGCCGAGTCTCTCAGCAGCGCTGGATGGCAGAGTGTCCACTGGGGACCTGGCAGAAGGCAGCGTCAAACAGCTGGAGGGAAACGGCCTTTCACACTTCACAGAAGCCTCTATTAGCCAGGGGATGGGTTCACCTGCTCTCATGATAGTTTGAAGAGGCACATAAGTTGGGGAAGAAATTGTGGAAGGCTGGGAAAGAAGATGTAAAGACTTCTGATTTTGAACTCTGTCCCAGCACAAGTGTCTTGAGCACAGCCTCAGTTGTGTCAGTTCAGCCAACACAAAGTGTGCAAACGTGAGTAAGAACCTGCTGTTTCCATGGCTAAAGGAAACTGTTCCCTCTGGTGGAGTTTTGGACAATGAGAATCAAGTTTTCCTCAGTTTCTTATCAACCCTGGTGGAATTGGCCCATATGCATGAGTGCAGTGCATGGCTGTCAAAGATGGACCATAAGGAAGGAGGAGTGATGAAGAATTGTGGCCTTTGAATTGTGGTGCTGGAGGAGACTCCTGCGAGTCCCTTGAATCGCAAGGAGATCAAACCAGTCAGTCCTAGAGCAGATGCACCCTGATTGCCCTTTAGAAGATGCTGAAGATGAAACTCAAATACTTTGGCCACCTAATGAGAAGGAAGGACTCACTGGAGAAGAGCCTGATGCTGGGAACAATTGACAGCAGAAGGAAAAGTGGATGGCAGAGGATGAGGTGCCTGGATGGAGTCACTGAAGCAGTGGGTGTGCGCTTAGTTGGACTCGGGGGGTTGGTGGAGGACAGGTGGGCCTGGAGGAATGCTGTCCATGGGGTCGCGATGGGTCGGACATGTATTTGCAACTACCAATAACACATAGGGCTCGCCCTACTGCAAACATCAGCCACCTAAGGCAGTGGGTCACCCACCCCCTTTGGCACCATCAAGCAAGCTTGCGGTTTGCTATTCCCTGCCTGCCATATCCCAAGTCATGCCTGCACTTGGTCTGGGAAGAAGGCCTTGGCCAAACCAGGCCAACCGCTCCCTTTGAATGCAAATATAGGGCAATCACAAGAAATATGCCCACATTTCTATACCCCTTCAAAGGAATTTTCTATGCTGTGTTAGAACTGAAAGTGGCACTACTGATTTTTCACAACTGATACTTTCCGAAAGGGCGGCATGTGATCCCCATTTTTATGTTTTGAGTATTCTGGGATTATCCCATGAGAAACCAAACAATGAAGGACTCAGACTTCAGCCTCCCAAGGAAGATCGAGGCCACGTGACCGACTGGGGTTTGCTGGTGGCTTTGGCCTACGTGCAAATGCTGTGGAGCAGCAGGGAGGCGAGACGTGGGCTGAGGCAGCAGAAAGTGGGCTGAGGAACGAGGGAAGCCGAGGCCAAGGAGACGCAGGTTGGCTGTGTCCCTGACAGCACCCAGGTCACAGCAGGGGCCGAGTGCCATGATTTGTGTGCAATCCTGTTAGCTGGGCAGTATCATGGACTCAGATGTGGAACTGAAGCAGATGTGAAGGGTCAGATAGGTAACGCAACTGCTGTGTCCCGACATGTGTGCTTGCTTGCATCTTGTTTCCTGTGGACATTACAAGGACGTGCAGATAACTTAGTGCCATTGCTGTGCTCATTGTGAGTGAGACATGGAAGCTTGCAAAGAAGTTTACCCAGAAGGGAAACTTTTTTCGACAACATTGCCTTGGAGAGATATTATGCATTGCATGCTGGGAGAATTTAACAAATGAGGACGTATTAAGATGATGAGGTACCAGAAAACTCTCTGCTGGGTGACACAATCATTGGTGTGTGCACACAGCATTGCTTTTAGAAGGGTTCCCTTCCTTAAAAACAATCCCTAACCCCTCACTGAGCGTGCAGAAAGGGCCGCCTCTTTTGAATCAATCCTCCCTCCATACGGATCTTCTCCATGAGGCAATATAAGCGCTGAACTCTCAGAGGTTCTCCCTCCGTGTCCAGCAACTGCCGTGTCTCCTTGGCACAAACCCTCCATTTTTCAGGCAGACCAATATTCCTATTGAGTGCCAGTCCAAGCCCGCCTCCACCTGTGGCTGGAGGCAGAGCGGATCTAACTCCCAAAGATGCTTTGTGCTTTGCACATGCTCAGATGCCCCGTGAATGCCCCACCACATTCATAAGAAGTTAATAACTTCCTGCCAGAGGATCCCCCTGAGTCAGGCTGGCCAAACCAACTAAGGGATGGACCGCAGGTGTTTTCTCGCATCACCAGCTGTTCGTAGCACGCAAGGTCACCCCCCTTCTTCTCATTTTTGTTTCCTTCTGAAAAGATTCAGTGGCTGCCTCCCTCTCCCCATTTACTTCACTCTCTCTCCCTTGTGCACGAAATATCCACCCTCACCGGTCAAGCCCCTCAAAGCTCTCACCCGCCATGCACCATCCCAGGGGCATCACAGGCCAATCCTCCACCTCACACAATATTTCTCCCACAGGGAAACTCCCAGTGCAAACTACAAACTCCCAGGTCATATACAGAGTAATTTACAGATTTTAAGTCATGCACACAGGAGTGGAGTTGTTTATGAGGGTAAGAATAGGGATATTTCAGCAGATAGTGTGTTCCTGAGTAAGGAAAATATGAGAAACTGCTGAGCAGAGTTGCCATAATTGCAGAATAATTATGGCTGATTACACAGAGTTGACATGGTGACAAGGGAGGCACATGAAACATGACGAGTCCTGCATTGAATCTTGATTTTCTGAACACTGTGTTATCTCTGCCTGGCCAGGTGGACCTCCAACAGCAGTCCCTTGAGTGGACAGGAAGACACCAGACCCGTGTCCTCAGCTGGTCTCAATTCCCTTTGATTCCCCTTCACACACACACACACTGCCTCTGGGACCATCTGAGGGCTTCTCTCGGGTGCCAGGTTTTACACTGCTGGTTCACTGGGAATGATTTGACGACTAGCTGAATCCTTTGTTTCTAGTGCTGGGGTCTTTGTTTTGTGTTGCTCCGTTTTCTCACTGCAACGAAAGGAGCATCCCTGTGTGCCTGGAGAATCATGAAGCACCTCTCTGTTTCTCATATTGCAGGACAGCACCTGGGAGCTCGAGGCTCTGCATGGAGAGCTGAGGCTGGGATGGGGGCCTCCTGCTTCCTGTCCGAGGGGCTGACCAGCCCTGAGAGCCACATGCCCTGAGCTGTGGCTGCTGTTAAGCTGCCCTTCCCATCACTTCCCCTCTTGACCCTCATTCATCCTTTCAAACTGGATGCTCATGATTCCCCCACCTCCTTTCTATAGAGGACTCTTTCCCCCAGCTTGGGTGTCTGGTTTGCTGAATCCCAAGACTGGTCCTGGATTGAGGGAAAAGGGAGGCTCCATCTGCAATGCTTCCTAGGTAATTGTGGAACAGAGACACCCGGCCTGCTTTCCGCAATGCTGAACAAGCAAAGAAAAAAATTCCCCCTAAGCCGGCTGGTGCTGGAGGTCAGACTAGATGGCCCGGGAGGCCCCTTCTGACTCGCTCTGTTTCTATGTTTCTAGGCTGAAGGGCTGAACTGTGGCGGGTGTCAGAATCCCGGAATCTCAATTTGAGAAGGGAAATAAAGCTCGGGGTCGTAGGGACGATCAAGCATTATGAACCTCCATGTCTTTATTGTCTATCCCGAGCCCCGTGGTTGTCTCACGATAAGGCCTTACCGGGCAAGCAGAGTTAAGCTCGCTGCAAAGCTTCAACAACAATACAGAGTTTTTATACACTCCCCGTCACATACAGGTACAGGGCAATTGATGGCAGAATGTAAAGATTACAATAAGATTCTGAGGTCATCACATACAGAACAGATGAAGAAATGTCAGTCAATCATACTGTAACAATACATTCACAATATTTCTAATTGACACCTTAGTTCAGAAGCCTGAACCCATCTCCAGGACTGCTTGCACATGTAAATTCAAGCAACTGAAACGATGCATGAACTCAAACTCTTATGTAGAGTCTAAACATTCTGAATTGACCAGGGCACATGCAGCCTCTGGGCTAGGAAGATACTTTCATGTAAACTGAATTACAACAGTGACTATTGAATCACTGTGAAGGTATACAATGTATATTTGGCCTGAATGGCCTGTCTACTGTAGCCCACAGCTAAAGGTTAGAGAATGGAGTAAGGGAATGCCATTTTAAACAGTGTCAGCTTGGTTTTGAAAAGGAAGACAGGATTTGATCCTACAATGCAAAGGCACGCAGAAGTAATGTTTTAAAGACAGGATTTACTCAAATTTTCCCAACATGGGTAAGACATGAGGGAGGCTGGTGTGTCTTCTGGGAGGCAGTGGGGTCTGCTGCGGAGAGTGTCAAGCAGGAGGCCAGGTGGACCCAGTTTCAGCCCCCGCTCAATCCCCAAAGATTCTGGCAGATGTTTGGCCAATCACTCCCTCTGAGCTCACCTCCCTCACAGGGTAAATGGAGAGGAGGACAAACTTGCAAGCAACTTTGGATGTTCGCAAGAGGAGAAAAGGAAGCGAATATCTGCAGAATAAACAGACAATTCCTCCCCTTTCTGCTCTCCCTGCATGCCCCATGTTCTCCACCAGGGATCAGTTTTCGACTGCTGCACACCTTCAAGTGTGCGCAGTGAGGGGCAGGGGGACCCCCAAGTACATGGACCCCTGGCCTCAGAAATATGATGGGATTTTGGAAATGGTGCACTGAGTTCAGTGGGCCACTTGCTTCCCATATTGCCTGGGAATCATCGGGCAGTACCTGACGCAGCCATCCCCAGCCATGTGGCTACATTCCCAGAAAGCGTCCAGGCTGGAAGCAAGGCCAAGGTTGCTCATACAGGAGGAGCCTGGCTGGACTTCTGCGCCAAACAGAGTGACCTCCTCCCTCAGGACAGTGTCCCTGGTGTCTCCGAGTGAAGCTGGAACACTCAGGGTTGGGAAAGGACTTCTTCAACCCTTCCCCTTGTGGAGAAAGACATTCCCTGCTCTGACTCTTTCTCCACCTGCTCTCAAGAGCAGTCTTGGAGGCCTCCCCACAGCTCAAGCAGGAATCCTCTGCTGGGGTGCTCTTGCAGAAAATATGGTATGTGAGCACATCCCAGGAAGCAAGCCCAGTGGAGGCTGGGAAGGGAAGGGATCCGCACTGCCGGATGGATATTCTCCAAGGAATCCTCCAACCCTCAAGATCCCCACCATGAAAAAGGAGCTGGAGGGAATTCCATGCTGCATTGGCGGCACCCTGTCAAGTTCTGGGCAAACAGTATTTGTCTGCCCAAACTTCAAAATTTCGAATGGAAATGTGAAAGACTGAAAGCAAAAACTATTCACAGAAACAAAAAAGACAGAACACAACACTTCGCTAAGGAGGTTAACAAGGGATGATTCCTTGCATGCTGCATCGCCAGGTATGAAATGAAGATTTATTTTCTCCAACTACCAAAAAATGCAATGGACGTTTTTTTCCCGCAATTGGTTTAATCTGATACTGTCCATGTGCCCAAAAAGCATCGCTGGTTTGTTCAGAAAAGTTGGAGTTTTGAGCTCTTGAAGAACAAAAAACCCAGCATTTTATGCTTTGCTTTTCATCATGAGATGCTCCTTGGTATTGAGGTCAGGTCTCCATAGAATGATGAAGCACTTGGGCAGGAAGATGCACCCCAGCAGCCCAGCGCTGGAGGCCAAGATGGAGAAGACCTGGACGGCCACCATGTACTTCCCCTTGGTGCTCAGGTAGGTGGGCACGAAGGACACCCAGACGCTGCAGAAGACCAGCATGCTGAAGGTGATCAGCTTGGCCTCATTGAAGGCCCCGGGCAGCTTCCTGGCCTGGAAGGCCACCGTGAAGCAGATGGCAGCCAGGAAGCCCATGTAGCCCAGGGGAGCGTAGAACATGGCCACTGAGCCTTCGTTGCACTGCAGGACAATCTGCCCAGGTTGGGAGTGCTTGTCTGAATCAGGAAATGGGGGCGAGGTGCCCAGCCAGATGCTGGAGAGGACCACTTGGACACTGGAGCAGCAGATGACAATGGAGTTGGCCAAACTCCTCCCCAGCCAGTTCCTTGCCCTGTTGCCTGGCTTGGTGGCCAGGAAGGCCAGCACCACAGTGACGGTTTTGGCCAGGAGGGAAGAGATGGCCACTGAGAAGACGATGCTGAAGGCTGCTTGACGCAGGAGGCAGGTGATGCTTCTTGGCTGGCCAATGAAGAGGAAGGAGCACACAAAGCAAAGCAGGAGGGAGACAAGCAGAATGTAGGAGAGGTCTCGGTTGTTGGCCTTGACTACTGGAGTCTCTTGGAGTTTTCTGAAGATCCCCAATATGCCTCCTGTGGCAAGGGAGAAGAGTAGAGCCATGCCAGTGAGGAAGGACCCCAAATATTCTTCAAAGGACAGGAAGGTGATGACCTTGGGGATGCACTGAACCCGGGCCTCATTTGGATGTTGATCTTCCGGACACTTCAGGCAATGCTCTGCATCTGTTGAAAGCAAGAGAAACAGCACGTGGACTTCTGTTCCCGTCTCTGCTCTTCACATTTTATTCATTATTTTTGTTGTTTCTCTTATTACTAGTAGTGTTATTAATTGTAGTAGTACTGGAAGGCGCATGACTGTTTTGTGATAGGCAACCCAGAGTGCTTTCCTGCCAAGCGAGGCTTGCAGGGCCCCCTCATTCTCCAAATTCAGCAAAGTGCCTCAGATGTACTGTGAAGGCAGCCCACAGCCTCGAAGGCACATTGGCAAGCGGACTAGGATGTGTGGCCATCTATATTTCCTTGCAATCGTGAATCAATTCATGCACCGGAAAATATCTGACCCTGACCAGGATTCCATCCCTTGCACGGGGTGAAAATCCCAGGATGAAGTGTGGGGGACATGTCTATGGTTGGAGGTTCAGACAGGCTGTGTAGTGCGCTGGGCAGATCCCTCAATTATCCACTGCCCCACCACAAAACCACATGGAGAACTGCATTTCCCTGCATTGGAGCTCCGACATCAGTGGCAAAAGGCCAGGAATGGTTGAAATAGATGCCCTGCAGAGTCTGACTCGATTTGCACGGTCCCTCTCTGACTCCTCGGTTGCCCATCAGGGTTGTGCATGGCACGCAGCCCCATCCTTGCTTCCTGCAGCTGCAGATTTGCTCTTGCAAGTGCGCTCAGGCCAAGGGGAAGCTGCATATGCTGTGCTAGTTAATGAAGATGAAGAAGGCCCCCAACAAGCATTCCCAGGTCAGGCCATGCAAGCAGCCTTCTCCTGACAAGCTCGGTGCACTCCTGCCTGAGCGCAGGGTTTCAATGCAAGGTTGCTCCTCTCTGCTGGGGTTCCCAGCCTCATTACTAATCCCAGCCCTAACTCCTATGCTTCAGCCTCCCATCGAGAGTCAGGGAAGAAACAGAACGGAGTGCTGCTCTCCCACCCAGGACTCATCCAGCCTGAACCCCAGTGCCTCGACATTCATGGAGCCTGATGCTGGTGAGAGCCCAGCACCAGTGCATGAAAGCCACATGGGATCCCTTCCTGAAATGGTTTTTAACGTTCCAGCTGTGCACCTTGGTAATTCCATCAATGCCTCCCCTGCCTCCATCCAGCCGATCTTCTGCCACATGCTCTCCAACAAGGCACTTTCCAGCACCAGGATCCCTTCCTACTCCGCCCTGCTTGGCGGAAACCATCAACCCTCCATGAGATAAACAGATAAACCTTTGGCTCCTTCTACCCCGGAAAACCTTCGGAGTGGGTCGCCTCTTCTTTGCGAAGTATTCCATGGAGGTGATATGAGTTTTGAACTGCGTCTACTGCACAGAGCTCATCAGAGCAGGAAAGAGGATGAGGACGGGGGTTGGGGGTCCTGAGTTGGTAGAGGGAGTTCTGCTCCCCCAGTGGGTGTGGGTGCAATTCCATACCTGGCAGCATTTTCCTGACTGGGAGCCTGCCTGGTTCAGTACAAAGGCGGTCCAAATGCCAGTTCTGACTCAGCCACCGGGCTCACTGGGCACCTGCCCAGCCTACCTCACAGGGTTCTTGTAAGGACAGCACTGAGCAGTGAAGGATAATTACAGAAACCACTAGGAGTTCCTTGAAGGAAACTTGAAGGATATGAGGAAACTGAATAGAGATATCCTAGATTACTTAGGGTATGGGATTCCAGCATCAGCACATATGAAAACACATCCTATTAAAGAAATTTTATGCCTCTTTTTGTAACATTAAAAAATATAGAACGTGACTGGAACCTCCAGTTGTTTAGAATTCCCTGAAAGCACGCCAGTGCCCTTTTTGATGTCAAAATACGCTGCAGCTCACCATGTGCAGCTGAACATCAGACCCAAAGGTTTGCTTTCACACCATTCTCTTGAATATGTGACTCCTGACCATAGTAAGAGAACGAGTCAGAAGGGGTCTCCCAGGCCATCTAGTCTGACCCGGGCTCCAGGCAGCTCCACTCACAACAGCCAGATGCACTCCATGCCCCAAAAAACACAGGGACCATTCCTAGCATAATCCTCCATGCCATAAACATTTCCTGGCATCCTCCCTGATGAAAAGCCCATCAGTGCCAGCAAGAGGAGAAGTCCTCCTCCTGTTCTTCCCTGCCGAGGAAGGCAGGACGCGCTCCAATGGAGCAAAGCTCAGGGAGCCAAGGTCCATTTAGATGCCAGGAAGCACTTCCTGACACTTAGGACCCTGAGGGTGTGGACTGGGCTTCCCTGGGAGGTCGTTGAGGCCCCATCGGTGAGGGTGTTCAAAGACAGGCTGGACATGCACATGGTAGGCATGTCGTGAGCGGAGCCGGCTGGTGGCAGACGTCAGACTAGATGGCCCAGGAGGTCCCTTCTGACTCGCTCTGTTTCTATGTTTCTACGCTCTCCAGATGAGGCCACAGAAGCTCCGAAAGATCAAGAATGTTCCTTCTCTGCAAGCCACCCAGCTCTCCTTGGGGGAGCCGCACAAGGGGGACTTCCCTTTTGTATTGGAGGAGGGGAATGACTGCACAACACGTTTGGCTTCACATGCCAAGATTTCATGAGGGGCACTTTGGAGGGAGAGGAAGGTTTCTGAAAAGCACGGCCGACGAGAAGGGAGGGAATTTTTTGGAGATTTGGAGAAGACAAGAAGCAATGCAAGGTCATCCCTGGCTCAGATCTTTCCGGGCACTGCCTTTCCCTCTGCACTCACCCACCTTCCCGAGTGGAGATGGTCCCTTCCGCACATGGAGCGCAGTCATAGCAGCACAGGGGCTCCCCTTCCCGAGACACCTTGGAGAATCCCGGGCGACAGCTCTCCACACACCTGGCCTGGGGCAGGGGCTGAGCGAGAGAGGAGCGTCAGGGCAGGAGGCTTGGGGTGCTGATTCTGTGGATGGGGAGACAGAGCTGGTAAGGTTGGAGGGGAGGTCCAGGATTTCAGCTTGTTCCATTACTGAACCCCAGCCTGTGAAGCTGGAGCACCTGGACATCCCTCCAGAGGAATGTCCCCTTTTACTTCTCATGCTTTGTATTAATGTCTTAACTGGCTGAACATCTGATTAGCCAGAATGTTAGCAAAGGGAAGGGAAAAGAAAACAGTGGAATGACAAGTATGGTTTTCTTCACCTGATCTTGCCATCGGGGCCACACAATGAGATCTCGGTGGATGGTGAGTTTGGGGCCAGGCAAGCCTCGCCTTTCTAGACTGCCAACTTTCACGTTTACAGCAGTCCCATTGGGAAACCTCACCCAATTCACAAGGTCCAGGTTGGCTGCCAATTCTCCGTTCTCATCTAAATACACCCCATCAATGGAATGATTGTGGAACTGGGGGTCTCTCAGGAAATGGTGGAGCTGGAGGAACAGAGCAAGAAGTAGCATTTGAGGAGGCACATTTCACACCCCAGTTTGTTCTAAGAGGTGCTCCCAGTTTAATGTGGCTCGATGTCACTACTATTCTGGGGAAGGCTCTCTTTTCATTTCTGGATACCCATCGTATACTTCGTATTGTATGCACATGTGTTGCCTAGTGTGCCTTCAAGCAACTCCGCCAGCCAGGAGCAGCTGGGCTCAGTCCTAGGAAACCAGGAAACGGGACCAACAGGGGGACCAGAACAGAGAGTGTTCCAGTTGCCCCTTCATTGGGAAGATCTCGCCTCCATTCTCACATTGTAAGTACAACAGCTAAGAAGATGGTGAGTGGGGAGAATACCTGCCATGGAGGAATCCGGTGTGCCTCTGGCCTGCCTCCACGTTCCTTGTTCTTCCTCCTGGATCTGGAGGAAAGAGCCGCATCCACGGACCGGGCCACGGCCTGGATGGTGCTGTAAGAGAACAAACTGTCCAGGTAGAGTGTTCGCTCCTTGTCCACTTGAGGGAGGCCCTCCGGTTCCTCATTCTCTCTACATCTCACCCACTCTTTCACGGACAGCACATGCTTTGAATATGAACACTTGAAAGATGTATTCACAAACACATGCATACTTGTATACAAATTCAGAAAATCATCATAGTTGGTCCTTTTACTTTTTGGGGGAAGGAAGGAAAAATATGCATACATGTGCTGGAATATTGTTGTATCATGTGCATAAACTAAATTCAAGGTAAAGTCGCACATAGTTGTGGTGATCCAGATTTTTCCATTTACAGGTTGCATGAACCTTTCCATAACTAGTTCAACAAGAAGTATTCCATAGAAGGAGAAAATCAACTCCTCAAAATAAAGGAAGACATTGATTTCTACGAAAATCTTCCATGGCAGCCCCGCGACTGGTAAACGACCTGATTTCAGCTGTGAGAAGCTGTGTGAAAAAACCACGCAAATGCCATTCCTGAGGAGCTCCGGTTTCAAGGTCCTCATGAACCTGTCTCCATTCTCAGTGTCCAGTGAGAAGAGCCCCACCATCGTCCACCTGAAGTGCAGCAGCAGCCTGACGATCCCGGGGTACTGGAGGCCTTCTTCGGGGAGCATCCTGTACATGAAAGGGGACTGGCTTTTTTCTCCACTGACCTGAGTGGTGAAAGCATAAGTGACCTGGGAGGGAAAGGAAGAGCAAGGCTGAGGGATTGCTTCATTTCAGCACCAAATGAAAATTCACATCTTATTTATTTATTTATTAAAACATTTATAGGCCGCCCCATCGCCACAAAGCCTCGGGGCAGCTAACATGATTTAAATACAATAACAATAAACCAATTTTAATTTATCCTCCCCCCCCCCCCCCCCGTTGTTCCCTTATGGGAACAAACCACTCAAATATTATCTGCATGAAACATGATGTGAAAGAAAAGAATACAGATAATTTTCCTAATAATAAAGTGTTTATCATAAAACATTTACCCTTTAACTATCTGCATGAAGCATATTATTTTATGCAATGCTTATTATTTTCTGAAAAATGAAGTGTTTTATCATTCTAAGTTTAAAACACTGAGAGAATGAGGGCAGGAGCAGCCTGAATTGCTGAGTATCTCCAGCTGTTCCACCCTGTTATACCTGTCCCAAGACATCATCCCATAAATGGGAGAGGAAACCTTTTGTAGGGTTAGTCAAACAGAGATCCCATGGACACCCTCCTGGGCTCTCAGAGTCACTCTTGCCCTTCTGCATTCAATGATGGAAAAGAAAAAAAACAGAGAAACAGTGAAATAGAGCATGTCAGAAGGGGTCTCACGAGTCATCTAGACTGCCCCCCGATCAGTACATGCCTAGCATGTGCAGGTCTATCCTCTGCTTGAAGAAAACTATGATGGATGCACATGAGATGCTTGACCCTGAAGTGCAGAATTATTTGCTATGTAAATCATCCAAACTAAGAAAACAATTTTTTCCTGAGGACTGAACCACAAGGCTCAAGTATTCAGGCTTTGTTCAAAGAGACAAAAGAAAGTGGCAAATAGAAGCCTCTGACAGGATGTCAGAATATATAAAAGATGATATTACATATTAGCAGCAAGATCACCTTGTTTTGAAACGAGAAGTGCAGTTTAAGATAGCAATGTCCAAAAATATAATTTTTGATGTGCTCTCTGCATCTAATCCTTTCAAAAAGCTGAACATATTAAAGGCCTGCACATGATGGCCATGGCAGCTGGTCTCGAGTGCAGGTGGACTCCCTCATGTTGAGAAACATTTTAGCGTGGGAACAAAGCGAATCAGAAGGATCCCTGGCCCCAGTCTGCTCTGCAGCACGAATCCTCCACGTGTGGCTATTGGTTGGGCACCCACAGCACCTAGTCTTTTCCATACAGTCACTTGATGGACTGCCATCTCTCTCACGGTCAGACAAGGCACAAGAGGGACCTTTGGTTACTCCTCAGCACTAACAGTATCAGAAGGGGACCTGTTATGGGGCCTGCGGCTTTGAACCCTTTTCATCATGGGTCTGTGTAGGATGGTCGGCTGTCCAAGGACAACGATCATGCTTCCCAATTATTTGGAATCTTTCAATTTCTCTACTTAGCAACTCCTATCGCTTCTCCCAAGCCTCCCACCTGTGGGATTTTGAAGATGCCCAGCATGTGGGAAAGCTGCATGGAGTTGTCCGAGTCAGAGTCCTCAAGGACGGCCAGCAGATGATCTCGCCTGCCACATTTGTAGTTGGGAACGTGGGCTTGAGCGGTCGAGAGCAGGTCTATGGCTGCGTCGGACGTCAGTCTAACATCGTGAAGGCTGTCATAGATGCTGTAACCAAGGGTGAGGTTGGGCAGGAGGCTGGGATTCTGGTTCACCTCCTGGATGGCAAACAGGAAGGAGAGAATCTTCCAGTAATCTGTTGATGACATCCTTGGCAGAAAAAAGGTGAAGAAGAGGGTGTTTCACAGAGCCATCGCTGCTCATGGATCCCTTCCGGTGCCCTTTAAGGCTGCGTCCTGCTTCTAAGGTTCTACATGCTCAGCCTCCTCCAACCCAAACCCAGAGCCCCACCGATTTCTGCAGAAGCTCAGGTGGGATTCCTGTGGCCTCTTTCACATCTTACTCCAGGTCCATCTCCCAAGACAAGACACCTGCAGCCAAGGTGCCCATCCCAGGCAGGAGCTCAGCAAGCCAGCCATTCCGACTGATGGGGATGGGAAGGCAGAGGGGTGCAGTGAGAAGGAAGGTGGGGCATGTTCTGGGGCCTGTTGCCCCCCATGGCCCTGGGCTCCCTGCTGGTCCTGCTGCCCGTGAGTTCATCAGCTTGGTCTTCAGGAGCGAGAAGACTGCAGGAAGAAATCACTCTGGCTTTGCTCGCTACCGTTACCCATGCTGTGTGGCTGCCCATGGTGTCTAGTAGTTACAGGTCCAGCAGGCCAGTGACTTACGGATTCTGTTCATTAGAGGCAGGTTGATTGAAAGTGTGTGGTTTAAAGTGGACTTCGGTGGCAGAGAAGCTGGCACTGAGGACGAAGACTCCTGGCCGGAAATAATTGCGTGGCTGCAGCTCAGCCCTGTGCCAGCTCCAGGGGCACTTTGCCTCCAGCACCCCACAGGAGGCCTCTGGGAGCAGCAGCAGCAGCAAGACGAAGAGAACCACTCTGCCGGCGCTTGGCATGGCCTCCATCCTGCCCCTTTCAGCCCAGTAGAGGAGCAGTAAGAGGAATTTCCTTTTAAATGGAGAAGGAGCCTTGCCAGGCAAGGCTCCAGCTGAAGGAAGTGAGAATAACTGCCTGAACGGCAGACTCCTCTGCTGCTTTCAGCCCCTCCCGATCCCTGAGAAGGACAGTGGGGAAGTGGGCGCCCTCCCTTTTGTGCCTGGGTGCAACACACTCCTCTGCCATCTCAGCGGTGCCTCGGTGGTTCAGGGTTGTCCTGGGGGAAGGGGGCCCATGAGGTTTAGCAAGAATTGCAGCAATGCATGATGCTTTTCATAATTATTTGACTTCATGATTGGAGCACCTCTGCAACCCCCTGACAAACTTCCTCACTCCATGTGCAAGAGAGATACACTCAGAGAGTGTGACCATGCGGCCCATGTGAAACATGCAGGACCACGGGATTGTTCCCTCGTGTGCTTTTCAAATGGCCTTCAACATGTGACCTGCTGCACCCCCCGTTTGCTATCCGTCTCACCGCAAGAGAGTCAGTGTGGTGTAGTGGTTAAGGGCAGGGGGCTGGGAGTCAGACGACCTGGGTTCGAATCCCCTCTCGACCATGGAGCCCACTGGGTGACTTTGGGCCAGTCACAGACTCTCAGCCCAACCTACAGCACACGGTTGTTGTTGTTGGTATAAGATGGAGGAGGCGAATGATGTAAGCTGCCTTGAGCCCTTTGAGGAAAATGGCAGGATATAAATCGATAGATAGATAGATAGATAGATAGATAGATAGATAGATAGATAGAAAGATAGATAGATAGATAGATAGATAGATAGATAGATAGATAGATAGTGTTGCCTTGCAGTGAGTCGACCTCGCCCTGCAAAGCTCCTGCCTCAGTTTTCCCCTTTTCATTCTTGGTGTGCTCAGCTTGCTCCCTGGAGTTCCTGCTCACACCACCTGTGCCTCCAAGTGCTGCACCATCATCACGGTTCTGACAGATTTTCCCTCAGTGGCCAACTTCTGCTCCAGGGATGGGACAGGCTGAGATTTTGTCAGAACGTTGCTCCTGAAGGGATGCCCAAGAAGGGCAGTGACATGGAAATTCCATGATGAATGAACTGTTCCGTCGGTCCCATCACAGCTGCCTCAAAGGGACTCAACAGGAGGGTCTTCCCATCTCTCCTCTTCCCTCCCTTCCTATTTCCTTTTGCCAAAAGTATCTCCTTTACATCTGGCTGTGCCCACTGCCCATTCCTGGCATCCGGTTCCCCTTCCAGATGACTCTCTATCCAGGAGAGTCTGCCAGGTTGTGGATGTTGTTGCTGTTAGTTGCAAAGTCAAACCCAACCCATCACAATCCCATGGAAAACATTGCTCCAGGCCTTCCTGTCGTCCTCAATCCACCAGAGTCCACCTAAGCTCATACCCACTACATCAGTGGCTCCAACCAGCCATCTCACCCTGTTCCGCCCCCTTCTCCTTTTCCCCTTGAGGATAGGTGTATCTAAAGCCAAATTGGAACGGTTCTTGCTGGACAAGACATGGCAGGGGAGATTGTTGCTCATCTCTGCATGGGGTCGAGTGTGCAATAAGGTGAATGGGAACTGAGAGACCCAGGTTCAAATCCCCAAAATCCCTGAAGCTCACTGCGTGACTTTTTGCCGGTCATTCACTCTCGGCCAATCCTACCTGGCAGGGTTGTTGATGTCAGGAAGAGAATGATGAGGAGAGGCAGCAAAGTGCTTGCTTTTCTCATGCAGTACAGTGGTACACAAAGCCACTTTCCTTGGGAACCAATTTCCACACAGGATTCACTTTTCAAGTAAATGTAGTGGCCGCTTCAGGCAATCAGGGAGCTCAGTCTCTTAAAGGGAGAGACGCCTAATAGAAAGCTGTATTTTGTGCTTTGCCCATTGGGCTTCCTGGCTGTTCACATCCACGGGCTGTGAAATAGGCTCCCGAAACAGGAAACACTTGGCTACTGTGAGGGTCTCTCTCCCTACCGTCCATCGCTCCCTCTCTTTTTGCACCATCAATCGAGCTTGAATTTTGCATTTTTTCTACCTGCCATATATCACAACATCCATGGCTAGGCATGGGAAAAAAGCCTGACCAAAACCAGACCATCACGATTTTGCCAATTTTGTTTGTTGGTTGGTTGTTTGGATAGTTATTGGTGGTGTAAAACACACCCTGCTGCTTCCACGATTGTCTTGGTGAATTTTGGCACCTGATCAGCGACTTTAGCAATCTGGATAAAAGGGAACTGAATGCCTGATACTCAAAAGGGGAAAGTAGACTCAGAGGGACCTAAGTACGGGAATCTCCACACATCAACACACACACACACAGACGTACATACATAGGGACCCACCCAGGCATTCCAACCATTCCATTATGACATTGGTAGGACCAGCTGGCAAGCTCAGGATTTAGGACTTGGGTTCTGAGACCCAACCAAGATCCAAGGTCACCAAGAGAAAGAAGCCATCCCCTCTCTGGACAGATAGGGCCGACTGCGCAACGCACTTAGGTCACAATGCCAAAATCTGCCCTCAGCTCTCTGTCTGCCCCCAGCTCTCTGTCTGCCCCCAAATGCACTCTTCCCACGGAAGAGATATGATGCTCGGGGCTCATCAGGAAGGGTGAAGCTGTAAGCCGCCCCAAGGCTTTGTCGCGATGGGGCGGCCTATAATTTTTTTGATAAATAAATAAATAAAAGCTGGAAGAGCAGAGGAAAGACCACGATGGAGGGGAGAAGACAGACAGCTGAGCTCTCTCCTCTGCCTCTTTCAGATATGCCTCTCCTAATTCCCCATGGCTGCCTGTCTTCGTCTGTGTGTTTTTGTTTAGGAGGAGCCTGTTTTTACAGAAAAACCTCCCATGGAAGCCCATCCCATATCCCAGAGTCCAATATCCTGCGGTCATGACCCTCTGCCATGTGACCCCGTTCACACAACTCCATGTTGCCGGAAGATGCCCTCTGAGTCTCTGCTTCTGCAGCTTTGGAGCAAGAAGGGCTGCGCCTCCTCCTGAAGAGCTGCTGGGCATTGAAACAGTGCATAATGAGCGTCTAGCAATGCGGATGGCCCAGGAGTCCTGTCAGATGGAAGCCGAAAGACGCTGTGTGAGCTGCTACTTAGGCTTTATGCTGTGCAACAGCACGACACAGAGGACGCTCCTCTAAAAGAAATGCGCTCTGTGCATGCTCAATCTAATCCAGTACAGAGTCAGAAATTTGCAGCAGGTGGACAGGATTGCAAGCCTGTGTTTGCCGAGGAGGATCCAATTCCACTGCAAATGCACTAGTACATGGACTGGACCCTCATACCGAGGGATTCCCTGTGTATTTATATGAAAGAAAAGGGGAACGAGTTGCTTTTTCTAATGATATAACAGAGCAATCCGTTCCAGTACAGAGAAAAATACATTCCCGGTAATGCCCAATTTTAATATTTGGTAGCCTTTTCAAAACAATGAGGCTTTGATGTGGCTAAGGATCCATCCTCTAGGAAGCATAACCTGAAATTAACATAGTACTGTCTCCACCGCATTCATGGATCACTGCCATGACGTTGGGAAGGGGCATGTGTAGCGCCATGGGGCTATGAGCTGTGCTGTGCAGGGCAGGTCATAGCTGAGAGCTCTCAAAAAATCTGCTCCACTGGAGAAGGAAATGACAACCCACTCCAACATCCTTGCAATGAAAACCCCACGGACAGTACCAAAATGAAGTAAGATACGACGCCGGAAGATGTTCCTCTCAAGTTGGAAGGTGTCCAATGTGCTACTGCGGAAGAGCAGAGGGCTAGTACTAGTAGCACAAGAAAGAGTGAAGCGACTGGGTCTAAGCCGAAAGGACACTCAGTTGTGAATTTATCTGGTGGTGAATGGACTGTCCGAAGCTGGAAAGACCTATACTGCATAGGAACTTGGAATGTAAGATGTGTGAATCAAGGCAAGCTAGACAATTTCAAACAGGGGAGGACAAGGCTAAACATCGACATCTCAGTAATCAGTGAACTAAAACGGACAGGGATGGGTGAATTGAATTCAGGTGACCATCAAGTATACTACTGTGGGAATGAATCCTTCAGAAGAAATGGAGTAGCCTTCATAGGCAGTAAAAGAGTAGGAAAAGCATTACTGGGATACAATCTCCAAAATGACAGAATGATCTCATTTCGAAACCAAGGCGAACCGTTCAATATCACAGTAGTCAAAGTCTATGCCCCAACAAATGGTGCAGAAGAACCTGAGGTTAACTGGTTCTATGAAGGCCTACAACACCTTCAAGAATTACCACCAAAAAATGATGTCCGTATCATCATGGGGGATTGGAATGCTAACATAGGAAAAGAAAAGATAGGCGGAATAACAGGCAAGTTTTGCAATGGTTTACAATACGAAGCAGGGCACAGACTGGTAGAATTTTGTCAAGAGAAGTTGATGGTCATAACAAACACTCATTTCCAACAACCCAAGAGACAACCCTACACATGGACATCACCAGCCGGTCAAAACAGAAATCAGATTGACTATGTGCTCTTCAGCCAAAGATGGAGAAGTTCCAAACTGTCAGTACAAACTACACCAGGAGCTCACTGTGCCTGAAGAAATGAGAACAGAGATTTGCAAAAGAGTACAAGAGGTAGCAACTAAGCCCACCCCACCCCAAAAAAAGCAGGACAGGAAAATGGCTGGCTGAGGAATCTTTACAAATTGCTGAGGAAAGAAGAGTAGTAAGAGGTACAGGAGAAAGAGAATAATACACCCAATTGAATGCAGAATTCCAGAGAATAGCTAGAAGATACAAGAGTGCCTTCTTAAATCAAAAATTCAAAAAAATAGAAGAAAAAGAATAGGGCCAACCAGAGATCTCTTCAATAAAATTGGAGATATCAAGGGACCATTTCATGCAAAGATGGGCATGGTAAAGGTCCAAAATGGCAGGGACCTAACAGAGGCAGAAGAGATTAAGAAGAGCTAGCAAGATTACACTGAAGAACTATACAAGAAAGAGCTTAACGTCCCTGATATCCACGATGGTGTGGTCAATGAGCCTGAGCCAGACAACCTGGAATGTGAAGTCAAATGGGCCTTAGGAAGCCTGATCAACAACAAAGCTGGTGGAGCAAGCAGTATTCCAGCTGAACTTTTCAAAATCCTAGAAGACGGTGCAGTCACAGTGGTACACTCAATATGCCAGCAAATTTGGAAAACTCAGCAGTGGCCACAGGATTGGAAAAGGTCAGTTTAAATTCCAATCCCAAGGAAGGTCAATGCCAAGGAATGTTCGAACTTTTGCACCATTGCATTCATTTCACATGCTAGCAAAGTGATGCTCAAAATCATACAAGCTAGGCTCTGGCAGTATGTAGACCGAGAACTACCAGAAGTACAGGTAGGATTTCCAAGAGGGAGAGGAACTAGAGATCAAATTGCCAACAGACGCTGGATCATGGAGAAAGCCAGGTAGTTCCAGAAACACATCTACTTCTGCTTCATTGACTATGCTAAAGCCTTTGATTGTGTGGATCACAACAATAATGTGGCAAGTTCTTAAAGGGATGATATCAGACCATCTTATTTGTCTCTTGAGAAACCTGTATGTGTGTCAAGAAGAAAAAGTGAGAACTGGACAGGGAATCACTGATTGGTTCTTTTGGCTCTGGCCTCCTGGCAGAGCGGCAGAGCATCAGAGGCACATGCTGGGAGAGAGCACTGAGTGGCCAGGGGACTGGCAAAGGCAAAGTAGGAGCTGGGCAGGTGGGAGCAGAGGTCCAGGAGCAGCTGAGAGGGAGGGGGTGGGCCAGAGAGCGAGAGCAGCCAGGGGGAAGCAGGGGGCAGGGCCACTTGCCGGAGGGGCTGAGGAGGCCCAGCTCGGGTGTAGCGTGTCAAGGGCGTTGTCCCTCATCCGCGTCCCTGAGCTGCAGTCCGGGCGGTCCAGGGACTCCCTTCCCTGAGACACAGAGGTTGTTTGTTTGTTTGAATGTTTTGTGTGTGTGTGTATATGTGTGTGTGTGTTTCTGTTTTGTTTTGTTTTAGCTTTGCTTCGTTGTGCTTTGTTTTTTCTTCCAATTGAATTTTAACTCTATTTTCTCCTTGTGTGTGTGTGCAAGTGGGGTTTTTGCCTGGGAGAACTGGGAGAGTGAGAGGAACTGCAGGACTAACAAGACAGGGGATCAAGGTAAGGTCTCGGAAGGGTTACAGATGGCAGACCAGGAGATGGCCTTGGCGGGAGTCACGGGTGTTGCTGTCCGCTGCGAGAGCTGCGACATGTTCGCCCTTCTCCCCCAGGAGAGGCAGGGATACACTTGCCCTCGGTGCAAGATGGTGACCCTGCTAGAGGAGGAGGTGAGGTGCCTGAGGGCCGAGAGAGCTCTCCAGGCCCCCCCGCAGCAGCCCCCCTCTCGACAGAGGGCTGAGGGAGAGACCACGGGAGGAGCAGCTGCGGAGACATGGAGGTATGTCACCCACAGGAGGAGGCGGCCAGCACGGCCTCCTCCTTCTCCTGGCACCAATCTGGAGCTGGGAAACAGGTTCTCTCCACTTGGGGAGGCTGGGGCTGAGGAGGCCTCAGGGGACCAGCAGGACCCCCAGCCTGGGACATCAGGAGGCAAGGGGGCCACTGCAGGAGAGGCGAGGACCAGGGCACGGCTGCCCACCAGCACCGAGAAGGTACGGCGGTGGGTGATAGTTGTTGGGGCCCCCCTGCTGAGGGGCACTGAGGCGGCGGTGTGCCGCCCCAGCCTTGAGACAAGGGAGGTTTGCTGCCTGCCGGGGGCACGCATCCGGCACTTGAAGGACAGAGTGGAGCGTCTTGTTCGCTCCGGGGGTCACCAGCAACTCCTGGTGATCCATGTGGGCACAAACGACGTGGCCAGGCAGGGGGTGGTCGGGATCACCAGGGACTTTTCGGCCTTGGGGAAGAAACTCAGGGAGCTGAAGGCCCAAGTGGCCTTCTCGTCAATCTTACCCGTCCGGGGATTTGGGACAGGAAGGGACAGGAGGGCCTCTGAGGTGAACGACTGGCTTAGGGTGTGGTGCCAGAAGGAACGCTTCGGATTCCTCGACCACGGCACTCGTTTTCTTGCCAATGGACTTCTGGCAAGGGACGGGTTACACCTCAAGAGGATGGGGAAAAGGTCCTTTGGAGATGCTCTAGCGAGCTTCATTCGGAAGACTTTAAACTGAGCCAGTGGGGGGTGGGTTCAGGCGCCCCAGTAACGTGTCTGCACTGGACAAGTGTGCGGGGAGGATCGGGGCTCTGGGAGCAGGGCTTTAGAGATACTGCAGGGACTGACAGGACTTCTACAGAGAGGGGCCAGGTACCAGGGAGGATGGGAGGAAGGAGGAGGCTGGGCACTCCAAGGAAAGGAAGCAGTGGGAAGGAGTTGAGGTGCATGTACACCAATGCTAGGAGCATGGGTAATAAGCAGGAAGAGCTTGAAGCTCTCCTGGGAATAGGAGGATACGATCTGGTGGGAATCACAGAAACTTGGTGGGATGAAAGGCAAGTCTGGAATGTGAACATAGAAGGGTATCACCTTTTAGAAAGGACAGGAAGGGAAAGAGAGGTGGGGGTGTGGCTTTATACGTCAGGGAAGGGATAGGATGCAGTGAGATAGAGTGCAGCACAGATGGGGATTCTGTAGAGGCAGTCTGGGTGAAACTTAGGGGTTTTGACAGAGAAAGAGACCTGACAGTGGGGGTATGTTATCGCCCTCCAGGTCAACTTGAGACCCTGGATGATGTCCTGACAGGCCAGATTCTAAGGATATCTCGGGGGAAACATAGAAACATAGAAACAGAGCGAGTCAGAAGGGGCCTCCCGGGCCATCTAGTCTGACCTCCGGCACCAGCCGGCTCCGCTCATGACATGCCCACCATGTGCATGTCCAGCCTATCTTTGAACACCCTCACCGATGGGGCCTCAACGACCTCCCGTGGAAGCCCATTCCACGCCCTCGGGGTCCTAACTGTCAGGAAGTGCTTCCTGGCATCCAAATTGAACCTTGGCTCCCTGAGCTTTGCTCCATTGGAGCGCGTCCTGCCTTCCTCTGCAGGGGAGAACAGGCCTCTCCCCATCTCCATGTGACACCCCCTCACATACCTGTATGTTGCCAACATATCCCCTCTGAGTCTCCTCTTCTCCAGGCTGAAGAGACCCAGTTCCCTCAGTCTCGCCTCATACCCCATCCCCTGCAAACCAGCCACCATCCTTGTGGCCCTACGCTGCACTGACTCCAACCTGGCTATATCCTTTCTGTAATGAGGGGCCCAAAACTGAACACAATACTCCAGTTGCGGGCGCACCAGAGTCATGTAGAGTGGAAGTAATACCTCTCTTGATCTAGAAACCACACTTCTGGCTATGCAACCAAGGGTGGCATTCGCCCTCTTGACCACCGCATCACACTGCTGACTCATGTTTAGCCTGCGGTCAACCAGTACCCCGAGGTCCCTTTCACAAGTGCTGCTCTCCAGCCACTTGTCCCCTAACCTGTACTTATGACAGCTATTCCTATGCCCCAAGTGCAAGACCTTGCACTTCTCCACATTGAACGCCATCCTGTTGTCTCCTGCCCACTTCCATAGTCTGTCCAGATCCTTTTGGATCTGGAGTACCTGCTTCTCAGTTGTGGCCACTGCTCCAGTTTTAGTGTCGTCTGCGAATTTGATCAGCAAATTCGAGAGAGACACAGTAATTATGGGAGATTTCAATCTCCCAGATATTACTTGGGAGACTCACTCGGCGGTGACAGCCAGGTCACGTCGCTTCCTAGAAGCTCTAGAGGGTGGGTTTTTCACACAGAGGGTCCGAGAGGCGACGAGGGGGGGAAACATCCTGGACTTGGTCTTGACCAATAGGGAGGAGCTGATAGATGAAATACAGATTAGGGGAGCTCTGGATGCGAGTGATCACTCCATCCTTTGCTTTGAGATCAGAGGACTGGGGCCGTGCAGCAGGGCGAGCACTAGAAGCTGGGACTTCAAGAGGGCCAACTTTGGCCAACTGAAGGCCAGGCTGGGGAAAGTCTCCTGGGATAGGTTACTGGAAGGTAAGCGAGTTGAGGAGGGGTGGATGGCACTCAAAAGGGAGGTTTTGCAGGCGCAAGCCCTGACAATACCTCTAGTCAGTAAGATGGGGAGGCAGAGGAGAGTGCCGCCATGGATGCGAAAGGAGGTGGTTAGGGGGATTAGACGAAAGAGGAACCTCCATAGGAAATGGGTACTGGGGGAAATAGACAAAAGGGTATACCGGGAGGAGGAGGCCCGTTGCAGAAGGATTCTTCGCAAGGCTAAGGCTGATTATGAGCTGAGACTTGCCAAGAATATCAAGAGCAACAAAAAGGGCTTCTTCCAGCATGTAAATGGGAAAAGGAAGGGGAGACAAGTGGTGGGGCCACTAAATAAGGAGGAAGGAGATCCAGTGACTGACATGAGGGAACAGGCACAGATGCTAAATGACTATTTTGCCTCTGTGTTCTCCCCAAAGCAGGATGGGGGATATCCGTATAGGAGATTGGATGAGGCTGGGGACTTAGGGGCAGAGATTAGAGTCACCCCCCTTGAAGTCGAGGGGCTCCTCAGGGCATTGGACATTACAAAGGCGCCAGGCCCTGACGGGTTACACTCGAGAGTACTTAGAGAGTTGGCAGGGGTTCTCTCACGCCCGCTGGCCTCCATTTTTGAGGCCTCGTGGAGAACGGGTGAAGTTCCAGAGGACTGGAGGGTGGCATCGGTGGTCCCAATTTTCAAAAAGGGTAGTAGGAAGGACATGGGGAATTATAGACCGGTTAGCCTTACGTCCATTGTAGGAAAAACAATGGAAAGGCTCATAATAGAGAGAGATCTAGTGATGCTAGATAGGGAAGGGAGGCTGACAGCCACACAACACGGCTTCCGCAGAAACAGGTCCTGCCAGACAAACCTTGTGGAATTCTATGACAAGGTTTCAAGATGGCTAGATGGAGGGGATGCAGTGGATGTGGTATACCTGGATTTCAGCAAGGCCTTTGACAAAGTGCCCCATGATATCCTGGTGGAGAAACTGAGGAGTTTTGGGATACACCAAAGCACTGTCCGGTGGATTAGGGCATGGGTGACTGACCGAAAGCAGAAGGTAACCATTAGCGGGGAATCGTCGGGATGGCAGCCAGTGACAAGCGGGGTCCCCCAGGGCTCTGTCCTGGGGCCGATCCTGTTTAATCTTTTCATTAACGACATGGAAGAAGGGGTGAACAGTCTGCTGATCAAATTCGCAGATGACACTAAAACTGGAGCAGTGGCCACAACTGAGAAGCAGGTACTCCAGATCCAAAAGGATCTGGACAGACTATGGAAGTGGGCAGGAGACAACAGGATGGCGTTCAATGTGGAGAAGTGCAAGGTCTTGCACTTGGGGCATAGGAATAGCTGTCATAAGTACAGGTTAGGGGACAAGTGGCTGGAGAGCAGCACTTGTGAAAGGGACCTCGGGGTACTGGTTGACCGCAGGCTAAACATGAGTCAGCAGTGTGATGCGGTGGTCAAGAGGGCGAATGCCACCCTTGGTTGCATAGCCAGAAGTGTGGCTTCTAGATCAAGAGAGGTATTACTTCCACTCTACATGACTCTGGTGCGCCCGCAACTGGAGTATTGTGTTCAGTTTTGGGCCCCTCATTACAGAAAGGATATAGCCAGGTTGGAGTCAGTGCAGCGTAGGGCCACAAGGATGGTGGCTGGTTTGCAGGGGATGGGGTATGAGGCGAGACTGAGGGAACTGGGTCTCTTCAGCCTGGAGAAGAGGAGACTCAGAGGGGATATGTTGGCAACATACAGGTATGTGAGGGGGTGTCACATGGAGATGGGGAGAGGCCTGTTCTCCCCTGCAGAGGAAGGCAGGACGCGCTCCAATGGAGCAAAGCTCAGGGAGCCAAGGTTCAATTTGGATGCCAGGAAGCACTTCCTGACAGTTAGGACCCCGAGGGCGTGGAATGGGCTTCCACGGGAGGTCGTTGAGGCCCCATCGGTGAGGGTGTTCAAAGATAGGCTGGACATGCACATGGTGGGCATGTCATGAGCGGAGCCGGCTGGTGCCGGAGGTCAGACTAGATGGCCCAGGAGGCCCCTTCTGACTCGCTCTGTTTCTATGTTTCTATGTTTCTATGTTTCTCTCAGTGAGGGGCCGGTGGGCTGCAATGGGCTCATGTTGTTCTGCCCAGCTTGTCACTAAACAATCCAGAAGTATTTGGCCCTCCTGCCCACGTGCCTGTTTCCCCACACCTTGTGCTACCTGATTTTGGCCGCTCCCCTCCTTTGGGCTAAGTTATTTTATTTGCTACCCTTTTAAATCTCTGTACTCCCTTGTTTCAAATCATCGTTTCAAACTTATCAATTCCTCCCTTTTCTTTCCTTCACCCTCATTTGAAACAACAATTCCCAATTCTTAAATCTTGATACCATCATCCTAATCATTTCCTCCTGTCTGTGCATTTTCCCCCAAACGCCTCCCCTTGTTACACCGGGTGCAGGCCAGTATACATTGCAGGCTAATGCAGCACATTATGCGTATGCCCATTATCCCCAGTATGAGAACAGGTGTTCCAACCACATACAGTTGAGGCGCCATTATGTCAGCTGTTCTCCCATTCCTGACCCCTGCCTTATTCTGATCCCTGGCATTACCTGTTGGATTGCTCTTAAGTCTTCACTGATGTCTGTTTACCAAAATCCATCTTGCAGGTGTGTCCAATCACCCCACAGGCCCCTCCTTTGGTACCAAGACATCATTCAGAGCCACCCTATTTGGTGGTGTATATACCTCCATTGGTTGCATCTTTTCAGCCGGCTTCCTTAGTGCACAGAGTAGCCTTTCCAAGAGCCACTATTGCACAGGCCACTTGCTCCTGAAGAGGTGCTGAACATACATGAGTAGATACTGAAAAAGAGGCCATCCAATCCCATTCACCCCTCCTTTTGTTGGGATGGGTATTTCCTTTCCCAGCATTTCTTGAGTTACCTGTCTGTCTCTGGCACCCCTGTGAATACTGAATGACCCTAGCAGGGCCCATCTCCCAACTTTACTCTTCCTACTGCCACTCCTGCACCTTCCTGATGATACCTGGAGAATCTCTCCCACACCCCTAATCATGAAAAACTATCCAGGAAGGGTTGCACACCCATCCTCACATACATAGGTGCCAACCCAGTGCAGCATGACTGCTTTCCAGTATCCACTGGGCCTCCTCCTGTGATCTGAGATATATCACACTTCCACCCAGTCATGTCAACCAGTAAAGGACTCCATTCTCCCCAAACTGGAGCCCTGAGCACACACTCATTCACCTTTATGATCCACCTGTAACAGTCCCTGGTGCAGCCCCATTTTACACATTTAGCTTCCTTCTTCCAAAAGGCTCCCCTCTCACCATAGATCCTCCAACCTTTGAAAAGAGGTTCTCTATCCAAGCCACTTTTGACTGCCTGGATCAGTCCTCATCTCCCGGTTCATTCCCCAATTTCCTGCTCACTCATATCAAAAATGCCCCTTAATTATCTGATGGGGCCTTTGATGTCCAAAATGAATCCCTGCTTATCTTCCTTTGCCAACAAGCATCAGTGGGCGTCCGTGATGTCTTGCTGCACGGCTCTCCACCCTGGATCAGCCGCCCACACTTGCTCTATCCCTGCTTCCACCGTAACCCAGCTGTAAAATCTCCACTGAGTCACAGGGATCACTATGTGTTTTGGCCTGGGAATGAGGGTGATTGCAATGCTATGTACCTGGCAGCGTTATCTGCCCTACCTGATCAGCAAAACAATGGCCCCAGCAGCCCTTATACAAGCCACCAGTTCCCATCCCCTTGAACCAACAGCCAACACCAACAGAGATCTGACCTTAGCACAGAGGGGCATATGAGCAACCCCCCTCTGCCAGGGTTTTCATATTTCTCCAACAGTCCCCCCCTTTTGTGAGCAACCAAACAAATGAGTCAGTCCAGATAACTCCTGGTTGAAGGTTGTATAGAATATCATGACACACGGATGTGTTCTGCTTAAAAAGCCTCCTCGTACGAGTCAGCCCCTTTATTTTATACAGTCAGGTTACTCAAGAAACAGGAAAACAGGTATTGTCTTGGGTCACTTATTTACGTGACGTTTGCTCGGGCAGAAAAACCGCATGTTTGTTTAGCCAGTCCATTCTGACCTTGCTATCAGTTGCCGCCTATTATATTGATAAAGCTGAGCGTGCAGGACGTGCAGGACCGAGGTTGGTGTGCCAGACCGTTGACCCTCGCTGCACCTGGTGCTTCCTCTTCCTCAGGAAGCAGCTTCTATCCATGCAGCTCAGGTGGGGATTGTCTCAGTCAGACCCCTTGATCTCCTTGCCCCCTCCTTTGGCTGCAAGGAACTCCGTGCCAGCCAGCTCTCACCTCTAACCTGCTCCCCTCTCACCTTTGCAGTGCTGTTACCCAATCTATTTGGAGGCCTGGTTCCTTTGCTCCCATGGCCCCTCCTTTTGACCCATTGACCTAAAGATATAGAAACACAGAAACATAGAAACAGAGTGAGTCAGAAGGGGCCTCCCGGGCCATCTAGTCTGACCTCCGGCACCAGCACCAGCTGAGACCCCCACAATGACGAATATCCTGTCTTAGGCCACCTTCCCTTCTGGTCAGCAAACTTGGTACTTTGCAAGGTGGGAGCAGTGTGGGGTGAGACAATGGCCTGATGTCCAGTTCAGTCATTTGTCTTGCCCTTCCAAGCAATTCTTCGAGATTTCGTTTTCCAGGCTTCACTCAAGCATTAGCTGTAGACCTTGCATCTCAAGGTTTGCCTGGTTATTCCTTATAAATGATGCAATGGAGCACGGCAGAACCCAGGAACGGATCCCCATCACAGTCACTGCAGTTCCTGGAGCCTGGGCATAGCATGGGACATGGAGGGCTTTTCCTTCCAGTGCTGTAGAGAAAAGAGTCTTTTTTTTTTTCTTTTCTGAGGTGCCAGCGTGGCTGTTTGGTTCCTGGAAAGGTGCAGCTCGGAAAAAAGAAGGTTACATAGAGGAAAAAAATGCTTGTACATTTCTTCACAGAAGCTGGTTGCAGGCAGTGGCAGAGAGATCCACATGAGTTTGGAGAGAAACCTCAAGTTGTAAAGTCTGTACTTTTTTTAGTCTCTTTAGCACAGTCTCCAGAAGAAAATGTTTGGGTTGCTGAAATCAATCCAGGCAATGTCAAAAGGCACCCCAAAGAAATCCTTTGTTGAACTGGTGTTGCACAAACCTGTTTCTTGCCTTGGCTAAAGAGAAATGTGCTTTCTGCTGGACAATGAGAACAGTTTCACACAATTTCTTGTTACAGAGATGATACTCTCCCACAGAGATACAAAATGCACTAACCCTTTGTTCACACAGACAAACATTTAGATGAACATATGAGTGCTTATGTTCCTGGAAAGAAGCTTTGGGAACTTGCCATTTTAGCTGCCCACATCCTTGGGCTGGCAAATGGGCTCAGTCCCCAACAAACATTCGGCTACTATAAGGATTTTTTTTTTCTTTTAGCACCACCAATAACAAAAGTAACAACAGTAAAAATTGTTATCACTATCATTATCATTAACATTTGGCAACTTTGCCAAAGGGAAAAGGAAACAAACTTTTTGTTCCACTCCAAAGGGAAAAGTAGCCTCATAGATTTGGAAAGAAATCCTTCCCACTGCATCCGTGTGCACTCACACATACACAGCTCCAGTTCCATCCATTCCATGGCTGACACAAATTGCTCACAACGTTGCTTTTTGGAAGGATTCCCTTCCTAAAAAAAATCCCCTAGCTACTCATTGAGAGTGCTCAAGGGACTTTGTTTTAACCCAAACCTTCCCATGGAAATTTTTTCCTTGAGACAATACAAGCTTTGAATACTCAAAGAACCTCAAATGCTTTGCATCAGTTACACAACTTTATATTATTTTTTTTATTTTAAGACACCAAGATTTCTTTTGAGAGTTTTCTAGAGACTCAAAGGTTTCTTTTGAGAACATAGTGCAAGCCCGCTTCCAATCTGTGACTGGAAGCAGAGGTGCTCAAAGCTCCCAAATACTTTGAACTCTGCACATGCTCAGAGACTTTGTATGTGCTGCTTCTGCAGTACTCACAAAGTGGTGGTGCCTTCCTGCCAGAGCATCCCCGCTTTTCTTGGCTCTGTGAAATAGCCAAGCCCAGAGTCAAGAAAGCAAAATTTCCAGCACAAATCCCCCCTGAATTCAGTTGGCCAGACCAAACCCAGAGAAGAGGCTGTAGTTACTGTCTCTTTAAATAATAAGAGTGCTTTTAGCAAGGTAGACCATTCCTCTTTTTTTCCTCCATTTGTTTTTTTCTTGTCTTTACTCCAAAAGTTACACATTTCTTTCATTTTTTTTCTTTCCCAGTAGAAAAAGTACCAGATCACCATTTGTTGTTGTTGTTAGTCGCGAAGTCGAGTCCGACCCATCGCGACCCCATGGACAACATTCCTCCAGGCCCTCCTGTCCTCCACCATCCCCCGGAGTCCACTCAAGCTCACACCAACCGCCTCTGTGACTCCATCCAGCCACCTCATCCTCTGCCTTCCCCTTCTTCTTTTGCCATCAATTGTTCCCAGCATGAGGTCTTCTCCAGGGAGTCCTTCCTTCTCATTAGGTGGCCAAAGTATTTGAGTTTCGCCTTCACTATCTGGTCTTCGAAAGAGCAGTCAGGGTTGATCTCCTCTAGGACTGACCGGTTTGATCGCCTTGCGGTCCAAGGGACTCTCAGCGTCTCCTCCAGCACCACAACTCAAAGGCCTCAATCCTTTTGCGCTCAGCCTTCCTTATTGTCCAGCTTTCACAGCCATACATTGCAACTGGAAAAACCATAGCCTTGAATATACGCACTTTTGTTGGCAGGGTGATGTCTCTGCTTTTTAGTATGCTATCTAGATTTGCCATAGCTTTCCTCCCCAGAAGCAAGCGTCTTTTAATTTCTTGGCTGCAGTCCCCGTCTGCGGTGATCTTGGAGCCCAGGAAAATAAAATCTGTCACTACCTCCATTTCTTCCACATCTATTTGCCAGGAAGTGAGAGGACCAGATGCCATGATCTTACTTTTCTTAATGTTGAGTTTCAAGCCAACTTTTGCGCTCTCCCCCTTCACCCGCATCAAGAGGCTCTTTAGTTCCTCTTCACTTTCTGCCATGAGAGTGGTATCATCTGCATATCTGAGGTTGTTGATATTTCTCCCAGCAATCTTGATTCCAACTGGTGATTCATCTAGCCCTGCCTTTCTCATGATGTGCTCTGCATATAAGTTAAATAGGCAGGGTGACAGTATACAGCCTTGCCAAACTCCTTTCTCAATTTTGAACCAATCAGTGGTTCCGTGTCTGGTTCTCACTGTTGCTTCTTGACCTGCATATAGGTTTCTCAAGAGACAAATAAGATGGTCTGGTACTCCCATCTCTTTAAGAACTTGCCACAATTTGTTGTGATCCACACAATCAAAGGCTTTAGCGTAGTCAATGAAGCAGAAGTAGATCTTTTTCTGGAACTCCCTGGCTTTCTCCATGATCCAGCGTATGTTGGCAATTTGATCTCTAGTTCCTCTCCCTCTTCGAAATCCTGCCTGTACTTCTGGTAGTTCTCGGTCCACATACTGCTGGAGCCTAGCTTGTAGGATTTTGAGCATCACTTTGCTAGCATGAGAAATGAGTGCAATGGTGCGGTAGTTTGAACATTCTTTGGCATTGCCCTTCGTGGGGATCGGAATGTAAACTGACCTTTTCCAATCCTGTGGCCACTGTTGAGTTTTCCAAATTTGCTGGCATATTGAGTGTAGCACTTTAACTGCATTGTCTTTCAGGATTTTGAATAGCTCAGCTGGAATACTGTCACCTCCACTAGCTTTGTTGTTGCTCAGACTTCCTAAGGCCCATTTGACTTCACATTCCGGGATGTCTGGCTCGAGGTCAGTGACCACCCCATTGTGGTTATCAGGGATGTTAAGCTCTTTCTTGTATAGTTCTTCTGCGTAATCTTGCCACCTCTTCTTAATCTCTTCTGCCTCTGTTAGGTCCCTGCCATTTTGGTCCTTTATTATGCCCATCTTTGCATGAAATGTTCCCTTCATATCTCTATAATGTTCCCTTCATATACTCCTTCATGGATTACTGCCTTGTCGTGGCAAAGGGGCTTGCGTAGCTCAATGAAGCTATGAGCTATGCCATGCAGGGTCACCCAAGACGGACAGGTCATAGCAGAGAGCTCTGACAAAATGTGATCCACTGGAGAAGGAAATGGCAACCCACTCCAGTATCTTTGCCATGAAAACCTCATGGAGATCACCATTTACCAAAACTCTTAAAATTCCCTCACACACCAAGCACCAAGCACCCCTTCAATCAGGGAATTCCAATCAAATACACTCTCTTCTCGCATGGCATACACACAACATCCAGAAAAAAAATATTTTTGTCTTTCATTCAAACTTCACTTTGCAAACAGTTGCAAGTTCAATGGGGGTGGGGGGACCAACCAATTTGGGCAGAAATATTTATCAATGCTTAACTGCAATCTGCCTTCCCCTGATTTTACACTCTGCTTTGTTGAACTCCAGTCTGCTACTGCTCAGGCTAATTGCTAAACACAACAACTTAAATTTTCAAGACTTTACCAGCAAAATGTTCCCAATATAAAAGAAAAACCCCTTTCTTTATCTCTCTGGAAATCCTTTCAGGATTCCTACTGAGTATTATAATACATACATTTTTTTCTCTTTTTTTCCCCATCTTTAATCTGCCAATCAGCATCACCTCCTGAAATTTCAAATGCACATTACTTAATCTAACAAGAAAATTTTCCTACCTAGGAGGGCTGTAAGGCAGATGAAAGAGGCAGAAACTTGCATTAAAGACATTAAAACAGTGTTCCCAGTTTCTGACAAGGAAAGGACCTGCATAAAAATGTTCCTATGTAACCGCTCTTTCACACAGGGCTTTCACACAGGATAAGCTTATTGAGCATGTGCAGAAAACTGGGTAGGACCTGTGTTTGAAAGCCCAATTCCAGGGCCACACATTTCCTTACCTCCCAGTTCTGGCTCATATAGGAGGAATGGGGGAAGGAAAAAATCTCACACACACATTTCCCTGATCATCACCTTTTTCCCAGCCGGACTCAGCCATGCTTGGGCTCAGGCCAATGACCTCATGAATCTGTTTCTCAATCAAAGCCAGGCTCACACATCCTCATCTCAGGGGCCAGAACACCCATCAGCGCCCTTGCTTTCAACTGTGCCCTGAAGAGGACAGATTGGTGCGGCTGCGTGGGGAGCTTCTATTTCCTGAGGAACCCCAAAATCCCCTCTGGCTATGCCTACCTCCCAGAAAGGGGAACACTTTAGAATGCAGACAAGACAGAAAACGATGAACACAAGACTTTCACAAATGGTGAACATAAAACTCTGCACAAACCCCAGTGCTAACATGTACTCACATGGGTAGATCTTTCATCAAAATACCAAGTGCTTCCACAACAACCCTGCAGGTGCCACCCATGGCCATCCACACCACCCTGCAATTTGATGTAGGTGTCCATGGGGTAGGAAACCGAGATTCTGAGACCCCCATGCTTCCTGGGAGTCCACAATCAAAGCCAACGTGCAATGAGGTTCTAAACCAGCTCTAATTACATTGACCCGCCTGCGAAACAGAAGAGATGGCCAGTATCTGTACTCCTTCAGTGGAGAGAATTTCGGCCAAACTTACCATCTCTCCCACGCAGGATAAAGGGCCAAAAACCCACAATCCCACCTTTGCCACCAAATTGTCAGAATCCCGGAATCGCAATTTGAGAAGAGGAAGTAAAACTTGGGTTCATGGGAAAGATCAAGCATCCAGACCATCTTGGCTTTACTGCATTACCCAGGTTCCTGCGGTACACTCACGATAATGCATTACCGGGCAGGCAGAGGGGAACTCTGCTGCAAAGCTTCAGCGCCAATTCAGGGCGTTTATACTCCCTTGGTCACGTCGCAGGTACAGGGCAGTTGATGACAGAAGGCAGACATTACAATAAGGTTCTGAGGTCATCACATACAGAGCAGATAAAGCAATGCCAGTCAATCACACTGTAACAATGAGATTACAATATTCCTAATTACAGTGTATTGACACTTTAGTTGAGTAACTTGAACCCATCTCCAGGTCTGGGTAGACATGTAAATTCAAGCTACTGAAAAACTATGCATGAGCTCATAAGCATATCTAGACTCAGACCCAAAGCAATGCATCCGCACCATTCTGAATTGGCCGGGGCACATGGAGCCCTCTGGGCTAGGAAGAAACTTCCTGGTAAACTGAATTCCAATGCTATTTGAAACAGTGACTTAGCTTGGTTTTGAGAAAGAGTACAGGAGTTGATCCCACAATTCAAAAGCACACAGAAGTAATGTTTTTCTGACAGGATTTTTCCAATTTTCCCAACACAAATGACGTCTGATCTAAGCTAGCTCCCAATTTGAGCATCTGCATTCAGGATCTTCCACTGGTGCACCAGGGGCCATGAAATGCTGATTTGTTTACAGATCAAAACATGGAGGTATGTGACAAGGTTGCACTGGGTTTTGATGGCCGTCTGCTTGTGTTTGTGTCTGTCTTGTTTGTATCATGTTTATGTAGGTCTTTGCCATAAAGTGATCTCCTTGCAGGGTGAATGGGGGACTGGGGTGACCTCAAGAAACAGAAGCCCCCCACCAATCTTGCTTGGCCAGCCTGCTGATGACCAGGACTAGGCTTCGAGGAGGCCATGGAGGGGCTTCTTGCCCAGGGAGGAGCGTGTGTGACCCTGGCCTGGCTGAGGAAGAGCTGTGAGGTCCTCGCCCAACCTAAGCGGGGCTGAGTCCAGCAGGGGGCAGCGGGTGTGCGGAGATCCTCCCTCCCCCATCCAACCTCCTGTGCAGAGAATGAGCCAGAACTGGGAAATGGGGACACTTCTGCACTTTTTACTGGGTTTTCTGCACTGGTACTACCTGGCCTGGACGCCCTCAATGGGCTCATTCTGTGTGGAAGCCCAGGGAGAGAGTGGGGACATGGGGAGCCACTCCGCGGAGGTCCCATCATGTGCAGAGCGGCCCTGCCCTGCCTCTTCTGAGTGCTAGCCCCGCGGATGAAAGCAGGGTGGATCTAATGACCCAGGCTTTGCGCTTTGCTGTTTTTTTTAATATATTTTATTAACATTTTAAACTAACACTAAAAAAACATCAAACAAGGGGAACTTTGGATTTACTGGGTCAACCTCCAGTATCCTCTTTCTCCTTCAGCGATAAAGTCAGTCTATCCATTTCTGCACAGTCCAAGATCTTTCATACAATCAATCCATCGATGGGCAGCTCCTCACTTTTCCAATATTGAGCAAATGCAATCCTTGCCGCTGTGATGAGATGCAGTATCAGATGCATTTCCTGTCTGTTAACATCTCCCGGTATGATGCCTAACAAGAAAACTTCAGGTTTAAAGGCAAAGGGTTTTTGTAATATCTCCTCCATCCATCTATGCATTTTAACCCAGTACTTTTCTGCATTATCATAAGTCCACCATGACACTTTGCATATGCTCAGGGGCTTCATGTCTGTGGCACTTTTGTGGAATCACTAAGAAGTGTGACCTTTCACGAGAGCACCTTCTTTGGCCTCAGCTCTGAGGTCTGGGCTCAGAGGAAAGTACTGGACGGGGCTCCAGCTGGCAGCCACTCAGCCTGGGCTGGCCTGGCCTCCTCCACCTCTGAGGAAAACCGCTCCGCTTTCCTCTAAGGCACCAGCTACTCAGGCCAAAAAGGTGCAGCCTCTGGCAACCTGGTCGCAATTCCAAACGTGTCTCCTGGAGCAACCCCCTTCCCTTCCCTTCCCTTCCCTTCCCTTCCCTTCCCTTCCCTTCCCTTCCCTTCCCTTCCCTTCCCTTCCCTTCCCAAGCTGCATTCCTCGGCCCATTTCCTTCCTCCTTTCTCCTGCAAGAGGGGCAACCTGAGCTAGAGACCTTCCTGGAGCCATAATGCATCCCTGGAGGAAACATCTCAGGAGCACGTGGGGAGCTCTAGGGCCAGGGAGACCCCCAGGCTGAATACCCCACTGCCCACCGCCTCACCCAACGGGGAGCTCCTGGGCTGCCCGGCTGGCCCTGTGCGTGCAGCAGGAGGCACTCCGGAGGACCTGCCATGGCATATGGGATGCGGACTTCTCTCCCGCTACCTCATGATGTCCGCCAGGGGTTGGGACTCCATTTCTGCACACAAGGGCCAGCCCAAACCAGAGCCCTCCACTCCTGCACAGCTGCCTTGATGTGGCACGAAGTCTGACAACGTGATCATGGGCAGGCCATTTCCAGGCAGCCTGGATGCCCACCTGGCAATGCCTGCTCTGGGAGGTGTTTTCCAATGGATTTTCTACTGGAGTCTTCCATGGACATTCCTGCCATAGTTGTCACTACAATTGTTAGCATCACATTCTGACCTTTGTTCTGAGCTTTTCCATGCATGAGGAAAGCACGCACTTTGCTGGCTTCCCCTAAGGGTTCTCTTCCTGACAACAACCACAACTCTGCAAGGTAGGATAGGCCGAAAGTGAATGATCGGCCAGAAGTCATGCAGTGAGCTTCAGGGATGAGCGGGGTTTGGACCTGGATATCTCAGTCCCCATCCCACTTCTTATGCACTCGATCCCATGCAGAGATGCATAACAATCTCCCCTGCTTCGTCTTGTCAAGCAAGAACGGTTCAGTTCTGCTTTAAGATATGCCTATCCTCTACTTTGAGGGCAAAAGGAGAAAGGGCAACAGAGGTTGAAGTGGCTGGATGGAGTCACTGAAGCAGTGGGCATGAGCTTAGGTAAACTCCGGGGGATGGTGGACGACAGCAAGGCCTGGAGGAATGTTTTCCATGGGGTCGTAATTGGTTGGATGTGACTTTGCAACTAACAACTGCAACCACATCCACAACATGCTTTAATATCCTGGATAGACGAGCCGGACACTGCAGGGAAATCCGTTGGCAGCATGGCAGGGCCAGGCTGCCACACTGCAAGGCAACACATGCGGTGGGGGGACAGAAAAGGGGGATGCAGCAGGTCACATGTTAAAGGCCAGTTGCAAAGCACATGAGGGAAAGATCCCTTGCTCCTGCTTGCTTCACATGGGCCACGTCAGCACATAATTAGAGCATGCGTCTCTTGCACACGGGAGTGAGGAAGGTTGTCAGGGAGCCGCAGAGGTGCTCCAGCGAGGAGGCCATATAATTATGGAAATCATCATGCATTGCTTCACTTTTTCGTAAACTTCATGGGCCCCCCTCCCCCAGGACCATCTTGAATCCCAGAGCCCCACTCCCCGGGATGCTAAAGGAGTGTCTTGTACCCAGGCACAAAGGGGAGTGCCTCTCCTTCTCTAATCTCCTGCTGAGGGATTGGGAGAGGCTGGGGGCAGCAGGGGAGTCTGCCGTACAGGCACTTATTTCCACTTCCTTTGGCTGGAGCATTGCCTGGCTGGGCTCCTTGTCCATTTAGAAGGAAATTCCTCTAACTGCTCCTCTACTGGGTTGAAAGGGGCAGGATGGAGGCCGTGCCAAGCGCCAGCAGAGAGGCCCTCTTGGTCTGCTGCTGCTGCTGCTGCTTCCAGAGGCCTCCTGTGGGAGGCTGGAGGCCAAATGCCCCTGGAGCTGGCACAGGGCTGAGCTGCAGCCAAGCAATTACTTCTGGACAGGAGACTTCGTCCTCAGTGCCAGCATCTCTGCAACAATATGCAGCTTTCAACCACACACTTTCAACAAACCTGCATCTAATGATCTGAGACGGTAAGTCACTGGCCTGCTCGACCTGATTCTGCTAAGTGCCACCTGCAGCTGCACAGCACCACTAGCAATAGCAAGCAAAGCCAGAGTGATTTCTTCTAGCTGGCCCCTTCCTCAGGAAGACCCAGCCAGGCAACTCTCAAGCAGCAAAGCCCAGCAGGAAGAGCAGGGCAATTGGGGACAGCAGGTCTCAGAATGTGCCCCAACTTCCGTGCCTCTGCACCCCTCTGCGTTCCCCAGTGAGTCCTTCCTTCTCATTCTGTGGCCAACAGATTTGAGTTTCCTCTTCAGCTTCTTGCCATCTAAAGAGCAGTCAGAGTTGCTCTCCTCTAGGACTGACTGGCTTGATCCTACCTTTGGGGCAGAGGATTGAGGGTGGCGTCAGTCGTACCAATTTTCAAAAACGGCAGTAGAGGTTACATGGAGAACTACAGACCATTTAGCCTTTTGTCCATTGTATGGAAAAATATGGAAATAAACATAATAGCTGGACATTCAGTGATGTAAGGAACTTAAGAGAGACTGGCAGCCACAAAACACGACTTCCACAAGAAAAGGTCCTGCCAGATGACCCTTCTGGGATTCTATGACAAGCTTTCGAGGTGGCTAGACAGAGGAGATGCGGTGGATGTGGTTTACCTGGATTTCAATAAGGCCTTTGAAAAGTGCCCCATGATATCCTAGTTTAGAACCTGAGGAGTTTTGGGATAGACCAAAGCACTGTCTGATGGATTAGGGCATGGTTGACGAACCAAATCAGAGGGTAACCATTAGTGGGGAATCATTGGGATGACAGCCAGTGACAAGCAGGGTCCCCCAGAACTCATTCACGGGGCCCATACTGTTTAATCTTTTAGTGGCAGGACAGAACAGGTTGTCGCTCAATATAGATAAGGGCAAGAAATTGCACTTGGGGCATAGGAATGGTGTCAAAAGTGCAGGTTAGGTGAGAAGAGGCTGGAGAGCGGCACTTGTGAAAGGGACCTCGGGGTGCTGGTTGACTGAAGGCAAAACATGAGCCAGTCATGTAATGCGGTGGTCAAGAGGGCGAATGCCACCCTTATTGGCATAGGCAGAAGTGTGACTTCTAGATCAAGAGAGGTATTACTACCACTCCATACGACTGTGGTGTGCCCGCAACTGGAGTATTGTACTCAGTTCTGGGCCCTCATTACAGAAAGGATATGGCCAGGTTGCTGTCAGTGCAGTGAAGGGCCACAAGGTTGGTTGCCGGTTTTCAGGGATGGGGTATGAGGCGAGACTGAGGGAACTGGGTCTCTTCAGCCTGGGGAAGAGGAGACTCAGAGGGGATGTGTTGGCGACATACAGGTCTGTGAGGGGGTGTCACACAGAGGTGGGGAGAGACCTGTTCTCCCAGGTCTCTGGGAGAAAGGAAGGCATGACAGAGCAAAGCTCAGGGAACCAATGCTCCATTTAGATACCAGGAAGCACTTCCTGACAGTTACGACCGCAAGGGTGAGAATGGGCTTCCATGAGAGGATGTTGAGGCCCCATCGGTGAGGGTGTTCAAAGACAGGCTGGACATGCACATGGTGGGCATATGAGCGGAGTTGGCTGGAACCAGTGGTCAGACTAGATGCCCATGGAGATCCCTTTTGACTCTCTCTGTTTCTATGTTTCTATTTCCAGTTAGAAGCAATTGTTAATCGTCCTGAACTTGTCATAAAGCAAAATAAGTGTGACATATTTTTGAAAGACTCTCTGGCAAATTTTTCAAATCTTTTGGACTTATGTAACACTTCATGATTTTCTGCATTTCTGCATGTATCAGCTTTGGTCTTTTTTTTTTTTCATTCTTTTGTGTATCCTCCCGGTATGATAGAAACTCCTGTTGACCACTGACATTTCCAGCGTTTACCAGTGCGATCTGACTGACTCCTTCACCCACAATGGATGATGCTCTGTCCCAACTTCTCTCACCTATCATGGGTGATTATTATCTAATCTGAAATGCAGACCGGTTCCACTGCCTCACAGAGCCACTTCCAATCAGGACCTGCAAGGCACCCCTCCCATTTGCATCCTGAAGGATCAACTCTGATCCTCGACTTCTTGTCTTTCCAAACGATAATAATATGTACTTGTCTCTGCCAGTCTAAGCGACCTTTTCCCAATATTGGCAGTGATCTCATCTGAAAGAGAAAGTTCAGTTAGGCAGCACATTCATTTGCATATCTCAAATTCATCCCAAGTATAATACCTTTAGTTTAGTCTACCAAGTACAGCTCGATCTGTACAAATCTCTTCTTCCTATCCATTTTCTTAACCTCTTTGCCAGTTTTGAAGAAAGACTTCTATAAAGCTCATTTAATTCTGAGGGCTGTGGTAACATAGGATCATTCCCATCTTCGGGTATCCGTGTTGGATGAGCTTCCTGTCGTCTTGGTGGTAATAGGCCCTCTTTTTGATGTCATACAGTACTTGTTGAAGTGGAAGAATTTGTTTTTCCTCTAAACACTTGTAATACCTAGCAGTAAAATCATCAGGGTCAGGTGCTTTATCTTTTTTTAATTTTCCAGTAGCATGCAATATCACTTGGATACTGATAGTACAATTACTATTTTCCTCTGCTCCCTGGGCAATTTCACAAGGCATGTTCTTCTACATACCCCTCTTCTCTCTTCTTCAGTCAGTATGTGTTTGGGGGGTGGGGGGAATGTGAATTGCACAGTGATCCCTTTTCAAAATAGGCTGTGCCATTCTCTTTCTTCACTGCTGTTATAGCTCTTCCTTCCAGTTCCTTCTTAACACTAAATATCTTCCAGGTTTACCTGCATGTTCAAAATGGTGTTGTTTTAAAAATCTCAGCTTCTTTGGAGCTGCTCTGTATCTGTCATGTCCAGCTGATTTCTTTATATTTTAAATTCAGTCAAAAGGTATTTGCACTGTTTTTGTTTTTGCTTTCTCCCAGCAATATATGGAACACAATCCCCAGAGAGGTCAGCTTGGCGCCGGCGTTTTTTGATTTTGGGCACCAGTCTAAGACATTTCTATTCAAACAGTATTTTAATTGTTAATGTTATTTATTGATTTTAAATTGCCGGGATGTCTCCACTAGTTTTATGTATTTTATGTATTATATATTGGTGTTTTTAATGATGCAAATCCACCCCAAGGCTCATGCGAAGGTGGGGGGCATGTCAGTTGTTTAAATAAAAACTCTGCGTACAATTTAAATAGGCAGGGTGACATTATGCAGCCTTGCCGACGTCCTCCCTCAATTATGTACCAATCAGTGGTTCCATGTCCAGATCTCACTGTTGCTTCTTGACTCACATATCAATTTCTCAAGAGATAAATAAGATGGTCCGGTACCGTACCTTTAAGAACTAGCCACAATTTGTTGTGATCCACACAATCAAAGGCTTTGGCATAGTCAATGAAGCAGAAGTGATGTTTTTCTGGAACTACCTGGCTTTCTCCATGATCCAGCATGTGTGGGCAATTTGATCTTTAGTTCCTCTCCCTCTTCGAAAGCCTGCCTGTGCTTCTGGTAGTTCTCGGTCTACATACTGCCGGACCCTGGCCTGTAGGATTTTGAGCATAACTTTGCTAGCATGTGAAATGAGTGTGATGGTGCTGAAGTTCGAACATTCGTTCGCATTGCCCTTTTTTGGGATCGGAATTTAAATTGACCTTTTCGAATCCTGTGGCCACTGTTGAGTTTTCTAAGTTTGCTGCCATATTGAGTGTAACACTGTGACTGCATCATGTTCGAGGATTTGGAATAGTTCAGCTGGAATACTGTCTCCTCCACTAGCTCTGTTGTTGCTCAGGCTTCCTAAGGCCCATTTGACTTCACAATTCTGGATGTCTGGCTCGGGCTCAGTGACCACCCCATCATGGATATCAGGGACCTTAAGCTTCTTCTTGTATAGTTCTTCTGTGTAATCTTGCCACCTCTTCTTAATCTCTTCTGCCTCTGTTAGGTCCCTGCCAGTTTTGTCCTTTACCATGCCCATCTTTGCATGAAATGTTCCCTTCATATCTCCAATTTTATTGAAGAGATCTCTGGTCCTCCTTATTCTTTGTTTTCTCCTATTTTTTTGAATTTTTGATTTAAGAAGGCACTCTTATACCTTCTAGCTATTCTCTAGAATTCTGCATTCAATTGGATGTATTCTCTTTCTCCTGTACCTTTTACTACCCTCCTTTCCTCAGCAATCTGTAAAGATTCCTCAGCCAGCCATTTTTCAGTCCTACTTTCTTTTTTTGGGTTGGGGTGGGATTAGTTGCTACGCTTTGAACAATGTTGCAAATCTCTGTCCTCATTTCTTCAGGCACAGTGAGCTCCTGGTGTAGTTTTTACTGACTGTATGGAGCTTCTCCATATTTGGCTGCAGAGCACATAGTCAATCTGATTTCTGTTTTGACCGTCTGGTGAAGTCCATGGGTAGGGTTGTTTCTTGGGTTGTTGGAAAAGAGTGTTTGCTATGACGATCGACTTCTCTTGCCAAATTTCTACCAGTCTGTGCCCTGCTTCGTATTGTAAACCATAGAAACATAGAAACATAGAAACAGAGCGAGTCAGAAGGGGCCTCCCGGGCAATCTAGTCTGACCTCCGGCACCAGCCGGCTCCGCTCATGACATGCCCACCATGTGCATGTCCAGCCTATCTTTGAACACCCTCACCGATGGCGCCTCAACGACCTCCCATAGAAGCCCATTCCACGCCCTCGGGGTCCTAACTGTCAGGAAGTGCTTCCTGGCATCCAAATTGAACCTTGGCTCCCTGAGCTTTGCTCCATTGGAGCGTGTCCATGGCCAAGCTTGCCTGTTATTCCGGCTATGTTTTCTTTTCCTATGTTAGCATTCCTATCCCCCATGATGATGTGGAACTTATTTTTGGGTGGTAATTCTAGAAGGTGTTGTAGGCCTTCAAAGAACGGGTCAACTTCAGTCTCTTCTGCACCATTTGCTGGGGCATAGACTTGGACTACTGTGATGTTGAGTGTTTCGCCTTGGATTCGAACTGAGATCATTCTGTCATTTTGGAGATTGTACCCCAGTACTGCTTTTCCTACGCTTTTATTGACTATGAAGGCTACTCCATTTCTTCTGCGGGATTCTTGCCCACAGTAGTATACTTGATGGTCACCAGAATGAAATTCTCCCATCCCTGTCCTTTTTAGTTCACTGATTACTCAGATGTTGGTGTCTAGCATTGTCCACTCTTTTTTAAAATTGTCCAGCTTGCCTTGATTCATGGATCTTGCATTCCAAGTTCCCATGCAGTACAGACCTTTCCCTCTTCGGACAGTCCATTCACCACCAGTTACATCCACAACTGAGTGTCCTTTCGGCTTAGACCCAGTCGCTTCACTCTTTGTTGCGCTACTAGTACTAGCCCTCTGCTCTTCCTCAGTAGCACATTGGACAGCTTCCAACCTGAGGGGCACATCTTCCGGTGTTGTATCTTATTGCATTTTGGTAATGTCTGTGGGGTTTTCATTCCAAGAATGTTGGAGGGGGTTGCCATTTCCTTCTCCAGTGGAGCAGTGTTTTTGAAAGCTCTCAGCTATGACCTGCCCTGCACAGCACAGCTCACAGCCCCATGGCGCTACGCATGCCTCTTCCCAACGTCATGGCAGTGATCCATGAATGGGTTGGAGACAGTACTCTTTTAATTTCAAGTTATGCTTCCTAGAGGATGGATCCTTAGTCCACAATGATGCCTCATTGTTTTGAAAAGGTAACCTTATATTCAAATTGGCCATTATCAGGAATTTATTATCTTCTGTACTGGAATGGATTGCTCTGTTATATTATTAGAAAAAGTAATTTGTTCCCCTTTTCTTCCATATCAATACACAGGGAATCCCTCAGTACGAGGCTCCAGTCCAGGTACTCGGGCATTTCCAGTGGAACTGGATCCTCCTCGGCAAACACAGGCTTGCAATCCAGTTGACCTGCTACGAATTTCTGACTCTGCACTGCATTACATTGAGCATGCACAGAGCGCATTTATTTTAGAGGAGCGTCCTGTGTGTTGTGCTGTTGTAATACCAAGCCTAAGGAGCAGCTCACACAGCCTCTTTGTGCTTCCATCTGATGGGACTCCTGGGCCATCCGCATTGCTAGACACTCATTATGCACTGTCTAAATGCCCCGCAGCTCTTCAGGAAAGCAGGAGGCACAGCCCTTCTTACCCCAAAGCTGAAGAAGCAGAGACTCAGAGGGCATCTTTGGCAACATGGAATTGTGTGAAGGGGGTCACTTGGCAGAGGGTCATGACCCCAGGTTATTGGACTCTGGGATAGGGGATGGGGTTCGACGGGAGGTGTTTTTGTGAAAACAGGCTCCTTCTAAATGAAAACACACAGATGAGGACAGGCAGCCATGAGGAATTTAGGAGAGGCATATCTGGAAGAGGCAGAGGAGAGAGCTCAGCTGTCTGTCTACTCCCCTCCATCGTGGTCTTTCCTCTGCTCTTCCAGCTTCACCCTTCCTGATGAGCCCCGAGCATCATATCCCTTCCGTGGGAAGAGTGCATTTGGGGGCAGACAGAGAGCTGGGGGCAGATTTTGGCATTGTGACCTAAGTGGGTTGCGCAGTTGGCCCTCTCTATCCAGAGAGGGGATGGCTTCTTTCTCTTGGTGACCTTGGATCTGGGTTGGGTCTCAGACCCCATGTCCTAAATCCTGAGCCCGCCAGCTGGTCCTAACAATGTCATAATGGAATGGTTCGAATGCCTGGGTGGCTGCCTAAGTATGTACGTCTGTGTGTGTGTATGTGTGCATGTGTGTTGGTGTGTGGAGATTCCCGTACTCAGATCCCTCTGAGGCTACTTTCCCCTTTTGAGTTTCAGGCAGGCAGTTCCCCTTTAGCCAGATTGCTAAAGTCGCTGATCAGGTGCCAAAATTCACCAAGGGAATCGTGGAAGCAACAGGGTGTGTTTTACACCAGCAATAACTAACCAAACAACCATCCAAGCAACCACACCAACAAAATTGGCAAAATTGTGATGGTCTGGTTTTGGAGAGGCATTTTTCCCATGCCTAGCCATGCATGTCGTGATATATGGCAGGTAGAAAAAATGGAAAATTCAAGCTCAATTCATGGTGCCAAAAGAGAGGGAGGGAGGGAGGGAAGGGAGAGAGACCCTCAAAGTGGCCAAATGTTTCCTGTTTGGGGAGCCCATTTCACAGCCCGTGGATGTGGGCAGCCAGAAACCCCAACGGGCAAAACACATAATAGAGCTTTCTATTAGGCCTCTGTCCCTTTAGGAGACTGAGCTCCCTGATTGCCTGAAGCGGCCACTGCATTTACTTGAAAAGTGAATCCTGTATGGAAATTGGTTCCCAAGGAAAGTGGCTTTGTGTACCACTCTTGTTGTTGTTGTTAGTCGTGAAGTCGTGTCCGACCCATCGCGACCCCATGGACAACATTCCTCCAGGCCCTCCTGTCCTCCAGCATTCCACGGAGTCCACTCAAGCTCACACCAACCGCCTCTGTGACTCCATCCAGCCACCTCATCCTCTGCCGTCCCCTTCTTCTTTTGCTATCTATTGTTCCCAGCATTAGGCTCTTCTCCAAGGAGTCCTTCCTTCTCATTAGGTGGCCAAAGTATTTGAGTTTCATCTTCACTATCTGACCTTCTAAAGAGCTGTCAGCGTTGATCTCCTCCAGGACTGACCATTTGATTGCCTTGCGGTCCAAGGGACTCGCAGGAGTCTCCTCCAGCACCACAACTCAAAGGCCTCAATCCTTTTGCGCTCGGCCTTCCTTATGGTCCAGCTTTCACAGCCATACATTGCAACTGGGAAAACCATAGCCTTGACTACACCCACTTTTGTTGGCAGGGTGATGTCTCTGCTTTTCAGTTTGCTATCTAGATTTGCCATAGCTTTCCTCCCCAGGAGCAAGTGTCTTTTAATTTCTTGGCTGCAGTCCCTGTCTGCGGTGATCTTGGAGCCCAGGAAAATAAAATCTGTCACTACCTCCATTTCTTCCCCATCTATTTGCCAGGAAGTGAGAGGACCAGATGCCATGATCTTAGTTTTCTTAATGTTGAGTTTCAAGCCCACTTTTGCGCTCTCCTCCTTCACCCGCATCAAGAGGCCCTTTAGTTCCTCTTCACTTTCTGCCATGAGAGTGGTATCATCTCCATATCTGAGGTTGTTGATATTTCTCCCAGCAATCTTGATTCCAACTGGCGATCCATCTAGCCCTGCCTTTCTCATGATGTGCTCTGCATATAAGTTAAATAGGCAGGGTGACAGTATACAGCCTTGCCAAACTCCTTTCTCAATTTTGAACCAATCAGTGGTTCCGCGTCCGGTTCTCACTGTTGCTTCTTGACCTGCATATAGGTTTCTCAAGAGACAAATAAGATGGTCTGGTACTCCCATCTCTTTAAGAACTTGCCACAATTTGTTGTGATCCACACAATCAAAGGCTTTAGCGTAGTTAATGAAGCAGAACTAGATGTTTTTCTGGAACTCCCTAGCTTTCTCCATGATCCAGCGTATGTTGGCAATTTGATCTCTAGTTCCTCTCCCTCTTCGAAATGCTGCCTGTACTTCTGGTAGTTCTCGGTCCACATCCTGCTGGAGCCTAGCTTGTAGGATTTTGAGCATCACTTTGCTAGCATGTGAAATGAGTGCAATGGTGCGGTAGTTTGAACATTCTTTGGCATTGCCCTTCGTGGGGATCGGAATGTAAACTGACGTTTTGCAATCCTGTGGCCACTGTTGAGTTTTCCAAATTTGCTCGCATAGTGATTGTAGCACTTTAACTGCATCGTCTTTCAGGATTTTGAATAGCTCAGCTGGAATGCTGTCACCTCCACTAGCTTTGTTGTTGCTCAGACTTCCTAAGGCCCATTTGACTTCACATTCCAGGATGTCTGGCTCGAGGTCAGTGACCACCCCATTGTGCTTATCAGGGATGTTAAGCTTCTTCTTGTATAGTTCTTCTGTGTAATCTTGCCACCTCTTCTTAATCTCTTCTGCCTCTGTTAGGTCCCTGCCATTTTGGTCCATTATCATGCCCATCTTCGCATGAAATGTTCCCTTCATATCTCCCATTTTCTTGAAGAGATCTCTGGTCCTCCCCATTCTATTGTTTTCTTCTATTTCTTTGCATTGTTCATTTAGGAAGGCATTCTTATCTCTTCTAGCTGTTCTCTGAAATTCTGCATTCAATTGTTTGCATCATTCTCTTTCTCCCTTGCCTTTTGCTTCCCTTCTTTCCTCAGCTATTTGTAAAGCATCCTCAGACAGCCATTTTGCTTTCTTGTATTTCTTTTTCTTTGGTATGGTTTTAGTTGCTACCTCTTGTACAATGTTGCGAACCTCCATCCATAGTTCTTCAAGCACTCTGTCTATCAGATCTAATTCCTTAAATCTATTTGTCACCTCTACTGTGTATTCTTCCGGGATATGATTTATGTCATACCTGAGTGGTCTAGTGGTTTTCCCTTCTTTCTTCAACTTAAGCCTAAATTTTGCCACCAGAAGCTCATGGTCTGAGCCATAGTCAGCTCCTGGTCTAGTTTTTACTGACTGTATAGAACTTCTCCATCTTTGGCTGCAGAGCACACAGTCAATCTGATTTCTGTGTTGACCATCTGGTGATGTCCATTTGTAGAGTCGTCTCTTGGGTAGTTGGAAAAGAGTGTTTGCTATGACCATTGTATTCTCATGACAAAATTCTTGCAGCCTGTGCCCTGCTTCATTTTGTACTCCAAGCTCAACTTGCCTGTTATTCCAGTTATCTTTTGGCTTCCTAATTTAGCATTCCAATCCCCCATGATGATAAGGACATCATTTTTTGGAGTTAATTCTAGCAGGTGTTGTAGGCCTTCATAGAACCGGTCAACTTCAGCCTCTTCAGCACCAGTGGTTGGGGCATAGACTTGGACTATTGTGATGTTGAATGGTTTGCCTTGGATTCGAACTGAGATCATTCCGTCATTTTGGAGATTGTATCCCAGTACTGCTTTCCCTACTCTTTTATTGACTATGAAGGCTACTCCATTTCTTCTGAGGGATTCCTGCCCGCAGTAGTATACCTGATGGTCATCTAAACTAAATTCACCCATGCCTGTCCATTTCAATTCACTGATTCCTAAGATGTCGATGTTCAGTCTTGTCATCTCTTTTTTGACCACATCCAACTTACCTTGATTCATGGATCTGACATTCCAGGTTCCTATGGAGTAAAGATCTTTGCAGCATCAGACTTTCCTTTCACCTCCAGATACATCAGCAACTGAGTGTGCTTTCGGTTTTGACCCAGTCGCTTCATTCTTTCTGGTGCTACTAGTACTAGCCCTCAGCTCTTCCCCAGTAGCATATTGGACACCTTCTGACCTGAGGGGCTCATCTTCGGGTGTCATATCGTTTTGCCTATTGGTACTGTCCATGGGGTTTTCATGGCAAAGATACTGGAGTGGGTTGCCATTTCCTTCTCCAGTGAATCACGTTTTGTCAGAGCTCTTTGCTATGACGTGTCCGTCTTGCGTGACCCTGCACGGCATAGCTCATAGCTTCATTGAGCTACGCAAGCCCCTTCAACACGACAAGGCAGTAATCCATGAAGGAGGTATACCACTCTACTGCATGAGAAAAGCAAGCACTTTGCTGCCTCTCCTCATCGTTCTCTTCTGACATCAACAACCCTGCCAGGTAGGATTGGCCGAGAGTGAATGACCGGCGAACAGTCACACAGTGAACTTCAGGGATATTTGGGGATTTAGACCTGGGTCTTTCAGTTCCCATTCACCTTATTGCACACTCGACCCCATGGAGAGCTGCACAACAATCTCCCCTGCCCAGCAAGGACCATTCCAATTTGGCTTTAGATACGCCTATCCTCAAGGGCAAAAGGAGAAGGGGGTGGCAGAGGGTGAGATGGCTGGGTGCAGCCACTGATGTAGTGGGTATGAGCTTATGTGGAATCTGTGGGATGGAGGATGACAGGAAGGCCTGGAGGAACCTTTTCCATAGGATCATTTTGCGTTGGGTGTGACTTTGCAACTAACAACAGCAACAACATCCTGAACCTGGCTGACTCTTCTGGATAGAGAGTCATCTGGAAGGGGAACCGGTTGCCAGGAACGGGCAGTGGGCACAGCCAGATGGAGAGGAGATTTTTTTGCAAAAGGAAATAGGAGGGGAGGGAAAAGCAGAGATGGGAAGACCTTCCTGTTGAGTACCTCAGAGGCAGCTGGGACGGGACCAACGGAACAGTTCATCCATCAGGGAATTTTGATCTCGCTGCCCTTCTTGGCCATCCTTGCAGGAGCAACGTTCTGACAAAATCTCAGCCTGTCCCATCCCTCCAGCGGAAATTGGCCACCGAGGGAAAATCTGTCCAAACCATGATGATGGTGCAGCAGTTGGAGGCACAGGTGGCATGAGCTTGACCTGCAGGGGCAAGCTGAGCACCAGGAATGAAAAGGGAGAAAGCGAGGCAGGGGCCTTGCAGGGAGACGCCGCCTCACTGCAAGGCAACACTATTGATTGATTGATTGATTGATCTATCAATTTATATCCTGCTATTTTCCTCAAAGAGCTCAAGGCAGCTTACATCATTTGCCTCCTCCATCTGAAACCGACAACAAGAACCCTGTGATGTAGGCTGGGCTGAGAGTCTGTGACTGGCCCAAAGTCAGCCAGTTGGCTCCATGGCCACGTGGGGACTTGAACCCAGGTCGTCTGTGTCCCAATCCCATGCTCTTAACCACTTCTCCACACTGGCTCTCTTGTAGTGGCATGGATAGGAAACGGGGGATGCAGCAGGTCACATGTTGAAGGCCATTTGCAAAGCACATGAGGGAACGATCCCTTGGTCCTGCATGTTTCACTTGGGCCGCATGGTCACACTCTCTGTGTGCACCTCTCTTGAACATGGGAGTGAGGAAGTTTGTCAGGGAGCCGCAGAGGTGCTCCAGTCATGAAGTCAAATAATTATGAAAATCATCATGCACAGCTGCTCTTCTTGCTAAACCTCATGGCCCCCCCTCCCCCAGGACCACCCTGAAACCCTGAAGCAGCGCTGAGATGGCAGAGGAGTGTCTTGCACCCAGGCACAAAGTGGAGGGCGTCTCCTTTCCCGCTGGCCTGCTGTGGGATCAGGAGGGGCTTGGAGCAGTAGAGGAGTCTGCCATACAGTGACTTATTCTTTCTTCCTTCAGCTGGAGCCTTGCCTGGCCAAGCTCCTTTTCCGTTTAGAAGGAAATTTCTCTAACTGCTGCTCTACTGGGATGAAAGGGTCAGGATCGAGGCCTGCCAAGCGCCAGCAGAGTGGGACTTTGGGTCCTGCTTCTGCTCCCAGAGGCCTCCTGTGGGAGGCTGGAGACCAAGTGCCCCTGGAGCTGGCACAGGGCTGAGCTGCAGCCACGGAAATATTTCCGACCGGGAGACTTTGTCCTCAGTTCCAGCATCTCTGCAACTGAAGGCGCATTTCAACCACACACTTTCAATCAACCTGCCTCTAATGAACAGAATCAGTAAGTCACTGGCCTGCTGGACCTGTAACTACTAGACACCATGGGCAGCCACACAGTATGGCCAACGGTAGCAAGCAAAGCCAGAGTGATTTCTTCCTGCTGTCTTCTCTCTTCTGAAGACCCAGCCGATGAACTCACAGGCAGCAAGGCCAGCAGGGAGCCCAGGGCAATGGGGGGCAACAGGCCCCAGAACATGCCCCACCTTCCTTTCCACTGCACCCCTCTGCCTTCCAATCCCCATCAGTCAGACTGGCTGGCTTGCTCGGCTCCTGCCTGGGATGGGCACCTTGGCTGCAGGTGTCTTGTCTTGGGAAATGGACCTGGAGTAAGATGTGAATGAGGCCACAAGAATCCCACCTGAGGTTCTGCAGAAATCGGTGGGGCTCTGGGTTTGGGTTGGAGGAGGCTGAGCATGTAGAAGCCTGAGAAGCAGGACACAGCCTGAAAGGGCAGCGGAAGGATCCATGAGTAGGCATGGCTTGGTGAAACACCCTCTTCTTCTTTTTTTCTTTCAAGGATGTCATCAACAGATTACTGGAAGATCCTCTCCTTCCTGTTTGCCATCCAGGACATCAATCAGAATCCCAGCCTCCTGCCCAACCTCACCCTCGGCTACAGCATCTATGACACCCTTCACGACGTTAGACTGACGTCTGACGCAGCCATAGACCTGCTCTCGACCTCTCAGGCCCACGTTCCTAACTACAAGTGTGGCAGGCGAGATCATCTGCTGGCCGTCCTTGACGAATCTGACTCGGACAACTCCATGCAGCTTTCCCACATGCTGGGCCTCTTCAAAATCCCACAGGTGGGAGTCTTGGGAGAAGTGATATGAGTCGCTGAGTAGAGAAAGTGAAAGATTCCCAAATAATTGGGAAGCATGATCTTTGTCCTTGGACAGCTGACCATCCTACACAGTCCCATGATGAAAAGGTTTCAAAGCCGCAGGCCCCACAAGAGGCCCCCATCTGGTACTGTTAGGGCTGAGGATTAACCAAAGGTCTCTCTTGTGCCTTGTCGGACCGTGAGAGAGGAGGCAGCACAGCAAGTGACTGTCTGGAAAAGTCTTGGTGATGTGGGTTCCCAACCAATAGCCACACGTGGAGGATTCCTGCAGCAGAGCAGGCTTGGGCCAGGCATCCTTCTGATTCGCTTTGTTCCCATGCTAATACGTTTCTCATCGAGAGGGAGTCCTCCTCCATTCGAGACCAGCTGCCATCATGTGCAAGACTTCTATCTGTTCAGCTTTTTGGAAGGATTAGATGCAGAGAGCATATCAAAAATTTTATTTTTGACATTGCCATCTTAAACTGCGCTTCTCCTTCCAAAACAAGGTGATCTTGCTGCTCATATGTAATATGATCTTTCATATATTCTGACATCCTGTCAGAGCTTTTATTTGCCACTTTCTTTTGTCTCTTTTAAAGAAACCTGAATACTTGAGCCTTGTGGTTCAGTCCTCAGAAAAACATTGTTTTCTTAGTTTGGATGAGATAAAGAGCAAGGAATTCTGCAGTTCAGGGTCAAGCATCTCATGTGCATCCATCATAGTTTTGTTCAAGGGTAGGATAGACCCGCACATAATAGTCATGGACTGATCAGAGGGCAGTCTAGACAACTCGTGAGACCCCTTCTGACATGCACTATTTCTCTGTTTCTCTGTTTCTCTGTTTTCATTTCTTTCCCATCATCGAATGCAGAAGGGCAATTGTGACTCTGAGAGCCCAGGAAGGTGTCCATGGGATCTCTATTTGACTAACCCTACAAAACCTTTCCTCTCCCATTTATGGGGTCATGTCCTAGGACATGTATAACAGGTTGGAACAACTGGAGATATTCAACAGTTCAGGCTGCTCCTGCCCTCATTCTCTCAGTGTTTTAAACTTAGAATGATAAAACACTTCATTTTTCAGAAAATAATAAGCATTGCCAGAAAATAATATGCTTCATGCAGATAGTTAAAGGGTAAATGTTTTATGATAAACACCTTATTATTAGGAAAATTATCTGTATTGTTTTCTTTCAAATCATGTTTCATGCAGATAACATATGAGTAGATTGTTCCCATAAGGGAACAAGGGTGGGGGCAGGAGGGATAAATTAAAATTGTTTTATTGTTATTGTATTTTAATCATGTTGTTAGCCACCCCGAGGCTTTGTTTCGATGGGGCGGCCTACAAATGTTTTTATAAATAAATAAATAAATAACTAAGATGAGGAATTTTCATTTGGTGCTGAAATGAAGCAACCCATCAGACTTGCTCTTCCTTTCCCTCCCAGGTCACTTATGCTTTCACAGCTCAGGTCAGGGGAGAGAAAAGCCAGTCCCCTTCCTTGTACAGGATGCTCCCCGAAGAAGGCCTCCAGTACCCAGGGATCGTCAGGCTGCTGCTGCACTTCAGGTGGACGATGGTGGGGCTCTTCTCACTGGACACTGAGAATGGAGACAGGTTCATGAAGACCTTGAAACCGGAGCTGCTCAGGAATGGCATTTGCGTAGTTTTTTCTCACAGCTTCTCACAGCTGAAAGCAGGTACTTTTCCAGTCGGATGGCAGTCATGGAAGATTTTGGTAGACATCAATGTCTTCATTTCTTTTGAAGAGTTGATGTTCTTTTTCTTTGGAACGCAACTTGTTGAATTCCATATTCAAAGGTTCATGCAAACTGTAAATGGAAAAGTCTGGATCACCACAAGTATGAGCGACTTTACCTTGGCTTTAGCTAATACACATGCTGTAATTTTATTCCAGCACTTGTATGCATATTTTTCTTTCCTTCCCCCAAAAAGTAAAAGGACCAACTATGATGGATTTCTGAATTTGTATACAAGTATGGTTGCATTAGTGAAGACAACGTTCAAGTGTTTGTATTCAAAGCATGTGCTGTCAGTGAAAGAGTGGAGGAGATGCAGAGAGAAGGAGGAACCGGAGGGCCTCCCCCAAGTGGACAAGGAGCAAACACTCTCTCTGGACAGCTTCTTCTCTTACAGCACCGTCCAGGCCGTGGCCCGTGCCGTGCATGCGGCTCTTTCCTCCAGATCCAGGAGGAAGAACAAGGAAGGTGGAGGCAGGCGAGAGGCACACCGGGTTCCTCCATGGCAGGTATTCTCCCCAGTCACCATCTTCTTAGCTGTTATACTTACAATGCGAGAATGGAGGCGAGATCTTCCCAATGAAGGGGCAGCTGGAACACTCTCTGTTCTGGTACCTCTGTTGGTCCACTCTCCTGGCTTCCTAGGATTGAGCCCAGCTGCTCCTGGCTGGTAGATTTGCTTCAAGGCACACTGAGGCAACACGTGTGCATCCAAGTCCGAAGTATACGATGGGTATCCAGAAATGAAATCAGAGCCTTCCCCAGAATAGGAGTGACATTGAGCCACATTAAACTGGGAGCACCTCTTCGAACAAACTGGTGTGTGAAATGTGCCTCCTCAAATGCTGCTTCTTGCTCTGTTCCTCCAGCTCCACCCTTTCCTGAGAGACCCCCAGTTCCACAATCAGTCCATCGATGGGGTGTATTTGGATGAGAGCGGAGACTTGGCAGCCAACCTCGACCTTGTGAATTGGGTGAGACTTCCCAACAGGACTGCTGTAAGCGTTAAAATTGGGAGCCTAGAAAGGCGGGGCTTGCCTGGCCCCAAACTCACCCTCCACCGAGATCCCATTGTGTGGCCCCGATGGCAAGATCAGGTGAAGAAAACCATCTCTGTCATTCCATTCTTTTCTTTTCCCTTCCCTTTGCTAACATTTTGGCTAATCAGATGTGCAGCCAGTTAAGACATTAATACAAAGCATGAGAGGTTAAAGGGGACATTCCTTTGGAGGGATGTCCAGGTGCTCCAGTTTCACAGGCTGGGGTTCAGTAATGGAACATGCTGAAATCCCAGCCCTCCCCTCCAACCTTTCCAGCTCTGTCTCCCCATCCGCAGAATCAGCACCCCAAGCCTCCTCCCCTGACGCTCCTTCTCTCTCGCTCAGCCCCTGCCCCAGGCCAGGTGCGTGGAGAGCTGTCGCCCGGGATCCTTCAAGGTGGCTCGGGAAGGGGAGCCCCTGTGCTGCTATGACTGCGCTCCGTGTGCAGAAGGGAGCATCTCCACGGGGGAAGGTGGGTGAGTGCAGAAGAAAGGCAGTGCCCGGAAAGATCCGAGCCAGGGATGACCTTGCATTAGCCTTTGACTTCTCCGTCTATGCAGAAAATTCCCTCCCTTCTCGTCGGTGGTGCTTTTCAGCAAACCCTCCTCTCCCTCCAAAGTGCCCCTCATGAAATCTTGGCATGTGAAGCCACACGTGTTGTGAGTCATTCCCCTCCTCCTATACAAAAGGCAAGTCCCACTTCTGCGGCTCCCCCAAGGAGACCTGTGTCGCTTGCAGAGAAGGAACATTCTTCATATTTCAGAGCTTCTGTGGCCTCATCTGGAGAGCTGTTGGAGGACTTCTCCTCTTGCTGGCACTGAGGGGCTTTTCATCAGGGAGGATGCCGGGAAATGATAATGGACAGGGAGGATTATGCTAGGAATGGTCCTTGTGTTTTTTGGGGGCATGGAGTGCATCTGGCTGTTGTGAGTGGAGCTGGCTGGAGCTGGTCAGACTAGCTGGCCCAGGAGACACCTTCTGACTCATTCTCTTACTATGATCAGGAGTCACATATTCAAGTGAATGGTGGGAAGGAGGACCTTTGGGTCTGATGTTCAGCTGCACATGGTGGGCTGCAGTATATTTTGACATCAAAAAGGGAACGGGTGTGCTTTCACGGAATTCTAAAAAACTGGAGGTTCCAGTCACGTCCTATATTTTTCTAATGTTATGAAAAGAGGCATAAAATTTCTTTAAAAGGATGTGTTTTCATGTGTACTGATGCTGGAATCCCATAACATAAGTAATCCAGGATAACTCTATTCAGTTTCCTCATATCCTGCAAGTTTCCTTCAAGGAACTCCTAGTGGTTTCTGTAATTATCCTTCATTGCTCAGTGCTGTAGTCACAAGAACCCTGCGAGGTAGGTTGGGCTGAGAGTCTAAGTGTGGCCCACAGGCACCCAGTGACCCCCGTGTCTGAGTCAGAACTGGCATCTGGACTACCTTTGTACTGAACCAGGTTGGCTCCCAGTCAGGAAGGTGCTGCCAGGTGTGGAATTGCACCCACACCCCCTGGGGGAGCAGAACTCCCTCCACCAACTCAGAACCCCCCAACCCCCATCCTCATCCTCTTTCCTGCTCAGATGAGCTCTGTGCAGTAGACGTAGTTCAAAACTCATAGGACCTCCATGGAATACTTTGCAAAGAAGAGGCGACCCACTCCGAAGGTTTTCCGGGGCAGAAGGAGCCAAAGGTTTATCTGTTTATCTCATGGAGTGTTGATGGTCTCCACAAAGCAGAGCGGAGTAGGAAGGGATCCTGGTGCTGGAAAGTGCCTTGTTGGAGAGCTTGTGGCAGAAGATCGGCTGGATGGAGGCAGGGGATGCATTGATGGAATCCCCAAGGTGTGCAGCTGGAATGTTAGAAACCATTTCAGGAAGGGATCCCATGTGGCTTTCCTGCACTTGTGCTGGGTTCTCACCCCGCATCAAGCTCAATGAATCTTGAGGCACTGGGGTTCAGTCTGGACGTTTCGTCGCTGGGAGAGCAGCACCCCTTTCTCTTTCTTCCCTGACTCTCGATGGGAGGCTGTAGCATAGGAATTAGGGCTGGGATTAGTAATGGGGCTGGGGAGCCCCAGCAGAGAGGAGCAACCTTGCATTGAAACCCTCCGTTCAGGCAGGAGTGCACCGAGCTTGTCAGGAGAAGGCTGCTTGCATGGCCTGACCCGGGAATGCTTGTTGGGGGCCGTCTTCATCTCCTTGAACTTGCACAGCATATGCAGTTTCCCCTTGGCCTGAGCGCGCTTGCAAGAGCAAATCTGCAGCTGCAGGAAGCAAGGACGGGGCTGCGTGCCATGCACAACCCTGATGGGCAACCCAGGAGTCAGAGAGGGACTGTGCAAATCGAGTCAGACTCTGCAGGGCATCTATTTCAACCATTCCTGGCCTTTTACCACAGAAGTCGGAGCACCAATGCAGGGAAATGCAGTTCTCCATGTGGGTTTGTGGTGGGGCAGTGGATAATCGCGGGATCTGTCCACCACACTACACAGCCTTTCTGAACCTCCAGCCATGGATGTGTCCCCCACACTTCATCCTGGGATGTTCACCCCGTGCAAGGGATGGAATCCCGGTCAGGGTCAGACATTTTCCGGCGTGTGAATTGATTCATGATTGCAAGGAAATACAGATGGCCACACATCCTAGTCCGCTTGCCAATGTGCCTTCGAGGCTGTGGGCTGCCTTCACAATACATCTGAGGCACTTTGCTGAATTCGGAGAATGAGGGGGCCCTGCAAGCCTCGCTTGGCAGGAAAGCACTCTGGGTTGCCTATCACAAAACAGTCATGCGCCTTCCAGTACTACTACAATTAATAACACTACTAGTAATAAGAGAAACAACAAAAATAATGAATAAAATGTGAAGAGCAGAGACGGGAACAGAAGTCCACGTGCTGTTTCTCTTGCTTTCAACAGATGCAGAGCATTGCCTGAAGTGTCCGGAAGATCACCATCCAAACGAGGCCCGGGATCACTGCAGGCCAAAGGTCATCAGCTTCCTGTCCTACAAAGAACATTTGGGGTCCTTCCTCACTGGCTTGGCCCTACTCTTCTCCATCGCCACAGGAGGCATCTTGGGGATCTTCAGAAAATTCCAGGAGACTCCAGTAATCAAGGCCAACAACCGAGACCTCTCCTACATTCTGCTTGTCTCCCTCCTTCTTTGCTTTGTGTCCGCTTTCCTCTTCATTGGCCAGCCAAGAAGCATCACCTGTCTCCTGCGACAAGCAGCCTTCAGCATCATCTTCTCAGTAGCCATCTCTTCCCTCCTGGCCAAAACCGTCACTGTGGTGCTGGCCTTCCTGGCCACAAAGCCAGGCAACAGGGCCAGGAACTGGCTGGGGAGGAGTTTGGCCAACTCCATTGTCATCTGCTGCTCCAGTGTCCAAGTGGTCCTCTCCACCATCTGGCTGGGGACTGCTCCCCCCTTCCCTGACTCTGACATGCACTCCCTGGCTGGGCAGATCGTCCTGCAGTGCAACGAAGGCTCTGTGGCCATGTTCTACGCTGCCCTCGGCTACATGGGCTTCCTGGCTGCCGTCTGCTTCACGGTGGCCTTCCTGGCCAGGAAGCTGCCCGGGGCCTTCAATGAGGCCAAGCTGATCACCTTCAGCATGCTGGTCTTCTGCAGTGTCTGGGTGTCCTTCGTGCCCACCTACCTGAGCACCAAGGGGAAGTACATGGTGGCTGTCCAGGTCTTCTCCATCTTGGCCTCCAGCGCTGGGCTGCTGGGCTGCATCTTCCTGCCCAAGTGCTTCATCATTCTATGGAGGCCTGACCTGAATAGCAAGGAGCATCTCATCATGAAAAGCAAAGCATAAAGTGCTGTCTGCTTTGTTCATCAAGAGCTCAAAACTCCAACTTTTCTGAACAAGCCAGCAATCCATTTTGGGCACATGGACAGCATCAGATTAAACCAACTGGGGAAAAAATCATCCTTTGCATTTTTTGGTATTTGGGAAAAATAAATCTCCATTTCATACCTGGGGAAGCAGCACGCGAGGAGTCTTCCCTTGTTAACTTCCTTAGCGAAGCATCATGCTCTGTCTGTTTTTGTTTCTATGAATAGTTTTTGTTTTCAGTCTTTCACATTTTCATTCTATATTTTGAAGTGCGAGCTGACAAATAACATTTGCCCAGAGCTTGACAGGGTGCTGCCAATGCAGCATGGAAATCCCTCCAGGTCCTTTTCCACGGTGGGGATCTTGGTGGGTGAGAGGGTTCCTTGGAGAATATCCTTCCAGCAGTGCAGATTCCTTCCCTTCCCAGCCTGCACTGCGCTTGCTCCCTGGCATGTGCTCACATACCAGCTTTGCTGAAGGAGCGCCCCAGTAGAAGATTCCTGCCAGAGCTGTGGGGAGGCCTCCAAGACTGCTCTTGAGAGAAGGTGGAGAAAGAGTCAGAGCAGGGAATGTCTTTCTGCACCAGGGGAAGGGTGAAGAGGTCGTTTCCCATCTCTGAGTGTTCCAGCGTCACTCAGAGACAGCAGGGACACTCAGGGAAGAGGTTGCTCTGTTTGGAGTAGAAGTTCAGCCAGACTCCTCCTGTATGAGCAACCTTGGTCTTGCTTCCAGCTTAGATGATCTCTGGGAATGTAGCCGCACGGCTGGGGTGGCAGCATCCGCTCCTGCCCGGTGATTCCCAAGCAATATGGGAAGCAAGTGGCCCACTGAACTCAGTGCACCATTTCCAAAATCCCCTCATATTTGGGAGACCAGGAGTCCATGTACTTGGGGGTCCCTCTGCCCCTCACAGTGCACACTTGAAGGAGTGCAGCAGTCGAAAATTGACCCCAGGTGGGAGAAGAAACATGGCGTCGGAACGACACAGACGTGATTGATGATCCTCCATTCATCACGCTGGTAATGCCCGATCGTGGGCCGCGGAGCCCAATCTAAGCTCTGTAGGAGCTAGACAGATTGCTTGGCAAATCCCCCACAAGATGTGGAATGGCAATTCCACATTTAGTGAGACGGATTCAAGCTTTTTCTGCCGGATGTATAACAAAGAGAGCGCAGCTCTTCATCAGTTCTTAAATTTTGTGTCTGTGATGTGGAATTGAATAATAGAGGATTTTTTCCATCATTGGATGGCTGCCAAGAAGATCCAGTGGCCATCTTTCCCTTTGTTCTAAAGGCATTTGGACATCTGCCAAGCTCATCTACTGACATGGAGGATTTACAGTTATCATTTTTTGCAATACCATCTTCTTTAATATCTGCTCAGATCTCTCAACAGGCGATAATTAAGCGTCAGAAAACTATTTTAGAGCGACTTGATTCTCTTTTGGTTGAACAGAAAGTTGGCTTTGACAAAGTAAATACCACTATTAATCTTGCTTTATGCAAACAACATGCATCTGAACAGAATATTCAAAACATTCAACAAGTAGAAGGAAAATTTGAATCTGGAGAGCTAAAAAATCTAATTGTTGTGTCTGATGAGTTGAAGGAAAAGACAGTCTGGTTACATCTCAAGACGCATGCTTTATTGCAACAATGACGAAGCCAGCTGACATGGAACCTGGGTGTTATCTCAATGAAAAACATTTTAGCTGACAAGTTGGAAGAAGAAGGGGGATTTGAAAATGGAATGAAAACAGCTCTAACAGATTTGCGTTGCTTTTTAGGAAGAGACAATTTAATTGAGCATTGGAAAAAGATCTTTTTATGTGGCCGCAATTGAAATCTCCATTAAGAACTATAGAGAGAACTGGTGAGGGATAAAAAGTACAAACATGGCAGAGATGTAAAGGAAGGATAGTAATCTATTTCTTTCTGTTTAAAATATAAGCAGATAAAAAGATGATTCATATAGCTTGATATACTCACATGTGATGTAGAAAGGCTAGACTAGTATGGTTGATAAAGTAGTTCCAATTTAGCTTAATGAAATGCTGTGTAAAAGACATCGTTGTTAAATGGAGGTGTTTGATTGTACTTTTAGTAAGCTGCTGTTGTTGACTATATATGTTAAAGACTAAACAGTTCGGCTTTTATATGGTATTAACCATGTTTGATTAAATGATGTTTAAATGAAATGAAATACCAATAATCAAAGGAAAATGTTAAAAAAGATTTTATAGGTATTATTTACTGTCAAGTAGAATACGTAAGAAAATTGTAGAGATGTTAAATGCGTATTTCTGATGTCTACATGTAACTGTGGTAGTGAACAAGCTATTTATATAATGGCTAATAGAAAATTATAAAGATCTTGAATTGTCCAGAAATGTTTAGGTTAAATGCTTTATTGAAGAAGAAAGAAAGTATTGTAATTTTATTTTATCTGAAAATACTTCCCTTTGATACTAAGAGAAACAGGATTTTGTAAGAAATGATAAATGTGACAATTTGGAGAAAGAGGAGGAAGATGACGACTTCTACTTAAATTATATCATCATCATCATCATCATCATCATCATCATCATCTTCTTCTTCTTCTTCTTCTTCTTCTTGTCTGGGGAAATGGGACTTGGTTTTGATCTAATAATCTTCTTAAGCTATTATAAATAGATTCTAGCAGGATCCAAAAATGTTTAAAAATATGTGGTGAGAGGCAGATCCAGTAAATCCGCTGTGTGTGGAGATTGTTGTTTTATTAGTTTCAGTTTAAAAAAAAACTTTACTAAAATCTACTTAAAAAGAAAAAAGAAAATTGACCCCAGGGGGAGAACATGGGGCATGCAGAGAGAGCACAATGGGGAGGAATCGTGTGTTTATGCCTCAGATATTCTCTGCCTTTTCTCCTCTTGCGAACACCCAAAGTTGCTTACAAGTTTTTCCTCCATTCCTTACCCAGTGAGGGAGGTGAGCTCAAAGGGAGTGACTGGCCAAGCATCTGCCAGGAGCTTTGAGGATGGGGGGGGGGGGCTGGAACTGGGCCACCCTGCCTCCCACTTGGCACTCGCCCCACCAGGCCCCCCTGCCTCCCAGAAGACACTCCAGTCTCCCTCAGGTCTTGCCACCACAGTTCAGCCGTTCAACTAATGGGGAATTTTATTCTTTGCTTTTCAGCATTACAGAAAGCAGGTGGGGTATCTCTGCTTCACGACCTGGGAAGCATCGCAGGTGGAGCCTCCCTTTTCCCTCAATCCAGGAACAGCGTTGGGAATCAGCGCACCAGACACCCAAGTTGGGGGACAAGAGTCGTGTATAGAAAGGATAAAAATAGAGGTTTGTGAGCATCCAATTTGAAAGGATGAACGAGTGTAGAAGAGGGGAAGGGATGGGAAGGGCAGCTAAACAGCCATCACAGCTCAGGGCAAGTGGCCAGCCAGGAGCACGTGGCTCCCAGGGCTGATCAGCCCCTTGGACAGGAAGCAGGGGACCCCCATCCCAGCCTCAGCTCTCCATACAGAGCTTCGAGCTCCCAGGTGCTTTTCTGCAATATGAGAAACGGAGAGGTGCTTCATGATTCTCCAGGCACACAGGGATGCTCCTTTCGTTGCAGAGAGAAAACGAAGCATCACATGACAAAGACCCCAGCACTAGAAACAAAGGATTCAGCCGGTCTTCAAATCATTCCCCATTGAACCAGCATTGTGAAACCTGGCACCCAAGAGAAGCCATGAGATGGTCCCAGAAGGTGTGTGTGTCAGTGTGTGTTTGTGTGTGTGTGGAGGGGAAGTACAGGGAATTGAGACCAGCTGAGGACACAGGTCTGGTCTCCTCCTGTCCACTCAAGGGACTTCTGTTGGAAGTCCACTTGGTCAGGCATGGAAGACACAGTGTTCAGACAATCAAGCTCCCATGCTGGACTCGTCATGTGTCATGTGCCTCCCTTGTTCCCATGTCAACTCTGTAATCAACCATAATTACTCGGCTATTATGGCAACTTGGCTCAGCAGTTTCTCATATTTTCCTTACTCAGGAACACATTATCTGATGAAATATCCCTATTCTTACCCTAATAAACAACTCCACTCCTGTGTGCTTGACTTAAAATCTAGAAGTTACTCTGTATATGACCTGGAAGTTTGTAGTTTTTGCTGGGAGTTTGCCCTTTGGGAGAAAGATTGTGTGAGGTGGAGGATTGGCATGTGATGCCCCTGGGATGGTGCATGTCGGGTGAGAGCTTTGAGAGGCTTGACCGGTGAGGGTGGATATTTCGTGCACATGGGAGAGAGAGTGAAGTTAATGTGGAGAGGGATGCAGCCACTGAACCTTTCCAGAAGGAAACAAAAATGAGAAGAAAGTGGGGTGACCTTGCTTGCTATGAACAGATGGTGATGCGAGAAAACACCTGCGGTCCATCCCTTGTTTCGTTTGGCCAGCCTGACTCAGGGGGATCCTCTGGCAGGAAGTTATCAACTTCTGATGAATGTGATGGGGCACACACAGAGCATCTGAGCATGTGCAAAGCACAAAGCATCTTTGGGAGTTAGATCTGCTCTGCCTCCAGCCACAGGAGGAGGTGGGCATGGACTGGCACTCAATAGGAATCTTGGTCTGCCTGAAAAATGGAGGGTTTGTGCCAAAGAGACACGGCAGTTGAAGAACAGGGAGGGAGAACCTCTGAGAGTTCAGTGCTTATGTTGCCTCATGGAGAAGGTCCATATGGAGGGAGGATTGATTCAAAGCAGAAGCCCCTTTCAGCACGCTCAGTGAGGGGTTGGGGCAATTGCTTTTAAGGAAGGGAACTCTTCTAAAAGCAATGCTGTGCGCACACACCAATGATTGTGTCACCCAGCAGAGAATTTTCAGGTACCTGATCTTCTTAATACGTCCTCATTTGTTAAATTCTCCCAACATGCAATGCGTTATATCTCACCAAGGCAATGTTGCCGAAACAAGTTTCTCTTCTGGGTAAATTTTCTTGCAAACTTCCTGGTCTCACTCACAATGAGCACAGGAATGGGACTAAACAATCTGCAGGTCCTTGTAATGTCCACAGGGAACAAGCTGCAAACACGCACATATGTCGGGACACAGCAGTTGCATGGCCTATCTGGCCCTTCACATCTTGTTCAGTCCCACATCTTCAACCGTAATACCGCCACACTAGCAAGACTGCTACACAAATCATGGCACTCAGCCGCTTGCTGTGTCCGGGGTGCTATCAGGGACACAGCCAACCTGCGTCTCCTTGGCCTCGGCTTCCCTCGTTCCTCAGCCCACTTTCTGCTGCCTCGGCCCACGTCTCGCCTCCCTGCTGCTCCACAGCATTTGCACGTAGGCCAAAGCCACTGGCAAACCCCACCCATGCCTGTCCAGTGTTTAGTTCACTGCTTCCTAAGATGTCGATGTTCAGTCTTGTCATCTCTTGTTTGACCACATCCAGCTTGCCTTGATTCATGGATCTTACATTCCAGGTTCCTGTGGAGTAAAGATCTTTGCAGCATCTGACTCTCCTGTCACCACCGGATACATTGGCAACTGAGTGTCCTTTTGGCTTTGACCCAGTCGCTTCATACTTTCTGGCACTACTAGTGCTAGCCCTCCGCTCTTCTCCAGAAGCATATTGGATGGAAACGGAGGTCCTTCTGGTGGGTGGGTCAGGCCTCGGAATGGGGAACCTGACCCTTGTCTTAAATGGGTTTGCACTCCCTCTGAGAGACAGGGTCTGCAGCCTGGGAGTGCTCCTCAACCCAGAGCTGACTTGGGAAGCTCAAGTGTCAGCAGTGGTGAGGAGCGCTTTCCACCAGCTTCAGCTGATCCATCAGCTGGGTCCCTTCCTGGAGTACGACTGCTTGGCGACAGTGACCCATGCGCTGGTGACTTCCTGATTAGATTTCTGCAACACGCTCTATGTGTGGCTGCCCTTGAAGACGGTCCAGATACTTCAGATGGTGCAAAGCAGAGCTGCCTGGTTGCTGACCGGGACTGGATGTTGTTCTCATATCACCCCAGTTCTCCGTCAGCTTCACTGGCTCCCTATTGAAGTCCGGGCCCTATTCAAGGTGTTGGTTAGTAACTATAAAGCAATTAACGGCTTGGGTCCTACTACCTAAAGGAGCGTCTGCAAAAATACATGCCCTCCCGCCCCTCACGATCAGCGGCAGATGCCCTCCTCCGGGAACCCTCCGTGAGAGAGATAAGGAGGGGGAGCACTTGGAGGAGGGCTTTCTCTGCGGTGGCACCCCACTTATGGAATGCGCTCCCCAGAGAGGTTCCCTGGCATTGCTGTTATTTGCTTTTCGGCGCCAGGCGAAGACCTTTTTATTTAAAAGTCATTTTAATTATTAGATTGAATTCATTTATACTAATTGTATTTTTGTAACTATTCTATTCTGTTTCTGGACATGGGCCATTTTTTATACAGTTTTAACTAGCTTACATTGTTTTAAGAATGTTGTTAGCCGCCCCAAGGCTTGTTTGTAATGGGGGCAGCATATAAATATGTAAATAAATAAATAAAATAAATATTGAACACCTTCTGATCTGAGCGTCTCATCAACAAGCTTCAAATCTTTTTGCCTGTTGGTACTGTCCATGGTGTTTTCATGGCAAGGGTTCTCTCATGGGTAGCCATTTCCTTCTCCTTTGGACCACGTTTTGTCAGAGCTCTCTGCTATGGCTTGTCCATCTTGGGTGGCCCTGCACGGCACAGCTCATAGCTTCATGGTGCTACCCCAGCCCCTTCAGCACATCAAGGGGTTCATCCATGACTGGGTCAGACACAGTACTCCATGAATTTCAAGTTATGCTTCCTAGAGGATGGATGCTTAGTCCAAAAAAAGGCATCACTGTTTTCAAAATGCAGCCATATGTGTGTGTGTGTGTGTGTGTGTGTGTGTGTGTGTGTGTGTGTGTGAGAACATTGCTAGGAATGTCTTTGCTTCAGCACTGGAAAGGATTGCTCATTGTATTCATGGAAGAAACAATTTACCTAATTATTTATTTAGAATATTTCTATGCCACCCCATTCGCAAAAAGCCTCCGGGCACTTACAAAATAAAAGAACAAACATATAATTAACCTTAAAAATCCAGAAACATCACAGCAGAAGCATAAAAACCTAATAAATACAATTAACAATTAAAATAAATTTTAAATAAAAAGGTCTTGGCCTGGCACCGAAAAACAGATAACGATGGAGCCAGGCTGGCCTCTCTGGGGAGCGCATTCCATAGGTTGGGCGCCACCGCAGAGAAAGCCCTCCTCTAGGTGCTCACCCTCCTAATGTCCTTCATATGGGCCTCCCGGAGAAGGGTCTCGTCTGATGATCTCAGGGGGCGGGAGGCCATATATGGACGCAGGCGCTCCTTTAGATAACCAGGTCGCAAGCCGCTGAGGGCTTTATAGGCGATAACCAACACCTTGAATTAAGCCCGGACTTCAATGGGAAGCCAGTGATGCTGACGGAGGCCTGGGGTTATATGAGAGCAACGTCCAGTCCCTGTCAGCAACCTGGAAGCTCTGTTTTGCACCATCAGAAGTATCTGGACTGTTTTCAATAGCAGCCCCACATAGAGTGCATTAGAGAAATTTAATCGTGAAGTTACGAAGGAATGTGTCACTGATGCCAGGTGATCGTTCTCCAGGTGGGGATGCCGCTGATGGATCAGCCGAAGATGAAGCAAAGCACTCCTCGCCACCACTGTCACCTGAGCCTCTAACGACAAAGCTGGGTCGAGGAGCACTCCCAAGCTGCGAGCCTGTCGCTCAGAGGGAGTGCAACCCCATTCAGGACTAGGTCCAGTTCCCCTACCCCGACACACCTACCGACAGGACCTCCGTCTTGTCTGGATTGAGCTTCATTTTATTGGCCCTTATCCATCCCATCACCTCAGCCAGGCACCGGTTCAGCACAGCCACAGCCTCACCTGGATTGGCTGAAAACAAGAGGTAGAGCTAGGTATCATCAATTTATTCCCCCTTTCTTCCAGATATATGCACAAGAAATGCCTCACTATGAGGGTCTAGTCTAGCTACTGCTGCATTTCCACTGGTACTGGATCCTCCTTGGCAAACCAAGGGTTGCAATCCAGTCGACCTGCCATGAGTTTCCGACTCTGCAGTGGATTCCACTGAGCATGCACAGAGCGCATTTCTTTTAGAAGAGCATCCTCTGTGTCGTGCTGTTCCTCAGCATCAAGCCTAAGTAGCAGCTCACTGGGCATCCAAAGTGTATTTCTGCTTCCATCTGACGGGGCTCCTGGGCCGTCTGCATTCCTAGACGCTCAATATGCACTGTTTTAATGCCCTGCAGCTCTTCAGCGAAGGAGGAGGCACAGCCCTTCTTGCTCCATAGCCGAAGAAGAGGAGTCTCTTCTGGCAACATGCAGTCATTTGAAGGGGTCAAATGGCAGAGGGTCCTGAGCTTTTCCCCTGCGGGAAGGGAAGGATGTTGTCCAGTGGGACAGAGCTCAAGGAACTGGCTTTCAGGTTGGATTCCAGGAAGCACTTCCTGATGGTTGGGACTCTAGGATATGGGATGGGCTTCCCTGGGAGGTATTTCTGTGAAACCAGGCTCCATCCTAACGAAAACACACAGAGGAAGACAGGCAGCCGTGAGGAATTAGGGAGAGGCCCGTCTGGAAGTGGCAGTGGAGAGAGCTCAGGTGTCTGTCTTCTCCCCTACATCCTGCTCTTTCCCTGCTCTTCCAGTTTCACCCTTTCCTGAGAGCCCCGAGCGTCATAACCCTTCCATGGGCAGAGTGCACTTGGGGGAGGGCAGAGAGCTGGGAGCAGATGTTGGCCTTGTGACCTAAGTGGGTTGGCAGTCGGTCTTGGCAGTTCAGAGAGTTGATGGCTCCCTTTTCTTGCTGACCTGGGATCTGGGCTTGGCCTGAGACTCGATGCCCTGAATCCTGAGCCTGCCAACTGGTCCTTCCAATGTCTCAATGGAATGGTTGGAACACCTGGGTGTATGTGTGTGTGTGTGTGTGTGTGTGTGTGCGGAGATTCCCCTTCCCAGCTCCCTCTGAGGCTACTTTCCCCCTTTGAGTTGCAGGCAGTCAGTTCCCTTTTAGCCAGATTGCCAAATGTCGCTGGTCAGGTCCCAACATTCACCAAGGGAATCGTGGAAGCAGCAGGGTGTGTTTTACACCACCAACAACCAACCAACCAACCATCCAAACAAAAAAATTTGCAAAATGGTGATTGTCTGGTTTTGGCCAGGCTTTCTTCACATACCTTCACGATGGATGTTATGACATACGGCAGGCAGAAAAGAAAGCAAAATTCAAGCTCGATAGTTGCTGGCAAAACGGGAGGGAGGGAGGGAGAGAGACCCTCAGAGTAGCCAAATGTTTCCTGTTCGGGAAGCCCATTTCACAGCCGACTGATGTGGGCAGTCAAAAAGGCCAACGGGCAAAACACATAATCGAGCTTTCTATCAGGCACCTGTCGCTTTAAGAGACTGAGCTCCCGGCTTGCCTGATGCAGCCACTACATTTACCTGCAAAGTTAATCCTGTGTTAAAAGAGGATTAATTTTGTGAGAGGTGTCCACCCTTCACTGACTGCAAAGTTCTCTAGATAGTTTTGCTCATCTAAAACTCTTCCAAAGTGTGCCTATTCCTCCCTCAGCCTCAACCGTGTGGCAATGCATGTGACTCAACCCGATGAAACACTCTGCTTATGTTTTGGAACTCTGTGGTTGGGTGTACCTGTCCTCTGCAGTGCTGGTCATGATAGCTCATCTCTGCAGCGTGATTTATCCTGGGAGATCTCCCCAAGGAAACTATTCAGGCTTGCAACAGAGAGGTCCCATTCATATCCAGCTTGCCATCTCATGAGCTGTGAAACCCAGATTCCCAAACACGACTATTTGCAGAAATTGCCGTTTGGAGAACGGGTGCCCAAGCAAAGCTCCCCCTCTCAATTATCTGCCTCTTCTCTACAGGAACAGGCTCGACGTCATTCCCACCAACTGCCTTTTCTCTCCCCGAGTCCTCCATCCAAAAAACCCCCACTGTGGCAGGGCAGCTCCGAAATGGGTAAGAAAAGGTGGCCAAGCACAGGGGGAGCCTGAGCTAGAGACCTTCCTGGGGTCACAATGCATCCCTGGAGGCAACATCTCAGGAGCACATGGCGAGCAGGAAGCCCAGGAGATCCTCAGGCACACAAACACACCCTGCCCTCCGCTGCACCCCATGGGGAGCTCCTTGGGGCCACCCGCTGGCCCAGTGCGAGCAACAGGAGGCGCTCCACAGTACCTGCCGCGGCGTCTGGGATGTGAACTTCTCTCCTGGCTCCTCACGATGGCTGCCAGAGGTCAGGGCTCCATTTCTGCACATCACGGGGTCCAGTCCAGAGCAGACCCCTGACTCCTGCCCTGCAATCTCTGCACAGCCGCCTTGATGTGGCACGAAGTCTGAAAACATGACAGTGGGCAGGCCATTTTCGGGCAGTCTGGATGCCCAACTGGGCAATGTCTGCATTCAGAGGTGTTTTCCGCTGAATTTTGCAGTAGGGTCTTCTCTGAACATCGTTACCATCATTGTCCATACGATAATGAGCATCACATCCCACTTTTATCCTGACCTTTTCGATGCATGAGCAAAGCAGGCACTTTTCTCGTTAGAGTTCTCTTCCTGAGACAAAAACAACCCTGCAAGGTAGAATAGACCGAGTGTGAATGACCAGCCAAAACTGATGCAGTGAGCTTCAGGGATGTGTGGGGATTTGGACCTGGATCTCTCAGTACCCATTCACCTTGCTGCACACTCGATCCCGTGCAGAGATGCACAACAATCTCCCCTTCCTTGTCTTGTCCAGCAAGAACCGTTCCAATTTGGCTTTAAATTTGCCAATCCTCAATTTTGAGGGCAAAAGGAGAAGGGGCGGCAGAGGGTGAGGTGGATGGATGGAGCCACTGAAGCAGTGGGCATGAGCTTAGGTGGACTCTGCGGGATGGTGGACGACAGGAAGGCCTGGAGGAATGTTTTCCATGGGGTCGTGATGGGTTGGATGTGACTTTGCAACCAACAACAGCAACAACATCCACAACCTGCTTCAATATCCTGGATAGACAGACAGGAAACACGCTGTCCCAGCACACAAACAGGAAGGGGAACCAGATGCCAGGAATCTGCAGTGGGCACAGCGGGAAGGAAAGGATGCACTTTTTCCAAGGGAAATGGGGGGAGGGGGGAGGAAAGAGGAGAGAGGGAAAGACCCTCCTGCCGAGTCCCTCAGAGGCAGCTGGGATGGGACGGATGGAACCGTTCCTCCATCACGAAGCTATCCTCTTGCTGCCCTTCTTGGCCATCCCTGCAGGAGCAGTGTTTTGGCAAAATCTCAGCCTGTCCCATCCCAGGAGCTGAAGCCGGGCACCGCAGGGAAATCCGTTGGCACCATGATGATGGTGTAGCACATGGAGGTAAAGGTGGCATGAGCATAAACTCCAGGGAGGAAGCTGAGCACACCAGGAATGAGAAGGGAGAAAGTGAGGCAGGGGCTTTGCAGGGCCAAGTTGCCTCACTGCAAGGCAACACTTGTACTTGAGGGATCGAAAACGGGGGATGCAGCAGGTCACACGTTGAAGGCCAGTTGCAAAGCACACGAGGGAAAGATCCCTTGCTCCTGCTTGCTTCACTTGGGCCACATCAGCACATTCTCAGAGCGTGCCTCTCCTGCACATGGCAGTGAGGAAGGTTGGCATGCAGCCACAGAGGTGCTCCAGCCAGGAGGCCTTGTAATTATGGAAATTATGCATTGCTGCTCTGCTTCCTAAACCTCATGGACCCCCTTCCCCACGGCCACCTTGAACCCCCGAGGCCCCCCTGAGATGGCACATGCGTGTCTTGCATCCTGGCACAAAGGGGAGGGCACCTTCTTCCCTTCTGTCCTGCTCAGGGATCGGGAGAGGCTGGTAGCAGCAGGAGAGTGTGCCATGCAAGCACGTATTCTCACTTCCTTCGGCTGGAGCCTTGCCTGGCCAGGCTCCTTGTACATTTAGAAGGAAATTCCTCCAACTGCTCCTCTACTGGGCTGAAAGGGGCAGGATGGAGGCCGTGCAAAGCGCCGGCACAGTGGCCCTCTTGGTCCTGCTGCTGCTCCTCCTCCCAGAGGCCTCCTGTGGGAGGCTGGGTGCCAAATGCCCCTGGAGCTGGCACAGGGCAGAGCTGCAGCCACAAATTTTTTTCCGGCTGGGAGACTTCGTCGTCAGTGCCAGCATCTCTGCAACAAAAGGCGACTTTCGACCACACACTTTCAACAAACCTGCAACTAATGCACTGAGACGGTAAGTCACTGGCCTGCTGGGCCTGTTACTGCTAAGTGCCACCTGCAGCTGCACAGCACCGCTAGCGCTAGCAAGCAACGCCAGAGTGATTTTGTCAAGCTGGTGCCTTCCTCAAAAAGACGCAGTTGGGCAAATCAAAAGCAGCAAAGCCCAGCGTGAAGAGCAGGGCAATGGAGAGGGGGCAGCAGGTCCCTAAACTTGCCCCACCTTCCGTGCCTCTGCACCCCTCTGCCTTCCACAGTGAGTCCTTCCTTCTCTTTCCGTAGCCAGCATATTTGAGCTTCCTCTTCAGTATCTTGCCATCACAAGAGCAGTCAGAGTTGCTCTCCTCTAGGACTGACTGGATTGATCCTACCTTTGGGGCATAGGATTGAGGGTGGCGTCAGTGGTCCCAATTTTCAAAAACGATAGTAGAAGGGACATGGGGAATTACACAAAATTTAGCCTTATGTCCATTGTAGGGAAAAATATGGAAAGGCACATAATAGCTAGAGATTCCATGATGTAAGAAACTTAAGAGAGGCTGGCAGCCACACAACACGGCTTCCACAAGAAAAGGTCCTGCCAGACAACCCTTGTGGGATTCTACAACAAGCTTTCGAAGTGGCGAGACGGAGGGGATGCGGTAAAGGTCGTTTACCTGGATTTCAGCAAGGCATTTGAAAAGTGCCCCATGATATCCTGGTGGAGAAACTGAGGAGTTTTGGGATAGAGCAAAGCACTGTCCGATGGATTAGGGCATGGTTGACCCACCGAATCAGAAGGTAACCATTAGTGGGGAAACACTGGGATGGTGGCCAGTGACAAGCGGGGTCCCCTAGGACGCATTCCCGGGGCCCATACTGTTTACTCTTTTAGTGGCAGGAGAGAACAGGTTTTCACTCAATACAGATAAGGGCAAGAAATTGCACTTGGGGCATAAAAATGGTGTCATAAGTAAAGGTTAGGTGAGAAGAGGCTGGAGAGCAGCACTTGTGAAAGGGACCTTGGGGGGGGGGGTGGTTGACTGCAGGCTAAACTTGAGTCAGCCATGTGATGCGGTGGCCAAGAGGGCAAACGCCACCCTTATTGGCATAGGCAGAAGTGTGACTTCTAGATCAAGAGAGGGATTTCGGCCACTCCATACGACTCTGGTGCGCCCACAACTGGAGTATTGTACTCAGTTCTGGGCCCCTCATTGCAGAAAGGATATGGCCAGGTTGGAGTCAATGCAGCATAGGGCCACAAGGTTGGTTGCCGGTTTTCAGGGCTGGTGTATGAGGCGAGACTGAGGGAACTGGGTCTGTTCAGCCTGGAGAAGAGGAGACTCAGAGGGCATGTCTTGGCGACATGCAGGTATGTGAGGGGATGTCACTTGGATTAAGGGAGAGACCTGTTCTCCCAGGTCTCTGGGTGAAAGAAAGGCATGACAGATCAAAGCTCAGGGAACCAATGGTCCATTTAGATAGCAGGAAGCACTTCCTGACAGTTATGACCCTGAGGGTGAGAATGGGCTTCCATGAGAGGATGTTGAGGCCCCATTGGTGAGGGTGTTCAAAGACAGGCTGGACATGCACATGATGGGAACATGATGAGCGGAGATGGCTGGAACCAGGGGTCAGACTAGATGACCTGGAATACCCCTTATGACTCGCACTGTTTCTATGTTTCTATTTCCAGTTAGAAGCAATTGTTAATCGTCCTGAACTTGTGATAAAGCAAAATAAGTGTGACATATTTTTGAAAGACTCTGGCAAATTTTTCAAATCTTTGGACTTACGTAACACTTCATGATTTTCTGCATTTCTGCATGTATCAGTTTTGGCCTTTTTTTTTTCATTCTTTTCCGTATCCTCCCTGTATGATAGAAAGTCCTGTCAACCTCTTACATTTCCAGCGTTTACCAGTGCGATCTGACTGACTCCACCCACAATGGATGATGCTCTGTCCTAACTTCTCTCACCTATCATGGGTGATTATTATCCAATCTTAAATGCGGACCGGTTCCACTGCCTCACAGAGCCACTTCCAATCAGGATCTGCAAGGCACCCCTCCCATTTGCATCCTGTAGGATCAAATCTGATCCTCGACTTCTTGTCTTACCAAATAATAATAATATGTACTCGTCTCTGCAAGTCTAAGCGACCTTTTCCCAATATTGGCAGTGATCATCTGAAAGAGAAAGTTCAGTTAGGCAGCACATTCATTTGTATAGCTCAAATTCATCCCAATGACAATGCCTTCAGTTTAGTCTACCAAATACAGCTCGATCTCTACAAATCTCTTCTTCCTATGCATTTTCTTAATCTCTCTGCCAATTTTGAAGTAAGACTTCTATTATGCTCATTTAATACTGAGGGCTATGGTAACATGGGATTATTCCCATCTTCAGGTATCCATGTTTGATGAGCTTCCTGTCATCTTGGAGGTATTAGGCACTCTTCTTTGATTTCATACATTACTTGTGAAATTGGAAGAATTTGTTTTTCCTCTAAACACTTGTAATAGCTAGCAGTAAAATCATCGGGGCAGGTGCTTTCTCTTTTTTTAATTTTCCAGTAGCATGCAATATCACTTGGATACTGTTAGTACAATTCACTATTTTCCTCTGCTCCATGGTGAATTTCGCAAGGCATGTTCTTCTACATACCCTCTTCCCTCTTCTGGAGTCAGCATGTGTTTGGGGGGTGGGGGGAATGTGAATTGCAGAGTGATGCCTTTCCAAAATAGGCTGTGCCATTCTCTTTCTTCAATCCTGTTACAGCTCTTCCTTCTAGTTCTTTCTTAACACTAAATATCTTCTAGGTTTACTTGCATGTTCAAAATGGTATTGTTTTAAAAATCTCAGCTTCTCTGGAGCTGCTCTGTATCTGTCATGTCCAGCTAATTTCTTTATAGTTTACATTCAGTCAAAAGGTATTTGCACTGTTTTTGTTTTTGCTTTCTCCCAGCAATATATGGAACACGGTCCCCAGAGAGGTCCACTTGGTGCCGTCGTTATTTACCTTTCGGCGCCAGGCTAAGAAATTTCTATTCAAACAGTATTTTAATTGTTAGTGGTATTTATTGATTTTAAATTGCAGAGATGTCTCCACCAGTTTTATGAATTTTATGTATTTATATATTGGTGTTTTTTATGATTCGAATCCACCCCAAGGCTCATGCGAAGGGGGTGGCATATCAGTTGTTTCAATAAAAACTCTGCGTATAATTAAAATAGGCAGGGTGACAGTATGCAGCCTTGCCAACGTCCTTCCTCAATATGAACCAATCAGTGGTTCCATGTCCAGATCTCACTGTTGCTTCTTGACTCACACATCAATTTCTCAAGAGATAAATAAGATGGTCCGGTACCATCCCTTTAAGAACTTGCCACAATTTGTTGTGATCCACACAATCAAAGGCTTTAGCATAGTCAATGAAGCAGAAGTAGATGTTTTTCTGAAACTACCTGGCATTCTCCATGATTCAGCGTCTGTTGGCAATTTGATCTCTAGTTCCTCTGCCTCTTCGAAATCCTGCCTGTACTTCTGGTAGTTCTCGGTCCACATACTGCCGGAGCCGAGCCTATAGGATTTGGAGCATCACTTTGCTAGCATGTGAAATGAGCGTGATGGTGCAGAAGTTCGAAAATTCCTTCGCATTGCCCTTTTTTGGGATTGGAATTTAAACTGACCTTTTGCAATCCTGGGGCCACTGTTGAGTTTTCCAAATTTGCTGGCGTATTGAGTGTAACACTGTGACTGCATCGTCTTCTAGGATTTGGAATAGTTCAGCTGGAATACTGTCTCCTCCACTAGCTCTGTTGTTGCTCAGGCTTCCTAAGGCCCATTTGACTTCACAATCCTGGATGTCTGGTTTGGGCTCAGTGACCACCCCGTCATGGTTATCAGGGACGTTAAGCTTCTTCTTGTATAGTTCTTCTGTGTAATCTTGCCAGCTCTTCTTCATCTCTTCTGCCTCTGTTTGGTCCCTGCCATTTTGGTCCTTTATTATGCCCATCTTTGCATGAAATGTTCCCTTCATATCTCCAATTTTATTGAAGAGATCTCTGGTCCTCCCTATTCTTTGTTTTCTTCTATTTTGTTGAATTTTAGATTTAAGAAGGCACTCTTATATCTTCTAGCTATTCTCTGGAATTCTGCATTCAATTGGGTGTATTATTGTCTTTCTTCTGTACCTTTTACTACCCTCCTTTCCTCAGCAATTTGTAAAGTTTCCTCAGCCAGCCATTTTTCTGTCCTACTTTCTTTTTTGGGGGTGGGGTGGGGTTAGTTGCTTCCTCTTGTGCAATGTTGCAAGTCTCTGTGCTCAGTTCTTCAGGCACAGTGAGATGCTGGTGTAGTTTTTACTGACTGTATGGAGCTTCTCCATCTTTGGCTGATGAGCACATAGTCAATCTGATTTCTGTTTTGACCGTCTGGTGAAGTCCATGTGTAGGGTTGTCTCTTGGGTTGTTGGAAAAGAGCGTTTGCTATGGCCATCGACTTCTCTTGACAAAATTCTACCATTCTGTGCCCTGCTTCGTATTGTAAACCATGGCCAAACTGCCTGTTATTCCGGCTATCTTTTCTTTGCCTAAGTCAGCATTCCTATCCCTCATGATGATGTGGACCTCATTTTTGGGTGGTAATTCTAGAAGGTGTTGTAGGCCGTCAAAGAACCGGTCAACTTCAGTCTCTTCTGCACCATTTGCTGGGGCATTGACTTGGACTACTGTGATGTTGAATGCTTCGCCTTGGATTCGAACTGAGATCATTCTGTCATTTTGGAGATTGTGTCCTAGTACTGCTTTTCCTACTCTTTTATTGACTATGAAGGCTACTCCATTTCTTCTGAGGGATTCTTGCCCACAGTAGTATACCTGATGGTAATGTGAACTAAATTCACCCATCGCTGTCTGTTTTAATTCGCTGGTTACTGATATGTCGATGTTTAGCCCTGTCCTCCATTGTTTGAAATTGTCTGCCTTGCCTTGATTCATGGATCTTGCATTCCAAGTTCCATTGCAGTATAGCTCTTTCCAGCTTCGGACTGTCCATTCACCACCAGATACATCCACAACTGAGTTTCCTTTCGGCTTAGACCCAGTCGCTTCACTCGTTCTTGCGCTACTAGTACTAGCCCTCTGCTCTTCCGCAGTAGCACATTGGACGCCTTCCAACCTGAGGGGCACATCTTCCGGCATCGTATCATATTGCATTTTGGTACTGTCCGTGGTGTTTTCATTGCAAGGATGGACTGCGTTGCCATTTCCTTCTCCACTGGAGCAGATATTTTGAGAGCTCTCAGCTCTGACCTGCCTGCACAGCACAGCTCATAGCCCCATGGCGCTACGCATGCCCCTTCCCAATGTCATGGCAGTGATCCATGAATGGGTCGGAGACTGTACTCAGTTAATTTCAAGTTATGCTTCCTAGAGGGTGGATCCTTAGTCCACAACGAAGCCTCATTGATTTGAAAAGGCAACCAAATATTAAAATTGGGCAATACCAGGAATTTATTTTCTTCTGTACTGGAACGGATTGCTCTGTTATATTATTAGAAAAAGCAATTTGTTCCCCTTCTCTTTCATATCAATACACAGGGGATCCCTCCGTACGAGGGTCCAGTCCAGGTACTAGTGCATTTCCAGTGAAACTAGATCCTCCTCGGCAAACACAGACTTGCAATCCAGTTGACCTGCTACAAATTTCTGACTCTGCACTGGATTACATTGACCATGCACAGAGCGCATTTCTTTTAAAGGAGCGTCCTCTGTGTCTTGCGGTTGCTCAGCATCAACCATAAGTAGCAGTTCACACAGCATCTTTCTGCTTCCATCTGACGGGACTCCTGGGCCATCCGCATTGCTAGATGCTCATTATGCACTGTCTCAATGCCCCGCAGCTCTTCAGGGAAGGAGGCGCTGCCTTCTTGCTCCAAAGCCAAAGAAGCAGAGACTCAGAGGGCATCTTCCGGCAACATGGAGTCGTGTGAAGGGGGTCACGTGGCAGAGGGTCATGACCGCAGGATATTGGACTCTGGGATATGGGATGGGCTTCCATGGGAAGTGTTTTGTGAAAACAGGCTCCTTCTAAACGAAAACACACAGATGAAGACAGGCAGCTGTGAGGAATTCGGGAGAGGAATATCTGGAAGAGGCAGAGGAGAGAGCTCAACTGTCTGTCTACTCCCCTCCATCGTGGTCTTTCCTCTGCTCTTCCAGCTTCACCCTTCCTGATGAGCACCGAGCATCATATCCCTTCCATGGGAAGAGTGCACTTGGGGGAGGGCAGAGAGCTGGGGTCAGATTTTGGCATTGTGACCTAAGTGGGTTGCGCAGCTGGTCCTCTCTGTCCAGAGAGGGGATGGCTTCTTTCTCTTGTTGACCTGGGATCTGGGTTGGGTCTCAGACCCCATGTCCTAAATCCTGAGCTTGCCAGCTGGTCCTGCCAATGTCATAATGGAATGGTTGGAATGCCTGGGTGGGTGCCTATGTATGTACGTCTGTGTGTGTGTGTGTGTGTTGATGTGTGGAGATTCCCATACTCAGATCCCTCTGAGGCTACTTTCCCCATTTGAGTATCAGGCAGTCAGTTCCCCTTTAGCCAGATTGCTGAAGTCACTGATCAGGTGCCAAAATTCACACGGGGGAATTGTGGAAGCAGCAGGGTGTGTCTAACACCACCAATAACTAACCAACCAACCAACCAACCAACAAAATTGGCAAAATCGTGATGGTCTGGTTTTGGTCAGGCTTTTTTCCCATGCCTAGCCATGCATGTCGTGATATATGGCAGGTAGAAAAAATGGAAAATTCAAGCTCGATTGATGGTGCAAAAAGAGAGGGAGGGATGGAGGGAGGGAGAGAGACCCTCACAGTGGCCAAATGTTTCCTGTTTGGGGAGCCCATTTCACTGCCCGTGGATGTGGGCAGCCAGAAACCCCAATGGCCAAATCACATAATAGAGCTTTCTATTAGGCGTCTGTCCCTTTAGGAGACTGAGCTCCCTGATTGCCTGAAGCGGCCACTACGTTCACTTGAAAAGTTAAATCTTTGTGGATAGAGGTTCCCATGCAAAGTGACTTTGTGTACCACTCTACTGCATGAGAAAAGCAAGCACTTTGCTGCCTCTCCTCATCGTTCTCTTCCTGACATGAACAACCCTGCCAGGTAGGATTGGCCGAGAGCGAATGACTGGCGAAACGTCATGCAGTGAACTTCAGGGATATTTGGGGATTTGGACCTGGGTCTCTCAGTTCCCATTCACCTTATTGCACATTCGACCCCATGGAGAGATGCTCAACAATCTCCCCTGCCCAGCAAGGACCATTGCAATTTGGTTTTCGATACGCCTATCCTCAAGGGCTGAGAAAGGAGTTCGGCAAGGCTGTATACTGTCACCCTGCCTATTCAACTTATATGCAGAGCACATCATGAGAAAGGCAGGGCTAGATGAATCACCAGTTGGAATCAAGATTGCTGGGAGAAATATCAACAACCTCAGATATGCAGATGATACCACTCTCATGGCAGAAAGTGAAGAGGAACTAAAGAGCCTCTTGATGCGGGTGAAGGAGGAGAGTGCAAAAGTTGGCTTGAAACTCAACATTAAGAAAACTAAGATCATGGCATCCAGTCCTCTCACTTCCTGGCAAATAGATGGGGAAGAAATGGAGGTAGTGACAGATTTTGTTTTCCTGGGCTCCAAGATCACCGCAGACGGGGACTGCAGCCAAGAAATTAAAAGACGCTTGCTCCTGGGGAGGAAAGCTATGGCAAATCTGGACAGCATACTAAAAAGCAGAGACATCACCCTGCCAACAAAAGTGCGTATAGTCAAGGCTATGGTTTTCCCAGTTGCAATGTATGGCTGTGAAAGCTGGACCATAAGGAAGGCTGAGCGCAAAAGGATTGAGGCCTTTGAGTTGTGGTGCTGGAGAAGACTCCTGCGAGTCCCTTGGACCACAAGGCGATCAAACCGGTCAGTCCTAGAGGAGATCAACCCTGACTGCTCTTTAGAAGGCCAGATAGTGAAGATGAAACTCAAATACTTTGGCCACCTAATGAGAAGGAAGGACTCCCTGGAGAAGAGTCTAATGCTGGGAACAATAGATGGCAAAAGAAGAAGGGACGGCAGAGGATGAGGTGGCTAGATGGAGTCACTGAGGCGGTTGGTGCGAGCTTGAGTGGACTCCGGGGGATGGTGGAGGACAGGAGGGCCTGGAGGAATGTTGTCCATGGGGTCGCGATGGGTCGGACTCGACTTCGCGACTAACAACAACAACAATCCTCAAGGGCAAAAGGAGAAGGGGGCAGCAGAGGGTGAGATGACTGGGTGCAGCCACTGATGCAGTGAGTTTGAGCTTAGGTGGACTCTGTGGGATGGAGGACCACAGGAAGGCCTTGAGCAATGTTTTCCATAGGATCATGTTGAGTTGGGTGTGACTTTGCAACTAACAACAGCAACAACATCCACAACCTGGCTGACTCTCCTGGATAGTCATCTCGAAGGGGAACCGGATGCCTGGAATGGGCAGAGGGCACAGCCAGATGGAGAGATTTTCTTTGCAAAAGGAAAGAGGAAGGGAGGGGAAAGGACAGATGGGAAGACCCTCCTGTTGAGTCCCTCAGAGGCAGCTGGGATGGGACCGAAGGAACAGTTCATCCATCAGGGAATTTCCATCTCGCTGCCCTTCTTGGCCATCCCTTCAGAAGCAAAGTTCTGACAAAATCTCTGCATATCCCATCCCTGGAGCGGAAGTTGGCCACTGAGGGAAAATCTGTCAGAACCGTGATGATGGTGCAGCACTTGGAGGCACAGGTGGCGTGAGCATGAACTCCAGGGAGCAAGCTGAGCACACATGGAATGAAAAGGGAGAAAGCGAGGCAGGGGCTTCGCAGGGCGAGGCCGCCTCATTGCAAGGCAACACTATTTATTTATTTATTTATTTAGTCATCGATTTATATCCTGCCATTTTCCTCAACGGGCTCAAGGCAGCTTACATCATTCGCCTCCTCCATCTTATATCGACAACAACAACCCTGTGTTGTAGGTTCGGCTGAGAGTCTGTGACTGGCCCAAAGTCACCCAGTGGGCTCCATGGTCGAGAGGGGATTCGAACCCAGGTCGTCTGAGTCCTCGCCCCCTGCCCTTAACCACTACACTACCCTGGCTCTCTTGCGGTAGGAGGGATAGCAAACGGGGGATGCAGCAGGTCACATGTTGAAGGCCATTTGCAAAGCACATGAGGGAACGACCCCTCGGTCCTGCATGTTTTACATGGGCCGCATGGTCACACTCGCTGAGTGTATCTCTCTTGCACATGGCAGTGAGGAAGGTTGTCAGGGAGCCGCAGAGGTGCTCTAGCCATAAAGTCAAATAATTATGGAAATCATCATGCATTGCTGCTCTTCTTGCTAAACCTCATGGGCCCCCCATGGGTTCCGCCAGGACCACCCTGAACCCCCGAGGCACCGCTGAGATGGCAGAGGAGTGTGTTGCACCCAGGCACAAAGTGGAGGGCATCGCCTTCCCTGCTGTCCTGCTCAGGGATCAGGAGGGGCTTGGAGCACTAGAGGAGTCTGCCGTACAGGCACTTATTCTCACTTCATTCAGCTGGAACCTTGCCTGGCCAAGCTCCTTGTCCATTTAGAAGGAAATTCCTCTTACTGCTCCTCTACTGGGCTGAAAGGGGCTAGATGGAGGCCATGCCAAGCGCTGGCAGAGTGGCCCTCTTGGTCCTGCTGCTGCTGCTGCTCCCAGAGGCCTCCTGTGGTGGGCTGGAGGCCAGGTGCCCCTGGAGCTGGCACAGGGCTGAGCTGCAGCCGAGCAATTATTTCCGGCCAGGAGACTTTGTCCTCAGTGCCAGCTTCTCTGCCACAGAAGGCTACTTTAAACCACACAATTTCAATCAACCTGCCTGTAATGAACAGAATCAGTAAGTCACTGGCCTGCTGGACCTGTAACTACTAGACACCATGGGCAGCCACACAGCATGGCTAACGGTAGTGAGCAAAGCCAGAGTGATTTCTTCCTGCTGTCTTCTCGCTCCTGAAGACCCAGCTGTTGAATTCACGGGCAGCAGGGCCAGCAGGGAGCCCAGGGAAATGGGGGGCAACAGGCCCCAGAACATGCCCCACCTTCCTTCCCACTGCACCCCTCTGCATTCATATTCCCATCAGTCGGAATGGCTGCCTTGCAGGGCTCCTGCCTTGGATGGGCACCTTTGCTGCAGGTGTCTTGTCTTGGGAGATGGACTTGGAGTAAGATGTGAATGAGGCCGTAGGAATCCCACCTGGGCTTCTGCAGAAATCGGTGGGGCTCTGGGTTTGGGTTGCAGGAGGCTGAGCATGTAGAAGCCTGAGAAGCAGGACTCAGCCAGAAAGGGCACCGGAAGGATCCATGAGCAGGGATGGCTCGGTGAAACACCCTCTTCTTCTTTTTTTCTTCCAAGGATGTCATCAACAGATTACTGGAAGTTCCTCTCCTTCCTGTTTGCCATTCAGGAGGTCAACCAGAATCCCAGCCTCTTGCCCAACCTCACCCTTGGCTACAGCATCTATGACAGCCTTCACGATGTTAGACTGACGTCCGACGCAGCCATAGACCTGCTCTCGACCGCTCAGGCCCACGTTCCCAACTACAAGTGTAGCAGGCGAGATCATCTGCTGGCCGTCCTTGAAGAATCTGACTCGGACAACTCCATGCAGCTTTCCAACATGCTGGGCCTCTTCAAAATCCCACAGGTGGGAGGCTTGGGAGAAGTGATATGAGTTGCTCAGTAGAGAAATTGAAAGATTCCCAAATCCTTGGCAAGCATGATCTTTGTCCCAGGACAGCGGACCATCCTACACAGTCCCATGATGAAAGGGTTCAAAGCCGCAGGCCCCACACCTGGCCCCCATCTCGTACTGTTAGTGCTGAGGATAAACCAAAGGTCCCTCTTGTGCCTTGTCTGACTGTGAGAGAGGAGGCAGCACAGCAACTGACTGTCTGGGAAAGACTCGGTGCTGTGGGTGGCCAACCAATAGCCACACGTGGAGGATTCGTGCTGCAGAGCAGTATGGGGCCAGGGGTCCTTCTGATTCACTTTGTTCCCACGCTAATATGTTTCTCATCGAGAGGGAGTCCACCTCCCCTCGAGACTAGCTGCCCTGGCCATAAGGTGCAGGGCTTCCATATGTTCAGCTTTTTGGAAGGATTAGATGCAGAGAGCACATCAAAAATTTTATTTTTGGACATTGCTATCTTTTAACTACAATTCTCGTATCAAAACAAGGTGATCTTGCTGATCGTATGTAGAATGATCTTTATATATTCTGACATCCTGTCAGAGGCTTGTATTTGCCACTTTCTTTTGTCTCTTTGAACGAAGCCTGAATACTTGAGCCTTGTGGTTCAGTCCTCAGGAAAAAATTGTTTCCTTAGTTTGGATGAGATACAGAGCAAATAATTCTGCACTTCAGGGTCAAGCATCTCATGTGCATCCATCATAGTTTTGTTCAAGGGCAGGATAGACCCACACATGATAGGCATGTACTGAACGGGGGGCAGTCTAGATGACTCGTGAGACCCTTTCTGACATGCTCTATTTCACTGTTTCTCTGTTTTTTTTCTTTCCCATCATCGAATGCAGAAGGGCAAGAGTGACTCTCAGAGCCCAGGAAGGTGTCCATGGGATCTCTGCTTGACTAACCCTACAAAACCTTTCCTCTCCCATTTATGGGATGATGTCTTGGGACATGTATAGCAGGGTGGGACAACTGGAGATACTCAGCAATTCAGGCTGCTCCTGCCCTCATTCTCTCAGTGTTTTAAATTAGAATGATAAAACACTTCATTTTTCAGAAAATAATAAGCTTTGCCAGAAAATAATATGCTTCATGCAGATAGTTAAAGGGTAAATGTGTTATAATAAACACTTTATTATTAGGAAAATTATCAGTATTGTTTTCTTTCAAATCATGTTTCATGCAGATAACATATGAGTGGTTTGTTCCCATAAGGGAACAAGGGGGGGAGGGATAAATTAAAATTGTTTTATTGTTATTGTATTTTAATCATGTTGTTAGCCGCCCCGAGGCTTTGTTGCGATGGGGCGGCCAATAAATGTTTAAATAAATAAATAAATAAATAAGATGAGGAAATTTGATTTGGTATTGAAATGTAGCAATCCCTCAGCCTCTCTCTCCCTTTCCCTCCCAGGTCACTTATGCTTTCACCGCTCAGGTCAGGAGAGAAAAAAGCCAGTCCCCTACCTTGTACAGGATGCTCCCCGAAGAAGGCCTCCAGTACCCAGGGATTGTCATGCTGCTGCTGCACTTCAGGTGGACGATGGTGGGTCTCTTCTCACTGGACACTGAGAATGGAGACAGGTTCATGAGGACCTTGAAGCCGGAGCTCCTCAGGAATGGCATTTGCGTGGTTTTTTCACAAAGCGTCTCACAAATGAAATCGGGTTATGTACAAGTCGAGTGGCAATCATGGAAGATTGTGGTAGAAATCAATGTCTTCATTTATCTTGAAGAGTTGTTTTTCACCTTCTATGGAATACAATTTTTCGAATCACTTATTCAAAGGTTCATGCAACCTGTTAATGGAAAAGTCTGGATCTCCACAACCATGTGCGACTTTACCTTGGCTTTAGCTTATGCAGATAGTGTACTTGTATTCCCGCACTTGTATGCATATTTTTCCTTCCTTCACCCAAAAATGAAAATGACCAACTATGATGATTTTCCAAATTTGTATTCAAGTATGGTTGGGTTTGTGAAGAAAGCTTTCAAATGTTCGTATTCAAAGCATGTTCTGTCAGTGAAAGAGTGGATGAGATGCAGAGAGGAGGAGGAAACTGAAGGCCTCCCCGAAGTGGACAAGGAGCAAGCACTGTCTCTGGACAGTTTCTTCTCTTACAGCACCGTCCAGGCCGTGGCCAGGGCCATGCATGCGGCTCTTTCCTCCAGATCCAGGAGGAAGAACAAGGAACGTGGAGGCAGGCCAGAGGCACACCAGCTGCATCCATGGCAGGTATTCTCCCCACTCACCATCTTCTTAGCTGTTATACTTACAATGTGAGAATGGAGGCGAGATCTTCCCAATGAAGGGGCAGCTGGAACACTCTCTGTTCTGGTCCCTCCGTTGGTCCCCTCTCCTGGCTTCCTGCGATTGAGTCCAGCTGCTACTGGTCGGTGGAGTTGCTTCAAGTCACACTGAGGCAATGCGTGTGTGAACAATTCTGTACAAGGACTGCCCAGGTCCTTGCTCACATTCCTTGACCTGGGAATAATAGGGCTTGCTGCCTTCTTGGGTTTCAGAATACAAGGCAATCCGTGTGTGACCTGGAATGCCCAGCTGGACACAGTGTGGCCTTCATTGTTTCGGCATTCCTCACCCAAGGAAACATGCAGGTTCCTGGCTGGAAGGGGCAGGAAATGGTGCATCAGGTGGTCGGGGTGACCTATGGAAGCCTGCACGGTCCCAGCGAGTGAGCTGACATGGGGAGGTAGTTGGAGGGTGGCAGAGCAAGTGTAGTGGAAGAGGAGATCGGGGCAGAGGGTCCAAGACTCTGGTGATCAGCTTTCTGGGAGGAGAGAAGAAAGACCAGAACGTCACAAGCTGGAGGAAAAGGTAGAATCCCCAGTCAGGGAATCTGGACCTGGAAACCTTCCACTCTGTAGCAGCCTGCAAGCTCCATGCCATGCCTGGTGCTCTGCCCAAGGTCGGAGAGGCAGGCACGTGCAACAAGGGCAGGCTGGCGGCCGTCTTGGAGGAAACCTGAGAGTGCCGGAGCAGTGAGTGGGCACCTCAAGGCAAGGGGAATTCTGCGTTCGACGAGCCCAATGGCAACGGGATGTGTAGTGCTGGAGACAGGAGAATCAGGCATCGTTTGCAATTTCACTGGGGAGGTGCAGGCAATGCTGATGAGAACTGCAGATCCCATGTGTTCCCTATGTATGTATGTATGTATGTATGTATTTAACAAATGTATTTGCCGCCCCCTGCAAACAAGCCTCGGGGCAGCTAACAACATATATAAAGATTTAATATGAAACAATACACAATTTAAAACTGGCCCATCTCATCGTCTAAAAGTAAAAAACATATGAATATAGACAGTAAATAACAATAAATAATTAATAATATAGACATAATAAATTAACAATTAAAATATTTCTTAAATAAAAAGGTCTTCGCCTGGCGCCTTATAGTGCCACCATCGACAGAAATTAAATGCACAAGAGCTCAGTAGGAGAAACAGGAAGGTCTCCGAAGGAGGACAGCAAGGATGACGTGTGGGCCTGAAACTCAGGCACACGAGGAGAGAAGAATGAACTGGGCGTGCTCAGCCTAGAGGTGAATGGACTGAGGGTGTCCATTCCTCTTCCAGCACTCTGGAACAGCACTCTTCCAGGACTGGGTGGGTTGTCACAGGTCAAGGCTACAACCTCTGATGGATCGTTCCAGAGTGCAGGATTGGAATTCAGGGCTCAAGCGACAAGAAGCGCTTCTCCGCCCCTTCCAAGTCCCCTGTGGTGGGATTCCTGGGAGACTCCTCAGGAGGAAATCCTGTTGAGTGCACGAAAAGAACTCCCAGGTCATCTTCTAATGCTCGGGAGCAGAAAGGTCCCTTTGCTGCTTCTGAGGATGGCTGTAATATTGCCTTCAGAGAAGTTCCCCTCTCTTTTCCTTCAGTGACAATGCTTCTAGCAATGCCTCCTAGAGTCCGATGAACAGAATGGGTATCCAGAAATGAAATCAGAGCCTTCGCCATAATAAGAGTGACACCGAGACGAATTAAAGTGGGACCAGTGCTTGCAAAAAACTGGGTGGCATGAAATGGGCTTTCTCAGAGGCTGCTTCTTTCTCTGTTCCTCCAGCTCCACCCTTTCCTGAGAGACCCCCAGTTCCACAATCAGTCCATCGAGGGGGTATATTTGGATGAGAGCGGAGACTTGGCAGCCAACCTGGACCTTGTGAATAGGGTGGGGTTTCCCAACATGACTGCTGTAAAGGTGAAAGTTGGGAGCCTAGAAAGGCGGGGCTTGCCTGGCACCAAATTCACCCTCCACCGAGATCCCATTGTGTGGCCCCGATGGCAAGATCAGGTGAAGAAAACCATCCCTGTCATTCCACTGTTTTTATTTCCCTTCCCTTTGCTAAAATTTGAGCTAATCAGATGTTCAGTCATTTAAGAGGTGCATGTACACCAATGCTAGGAGCATGGGTAATAAGCAGGAAGAGCTTGAAGCTCTCCTGGGAATAGGAGGATACGATCTGGTGGGAATCACAGAAACTTGGTGGGATGAAAGGCAAGTCTGGAATGTGAACATAGAAGGGTATCACCTTTTTAGAAAGGACAGGAAGGGAAAGAGAGGTGGGGGTGTGGCTTTATATGTCAGGGAAGGGATAGGATGCAGTGAGATAGAGTGCAGCACAGATGGGGATTCGGTAGAGGCAGTCTGGGTGAAACTTAGGGGTTTTGACAGAGAAAGAGACCTGACAGTGGGGGTATGTTATCGCGCTCCAGGTCAACTTGAGACCCTGGATGATGTCCTGACAGGCCAGATTCTAAGGATATCTCGGGGGAGAGACACAGTAATTATGGGAGATTTCAATCTCCCGGATATTACTTGGGAGACTCACTCGGCGGTGACAGCCAGGTCACGTCGCTTCCTAGAAGCTCTAGAGGGTGGGTTTTTCACACAGAGGGTCCGAGAGGCGACGAGGGGGGGAAACATCCTGGACTTGGTCTTGACCAATAAGGAGGAGCTGATAGATGAAGTACAGATTAGGGGAGCTCTGGATGCGAGTGATCACTCCATCCTTTGCTTTGAGATCAGAGGACTGGGGCCGTGCAGCAGGGCGAGCACTAGAAGCTGGGACTTCAAGAGGGCCAACTTTGGCCAACTGAAGGCCAGGCTGGGGAAAGTCTCCTGGGATAGGTTACTGGAAGGTAAGCGAGTTGAAGAGGGGTGGATGGCACTCAAAAGGGAGGTTTTCAAGGCACAAGCCTCGACGATACCTCTAGTCAGTAAGGTGGGGAGGCGGAGGAGAGTGCCGCCATGGATGCGAAAGGAGGTGGTTAGGGGGATTAGACGAAAGAGGAACCTCCATACGAAATGGGTACTGGGGGAAATAGACAAAAGGGTATACCGGGAGGAGGAGGCCCGTTGCAGAAGGATTCTTCGCAAGGCTAAGGCTGATTATGAGCTGAGACTTGCCAAGAATATCAAGAGCAACAAAAAGGGCTTCTTCCAGCATGTAAATAGGAAAAGGAAGGGGAGACAAGTGGTGGGACCACTAAATAAGGAGGAAGGAGATCCAGTGACTGACATGAGGGAACAGGCACAGATGCTAAATGACTATTTTGCCTCTGTGTTCTCCCCAAAGCAGGATGGGGGATATCCGTATAGGAGATTGGATGAGGCTGGGGACTTAGGGGCAGAGATTAGAGTCACCCCCTTGAAGTCGAGGGGCTCCTCAGGGCATTGGAGATTACAAAGGCGCCAGGCCCTGACGGGTTACACCCAAGAGTACTTAGAGAGTTGGCAGGGGTTCTCTCACGCCCGATGGCCTCCATTTTTGAGGCCTCGTGGAGAACGGGTGAAGTTCCAGAGGACTGGAGGGTGGCATCGGTGGTCCCAATTTTCAAAAAGGGTAGTAGGAAGGACATGGGGAATTATAGACCGGTTAGCCTTACGTCCATTGTAGGAAAAACAATGGAAAGGCTCATAATAGAGAGAGATCTAGTGATGCTAGATAGGGAAGGGAGGCTGACAGCCACACAACACGGCTTCCGCAGAAACAGGTCCTACCAGACAAACCTTGTGGAATTCTATGACAAGGTTTCAAGATGGCTAGATGGAGGGGATGCAGTGGATGTGGTATACCTGGATTTCAGCAAGGCCTTTGACAAAGTGCCCCATGATATCCTGGTGGAGAAACTGAGGAGTTTTGGGATACACCAAAGCACTGTCCGGTGGATTAGGGCATGGCTGACTGACCGAAAGCAGAAGGTAACCATTAGCGGGGAATCGTCGGGATGGCAGCCAGTGACAAGCGGGGTCCCCCAGGGCTCTGTCCTGGGGCCGATCCTGTTTAATCTTTTCATTAACGACATGGAAGAAGGGGTGAACAGTCTGCTGATCAAATTCGCAGACGACACTAAAACTGGAGCAGTGGCCACAACTGAGAAGCAGGCACTCCAGATCCAAAAGGATCTGGACAGACTATGGAAGTGGGCAGGAGACAACAGGATGGCGTTCAATGTGGAGAAGTGCAAGGTCTTGCACTTGGGGCATAGGAATAGCTGTCATAAGTACAGGTTAGGGGACAAGTGGCTGGAGAGCAGCACTTGTGAAAGGGACCTCGGGGTACTGGTTGACCGCAGGCTAAACATGAGTCAGCAGTGTGATGCGGTGGTCAAGAGGGCGAATGCCATCCTTGGTTGCATAGCCAGAAGTGTGGCTTCTAGATCAAGAGAGGTATTACTTCCACTCTACATGACTCTGGTGCGCCCGCAACTGGAGTATTGTGTTCAGTTTTGGGCCCCTCATTACAGAAAGGATATAGCCAGGTTGGAGTCAGTGCAGCGTAGGGCCACAAGGATGGTGGCTGGTTTGCAGGGGATGGGGTATGAGGCGAGACTGAGGGAACTGGGTCTCTTCAGCCTGGAGAAGAGGAGACTCAGAGGGGATATGTTGGCAACATACAGGTATGTGAGGGGGTGTCACATGGAGATGGGGAGAGGCCTGTTCTCCCCTGCAGAGGAAGGCAGGACGCGCTCCAATGGAGCAAAGCTCAGGGAGCCAAGGTTCAATTTGGATGCCAGGAAGCACTTCCTGACAGTTAGGACCCCGAGGGCGTGGAATGGGCTTCCACAGGAGGTCGTTGAGGCCCCATCGGTGAGGGTGTTCAAAGATAGGCTGGACATGCACATGGTGGGCATGTCATGAGCGGAGCCGGCTGGTGCCGGAGGTCAGACTAGATGGCCCAGGAGGCCCCTTCTGACTCGCTCTGTTTCTATGTTTCTATGTTTCTAAGACATTAATACAAAGCAGGAGATGTAAAAGGAGAAATTTCTCTGGAGGGATGTCCTGGTGCTCCAGCTTCACAGGCTGGGGTTCAGTAATGGAACATGCTGAAATCCCGGCCCTCCCCTCCAACCTTTCCAGGTCTGGCTCCCCATCCGCAGAATCAGCACCCCAAGCCTCCTGCCCTGACGCTCCTTCTCTCTTGCTCAGCTCCTGCCCCAGGCCAGGTGCGTGGAGAGCTGCCGCCTCGGATCCTTCAAGGTGGCTCGGGAAGGAGAGCCCCTGTGCTGCTATGACTGCGCTCCGTGTGCGGAAGGGACCATCTCCATTCGGGAAGGTGGGTGAGCGCAGAGGGAAAGGTAATGCCCAGAAAGATCCGACCCTGAGGTGACCTTGCATTGCTCCTTGTCTTCTCCGTCTCTCCAGAAAACTCTCTCCCTTCTCATTGGTGGTGCTTTTCAGCAAACCCTCCTCTCCCTCCAAAGTGTCCCTCATTGCATCTTGGCATGTGAAGCCAACGTGTTTTGCAGTCATTCCACTCCTCTTACACAGAAAGCAAGTCCCCCCTTGTGCGGCTCCCCAGAGGAGACCTGGCTGGTTTGCTGAGAAGGAACATTCATGAACTTTGGAGCTTCTGTGGCCTCATGTGGAGAGCAGAAGGAGGACTTCTCTTCTTGCTTTCACTGACACACTTTTCATCAGGAAAATGCCAGGAAGGGTTGATGGACCTAGAGGATTATGCTAGGAATGGTCCCTGTGTTTTTGGGGTGGAGCTGGCTCTCATGAGCAGAGCCGGCTTGAGCCGGGGGTCAGACTAGATGGCCGAGAGACACCCTCTGACTCGCCCTTTTTCTATGTTTCTACCTGCAGTCTTCACATATTTATGGGAACGTTGCGAGGGAGGACATGAGGGTCCGATCCTTGGCTGTGCATGGTGGGCTGCAGCAGGGTTTGACATGGACGGGAGTTTCTGTCCTCTTTTTGTCCTACTCCATCCACATCTGACCTGGATGAGCGAAAGGGGTGGTTGAGCAAACGAAGGGACTCAAACCCTCAGTCTGCCGTGATTGTCCCTCTGCTCAACTCATGGAGGGGTGATGGTCACCACTGAGCAGGGAGGAGTAGGAAGGGCTGCTGGTGCTGACCAAGTGCCTTGTTGGAGGGCTTGTGGCACAAGATCAGCTGGATGGATTTTGGGAGGGCCATTGATGGAAATTACCCTGAGCACGCTTGCAAGAGTAAATGTGCAGCTGCAGGAAGCAGGGACAGGGCTGTGTGCGATGCAACACCCATGATGGGCAACACAGCAGTTGGAGACGCACCGTGCAAATTGAGTCACACTCTGCAGGGGATCTATTTCCACCATTCCTAATCCTTTCTCACTGAAGTCTGAGCATTGATGGTGGAAAATGCCACACTCCCTTTCTGAACTTCCAGCCATAGACGGGTCCCCCACTCGTCATCTTGAGATGTTCATCCCATGCATAGGATGGAGTCCCTGCCAGGGTCAGTTTCCAGTGCATGAATTGATTCATGATTGGAAGAAAAAATATACGGCCATACATCCCAGTCCACGTGCGAATGTGCCTTCCAGGCTGCCTTGACAGTGCATCTGAGGAACTCTGCTGGCTGTGGAGAATTAGGGGCCTCAGCAAGCCACGCTTGGCAGGAAAGCCCTCTATGTTGCCCCTCACACCAGAGTCATGCCCCTTCCACTACTACCACAGTTAATAACAGTATTAGTAATACCAAGAACAGCAATAATGAATAAAATATAGAAAGCAGAGACGGGAACATAAGTCAACATTTTTTTTTCTTTTGGTTTGGACAGATGCAGAGCATTGTCAGAGGTGTCCAGAAGATCAGCATCCAAATGAGGCCCAGTATCTGTGCATCCCCAAGGTCATCACCTTCCTCTCCTATGAAGAATATTTGGGGTCCTTCCTTTCTGGCATGGCCCTGCTCTTCTCCATCGCCACAGGAGTCATACTGGGGATCTTCAGAAAATTCCAAGACACCCCAGTGGTCAAGGCCAACAATCGCGACCTCTCCTACATTCTCCTTGTCTCCCTCCTGCTTTGATTTGTGTGTTCCTTCCTCTTCATTAGCCAGCCAAGAAGCATCACCTGCCTCCTGCGACAAGCAGCCTTCAGCATCATCTTCTCAGTGGCCATCTCTTCCCTCCTGGCCAAAACCGTCACTGTGGTGCTGGCCTTCCTGGCCACCAAGCCAGGCAACAGGGCAAGGAACTGGCTGGGGAGGACTTTGACCAACTGCATTGTCATCTGCTGTTCCAGTGTCCAAGTGGTCCTCTCCACCATCTGGCTGGGGACTGCTCCCCCCTTCCCTGACTCTGACATGCACTCCCAGGCTGGGCAGATCGTCCTGCAGTGCAACGAAGGCTCTGTGGCCATGTTCTACGCTGCCCTCGGCTACATGGGCTTCCTGGCTGCCGTCTGCTTCACGGCGGCCTTCCTGGCCAGGAAGCTGCCCGGGGCCTTCAATGAGGCCAGGCTGATCACCTTCAGCATGCTGGTCTTCTGCAGCGTCTGGGTGTCCTTCGTGCCCTCCCACCTGAGCACCAAGGGGAAGTACATGGTGGCCGTCCAGGTCTTCTCCATCTTGGCCTCCAGCGCTGGGCTGCTGGGCTGCATCTTCCTACCCAAGTGCTACATCATTCTATGGAGGCCTGACCTGAATACCAAGGAACATCTCATGATGAAAAGCAAAGCATAAAGTGTTGTCTGCTTTGTTCATCAAGAGCGCAAAACTCCAACTTTTCTGAACAAGCCAGTGATCCATTTGGGGCACGTGAACAGTATCAGATTAAACCAATTGGGGGAAAAAATCGTCCATTGCATTTTTTGGTAGTTGGAGAAAATAAACCTTCATTTCATACCTGGCGAAGCAGCATGGAAGGATTCTTCCCTTGTTAACCACCTTAGCGAAGTGTCATGTTCTTTTTTTTTTCTATGAATTGATTGTGTTTTCAGTCTTTCACATTTTCATTCTAAATTTTGAAGTGTGAGCAGACAAATAACGATTGTCCAGAACTTGACAGGGTGCCGCCAATGCAGCATGGAAATCCCTCCAGCTCCTTTTTCAGGGTGGGGATCTTGGGGTTGGGAGGGTTCCCTGGAGAATTTCCGTCCTGCAGTGAGCATCCCTTCCCTTCTCAGCCTGCACTGGGCTTGCTCCCTGGGATGTGCTCACACACCGGCTTTGCTGAAGGAGCGCCCCAGTAGAGTATTCCTGCCAGAGCTGTGGGGAGGCCCCCAAGACTTCTCTTGAGAGCAGGTGGAGAAAGAGTCAGAGCAGGGAATGTCTTTCTCCACAAGGGGAAGGGTTGAAGAAGTCCTTTCCTAGCCCTGAGTGTTCCAGCTTCACTCGGAGACACCAGGGACACTGCCCTGAGGGAGGAGGCCACTGTGTTTGGAGCAGAAGTCCAGCCAGACTCCTCCTCTATGAGCAACCTTGGCCTTGCTTCCAGCCTGGACGCTTTCTGGGAATGTAGCCACATGGCTGGGGATGGCTGTGTCAGGTCCTGCCCGGTGATTCCCAGGCAATATGGGAAGCAAGTGCCCCACTGAACTCAGTGCACCATTTCCAAAATCCCGTCATATTTCTGAGGCCATGGGTCCATGAACTTGGGGGTCCCCCTGCCCCTCACTGTGCACACTTGAAGGTGTGCAGTAGTCGAAAACTGATCCCACGTGGAGAACATGGGGCATGCAGAGAGAGCAGAAAGTGGAGGAATTGTGTGTGTATTCTGCAGGTATTCTCTTCCTTTTCTCCTCTTGCGAACATCCAAAGTTGCTTACAAGTTTGTCCTCCACTCCTTTTACCCTGTGAGGGAGGTGAGCTCAGAGGGAGTGATTGGCCAAACATCTGCCAGAATCTTTGGGGATTGAGGGGCGGGCTGAAACTTGGCCCCCCTGGCCTCCTGCTTGACACTCTCCCCAGCAGACCCCCCTGCCTCCCAGAAGACACTCCAGTCTCCCTCATGTCTTGCCCATGTTGGGAAAATTTGGGTAAATCCTGTCTTTTAAACATTAGTTCTGCGTGCCTTTGCATTGTAGGATCAAATCCTGTCTTCCTTTTCAAAACGAAGCTGACACTGTTTAAAATGGCATTCCCTCACTCCATTCTCTAACCTTTAGCTGTGGGCTACAGAAGAGAGAGCCATTCAGTCCAAATTTACATTGTATACATTCACAGTGATTCAATAGTCACTGTTGTAATTCAGTTTACATGGAAGTATCTTCCTAGCCCAGAGGGCTTCATGTGCCCTGGTCAATTCAGAATGTTTAGAATCTACATAAGAGTTTGAGTTCATGCATAGTTTCAGGGAGTTGAATTTACATGTGTAAGCAGTCCCGGAGATGGGTTCAGGCTTCTGGACTAAAGTGTCACTTAGAAATATTGTAATCTTATTGTTACAGTGTGATTGACTGACATTTCTTCATCTGTTCTGTATGTGATGACCTCAGAATCTTATTGTAATCTTTACATTCTGTCACCAAGTGCCCTGTACCTGTATGTGACGGGGAGTGTATAAAAACTCTGTATTGTTGTTGAAGCTTTACAGCGAGCTGAACTCTGCTTGCCCAGCAAGGCCTTATCGTGAGACAACCACGGGGCCTGGGATAGACAATAAAGACACGGAGGTTCATAATGCTTGGTCTTCCCTACGACCCCGAGCTTTATTTCCCTTCTTAAATTGAGATTCCGGGATTCTGACACCCGCCACAGTTCAGCCCTTCAGCTTAGGGGGAATTTTATTCTTTGCTTGTTCAGCATTACGGAAAGCAGGCCGGGTGTCTCTGTTCCACGATTACCTGGGAAGCATTGCAGATGGAGCCTCCCTTTTCCTTCAATCCAGGACCAGCCTCGGGATTCAGCACACCAGACACCCAAGCTGGGGGGAAAGAGTCCTTTATAGAAAGAGGTGGGGGGTTCATGAGCATCCAGTTTGAAAGGATGAACGAGGGTCAAGAGGGGAATTGATGGGAAGGGCAGCTTAACAGCAGCCACAGCTCAGGGCATGTGGCTCTCAGGGCTGTTCAGCCCCTCGGACAGGAAGCAGGAGACCCGCATCCCAGCCTCAGCTCTCCATTCGGAGCCTCGAGCTCCCAGGTGCTTTCCTGCAATATGAGAAACGGAGAGGTGCTTCATGATTATCCAGGCACACAGGGATGCTCCTTTCGTTGCAGAGAGAAAATGGAGCAACCCAGACAAAGACCCCAGCACTAGAAACAAAGGATTCAGCCAGTCATAAAATCATTCCCAGTGAACCAGCCATGTAAAACCTGGCACCCAAGAGAAGCCCTGAGATGGTCCCAGAGGCAGTGTGTGTGTGAGTGGAGGGGGAGTACAGGGGATTGAGACCAGCTGAGGACACGGGTCTGGTGTTTTCCTGCCCACTCAAGAGACTGCTGTTGGAGGTCACCTGGCCAGGCAGAGAAGACACAGTGGTCAGAAAATCAAGCTCCCATGCAGGACCCGTCATGTTTCATGTGCCTCCCTTGTTGCCATGTCAACTCTGTAATCAGCCATAATTACTCTCCTATTATGGCCACTCAGCTCAGCAGTTTCTCATATTTTCCTTACTCAAGAACACATAATCTGCTGAAATATCCCTATTGTTACCCTCATAAACAACTCCACTCCTGAAGGCATAACTTAACATCTAGAAATTACTCTGTATATGACCTGGGAGTTTGTAGCTTGTGCTGGGAGTTTGCCCTTTGGGAGAAAGATTGTGTGAGGTGGAGGGTTGGCATGTGATGCCCCTGGGATGGTGCTCGGGTGAGAGCTTTGAGGGGCTTGACCGGTGAGGGTGGATATTTCGTGCACAATGGAGAGAGAGTGAAGTAAAAGGGGAGAGGGAGGCAGCCACTGAACCTTTTCAGAAGCAAACAAAAATGAGAAGAAAAGGGGGTGACCCTGCTTGCTACGAACAGCTGGTGATGCGAGAAAACACCTGTGGTCCATCCCTTGTTGGTTTGGCCAGCCTGACTCAGGGGGATCCTCTGGCAGGAAGTTATCAACTTCTTATTAATGTGGTGGGGCACTCACAAGGCATCTGAGCATGTGCAAAGCACAAAGCATCTTTGGGAGTTAGATCTGCTCTTCCTCCAGCCGCAGGTGGAGACAGGCTTGGGCTGGCACTCGATAGGAATCTTGGTCTGCCTGAAAAATGGAGGTTTGTGCCAAAGAGACATGGCAGTTGCTGGACATGGAGGGAGAACCTCTGAGAGATCAGCGCTCATATTGCCTCATGTAGAAGATCCGTATGGAGGGAGGATTGATTCAAAAGAGGCGGCCCTTTCTGCACGCTCAGTGAGGGGTTAGGGGATTGTTTTTAAGTAAGGGAACCCTTCTAAAAGCAATGCTGTGCACACACACCAATGATTGTGTCACCCAGCAGAGAGTTTTCTGGTACCTCATCTTCTTAATACGTCCTCATCTGTTAAATTCTCCCAACATGCAATGCGTAATATCTCTCCAAGGCAATGTTGTCGAAAAAAGTTTCCCTTCTGGGTAAATTTCCTTGCAAGCTTCCTGGTCTCACTCGCAATGAGCACAGCAATGGCACTGAATGATCTGCAGGTCCTTGTAATGTCGACGGGGAACAAGATGCAAACAAGCACACATGTCGGGACACAGCAGTTGCATTGCCTATCTGGCACTTTTCCTCTGATTCAGTCCCACATCTGCACCCATAATACCGCCCAGCTAACAGGACTGCACACAAATCATGGCACTCGGCCCCTGCGGTGTCCGGGGGTCTATCAGGGACACAGCCAGCCTGTGTCACATTGGCCTCGGCTTCGCTCGTTCCTCAGCCCACGTTTTGCTGCCTCGGCCCACGTCTCGTCTCCCTGCTGGTCCACAGCATTTGCACGTAGGCCAACGCCACCGGCATCCCCAGTCGGTCACATGGCCTCGATCTTCCTTGGGAGGCTGAAGTCTGAGTCCTTCATTGTTTGGTTTCTAATGGGATAATCCCAGAATACTCAAAACATAAAAATGGGGATCACATGCCGCCCTTTCTGAAAGTATCAGTTGTGAAAAATCAGTAGTGCCACTTTCAGTTCTAACACAGCATAGAAAATTCCTTTGAAGGGGTATAGAAATGTGGGCATATTTCTTGTGATTGCCCTATATTTGCATTCAAAGGGAGCGGTTGGCCTGGTTTTGCCAAGCCTTCTTCCCAGACCAAGTGCAGGCATGACTTGGGATATGGCAGGCAGAGAATAGCAAACCGCAAGCTTGCTTGATGGTGCCAAAGTGGGGTGGGTGACCCACTGCCTTAGGTGGCTGATGTTTGCAGTAGGGAGAGCCCTATGTGTTATTGGTAGTTGCAAATACATGTCCGACCCATCGCGACCCCATGGACAGCATTCCTCCAGGCCCACCTGTCCTCCACCAACCCCCCGAGTCCAACTAAGCTCACACCCACTGCTTCAGTGACTCCATCCAGGCACCTCATCCTCTGCCATCCACTTTTCCTTCTGCTGTCAATTGTTCCCAGCATCAGGCTCTTCTCCAGTGAGTCCTTCCTTCTCATTAGGTGGCCAAAGTATTTGAGTTTCATCTTCAGCCTCTTCTAAAGGGCAATCAGGGTGCATCTGCTCTAGGACTGACTGGTTTGATCTCCTTGCGGTTCAAGGGACTCGCAGGAGTCTCCTCCAGCACCACAATTCAAAGGCCACAATTCTTCATCACTCCTCCTTCCTTATGGTCCATCTTTGACAGCCATGCACTGCACTCATGCATATGGGCCAATTCCACCAGGGTTGGTAAGAAACTGAGGAAAACTTGATTCTCATTGTCCAAAACTCCACCAGAGGGAACAGTTTCCTTTAGCCATGGAATCAGCAGGTTCTTACTCACTTTTGCACACTTTGTGTTGGCTGGACTGACACAACTGAGGCTGTGCTCAAGACACTTGTGCTGGGACAGAGTTCAAAATCAGAACTCTTCCCATCTTCTTTCCCAGCCTTCCACAATTTCTTCCCCAACTTATGTGCCTCTTCAAACTATCATGAGAGCAGGTGAACCCATCCCTGGCTAATAGAGGCTTCTGGGAAATGTGAAAGGCCGTTTCCCTCCAGCTGTTTGACGCTGCCTTCTGCCAGGTCCCCAGTGGACACTCTGCCATCCAGCGCTGCTGAGAGACTCTGCACATTTGCAGGCACCTTGGAGGAAAGCGTGTTCCTTGCACCACGGGAAGAAGGGTCCGTACCATGTCCTCGTGCTACGCTCAGGTGCCAGGAATGGCCGTGGCAGGGAGGGGGCCTGTGGAATCCATCTCTTGTTACAGGTTCGGTTCCTGCCTCAACCTCAAGGAATGAAAGTCCCAAACAACCAGGTGAGCAATGAAAGGCGAGGGCACTCTAAAGCCTCAATGCCAAAGCTGAGAGGACTGAGTGAAGTGGAGACCACGAAATATCGCAGAATACCCCCAAGGGAAGGCCAAGGGACTGACCTGTGTGCCTGTCATGAGGCCGTCCACACCTCTTCAGGCACTCTACCTATCAGTACCAAACCCTTAAATCTATTTGTCACTTCTACTGTATATACATTAGGGATATGATTCAGGTCATACCTGAGTGGCCTAGTGCCTTTCCCTACATTCCTCAATTTCAGCGTAAATTTGGCAACAAGAAGCTCATGATGGTTTTCGGCGCCAGGCAAAGACCTTTTTATTTAAGTCCTGTTTTAACTGTTAATGTTGGCTTTGGTTGAGGTTTTCTGTTTGTTTAATAGTCATGTATGTTGTGGTTTTTGTTGGTTAGGGGTAATATTTGAGGTGGCTTTCATTTATATGGGTTATTGAATATTTAATTTATTTATATTTAGTGGCAAAGATGCACCGAGGGGGGGGAGGGATAAATTATTTTAATATTTGTGCAATTTTTGTATCTTAACCTATGCTGTAAGCCACCCCAAGGATTTGTTGCGATGGGGCGGCCTATAAATGTTTTAATGAATAAATGAATGAATGAATGCATGAATGATCTGAGCCACAGTCAGCTCCTGGTCTAGTTTTTACTGACTGTATTGAGCTTCTCCATCTTTGGCTGCAGAGCACACAATCAATCTGATTTCTGTGTTTACCGTCTGGTGATGTCCATGTGTAGAGTCATCTCTTGGGTTGTTGGAAAAGAGTGTTTGCAATGACCAGCATGTTCTCTTGATAAAACTCTGCCAGCCTTTGCCCTGCTTCATTTTGTACTCCAAGGCCAAACTTTCCTGGTATTCCTGTTATCTTTTGGTTTCCTGCTTTAGCATTCCAATCCCCCATGATGATACAGGCATAATTTTTCATGGTAATTCTAGAAGGTGTTATAGGCCTTCATAGAACCAGTCTATGAAGTCCAGGCCCAGTGGTTGGGGCATAGACTTGGACTACTGTGATGTTGAATGGTTTGCGCTGGATTCAAACTGAGATCATTCTGTCATTTTGGAGATTGTATCCCAGTACTGATTTTCCTACTCTTTTATTGACTATGAAGGCTCATCGTTTCCTTCTGAGGGATTCCTGCCTGCAGTAGTATACCTGAAGGTCTTCTGAATTAAATTCACCCATTCCTGTCCATTTTAGTTCACTGATTCCTAAGATGTTGATGTTCAGTCTTGTCATCTCTTGTTTGACCACATCCAGCTTGCCTTGATTCATGGATCTTACATTCCAGGTTCATATGGAGTGAAGATCCTCACAGCATCGGCTCTCATTTCACCACCAGATACATCGGCAACTGAGTGTCCTTTCGGCTTTGACCCAGTTGCTTCATTCTTTCTGGCACTACTAGTACTAGCCCTCCGCTCTTGCCCAGTAGCATATTGGACCCCTTCCGACCTGAGAGGCTCATCTTCCGGTGTCATATCTTTTTTCCTTTTGGTACTGTCCATGGTGTTTTCATGGCAAGGGTTCTGGAATGGGTAGCCATTTCCTCCTCTAGTGGATCATGTTTTGTCAGCGCTCTCTGCTATGACCTATCCACCTTGTGTTGCCCGGCACGGCAAAGCTCATAGCTTCATGGCGCTACGCAAGCCCCTTCACCATGTCAAGGGAGTGATCCAAGGGAGTGGTCAGACACAGCACTCCATGAATTTCAAGTTATGCTTCCTAGAGGATGGATGTTTAGTCCACAAAAAAGCATCATTGTTTTCAAAAAGCAACCTAATATTTTTCTTGAGCATTGCCAGGAATTTCTGTGCTTCAACATTGAAAAGCATTGCTCCAGTATATTCATAGAAGAAGCAATTTATTCCCCCTTTCTTCCTGATCAATACACCAGAAATGCCTCACTATCAGTGTCTAGTCCATGTACTGCTGCATTTCCCCTGGTATTGAATCCTCCTTGGCAAACACAGGCTTGCAATCCAGTTGACCTGCCACGATTTTCTGGATTCCACTGAGCATGCATAGAGTGCATTTCTTTAAATGAGTATCCTCTGTGTCATGCTGTGGCTCAGCATCAAGGCTAAGTAGCAGCGCACTGGGCATCCAAAGTGTCTTTCTGCTTCCATCTGACGGGGCTCCTGGGCCGTCCGCATTCACAGATGCTCAGTATGCACTGTCTAAATGCCCCGCTGCTCTTCAGGGAAGGAGGAGGCACAACCCTTCTTGCTCCAAAGACGAAGAAGAGGAGACTCAGAGGGAATTTTCTGGCAACATGCAGTCGTATTAAGGGGCTCAGATGGCAGAGGGCCATGACATTTTCCACTGCGAGAAGGGAAGGATGTTGTCCAGTGGGGCAAAGCCCAAGGAACTGGGGTTCAGGTTGGATACCAGGAAGCACTTCCTGATGTTTGGGACCCAGGGAAATGGGGTGGGCTTCCCTGGGAGGTGTTTCTGTAAAAACAGGCTCCTTCCAAACTAAAGCACACAGATGAAGACAGGCAGCCGTGAGGAATTAGAGAGAGGCCTAATTCTGGAACAGGCAGAGATGAGAGCTCAGGTGTCTGTCTACTCCCCTCCATCGTGGTCTTTCCCTGCCCTTCCAGCTTCACCCTTCCTGAGGAGCCCCGAGCGTCATAACCCTTCCATGGGCAGAGTGCACTCGGGGGAGGGCAGAGAGCTGGGGGCAGATATTAGCCTTGTGACCTAAGTGGGTTGCGCAGTCGGTCTTCGCAGTTCAGAGAGTTGATGGCTTCCTTTTCTTGATGACCTGGGATCTGGGTGTGGCCTGAGACCCGATGTCCTGAATCCTGAGCCTGCCAACTGTTCCTTCCAATGTCGCAATGGTGGGTGCCTGTGTGGGTGCGTATGTGCATGTGTGCGTGTGTGGAGATTCCCCTTCCCAGCTCCCTCTGAGGCTACTTTCCCCCTTTGAGTTGCAGGCAGTCAGTTCCCTTTTAGCCAGATTGCCAAATGTCGCTTGTCAGGTCCCAAAATTCACCAAGGGAATCGTGGAAGCAGCAGGGTGTGTTTTACACCACCAAAAACCAACCAACCAACCATCCAAACAACAAAATTTGTAAAATGGTGATTGTCTGGTTTTGGCCAGGCTTTCTTCACATACCTTCACGATGGATGTTATGACATACGGCAGGTAGAAAAGAAAGCAAAATTCAAGCTCGATAGTTGGTGCCAAAATGGGAGGGAGGGACAGAGGGAGGGATGGAGGGAGGGACGGAGGGAGGGAGGGAGAGAGACCCTCAGAGTAGCCAAATGTTTCCTGTTCGGGAAGCCCATTTCACAGCCCACTGATGTGGGCAGTCAGAAAGGCCAACAGGCAAAGCACATAATCGAGCTTTTTATCAGGCACCTGTTCCTTTAAGAGACTGAGCTCCCGGCTTGCCTGATGCAGCCACTACATTTACCTGCAAAGTTAATCCTGTGTTAAAAGAGGATTCACTTTGTGAGAGGCGTCCACTCTTCGCTGACTGCAAAGTTCTCTAGATGGTTTTGCTCATCTAAAACTCTTTCAAAGTGTGCCTATTCCTCCCTCAGCCTCAACCGTGTGGCAATACATGTGACTCAACCCGATGAAACACTCTGCTTATGTTTTGGAACACTGTGGTTGGGTGTACCTGTCCCCTGCAGTGCTGCTCATGATAGCTCATCTCTGTAGCGTGATTTATCCTGGGAGATCTCCCCAAGGAAACTATTCAGGCTTGCAACAGAGAGGTCCCATTCATATCCAGCTTGCCATCTCATGAGCTGTGAAACCCAGATTCCCACAGCTCAGGGGGAGCCTGAGCTAGAGACCTTCCTGGGGTCACAATGCATCCCTGGAGGCAACATCTCAGGAGCACATGGCGAGCAGGAAGCCCAGGAGATCCTCAGGCACACAAACACACCCTGCCCTCCGCTGCACCCCATGGGGAGCTCCTTGGGGCCACCCGCTGGCCCAGTGCGAGCAACAGGAGGCGCTCCACAGTACCTGCCGCGGCGTCTGGGATGTGAACTTCTCTCCTGGCTCCTCACGATGGCTGCCAGAGGTCGGGGCTCCATTTCTGCACATCACGGGGTCCAGTCCAGAGCAGACCCCTGACTCCTGCCCAGCAATCTCCACACAGCCGCCTTGATGTGGCACGAAGTCTGAAAACATGAAAGTGGGCAGGCCATTTCCGGGCAGCCTGGATGCCCACCTGGGCAATGTCTGCATTCAGAGGTGTTTTCCGCTGAATTTTGCAGTAGGGTCTTCTCTGAACATCCTTACCATCATTGTCCATATGATAATGAGCATCACATCCCACCTTTATCCTGACCTTTTCCATGCATGAGCAAAGCAGGCACTTTTCTCCTCAGAGTTCTCTTCCTGAGACAAAAACAACCCTGCAAGGTAGGATAGACCGAGTGTGAATGACCAGCCAAAAGTCATGCAGTGAGCTTCAGGGATGTGTGGGGATTTGGACCTGGATTTCTCAGTCCCCATTCACCTTACTGCACACTCGATCCCGTGCAGAGATGCACAACAATCTCCCCTTCCTTGTCTTGTCCAGGAAGAACCATTCCAATTTGGCTTTAAATTTGCCAATCCTCAACTTTGAGGGCAAAAGGAGAAGGGGCGGCAGAGGGTGAGGTGGATGGATGGAGCCACTGAAGCAGTGGGCATGAGCTTAGGTGGACTCTGCGGGATGGTGGACGACAGGAAGGCCTGGAGGAATGTTTTCCATGGGGTCATGATGGGTTCGATGTGACTTTGCAACCAACAACAGCAACAACATCCACAACCTGCTTCAATATCCTGGATAGACGAGCAGGAAACACGCTGTCCCAGCACACAAACAGGAAGGGGAACCAGATGCCAGGAATGGGCAGTGGGCACAGTGGGAAGGGAAGGAGAATCTTTTCCAAGGGAAATAGGTGGGGAGGGAAGAGGAGAGATGGGAAGATCCTCCTGCCAAGTCCCTCAGAGTCAGCTGGGATGGGATGGACAGAACTGTTCCTCCATCACGGAGTTTCCCTCTTGCTGCCCTTCTTGGCCATTCCTTCAGGAGCAGCATTTCGGCAAAACCTCAGCCTGTCCCATCCCAGGAGCTGAAGGCGAGCACCGTGGGGAAATCCGTTGGCACCGTGATGATGGTGTAGCACATGGAGGAACAGGTGGCATGAGCACAACCTCCAGGGAGCAAGCTGAGGGCAAAAGGAATGAGAAGGGAGAAAACGAGCCATGGGCTTTGCAGGGCCAGGCTGCCTCGCTGCAAGGCAACACTTGTAGTGAGGGATAGAAACGGGGGATGCAGCAGGTCACATTGTGGCCAGTTACAAAGAACAGGAAGGAAAGATCGCTTGCTCCTGCTTGCTTCACATGGGCCACATTGGCACATTATCAGAACGTGCCTCTCTTGCACATGGCAGTGAGGAAGGTTGGCATGAAGCCACAGAGGTACTCCAGCCAGCAGGCCTTGTAATTATGGAAATCATCCTGCATTGCTGCTCTGCTTCATAAACCTCATGGACCCCCTTCCCCACGGCCACCTTGAACCCCCGAGGCCCCCCTGAGATGGCACATGCGTGTCTTGCATCCTGGCACAAAGGGGAGGGAAACTTTCTCCCTTCTGTCCTGTTCAGGGATCGGGAGAGGCTGGTAGCAGCAGGGGAGTGTGCCATGCAAGCACGTATTCCCACTTCCTTCGGCTGGAGCCTTGCCTGGCAAGGATCCTTGTCCATTTAGAAGAAATTTCCTCTAACTGCTCCTTTTCTAGGCTGAAAGGGGCAGGATGGAGGCCGTGCCAAGCGCTGGCAGAGAGGCCATCATGGTTCTGCTGCTGCTTCTGCTCCCAGAGGCCTCCTGCGGGAGGCTGGAGGCCAAATGCCCCTGGAGCTGGCACAGGGGAGAGGTGGAGCCACGCAATTATTTCCTGCCAGGAGTCATAGTCCTCAGTGCCAGCATCTCTGCAGCAGAAAGCTGCTATAGACAGCACACTTTCAACAAACCTGCCTCTAATGAACATGATCGGGAAGTCACTGGCCCGCTTGGCCTGTTACTGCTAAGTGCCACCTGCAGCTGCAAAACACAGCTAGTGCTAGCAAGCAAAGCCAGAGTGATTTCGTCAAGCTGGAACCTTCCTCAGAAAGACCCAGTCGGATAACTAACAAGCCGCAAAGCCCAGCAGGAAGAGCAGTTCAATGGGGGGCAGCAGGTCCCCAAACTTGCCCCACCTTCCGTGCCTCTGCACCCCTCTGCCTTCCCCAGTGAGTCCTTCCTTCTCATTCTGTGGCCAACAGATTTGAGTTTCCTCTTCAGTATCTTGCCATCTAAGGAGCAGTCAGAGTTGCTCTCCTCTAGGACTGACTGGCTTGATCCTACCTTTGGGGCATTGGACTTGAGGGTGGCATCAGTGGTCCCAATTTTCAAAAACGGCAGTAGAAGGGACATGGGGAATTACAGACCATTTAGCCTTATGTCCATTTTAGGGAAAAATATGGAAAGGCAGATAATAGCTAGAGATTCAGTGATGTAAGAAAGTTAAGAGAGGCTGGCAGCCACACAACACAGCTCCCACAAGTACAGGTCCTGCCAGACAACCGTTTTGGGATTATACGACAAGCTTTCGTGGTGGCTAGACAGAGGGGATGCGGTGGAGGTGGTTTACCTGGATTCCAGCAAGGCCTTTGAAAAGTGCCCCATGATATCCTGGGTGAGAAACTGAGGAGTTTTGGGATAGACCAAAGCACTGTCCGATGGATTAGGGCACGGTTGACCCACCGAATCAGAGGGTAACCATTAGTGAGGAATCATCAGGATGGCGGCCAGTGACAAGCGGGGTCCCCCAGGACTCTGTCCCGGGGCCCATACTGTTTAAACTTTTAGTGGCAGGAGAGAACAGGTTTTCGCACAATATAGATAAGGGAAGAAATTGCACTTTGGGCATAGGAATGGTGTCATGAGTACAGGTTAGGTGAGAAGAGGCTGGAGAGCAGCATTTGTGAAAGGGACTTCGGGGTAATGGTCGACTGCAGGCTGAACATGAGTCAGCCATGTGATGCGGTGGTCAAGAGGGTGAAAGCCTTGGGTGCATAGGCAGAAGCATGGCTTCTAGATCAAAAATGGTTTTACTGCCACTCTATACGACTCTGGTGCGCCCGCAACTGGAGCATTGTGCTCAGTTTTGGACCCCTCATTACAGGAAGGATATAGCCAGGTTGGAGTCAGTGCAGCATAGGGTCACAAGGTTTGTGGCCGGTTTGCAGGGGATACCATGTGAGGGGAGACTGAGGGAAATGGGTTGCTTCACCCTGGAGAAGAGGAGACTGAGAGGGGATGTGTTGGCGATATACAGGCATGTGAGGGTGTGTTACTTGGAGGTGGGGAGAGACCTGTTCTCCCCTGCAGAGGAAGGCAGGACGCGCTCCAATGGAGCAAAGCTCAGGGAGCCAAGGTTCAATTTGGATGCCAGGAAGCACTTCCTGACAGTTAGGACCCCGAGGGTGTGGAATGGGCTTCCACGAGAGGATGTTGAGGCCCCATCGGTGAGGGTGTTCAGAGACAGGCTGGACATGCACATGATGGGCATATGAGCAGAGATGGCTGGAACCAGGGGTCAGACTAGATGACCTGGGATACCCCTTATGACTCGCTCTCTTTCTATGTTTCTATTTCCAGTTAGAAGCAATTGTTAAAAAAAAGTTCAGTTAGGAAGCATGTTCATTTGCATAGCTCAAATTCATCCCAATGACAATGCCCTCAGTTTAGTTTTCCAAATACAGTTCAATCTGTATGAATCTCTTTTTCTATACATTTTCTTAATCTCTCTGCCAGTTGTGAAGTAAGACATCTATAACGCTCATTTAATACTGAGTGCTGTGGTAACATGGGATCATTCCCATCTTCAGGTATCCATGTTGCATGAGCTTCCTGTCATCTTGGTGGTAATAGGTCCTCTTCTTTGATTTCATACATTACTTGTTGAAGTTGAAGGACTGTTTTTCCTCTAAACACTTGTAATACCCAGTAGTAAAATCATCAGGGTCACACTCTTTATCTTTTTTTAATTTTCCAGTAGCATGCAATATCACTTGGACACTGATAGTACAATTTGCTATTTTCCTCTGCTCCCAGGTGAATTTCGCAAGGCATGTTCTTCTACATACCCCTCTTCCCTCTTCTGGAGTCAGTATGTGTTTGGGGGGTGGGGGGAAGGTGAATTGCACAGTAAAGTCTTTCCAAAATAGGCTGTGCCATTCTCTTTCTTTACTCCTGTTATAGAGCTTCCTTCCAGGTCTTTCTTGACACTAAATAACTTCAAGGTTAACTTGCATTTTCAAGATGGTGTTGCTTTGGAGCTGCTCCCTATCTGTCATCTCCAGCTGATTTCTGTTTAGTCTAAACTCAGTCAAAAGTTATTTGCACTGTTTTTGTTTTTGCTTTCTCCCAGAAATTTATGGAACACGCTCCCCAGAAAGGTCCTCTTGGTGCCGTCGTTATTTGCTTTTCGGCGCCAGGCTAAGACCTTTCTATTCAAACAGTATTTTTTATTTTTAATGTTATTTATTGATTTTAAATTGCCAGGATGTCTCCACCATTTTTATGTATTTTATGTATTTATATATTTGTGTTTTTTATGATTCGAAGTCACCCCAAGGCTCATGACAAGGGGGCGGCATATCAGTTGTTTAAATAAATAAATAACTAAATAAATAAATAAATAAATAAATTTAATTCCAACTTATAATTCTTCTAGCCAAGCCTTTCTTGTGATGTGCTCTGCGTATAAGTTAAATAGCCAGGGCGACAGTATACATTCTTGCACATGTCCTCCCTCAATTTTGCATCAATCAGTGATTCCCTGTCCAGATCTCACTGTTGCTTCTTGGCTCACATATAGGTTTCTCAAAGAGACAGATAAGATGGTCCTGTACCATCTCTTTAAGAACTTGCCACAATTTGTTTTGATCCACACAATCAAAGGTTTTAGCATAGTCAATAAAGCAGAAGTAGATGTTTTTCTGGAACTCCCTAGCTTTCTCCATGATCCAGTGTATGTTGGCAATTTGATCTCTAGTTCCTCTCCCTCTTCGACATCCTGCCTGTACTTCTGCTAGTTCTCGGTCCACATACTGCTGGAGCCTCGCTTGTAGGAATTTGAGCATAGCTTAACTAGCACGTGAAATGAGTGCAATGGTGCAATAGTTCGAGCAATTTTTGGCATTTTCCTTCCTTGGGATTGGAACGTAAACTGACCTTTTCCAATCTGTGGCCACTGTTGAGTTTTCCAAATTTGCTGGCATATAGAGTGTAGCCCATTTAGTGCATCGTCTTTGAGGATTTTGAATACTTCAGCGGGAATACTGTTTCCTCCACTAGCTTTGTTGTTGCTCAGGATTCCTAAGGCCCATTTGACTTCACATTCCAGGATGTCTGGCACGAGCTCAGTGACCACCCCATCGTGGTTATCAGGGATGTTAAGCTCTTTTCTGTATAGTTCTTCTGTGTAATCTCGCCTCCTCCTCTTATTCTCTTCTGCCTCTGTTAGATCCCTGCCATTTTGGTCCTTTTCCATGCCCATCTATTCATGAAATTTTCCCTTCATATATCCCATTTTATTGAAGACATCTCTGGTCCTCCCTATTCTTTGTTTTCTTCTATTCTTTTGCTCTGTTCATTTAAGAAGGCCTTCTTACATCTTCTAGCGCCTCTTTGGAATTCCACATTCAATTGGGTGTATCTTTCTTTCTCCCTTGCCTTTCCTTTCCCCTCTTTCCTCTGCAATTTGTAAAGATTGCTCAGCCAGCCATTTTTCTATCCTACTTTCTTTTTGGGGGGTGGGGTGGGGTTCTTTGCTACCTCTTGTACAATGTTGCAAGTCTCTGTGCTCAGTTCGTCAGGCACAGTGAGCTCCTGGTCTAGTATTTACTGACTGTATGGAGCTTCTCCATCTTTGGCTGCCGAGCACATAGTCAACCAGATTGCTGATTTGACCATCTGGTGAAGTTCTACCAGTCTGTGCCCTGGTTCGCATTGTACTCCATGGCCAAACTTGCCTGTTATTCCGGCTGTCTTTTCTTTTCCTGTGTTAGCATTCCTATATTAGGTGGCCCTGCACGGCACAGCTCATAGCTTCATGGCGCTACGCAAGTCCCTTCCCAACATCAAGGCAGTGATCCACAAATGCGTTGGACCCAGTACTCTGTTGATTTCAAGTTATGCTTCCTACAGGATGGATCCTTAGTGCACAACGAAGCCTCATTGTTTTGAATAGGCAACCAAACATTCAAATTGGGGATTAGCCGGAATTTATTTTCTTCTGTACTGGAAAGGTTTGCTCCATTATATTCTTAGAAGAAGCAATTTATTCCCCTTTTCTTCCAGATCAATACACAGGGAATCCGTCAGTACAAGGGTCCAGTCCAGGTACTGCTGCATTTCCACTAGAACTGGATCCTCCTCGGGAAACACAGGCTTGCAATCCATTTCACTTGCCACAACTTTCTGAGTCTGCACTGGATTCCACTGAGCATGCACAGAGCTCATTTCTTTTAGAAGAGCATCCTCTGTGTCGTGCTGTTGCTCAGCATCAAGCCTAAGTAGCTGCTCACAGTGCATCCAAAGTTTCTTTCCACTTTCATCTGATGGGGCTCCTGGGCCGTCCACATACATAGACGCTCATTATGCACTGTCTTAATGTCCCACAGCTCTTCAGGGAAGGAGGAGGCGCTGCCCTTCTTGCTCCAAAACCGAAGAAGAGGAGTCTCTTCCGGCAACATGCAGTTGTGTGAAGGGGCTCACATGGCAGAGGGTCATGACCTTTTCCCCTGCTGGAAGGGAAGGATGTTGTCCAGTGGGGTAAAGCTCAAGGAACTGGGTTTCAGGTTGGATGCCAGGAAGCACTTCCTGATGGTTGGGACCCCGGGGTATGGGATGGGCTTCCCTGGGAGGTGTTTCTGTGAAAACAGGCTCCTTCAAAATGAAAACACACAGAGGAGGACAGGCAGCCATGAGGAATTAGGGAGAGGCCTCTCTGGAAGAGGCAGTGGAGAGAGCTCAGGTGTCTGTTTTCTCCTCTCCATCGGGGTCTTTCCTCTGCTCTTCCAGCTTCACCCTCCTGAGGAGACCCGAGCGACATAACCCTTCTGTGGGCAGAGTGCATGTGGGGGAGCACAGAGAGATGGGGGCAGACTTTGGCACTGTGATCTGAGTGGGTTGTGCAATTGGTCTTCTCAGTCGAGAGACCGGATGGCTTCCCTGTCCTGCTGACCTGGGATCTGGGTTGAGTCTCAGACCCCAAGCCATAAATCCTGTGCCTTCAAACTGGTCCTTACAATGCCATAATGGAAAGGTTGGAACGCCTGGGTGGGTGCCGATGTATGTCTCTGTGTGTGTATGTGTGTGGAGATTCCCGTACCAGGACTCCTCAGAGTCTACTTTCCAGGTTGCGGAAAGTCGCTGATCAGGTCCCAACATTCACCAAGGGAATCGTGGAAGCAGCAGGGTGTGGTTGACACCACCACCAACCAACCAACTAAACAACCCAACAAAATTGGCAAAATCATGATGGTCTGGTTTTGCCCAGGCGATTTTCCCATGCCTAGCCATGCATGGCGGGATATATGGCAGGTAGAAGAAAAGCAAAATTCAAACTGGATTCATGGTGCCAAAAGGCAGGGAGAGATTGAAGGAAGGGAGAGAGACTCTCACACAGCCAAATGTTTCCTGTTCGGGGAGCCCATTTCACAGCCCTTGGATATGGGCAGCCAGAAAGCCCACTGGGCAAAACACAGAATGGAGCTTTCTAGTAGGCATCTGTCCCGTTAAGAGACTGAGCTCCCTGCTTGCCTGAAGAGGCCACTACATTTAATGCAAAGTTAATCCTGTGTGGAAAGATGTTCTCAGTGAAAGTGGCTTTGTGTCCACTCTTCTGCTGACTCCAAAGTTCACTGGCTGGTTTTGCTCATCTAAACCACTCTTTCAAAGTGTGCCTTTTCCTCCCTCATCATCAACCCCATGCCTATGCATGTGACTCAAACCCATGAAACACTCAACTTATGATCTGGAACTCTGTGGTTGGGTGTACCTGTTCCCTTCAGTGCTGGTCATCATGGTTCATCTCTGCAGCTAGGTTTCTCCTGGGAGATCTCTAAAGAAAATTTCACAGGCTTGCAACAGAGCGGTCCCATTCATATCTAGCTGGCCTTATCAGAGGTTGTGAAACCCAGATTCCGAAATATTACTAATTGCAGGAATTGCCTTTGGAGCACATGTGCCCAAGGAAAGCTCCCCCTCTCAATTATCTGCCTCTTTCCCTCAGGAACAGGCTCCACATAATTCCCACCCACTGCCTGTTCTCTCCCCGATTCCTCACTCCTTAAAACCCCCACCATGGCATGGCAGCTCTGAAATGGGTCCCAAAAGTGGGCCGAGCAGAGGGGCAGCCTGAGCTGGAGACCTTCCTTGTGCCATCATGCATCCCTGGAGGAAGCACATCAGGAGCTCATGGAGAGCAGGATGGCTTGGGTGTTCCCCAGGCCACACCCCCCTCTCACCACCTCACCCCACAGGGACCTCCTTGCGGGGTGCCCAGCTGGCCCTGGGCATGCAACAGGAGGTGCTCTGGAGGACCTGCCATGGCATCCGGGATGCGGGCTTCTCTCCCAAAACCGCCCAATGGCTGCCAGAGTTTGGTGTTCCATTTTTGCAAATCACATGGTCCAGCCCAGAGCAGACCCCTGACTCCTGCCCAGCAATCTCTGCACAGCTGCCTTGATGTGAAACGAAGCCTGAAATCATGACAGTGGGCAGGCCATTTCCTGGCAGCCTGGATGCCCCCCTGGGCAATGCCTGCTTTCGGAGATGTTTTGCGTTGAATGTTGTGCTGGGGTCTTCTATGAACATCCTTACCATCATTGTCTCTACGATAATGAGCATCAAATCACACCTTTATCCTGACTTTTTCCATGCATGAGGAAAGCAAGCACTTTGCTGCCTCTCCTCATCGTTCTCTTCCTGACATCAACAACCCTGCCAGGTAGGTTTGGCCGAGAGTGAATGACCAGCCGAAAGTCACACAGTGAGCATCAGGGATGAGTGGGGATTTGGACCCGGATCTCTCAGTTGCCGTTCACCTCATTGCACTTTCGACCCCATGCAGAGATGCACAACAATCTCCCCTGCCTTGTCGTGTCCCGCAAGAATCATTCCAATTTGTCTTTAGATACGCCTATCCTCAAGGGCAAAGGGGAAGGGGGCGGCAGAGGGTGAGATGCCTGGGTGGAGCCAATGATTTAGTGGGCATGAGGTTAGGTGGACTCTGGGGGCTGGTGGACGACAGGAAGGCCTGGAGGAATGTTTTCCTTGGAATTGTGATGGGTTGGGCTTGACTTTGCAACTAACAACAGCAACAACATCCACAACCTGACTGACTCTCCTGGATAGAGAGTCTTCTGGAAGGGGAACCAAATGCCAGGAATGGGCAGTGGGCACAGCCAGCTGGAGAGGAGATACTTTTTGCAAAAGGAAATAGGAGGGGAGGGAAGAGGAGAGAGGGGAAGGCCCTCCTGCTGAGTCCCTCAGAGGCAGTTGGGATGGGACCGATGGAACTGTTCATTCATCCGAGAATTTCCATCTTGCTGCCCTTCTTGGCCATTCTGCTGGAGCAGCGTTTTGGCAAAATCTCAGCCTGTCCCATCCGTGGAGCGGAAGTCAGCCACCGAGGGAGAAACCGTCAGAACCATGATGATGGTGGAGCACTTGGAGGCACAGGTGGCGTGAGCATGACTTCCAGGGAGCAAGCTGAGCGCACCAGGAATGAGAAGGGAGAAAGCGAGGGAGGGGCTTTGCAGGGTGAGGCCGGCTCACTGCAAGCCAACTCTATTTAATTATTTAATTATTTATTTATTTATTTATTTATTTATTTATTTATATCCTGCCAATTTCCGCAAAGGCTCAAGACAGCTTACATCATTCGCCTCCTCCATCGTATACCGGCAACAACAACCCTGTGAGGTATGTTGGGCTGAGAGTCTGTGACTGGCCCAAATCACCCAGTGGGCTCCATGGTCGAGAGGGGATTCGAACCCAGGTCATCTGAGTCCCCGCCCCCTGCCCTTAACCACTACACCACCCTGGCTCTCTTGCGGTGGGAGGGACAGCAATTGGGGGATGCAGAAGGTCACATGTTGAAGGCCATTTGCAAAGCACATCAGGGAACGATCCCTTGGTCCTGCATGTTTCACATGGGCCACATCGGCACACTCTCTGAGTGTATTTCTCTTGCACAGGGGAGTGAGGAAGGTTGTCAGGGAATCCCAGAGGTGCTCCAGTTATGGAGCCAAGTAATTATGGAAATTATCATGCATTGCTGCTGTTCTTGCTAAACCTCATGGGTCCCCATCCCTCAGGACCACCTGAACCCCCGAGGCACCGCTGAGATGGCAGAGGAGTGTCTTGCCTCCAGGCACAAATTGGAGGGCGGCCCTTCCCTGCTGTCCTTCTCAGGGATCGGGAGGCTCTTGGAGCAGGAGAGGAGTCTGCCGTACAGGCACTTATTCCCACTTCCTTCGGCTGGAGCCTTGCCTGGCTGGGCTCCTTCTCCATTTAGAAGGAAATTTCTCTAACTGCTCCTCTACTGGGCTGAAAGGGGCAGGATGGAGGCCGTGCCAAGTGCCGGAAGAGGGGCCCTCTTAGTCCTGCTGCTGCTGCCCCTCCCAGAGGCCTCCTGTGGGAAGCTGGAGGCCAAGTGCCCCTGGAGCTGGCACAGGGCTGAGCTGCAGCCACAGAATTCTTTCCGGCCAGGAGACTTCGTCCTCAGTGCCAGCTTTTCTGCCACAGATGGCACCTTCAAACCACACACTTTCAATCAACCTGCCTCTAATGAAGACATTGCGTATGTCACTGGCCTGCTGGACCTGTAACTACTAGACAACATGGGCAGCCACACAGCATGACTAATGGTAGTGAGCAAAGCCAGAGTGATTTCTTCCTGCTGTCTTCTCCCTTCTGAAGACACAGGTGATGAACTCACAGGCAGCAGGGCCAGCAGGGAGCCCAGGGAAATGGGGGGCAACAGGCCCCAGAACATGCCCCACCTTCCTTGCCACTGCAACCCTCTGCATTCCTATCCCCATCAGTCAGAAAGGCTGCCTTGCTGGGCTCCTGCCTGGGATGGGCACCTTTGCTGCAGGTGTCTTGTCTTGGGAGATGGACCTCGAGTAAGATGTGAATGAGGCCGCAGGAATCCCACCTGGGCTTCTGCAGAAATCGGTGGGGCTCTGGGTTTGGGTTGGAGGAGGCTGAGCATGTAGAAACCTGAAAAGCAGGATGCAGCCTGAAAGGGCACCGGAAGGATCCATGAGCATGGATGCCTCGGTGAAACACCCTCTTCTTCTTTTTTCCTTCCAAGGATGTCAGCAACAGATTACTGGAAGATCCTGTCCTTCCTGTTTGCCATCCAGGAGGTCAACCAGAATCCCAGCCTCCTGCCCAACCTCACCCTCGGCTACAGCATCTATGACAACCTTCATGATGTTAGACTGACGTCCGACGCAGCCATCGACCTGCTCTCAACCGCTCAGGCCCACATTCCCAACTACAAGTGTGGCCGGCGAGATCATCTGCTGGCCGTCCTTGAAGAATCTGACTCGGACAACTCCATGCAGCTTTCCAACATGCTGGGCATCTTCAAAATCCCACAAGTGGGAGACTTGGGAGAAGCGATATGAGTTGCTAAGTAGAGAAAGTGAAAGATTCCCAAATCATTGGGAAGCATGATCTTTGTCCCAGGACAGCAGACCATCCTGCAAAGTCCCATGATGAAAAGGGTTCAAAGCCGCAGGCCCCACACCAGGCCCCCATCTCGTACTGTTAGTGCTGAGGATAAACCAAAGGTCCCTCTTGTGTCTTGTCTGACCGTGAGAGAGGAGGCAGCACAGCAAGTGACTGCCTGGAAAAGACTCAGTGCTGTGGGTGCCCAACCAATAGCCAAACGTGGAGGATTCATGCTGCAGAGCAGGCTGGGGCCAGGGATCCTTCTGATTCGCTTTGTTCCCATGCTAATATGTTTCTCATCGAGAGGGATCCACCTCCCCTAGAGACCAGCTGCCACGGCCATCATGTGTAGGGCTTCCATGTGTTCAGCTTTTTGGAAGGATTAGATGCAGAGAGCACATCAAAAATATTATTTTTGGACATTGATTTCTTTTAACTACAATTCTCGTATCAAAGCAAGGTGATCTTGCTGATCGTATGTAGAATGATCTTTTATATTTTCTGACATCCTGTCAGAGGCTTCTATTTGTCACTTTCTTTTGTCTCTTTGAAAGAAGCCTGAATACTTGAGCCTCATGGTTCAGTCCTCAGGAAAAAATTGTTTTCTTAGTTTGGATGAGATACAGAGCAAGGAAGTCTGCACTTCAGGGTCAAGCATCTCATGTGCATCCATCATAGTTTTGTTCAAGGGTAGGATAGACCCGCGCATGATAGGCATGTACTGAACGGGGGGCAGTCTAGATGACTCGTGAGACCCCTTCTGACATGCTCTATTTCACTGTTCCTCTGTTTTTTTTCTTTTCCATCATTGAATGCAGAAGGGCAAGAGTGACTCTGAGAGCCCAGGAAGGTGTCCATGGGATCTGTTTGACTAACCCTACAAAACCTTTCCTCTCCCATTTATGGGATGATGTCTTGGGACATGTATAGCAGGGTGGGACAACTGGAGATACTCAGCAATTCAGGCTGCTCCTGCCCTCATTCTCTCAGTGTTTTCAACTTAGAATGATAAAACACTTTATTTTTCAGAAAATAATAAGCTTTGCCAGAAAATAATATGCTTCATGCAGATAGTGAAAGGATAAATGTTTTATGATAAACACTTTATCATTAGGAAAATTATCAGTATTGTTTTCTTTGAAATAATGTTTCATGCAGATAACATTTGAGTGGTTTGTTCCCGTAAGGGAACAACGGGGGGAGGGATAAATTAAAATTGTTTTATTGTTATTGCATTTTAATCATGTTGTTAGCCGCCCTGAGGCTTTGTTGCGATGGGGCGGCCTATAAATGTTTTAATAAATAAATAAATAAATAATGAATAAATAAATAAATAAATAAATAAATATATAACTGAGATGAGGAGTTTTCATTTGGTGCTGAAATGAAGCAACCCATCAGACTTGCTCTTTCTTTCCCCCCCAGGTCACTTATGCTTTCACCGCTCAGGTCAGGGGAGAAAAAAGCCAGTCCCCTTCCTTGTACAGGATGCTCCCCGAAGAAGGCCTCCAGTACCCAGGGATCGTCAGGCTGCTGCTGCACTTCAGGTGGACGATGGTGGGTCTCTTCTCACTTGACACTGAGAATGGAGACAGGTTCATGAGGACCTTGGAACCAGAGCTCCTCAGGAATGGCATTTGCGTGGTTTTTTCACAAAGCATTTCACAAATGAAATCGGGTTTTTTTCTAGATGGATGGCAGCCACGGAATCTTTTGGTAGAAATCAATGTCTTCATTTATTTTGAAGAGTTGTTTTTCATTTTCTATGGAATACTTCTTGTTGAACCAGCTATTGAAATGTTCATGCAACCTGTAAATGGAAAAGTCTGGATCACCACAACTATGATTGACTTTACCTTGGCTTTTGTTTATGCACGTGATACACCAATATTCCAGCACTTGTATGCATATTTTTCCTTCTTTCTCCCAAAAAGTAAAAGGACCAACTATGATAGTTTTCAGAATTTGTATAGAAGTATGGAAGCGTTTGTGAATACATCTTTCAAGTGTTCACATTCAAAGCATGTGCTGTCAGTGAAAGAGTGGATGAGATGCAGAGAGGAGGAGGAACCGGAGGGCCTTCTCCAAGTGGACAAGGAGCAAGCACTGTCTCTGGACAGTTTCATCTCCTACAGCACCATCCAGGCTGTGGCCCGTGCCGTGGATGCGGCTCTTTCCTCCAGATCCAGGAGGAAGAACAAGGAATGTGGAGGCAGGCCAGAGGCACACCGGATTCCTCCATGGCTGGTATTCTCACCAATCACCATCTTCTTAGCTGTTACCCTTAAAATGTGAGAATGGGGGTGAGATCTTCCCAATGAAGGGGCAGCTGGAATACTCTCTGTTCTGGTCCCTCTGTTGGTCCCCTCTCCTGGCTTCCTAGGATTGAGCCCAGGTGCTCCTGGCTGGTGGAGTTGCTTGAAGGCACACTAGGAAACACATGTGCATACAATCTGAAGTATACGATGGGTATCCAGAAATGAAATCAGAGCCTTCTCCAGAATAGGAGTGACATCGAGCCACTTTAAACTGGGAGCACCTCTTAGAACAAACTGGGGTTTGAAATGTGCCTCCTCAAATGCTGCTTCTTGCCCTGTTCCTCCAGCTCCACCCTTTCCTGAGAGACCCCCAGTTCCACAATCAGTCCATTGATGGGGTTTATTTGGATGAGAACGGAGACTTGGCAGCCAACCTGGACCTTGTGAATTGGGTGAAGTTTCCCAATGGGACTGCTGTAAACGTGAAAGTTGGCAGTCTAGAAAGGCGGGGCTTGCCTGGCCCCAAACTCATCATCCACCGAGATCCCATTGTGTGGCCCCGATGGCAAGATCAGGTGAAGAAAACCATCCCTGTCATTCCATTGTTTTCATTTCCCTTCCCTTTGCTAACATTCTGGCTAATCAGATGTGCAGCCTGTTAAGACATTAATACAAAGCATGAGAGGTTAAAGGGGACATTCCTTTGGAGGGATGTCCATGTGTTCAAGCTTCACAGGCTGCGGTTCAGTAATGGAACATGCTGAAATCCCGGGCCTCCCCTCCAACCTTTCCAGCTCTGTCTCCCCATCCGCAGAATCAGCACCCCAAGCCTCCTGCCCTGACGCTCCTGCTCTCTTGCTCAGCCCCTTCCCCAGACCAGGTGTGTGGAGAGCTGCCGCACGGGATTCTTCAAGGTGGCTCGGGAAGGGGAGCCCCTGTGCTGCTATGACTGCGCTCCGTGTGCGGAAGGGACCATCTCCACTCGGGAAGGTGGGTGAGTGAGGAGGGAAAGGCAGTGCCTGGAAAGATCTGACCCTGGTATGACCTTGCATTGCTCCTTGTCTTCTCCATCTCTGCAGAAAACTCTCTCCCTTCTCCTCGGTTGTGCTTTTCAGCAAACGTTCCTCTCCCTCCAAAGTGCCCCTCATGAAATCTTGGCATGTGAAGCCAAATGTGTTGTGCAGTCATTCCCCTCCTCCTATCCAAAAGGCAAGTCCCCCTTGTGGGTGGCTTGCAGAGAAGGAACATTCCTGATCTTTCAGAGCTTCTGCGGCCTCATCTGGAGAGCATAGAAACATAGAAACAGAGCGAGTCAGAAGGGGCCTCCTGGGCCATCTAGTCTGACCTCCGGCACCAGCCGGCTCCGCTCACGACATGCCCACCATGTGCATGTCCAGCCTGTCTTTGAACACCCTCACCGATGGGGCCTCAACAACCTCTCGTGGAAGCCCATTCCACACCCTCGGGGTCCTAAGTTTCGGGAAGTTCTTCCTGGCATCTAAATGGAGCTATGGCTCCCTGAGCTTTGCGCCATTGGAAAGCGTCATGCCTTCCTCTGCAGGGAAGAACAGGCGGAGGACTTCTCCTCTTGCTGACACTGACAGGCTTTTCATCAGGGAGGATGCAAGGAAATGTTTATGGCATGGAGGATTATGCTAGGAATGGTCCCTGTGTTTTTTGGGGCATGGAGTGCATCTGGCTGTTGTGAGTGGAGCTGGCTGGAGCCGGGGTCAGACTAGATGGCCTGGAAGACCCCTTCTGACTCGTTCTCTTACTATGGTCAGGGGCCACAAATTCAAGGGAATGGTGGGAAGGAGGACCTTTGGGTGTGATGTTCAGCTGCACATGGTGGGTTGCAGCATTTTTTGACATCAAAACGGGAACTGGTGTGCTTTCAGGGAATTCTAAACAACTGGAGGTTCCGGTCACGTTCTATATTTTTCTAATGTTACAAGAAGAGGCATAAAATTTCTTTAATAGGATGTGTTTTCATGTGTGCTGATGCTGGAATCCCACACCATTAGTAATCCAGGATATCTGTATTCAGTTTCCTTATATCCTGCAAGTTTCTTTCAAGGAATTCCTAGTGGTTTATGTAATTGTCCTCTATTGCTCAGTGCTGTCCTCACAAGAACCCTGCAAGGTAGGCTGGGCAGGCGCCCAGTGAGCCCCGTGGCTGAGTCAGAACTGGCATCTGGACTGCCTTTGTACTGAACCAGGTTGGCTCCCAGTCAGAAAAGTGCTGCCAGGTGTGGAATTGCACCCACACCCCCTGGAGGAGCAGAACTCCCTCCACCAACTCAGAACCCCCAACCCCCGTCCTCATCCTCTTTCCTGCTCTGATGAGCTCTGTGCAGTACACGTAGTTCAAAACTCATAGGACCTCCATGGAATACCTTGCAAAGAAGAGGTGACCCACTCCGAAGGTTTTCCGGGGCAGAAGGAGCCAAAAGCAGGATGTGTCATTGAGTCACAGCCCCTTTCATTCTGAAAGGGTTCAATGCATGTCTGTGGAGCAGCTGATGCAACTACTCAGTGGGGAGGGGCATAGAAGAGAGATCTGGTTGCTCCTAGTGCCCCTGTGTGAGTGTTCTCTTTTGGTCCTTCTCCATCCACCTCTCACCCGGGTAAGTGAAAGGGGTGGTTGAGCAAACGATGGGACTCACTTCCTCAGTCTGCCCTGATTTTATTTATTTATTTTTCGATTTATATCCAGCCTTTTTTCTGCAAAGGGCTCAAGGCAGCTCACATCTCCTCCTCCATCTTATCCCCACAACAACAACTCTGTGAATTAGTTTGGGTTGAGAGTCTCTGACAGGCCCAAACCAACCCAGTTGGCTCCATGGCTGAGCGGGGACTGGAATTGCCCTTCTGTTTAACTCATGGGGGGGTGACTGTGTCCACCAAGCAGAGCGGAGTAGGAAGCGATCCTGGTGCTGGAAAGTGCCTTGTTGGAGAGCTTGTGGCAGAAGATCGGCTGGATGGAGGCTGGGGAGGCATGGATGGAATTCCCAAGGTGCACAGCTGGAACGTTAGAAAGCATTTCAGGAAGGGATCCCATGTGGCTTTCATGCACTTGTGCTGGGCTCTCACTAAGCGTCAGGCTCAATGAATCTCGAGGCACTGGGGTTCAGGCTGGATGAGTCCTGGGTGGGAGAGCACCACTCTTTCCCATATCTTCCCTGACTCTCGATGGGAGGCTGAAGCATAGGAGTTGGGGCTGGGATTAGTAATGGGACTGGGGAATCCCAGCAGTGAGGAGCAACCTTGCATGGAAACCCTCCGCTCAGGCAAGAGTGAAGCAAGCTTGTCATGAGAAGGCTGCTTGCATGGCCTGACCTGGGGATGCTTGTTGGGGGCCGTTGTCATCTCCTTGAACTTGCACAGCATATGCAGCTCCCCCTTGGCCTGAGCGCACTTGCAAGAGCAAATCTGCAGCTGCAGGAAGCAAGGATGGGGCTGTGTGCCATGCACAACCATGATGGGCAGCAGAGAAGTCTGAGAGGGACCGTGCAAATCGTGACAGACTCTGCAGAGGATCTATTTCAACCATTCCTAATCTTCTCCCATGGAAGTCTAAGCCCCAATGGTGGAAAATGGCACTCTTCATGTGGGTTTGTGGTGGGGCACACAGACACTACACAGCCTTTCTGAACCTCCAGCCATAGACGTGTCCCCCACACTTCATCCTGGGATTTTTCACCCCGTGCAAGGGATGGCGTCCCTGCCACGGTCGGACATTTTCCGGTGCATGAATTGATTCATGATTGCAAGGGAAAATAAACGGCCACACATCCTAGTCCGCTTGCCAATGTGCCTTCGAGGCTGTGGGCTGCCTTCACAGTACATCTGAGGCACTTTGCTGAATTTGGAGAGTGAGGGGGCCCTGCAAGCTTCGCTGGACAGGAAAGCACTCTGTGTTGCCTCTCACAAAAAACCCATGCCCCTTTCAGTACTACTACAATTAATAACACTACTAGTAATAAGAAAAACAACAAAAATAATGAATAAAAAATAAATAGCAGAGATGGGAACAGAAGTCCACATGCTGTTTCTCTTGCTTTCAACAGATGCAGAGCATTGCCTGAAGTGTCCAGAAGATCAACATCCAAACGATGCCCAGGTTCAGTGCATCCCGAAGGTCATCACCTTCCTCTCCTATGAAGAACATTTGGGGTCCTTCCTCACTGGCATGGCCCTATTCTTCTCCATCGCCACAGGAGGCATCTTGGGGATCTTCAGAAAATTCCAGGAGACTCCAGTAGTCAAGGCCAACAACCGAGACCACTCTTACATTCTGCTTGTTTCCCTCCTGCTTTGCTTTTTGTGCTCCTTCCTTTTCATTGGCCAGCCAAGAGGCATCACCTGCTTCCTGCGACAAGCAGCCTTCAGCATCGTCTTCTCAGTGGCCATCTCTTCCCTCCTGGCCAAAACCGTCACTGTGGTGCTGGCCTTCCTGGCCACCAAGCCAGGCAACAGGGCAAGGAACTGGCTGGGGAGGAGTTTGGCCAGCTCCATTGTCATCTGCTGCTCCAGTGTCCAAGTGGTCCTCTCCACCATCTGGCTGGGCACTGCTCCCCCCTTCCCTGACTCTGACATGCACTCCCAGGCTGGGCAGATCGTCCTGCAATGCAATGAAGGCTCTGTGGCCATGTTCTACGCTGCTCTCGGCTACATGGGCTTCCTGGCTGCCGTCTGCTTCACACTGGCCTTCCTGGCCAGGAAGCTGCCTGGGGCCTTCAACGAAGCCAAGCTGATCACCTTCAGCATACTGGTCTTCTGCAGCGTCTGGGTGTCCTTCGTGCCCTCCTACTTGAGCACCAAGGGGAAGTACATGGTGGCCGTCCAGGTCTTCTCCATCTTGGCCTCCGGCGCTGGGCTGCTGGGCTGCATCTTCCTGCCCAAGTGCTACATCATTCTATGGAGGCCTGACCTGAATAGCAAGGAGCATCTCATGATGAAAAGCAAAGCATAAAATGCTGTCTGCTTTGTTCATCAAGAGCGCAAATCTCCAACTTTTCTGAACAAGCCAGCAATCCATTTTGGGCACATGGACAGTATCAGATTAAGCCAATTGAGAAAAAATCATCCTTTGCACTTTTTGGTTGTTGCGAGAAATGAAAGCTCCATTTCATGCCTGGGAAAGCAGCATGCAAGGAATCATCTCTTGTTAACCTCCTTAGCGAAGCATCGTGTTCTGTCTTTTTTTGTTTCTATGAATAGTTTTTGTTTTCAGTCTTTCACATTTTCATTCTAAATTTTGAAGTGTGAGCAGACAAATAACGATTGCCCAGAACTTGACAGGGTGCTGCCAATGCTGCATGGAAATCCCTCCAGCCCCTTTATCAGGCTGGGATCTTGGGGTTGGGTGGGTTCCCTGGAGAATATTCATCCAGCAGTGCGGATCCCTTCCCTTCCCAGCCTGCACTGAGCTTGCTCCCTGGGATGTGCTCACATACCGACTTTGCTGAAAGAGCGCAGCAGTAGAGGATGCCTGCCCTAATTGTGGAGAGGCCTCCAAGACTGGTCTTGAGAGGAGGTGGAGAAAGAGTCAGAGCAGGGAATGTCTTTCTCCACAAGAGGAAGGGTTGAAGTAGTCCTTTCCCAGCCCTGAGTGTTCCAGTTTCACTCGGAGACACCAGGGACACTGCCCTGAGGGAGGAGGTCACTCTGTTTGGCGCAGAAGTCCAGCCAGACTCCTCCTGTTTGAGCAACCTTGGCCTTCCTTCCAGCACAGACGCTTTCTGGAAATGTAGCTGCATGGCTGGGGATGGCTGCATGAGCTCCTGCTCAGTGATTCCCAGGCAATATGGGAATCAAATAACTCACTGAACTCAGTGCACCATTTCAAAAATCGCCTCATATTTCAGAGGCCAGGGGTCCATGTACTTGGGGTACCCCTGCCCCTCACAGCGCACACTTGAAGGAGAGCAGCAGTCAAAAATTGACCCCGGGTGGAAAACATGGGGCATGCAGAGAGAGCAGAAAAGGGAGAAATTCTGTGTTTATTCTGCAGGTATTCTCTGGCTTTTCTCCTCTTGCGAACACCCCAAGTTTCTTACAAGTTTGTCCTCCTCTCCTTTAACCCTGTGATGGAGGTGAGCTCAAAGGGAGTGATTGGGCAAGCATCTGCCAGGAGCTTTGAGGATTGTGGGGTGGGAGGGGGGGCTGAAACTGGGCCCTGTGGCTTCCCGCTTGGCACTCTCTCCCCAGCCCCCCCTGCCTCCCAGAAGACACTCCAGTCTCCCTCAGGTCTGCCCGCCACAGTTCAGCCCTTCAGCTTAGGGGTAATTTTATTCTTTGCTTGTTCAGCATGACAGAAAGCAGGCCAGGTGTCTCTGTTCCAAGACCTGGGAAGCATCGCATGTGGAGCTTCCCTTTTCCATCAATTCTGGAACAGCGTTGGGAATCAGCACACCAGTCACTCTAGCTGGGGGGAAAGAGTCGTGTATAGAAAGGATAAAAATAGAAGTTCATGAGCATCCAGGCTGAAAGGATGAACAAGGGTAAAAGAGGGAAAAGGATGGGAAGGGCAGCTTAACAGCCATCACAGCTCAGGGCATGTGGCCAGCCAGAAGCACGTGGCTCCCAGGGCTGATCAGTCCCTCAGGCAGAAAGCAGGAGACCCCCATCCCAGCCTCAGCTCTCCATACTGAGCTTCGAATTCCCAGGTGCTTCTCTGCAATATGAGAAATGGAGAGGTGCTTCATGATTCTCCAGGCACACAGGAATGCTCCTTTCATTGCATAGAGAAAACAGAGCAACACAAAACAAAGACCCCAGCACTAGAAACAAAAGATTCAGCCTGAGATCAAATCATCCCCATTCAGTCAACAGTGTAAAACCTGGCACCCGAGAGAAGCCATGAGATGGTCCCAGAGGCAGTGTGTGTGTGCAAGGGGAGAGGGGGGAACAGGGAATTGAGACCACCTGAGGGCATGGGTTTGGTCCCTTCTGCCCACTCAAGGGACTGCTGTTGGATATCCACCTGGCCAGACAGGGAAGACACAGTGTTCAGAAAATCAAGATCCTATGCAGAACTCATCATGTTTCATGTGCCTCCCTTGTTGCCATGTCTACTCTGGGCAATCAGCCATAATTTGTTGTTGTTGTTAGTCGCGAAGTCGAGTCCGACCCATCGCGACCCCATGGACAACATTCCTCCTGGCCCTCCTGTCCTCCACCATCCCCCGGAGTCCACTCAAGCTCACACCAACCACCTCAGTGACTCCATCCAGCCACCTCATCCTCTGCCGTCACCTTCTTCTTTTGCCATCTATTGTTCCCAGCATTAGACTCTTCTCTAGGGAGTCCTTCCTTCTCATTAGGTGGCCAAAGTATTTGAGTTTCATCTTCACTATCTGGCCTTCTAAAGAGCAGTCAGGGTTGATCTCCTCTAGGACTGACCGGTTTGATCGCCTTGCGGTCCAAGGGACTCGCAGGAGTCTCCTCCAGCACCACAACTCAAAGGCCTCAATCCTTTTGCGCTCAGCCTTCCTTATTGTCCAGCTTTCACAGCCATACATTGCAACTGGGAAAACCATAGCCTTGACTATACGCACTTTTGTTGGCAGGGTGATGTCTCTGCTTTTTAGTATGCTATCTAGATTTGCCATAGCTTTCCTCCCCAGAAGCAAGCGTCTTTTAATTTCTTGGCTGCAGTCCCCGTCTGCGGTGATCTTGGAGCCCAGGAAAATAAAATCTGTCACTATCTCCATTTCTTCCCCATCTATTTGCCAGGAAGTGAGAGGACCAGATGCCATGATCTTAGTTCTCTTAATGTTGAGTTTCAAGCCAACTTTTGCGCTCTCCTCCTTCACCCGCATCAAGAGGCTCTTTAGTTCCTCTTCACTTTCTGCCATGAGAGTGGTATCATCTGCATATCTGAGGTTGTTGATATTTCTCCCAGCAATCTTGATTCCAACTGGTGATTCATCTAGCCCTGCCTTTCTCATGATGTGCTCTGCATATAAGTTAAATAGGCAGGGTGACAGTATACAGCCTTGCCGAACTCCTTTCTCAATTTTGAACCAATCAGTGGTTCCGTGTCCGGTTCTCACTGTTGCTTCTTGACCTGCATATAGGTTTCTCAAGAGACAAATAAGATGATCTGGCACTCCCATCTCTTTAAGAACTTGCCCCAGTTTGTTGTGTTCCACACAATCAAAGGCTTTAGCATAGTCAATGAAGCAGAAGTAGATGTTTTTCTGGAACTCCCTGGCTTTCTCCATGATCCAGCGTATGTTGGCAATTTGATCTCTAGTTCCTCTCCCTCTTCGAAATCCTGCCTGTACTTCTGGTAGTTCTCGGTCCCCATACTGCTGGAGCCTAGCTTGTAGGATTTTGAGCATCACTTTGCTAGCATGTGAAATGAGTGCAATGGTGCGGTAGTTTGAACATTTTTTGGCATTGCCCTTCTTGGGGATTGGAATGTAAACTGACCTTTTCCAATCCTTTGGCCACTGTTGAGTTTTCCAAATTTGCTGGCATATTGAGTGAAGCACTTTAACTGCATCATCTTTCAGGATTTTGAATAGCTCAGCTGGAATGCTGTCACCTCCACTAGCTTTGTTGTTGCTCAGACTTCCTAAGGCCCATTTCACTTCACATTCCAGGATGTCTGGCTCAAGGTCAGTGACCACCCCATCGTGGTTATCAGGGATGTTAAGCTCTTTCTTGTATAGTTCTTCTGTGTAATCTTGCCACCTCTTCTTAATCTCTTGTGCCTCTGTTAGGTCCCTGCCATTTTGGTCCTTTATTATGCCCATTTTCGCATGAAATGTTCCCTTCATATCTCTAATTTTCTTGAAGAGATCTCTGGTCCTCCCTATTCTATTGTTTTCCTCTATTTCTTTGCACTGTTCATTTAGGAAGGCATTCTTATCTCTTCTAGCTGTTCTCTGGAATTCTGCATTCAATTGTTTGTATCTTTCTCTTTCTCCCTTGCCTTTCGCTTCCCTTCTTTCCTCAGCTATTTGTAAAGCTTCCTCAGACAGCCATTTTGCTTTCTTGCCTTTCTTTTCTTTGGGATGGTTTTAGTTGCTGCCTCTTGTACAATGTTGCGAACCTCCGTCCATAGTTCTTCAGGCACTCTGTCTATCAGATCTAATTCCTTAAATCTATTTGTCACCTCTACTGTATATTCATCAGGGATATGATTTAGGTCATACCTGAGTGGCCTAGTGCTTTTCCCTACTTTCTTCAACTTAAGCCTAAATTTTGCCACCAGAAGCTCATGATCTGAGCCACAGTCAGCTCCTGGTCTAGTTTTTACTGACTGTATGGAACTTCTCCATTTTTGGCTGCAGAGCACATAGTCAATCTGATTTCTGTGTTGACCGTCTGGTGATGTCCATGTGTAGAGTCTTCTCTTGGGTTGTTGGAAAAGAGTGTTTGTTATGACCATCGTATTCTCTTGATAAAATTCTACCAGCCTATGCCCTACTTCATTTTGTATTCCAAGGCCAAACTTGCCTGTTATTCCGGTTATCTTTTGGTTTCCTACTTTAGCATTCCAATCCCCCATGATGATAAGGACATCATTTTTTGGAGTTAATTCTAGCAGGTGTTGTAGGCCTTCATAGAACCGGTCAACTTCAGCCTCTTCAGCACCAGTGGTTGGGGCATAGACTTGGACTATTGTGATGTTGAATGGTTTGCCTTGGATTCGAACTGAGATCATTCTGTCATTTTGGAGATTGTATCCCAGTACTGCTTTCCCTACTCTTTTATTGACTATGAAGGCTACTCCATTTCTTCTGAGGAATTCTTGCCCACAGTAGTAAACCTGATGGTCATCTGAACTAAATTCACCCATGCCTGTCCATTGTAGTTCACTGATTCCTAAGATGTCGATGTTCAGTCTTGTCATCTCTTGTTTGACCACATCCAGCTTGCCTTGATTCATGGATCTTACATTCCAGGTTCCTATGGAGTAAAGATCTTTGCAGCATCGGACTTTCCTTTCACCTCCAGATACATCGGCAACTGAGTGTCCTTTCGGCTTTGACCCAGTTGCTTCATTCTTTCTGGCGCTACTAGTACTAGCCCTCCGCTCTTCCCCAGTAGCATATTGGACACCTTCTGACCTGAGGGGCTCATCTTCCGGTGTCATATCGTTTTGCCTTTTGGTTTTCATGCCCATGGGGTTTTTATGGCAAAGATACTGGAGTGGGTTGCCATTTCCTTCTCCAGTGGATCACATTTTGTCAGAGCTCTCTGCTTTGACCTGTCCGTCTTGAGTGACCTTGCACGGCATAGCTCATAGCTTCATTGAGCTACGCAAGCCCCTTCGCCACGACAAGGCAGTGATCCATGAAGGAGCAGCCATAATTACTCTGCTATTATGGCAATTCGGCTCAGCAGTTTCTCATATTTTCCTTACTCAGGAACACATTATCTGCTGAAATATCCCTATTCTTAACCTCATAAACAACTGCACTCCTGTGTGAATGATTTACAATCTAGAAATTACTCCGTATATGACCTGGGAGTTTGTAGTTTGTGCTGGGAGTTTCCCTGTGGGAGAAAGATTGTGTGAGATGGAGAATTGGCCTGTGATGCCCCTGGGATGGTGCATGGCGGGTGAGAGCTTTGAGGGGCTTGACCAGTGAGGGTGGATATTTCATGCACAATGGAGAGAGAGTGAAATAAATGGGGAGAGGGATGCAGCCGCTGAACCTTTTCAGAAGGAAACAAAAATGAGAAGAAAGGGGGGTGACCTTGCTTGCTATGAACAGCTGGTGATGCGAGAAAACACCTGAGCTCCATCCCTTGTTGGTTTGGCCAGCCTGACTCAGGGGATCCTCTGGCAGGAAGTTATCAACTTTTGATGAATGTCGTAGGGCGCACACAGAGCATCTGAGCATGTGCAAAGCACAAAGCATCTGTGGGAGTTAGATCCACTCTGCTTCCAGCCACAGGTGGAGGCGGACTCGAACTGGCACTCGATAGGAATCTTGGTCTGCCTGAAAAATGGAGGGTTTGTGCCAAAGAGACACGGCAGTTGCTGGACACGGAGGGAGAACCTCTGAGTGTGCAGAGTTTGTATTGCCTCATGGAGAAGATCCGTATGCAGGGAGGATTGATTCAAAGCAGAAGCCCCTTTCAGTACTCTCAGTGAGGGGCCGGTGGGCTACAATGAGCTCATTTATTTCTGCCCAGCTTTCCAATCAACAATCCGGAAGTATTTGGCCCTCCTGCCTACATGTCTGTTTCCCCACTCCTTGTGCTACCAGATTTTGGCCCGTCCTCTCCTTTGGGCTAAGTAATTTTCTTTGTTACCCTTTGAAATCCCTCTACTCCCTTGTTTCAAATCATCCTTTCCCACTTATCAATTCCTCCCTTTTCTTGCCTTCACCCTCATTTGAAACAACAATTCCCAATTCTTAAATCTTGATACCATCATCCTAATCATTTCCTCCTGTCTGTGCATTTTCCCCCAAACGCCTCCCCTTGTTACACTGGGTGCAGGCCAGTATACATTGCAGGCTAATGCAGCACATTATGCGTATGCCCATTATCCCCAGTATGAGAACAGGTGTTCCAACCACATACAGTTGAGGCGCCATTATGTCAGCTGTTCTCCCATTCCTGACCCCTGCCTTATTCTGATCCCTGGCATTACCTGTTGGATTGCTCTTAAGTCTTCATTGACGTCTGTTTACCGAAATCCATCTTGCAGGTGTGTCCAATCACCCCACAGGCCCCTCCTTTGGTACCAAGACATGATTCAGAGCCACCCTATTTTGGGGTATATATACTTCCATTGGCTGCATCTCTCCAGCCGGCTTCCCCAGTGCGCAAAGAGTCGCATTTCCAAGAGCCGCTATTGCACAGGCCACTTGCTCCTGAAGAGGTGCTGAATATACATGAGTAGATACTGAAAAAGAGGCCATCCAATCCCATTCACCCCTCCTTTTGTTGGGATGGTTATTTCCTCTCCCAGCATTTCTTGAGTTACCTGTCTGTCTCTGGCACCTCTGTGAATAATGAATGACCCTAGCAGGGCACATCTCCCAACTTCATTCTTCCTACTGCCACTCCTGCACCTTCCTGATGATACCTGGAGAATCTCTCCCACACCCCTAATCAAGAAAAAAATATCCAGGAAGGGTTGCACATCCATCCTTACATAAATAGGTGCCAACCCAGTGCAGCATGACTGCTTTCCAGTATCCACTGGGCCTCCTCCTGTGATCACACTTCCACCCAGTCATGTCAACCAGTAAAGGACTCCATTCCATTCTTCCCAAACTGGAGCCCTGAGCACACACTCATTCACGTTTATGGTCCACCTGTAACGGTCCCTGGTGCATCCCCATTTTACACATTTGGCTTCCTTCTTCAAAACGCTCCCCCCTCACCATAGATCCTCTAACCTTTGAAAAGAGGTTCTCTATCCAAGCCACTTTTGACTGCCTGGATCACTCCTCATCTCCCGGTTCATTCCCCAATTTCCTGCTCACTCATATCCAAAATGCCCCTTAATTATCTGATGGGGCCTTTGATGTCCAAAATGAATCCCTGCTTATCTTCCTTTGCCAACAAGCATCAGTGGGCATCCGTGATGTCTTGCTGCACGGCTCTGCACCCTGGATCAGCCACCCACACTTGCTCTATCCCTGCTTCCACTGTAACCCAGCTGTAAAATCTCCACTGAGTCACAGGGATCACTATGTGTTTTGGCCTGGAAATGAGGGCGATTGCAATGCTGTCTACCTGGCAGCGTTATCTGCCCTACCGGATCAGCAAAACAATGGCCCCAGCAGCCCCTGTACAAGCCACCAGTTCCCATCCCCTTGAACCAACAGCCAACACCAACAGAGATCTGGCCTTAGCACAGAGGGGTATATGAGCAACCCCCCTCTGCCAGGGTTTTCATATTTCTCCAACAGTTCCCCCCTTTTGTGAGCAACCAAACAAATGAGTCAGTCCAGATAACTCCTGGTTGAAGGTTGTATAGAATATCATGACACAGGGATGTGTTCTGCTTAAAAAGCCTCCTCGTATGAGTCAGCCCCTTTATTTTATACAGTCAGGTTACTCAACAAACAGGAAAACTGATATTATCTTGGGTCACTTATTTACGTGACATTTGCTCGGACAGAAAAACCACATGTTTGTTTAGCCAGACCATTCTGACCTTGCTATCAGTTGCCACCTATTATATTGAAAAAGCTGAGCATGCAGGACGTGCAGGACCAAGGTTGGTGTGCCAGACTGTTGACCCTCGCTGCACCTGGTGCTTCCTCTTCCTCAGGAAGCAGCTTCTATCCATGCAGCTCAGGTGGGGATTGTCTTAGTCAGACCCCTTGATCTCTTTGCCCCCTCCTTTGGCTGCAAGGAACTCAATGCCAGCCAGGTCTCACCTCTAACCTGGTCCCCTCTCACCTTTGCAGCGCTGCTACCCAATCTATTTGGAGGCCTGGTTCCTTTGCTCCCTAGGCCCCTCTGTTTGACCCATTGGCCTAAAGATATCATCCTCATTGGGGCTGAGACCCCCACAATGATGAATACCCTGTCTAAGGCCACCATCCCTTTTGGTCAACAGACTTGGGTTAGCCTGCTTTGCAAGTTGGGAGCAGTGTAAGATGAGGCAATGGCTTAATGTCCAGTTCAGATATCTGCTTTGCCCTTTGAGGCGATTCTTCGAGATTTCGTTGTCTAGGCTTCACTCAGTTGCTGGACTCATCTGTACACTTGGCTGGAGGACTTGCCTCTCACGGTCTGCCTGGTTAGTCCTTTGCTTCCTCGTGGATGATGCAAAGACCAAGGCAGAAGACAGGAATCAGTCTCTGCAGTTCCAGTTCATCTGGTCTCTGGAAAGTACAGCTCACAAAACAGGTGGATTAGGAAAAAAACAACTTTTACATTTCTTCACAGACACTGGTTAACCACGTTAGCTTGGAGAGAAAGCGGAGAAATCTTTGTCCCTTTTCCAGCCTGGTCCCCCCCCACCGCCCCAAGTCTGTTCAGCACAGTCTCAAGGGAAATGTCTGAGATGCTGAAATCAAATCCAACCCATGCCAGAAGCGCACACAAGAGAAGCCCCTTGTTGAACTTGCGTGCTTCAAACCCATTGCTTGCCTTGGCTAAAGCAACATGTGCCTCCTGATGGCGTTTGTCCAGTGAGAACATGGCATCACACAAATTCTTACAGAGATGGTTCCCCCTCCCCACATACATAAATACAGAAGTTTCCCAAATCCATTACATATACATGCAATTTGTACTAGCACCCTTCACAATCAAGTAATCAATGCCTGTTCATCTTGATGAGCATGACTGCTAATGCTCCCAGCGAGAAAAATAAAAAAAACCTTGCCATTTCCTTGGGCTAGAAAATGGGCTTAGCCCCCCCCCACCCCAACATTAGGCTACTGTAGGGAAAACTCTCCTTAGCACCATCAATAGTCCTTTCTTGTAGAAAACACACTCCGTAGTATCTTTCCTTGTAAAATTTGGGGCCTGATCAAAGTATTTGGCAACTCGATGGCCTCCGTGGCCCCTTCCAGCTCCTCCATTTGGTGCTTCCATGAGAAGCTTTTAGCCCTTTCATTTCTTACACGTTTTTCCCATTTTGTACCAAGACACTCAGCCACCATTTATCCCAAACTCCTCAAAAGCCCACTCACGCACCAAGCCCCATGCCCCCTTTAGAGCAAGGGATTCCTGCAAAATGCATCACCTCCCAGACTCGCATTCCCACATGGCCTCCAGCACAATTTCCCTTTTGCCCTTTACGCCCCACACACCAAACAATCGCAGGTCCAACAGGCAGAGAAACCAAATCAGCCCAGAGAAAACCAAGAACCTATTTACTACCTGCCTGGCAAGGTGGACTTCCAAGAGTAGTTCTTATGTGAGAGGGAAACTGCCAGGCCTAAGCCAACAGGGCCTGCCAGCCCCCTCCTCACTGCCCCCCAGGTGCCGTCTTCACTGGTTGAACTCCCGCCTGACACTGTTCAGGCTGCTTGCTAAACACAGCCATCCAATTCCCATGATTTTTCCAAAAACCTCCTCAACACATAAAAGAAAACCCTTCCCTTCAGCATCTTTGCTTCACTTTTCCTTCCTTTTTTTTTTTCACTTTCTTTCCCTAGGAATCCCTTCAGGATAAGCAGGATTCCCCTCTCCCTTTTCTTTCTTTTCTTTTTTGTAATAAGTTTTTATTAGAAATTATCATCCTAAAAACAAAGAAAGACTAAAAACAACATCAATCATCTAAAACATCAGGCCTGCTGGATCAGCCCCCACATTGTTTTCCATTTATGATAGCTAAAAAGCATGTTTAAATCTATACAAAGTCCCATTTCTCTAGCCAATAGGAAAAAGAATTCCAAGTTTGATAGAGGTCAGTATCCTCTTTCTCCTTCAATGATAAAGTCAATCTAGCCATTTCTGCACAGTCCAAACTCTTTTTCAAAATCCGTTCGGCATGGCTGGTTCTTCGCTTTTCCAGTGGTGAGCCACCCCCTCCCTTTCCCTTCCTTGCCACAATCCACCTGCTCACGTGCCTCTACTTCCACTTGCAACATCCACAAAATCCCACTCCAAACCATGCAATTACAACCGCACCACACAGCGCTTTCCCTTTGCACATGTTTATTTTATTTATTTATTTATTAACAGATTTATATGCCGCCACTTGCCACAAGCCTCGGGGCAGCTCACAACATAATAAACATATAATATTAAAAAACATACACAATATTAAAAACTGGCCCATGTCAAGGTCCGAATTAAAACATACAATACAATATAAAAATAACTAACCAATAACTTTAAACATAAAATAATTTAACTCTTAAAATATTGCTTAAATAAAAAGGTCTTCGCCTGGCGCCGAAAACCAAATAAAGATGGCGCCAGGCGAGCCTCTCTGAGGAGTGCATTCCATAGATGGGGCGCCACCGCAGAGAAAGCCCTCCTCCGGGTGCTCACCCTCCTTATATCTCGCACGGAGGGTTCCCAGAGGAGAGCATCAGCTGCAGTTCGTAGGGGGTGGGTGGGCATATATGGTCGCAGATGCTCCTTTAGGTAACCAGGACCCAAGCCGTTAAGGGCTTTATAGGTAAGAACCAACACCTTGAATTGGGCCTGGACTTCAATGGGAATCCAGTGAAGCTGATGGAGAACTGGGGGGATATGAGAACCATGCCCAGTCCCCGTCAGCACCCTGGCAGCTCTATTCTGCACCAATTGAAGTATCCGGACCGTCTTCAAGGGTAGCCCCATGTAGAGCGCGTTACAGTAATCTAACCTGGAAGTCACCAACGCATGTGTCACCATCGCCAGGCAGTCAAACTCCAGGAAGGGACGCAGCTGATGGATCAGCCAAAGCTGATGGAAAGCGCTCCTCGCCACTGCTGACACTTGGGCTACCAAGGTCAGCTCCGAGTCAAGGAGCACTCCCAGGCTGCGGACCCTGTCTTTCAGAGGGAGTGCAAACCCATTCAAGACTAGGGTCCGGTCCCCCACTCCGAAGCCCGACTCACCCACTAACAGGACCTCCGTCTTGTCAGGATTGAGCCTCAGTTTCTTGGCCCTCATCCAGCCCATTACCTCGGCCAGGCACCGGTTCAGCACAGCCACCACCTCACCTGGATCGGTGCAGAACGAGAGGTAGAGCTGGGTGTCATCAGCGTACTGATGACTCTGCAGCCCAGACCTCCTGATGACCTCTCCCAGCGGTTTCATGTAGATGTTAAAGAGCAGAGGGGACAAAATGGACCCCTGCGGTACCCCATGGCATAGCTGCCATGGCGCAGAGCCATAGTCCCCCAGCACCACCTTCTGGAATCGGCCATTGAGATAGGAGTGGAACCACTGCAAAGCAGTGCCTCCAACCCTCAGTCCCGCCAGCCTCTCCAGAAGGATACCATGGTCGATGGTATCGAAAGCCGCTGAGAGGTCCAGGAGAACTAACAGGGACGCACTCCCCCTGTCTCTCTCCCTGCGCAGGTCATCATACAGGGCAACCAAGGCCGATTCAGTGCCAAAACCGGGTCTGAAACCAGACTGAAATGGGTCCAGATAATCAGTTTCATCCAAGAGTGCTTGGAGTTGTCCCGCCACCACCTGCTCCAGCACCTTAACCAGAAACGGGATGTTGGCCACCAGTCTATAATTGGCGACCACCTTTGGGTCCAGGGAAGCCTTCTTTAGGACTGGCCGGACCTCCGCCTGCTTTAAAGGGGCAGGCACCCGGCCGTCTCTTAAAGAGGCGTTGACCACCTCCAAGATCCAGGGCACAATCCCGTCCTTGGCACTCTTTAATAACCAAGATGGGCACGGGTCCAGTAAACAGGTGGTTGAGCGTACCGATCCAAGCACCTTGTCCACATCATCAGGCCACAAAAACTGAAATTCATCCATTAATGAGGGACAAGCACGCACGGTTGGTCCCTCCCCAAAAGAGTCTGTATCAAGAGTGGAGTCCAGCTCGTGACGAATCAGAGTAACTTTCTCCCTGAAATGCGTGGCGAAATCGTCACAGCAGGCTTTCGAGGGTGGCACTTGATCTTTGTTGGGGCCGGATTTTATCAGCCCCTGAACCACCCAAAAAATCTCCGCTGGACAGCATTGCGAGGAGGCAATGGACGCGGAGAAGAATCGCTTCTTCGCCGCCCTCACTGCCACAGCATAGGCTCGATAGTGTGCTCTAAGATGTGTTTGATCGGATTCGTCCCGTGATTTCCTCCACCTACGCTCTAGCCGTCTACCAACCCGCTTCATCGCCCGTAATTCTGGCGTATACCAGGGAGATGAACGGGCTCTGCCTGGTTGGAGAGGGCGCTTGGGAGCGATAGTGTCAATAGCCCTGGTCATCTCTACATTCCATATATCGACCAGGGCATCAACAGGAGCGCCAGCCTTGTCAGCCGGAAAATCCCCCAGAGCCCTCAGGAATCCATCCGGATCCATCCGACTCCGGGGGTGGACCATCACAATCTGGTCCGCACCCTTACAGAGGGAGAAGCCGCTCTCGAGCTCAAACCTCACGAGGAAGTGATCTGACCATGACAAGGGCATCAAACATAAATTCTTCATCCTCAGATCACCCTCTTCCTGCCCTGTCGAGAAAACCAGGTCCAGAGTGTGTCCACGTTCATGGCGGTGCCAGGCGTGGGGCATCCCGGGTTCTCCGGCGCGGCGCGGCCTCCGGACCGTCTGCGGCAGTGGTGTGGGGTGGGCTCCGGGCTCCAGGCTCCAGCGTGGCTCAGCCCCCTCCGACATGTTTCCTCCTGAACAAATCCTCTTCCTGCTTTCCTACCTTGCCTTCCTTCACAAACCTCCTCCAGTGGTGGGAAAATTTGGGTAAATCCTGTCTTAAAAGCATTACTTCTGTGTGCCTTTACATTGTGGGATCAAATCCTGTCTTCCTTCTCAAAACCAAGCTGTCACTGTTTAAAATGACAGCTCCTTTCTCTCCTTTCTCTCACCTTTAGCTGTGGGCTACAGTAGACAGGCCATTCGGACCAAATATACATTGCAAATAGTCATTGTTGGAATCATTGTTGTATCTTGATAGCCCAGAGGCTGCATGTGCCCTGGTCAATTCAGAATGTTTCGAATCTAGATAAGAGTTTGAGTTGATGCATACTTTCAGTGGCTTGAATTTACATGTGTAAGCAGTCCTGGAGATGGGTTCAGGCTTCTGGACTAAAGTGTCACTTAGAAATATTGTAATCTTATTGTTACAGTGTGATTGACTGACATTTTGTTTATCTGTTCTGTATGTGATGACCTCAGAATCTTATTGTAATCCTTACTTTCTGTCATCAATTGCCCTGTACCTGTATGTGACGGGGAGTGTATAAAAAGTCTGTATTTCTGTTGAAGCTTTGCGGCGAGCTTATCTCTGCTCGCCCAGTAAGGCCTTATCATGAGACAACTGTGGGGCCTGGAATAGACAATAAAGAGACGGAGGTTCATAACGACTGATCTTTCCTATGACCCCGAGTTTTATTTCCCTTCTCAAATTGAGATTCCGGGATTCTGACAATTTGGCTACGAGGATGGAATCATGGGTTTTTGGCCCTTTATCCTGGGCAGGAGAGATGGTAAGTTCGGCCAAAATTCTCTCCACTGGGGGAGCACAGATACTGGCCATCTCTTCCATTGCACAGGCAGGTCAATGTAATAATATCTGGTTTTGAACCTCATTGCACGTGAGCTTTGGTTGTGGACTCCCAGGAAGCATGGGGGTCTCAGAATCTTGGTTTACTACCCCATGGACCCCTCTGTATCAAATTGCCATGGGCGACACCTGCGGGGTTGTTGCGGAAACAAGCATTTGGTAATTTGATTTAAAATTAGCATGGTCAAACCTAACTAATTTGGACTCAGAGGGCTCATTTGCTTTGAAATTGGCTACAAGTTTTGCAAAAGCATTTGGCAGAAATACATTCTAAGGAGATGGAGCAAGTTTTGCTTTGGTCTAAGCTGATGGAGGAAAAAAGCTAGCTAATATGGTATTGGCGCACCAGGAAAGATCTACACGTGTGCATATGTTTGCACTGGAGTTTGTGTAAAGTTTTATGTTCACTGTTTGTGAAAGTCTTGTGTTCATTGTTGCTGTCTGTGTTTTCTGTCTTGTCTGTTTGTATTTTAAAGTGCTCCCCTTTCTGGGAGGTAGGCATAGCCCAGAGGGGGTTTTGGGGGTTCCTCAGGAAATGGAAACTCCCCACACAGCCACACCAATCTGTCCTCTTCAGGGCACGGTTGAAAGCAAGGGTGCTGATGGGTGTTCTTGCCCCTGAGATGAGGATGTGTGAGCCTGGCTTTGACTGAGATACAGATTCATGAGGTCATTTGGCTGAGCCCAGGCATGGCTGAGTCCGGCTGGGAAAAAGGTGGTGATCAGGGCAATGTGTGTGAGAGATTTTTTCCTTCCCCATTCCTTCTATATGAGCCAGAACTGGGAAGTAAGGAAATGTGTGGCCCTGGAATTGGGCTTGCAAACACATGTCCTACCCAGTTCTCTGGACATCCTCAATAAGCTTGTCCTGCGTGAAAGCCCTGTGTGAAAGAGCGGTTATATAGGAACATTTTTTATGTAGGTCCTTTCCTTGTCAGAAACTGACAACACTGTTTTAATGTCGTTAATGTAAGTTTTTCTGGCTCTTCCATCTGCCTTACAGCCCTTCTAGGTAGGAAGATTTTCTTGTTAGATTAAATAATGTGCATTTGAAATTCCAGGAGGGGATGCAGATGGGCAGATTAAAGATGGTGGGGGGAACTTTCTTTGCAAGTTCTTGGGGAGGATTTTACAGTTCTGGGATAGCTTTTGGGTTGTACTTTGGAGTATGTTTGTGAAGGAAGGCATGGAAAGGAAGAGGGTTTGTTCAGGAGGGAACATGTGCAAAAGGAAAGCACTGTGGTGTGGTTGTAATTTCATGGGTTTGGATTGGAATTTTGTAGATGTTATAAGTAGAAAGTAAAGGCAAGTGAGCAGATGGGTTGTGGAAAGGAAGGAAAAGTGAAGCAAAGATGCGGAAAGGAAGGATTTTCTGTTGTGTGTTGAGGAGGTTTTTGGAAAAATACTGGAAATTGGTTGGTTCCCCCCCCCCCCCCCCATTGAGCATGCAACTGTTTGCAATGTGAGGTTTGGGGAAAAAGGCAAATAGATTTTTTTTCTGGATGTTGTGTGTATGCCATGTGAGAATGAGAGTGTATTTGACAGGAATTCCTTGATTCAAGGGGTGCTTGGTGCTTGGGTGTGTGACAGAATTTTAAGGGTTTTGGTAAATGGTGATCTGCTACTTTTTCTACTGGGAAAGAAAAAAAATGAAACAAATGTGTAACTTTTGGAGTAAAGAGAAGAAAAAACAAATGGAAAAAAGAGGAATAGTCTACCTTGCTAAGAGCACTCCCATTATTTAAAGAGACAGTAACTGCAGCCTCTTCTCTGGGTTTGGTCTGGCCAACTGAATTCAGGGGGGATTTGTGCTGGAAATTTGGCTTTCTTGACTCTGTGGGCTTGGCTATTCCACAGGGCCAAGAAAAGGGGGGATGCTCTGTCGGGAAAGTACCACCACTTTATGAGTACTGCAGAAGCAGCACACACAAAGCCTCTGAGCATGTGCAGAGTTCAAAGTTCTTTGAGCAGCTCTGCTTCTAGTCACAGATTGGAGGAGGGCTTGCACTAGTTCTCAAAAGAAAGTCTTTGAGTCTCTAGAAAACTCAAAAGAAATCTTGGTGTCTTAGGGAGAAAAAAAAAAGAGTTGTGTAACTGAGGCAAAGCATTTGAGGTTCTTTGAGTATTCAAAGCTTGGATTGCCTCAGGAAGAATTCTGCCTGGGAAAGTTTGGGTTAAAACCAGGACCCTTGAGCACTCTCTAAGAGTAGCTAGGGGGTTTTTTTTTAGGAAGGGAATCCTTCCAAAAGGCAATGTTGTGAGCAATGATTTGTGTCAACCATCTAGCGTTTTCCCTCTCCAATAACTTCTATTTTTCTATGCAACATGGATCTGGGTCTTATATGTGTTTGTGTAAGTTCTGAATTCTGAGCATACCATCTTGTTATTGCTATGCTACAAATGAATGACTGGGAGGGACTGGATGAAACTGGGGCTGTGTGTGTGTGCGTGCACACGCATGCAGTGGGAGGAATTTCTTTTCAAATCTATGGGGCTACTTTACCTTGTTCATCAAAAACTTTTGTTTGCCTTTTCCTTTTGCAATGTTGCCAAATATGAATGATAGTGATAACGATTGTTACTGTTGTTACTGTTATTGATGGTGCTAAAAGAAATTTTCTTTCCAGTAGCCGAATGTTTGTTGGGGTCTGAGCCCATTTGCCAGCCCAAGGATGTGGGCAGCTAAAATGGCAAGTTCCCAAAACTTCTTTCCAGGAACATAGGCACTCATATGTTCATCTAAATGTTTCTCTGTTAACAAAGGGTTGGTGTGTTTTGTATCTATGTGGGAGAGTATCATCTCTGTAACAAGAAATTGTGTAAAACTGTTCTCATTGTCCAGCAGGAAGCACATTTCTCTTTAGCCTAGGCAAGCAACAAGTGTGTGCAACACCAGGTCAAAGGAGGATCTCTTTTGAGTGCATTTTTGCATTGGTTGTATTGATTTCAGCAACCCAAACATTTTCTGATGGAGACTGTGCTAAAGAGACTCAGAAAGGACAGACTTTGCATCTTGAGGTTTCTCTCCAAACGCATGTGGATCTCTCTGCCACTGCCTACAACTGGCTTCTGTGAAGAAGTGTAAAAGGTTTTTTCCTCTTAATTAACCTTTTTTTTTGTTTCTGAGCTGCACCTTTCCAGGAACCAAACAGCCATGCTGGCACCCCAGAAAAGAAAAGAAAAAAGACTCCTTTTCTCTGCCACCCTGGAAGGAAAAGCCCTCCATGTCCCATGCTACGCCCAGGCTCCAGGAACTGCAGTGACTGTGATGGGAATCCGTTCCTGTGTTCTGCCTTGCTCCATTGCATCATTTATAAGGAATAACCAGGCCAACCATGAGATGCAAGTTCTGCAGCTAAGAAGCTTCAGTGAAGCCTAGAAAATGAAATCTCGAAGAATTGCCTAAAATGGCAAGATATAGGACTGAACTGGACATCAGGCCATTGCCTCATCTCGCACTTGTCCCACCTTGCAAAGCAGACTGACCCAAGTTTGCTGACCAGAAGGGATGGTGGCCTAAGACAGGATATTCACCACCGCAAGGGCCTCAGCACAGACAAGGATGAAATTCATAAGGCTGCCATGGGTCAGAGGAGGCCTAGGGAGCAAAGGAACCAGGCCTCAAAATCGGGTGGCAAAACTGGAGAGAGGTAGGGGAGCAGGTGAGGATGAGCGCTGGCTGGCATCGAGTCTTCGCAGCCAAAGGGGGGCCAAAGTCAGCATGGAGTTTCCCAGGAGGACTGCTAGCATTGGGGTTGCATATCATGGGTTTTGAACTGTTTGATTTCTTTTTCTTTTTCTTTGCTGCGTTTTCAAATTGTTTTCCATTTTTCCAACCCTTTGAATACAACTCTCAGCAAATGCACAAGTCTCCATTGTATGCAATGACTTTCTCCTCACATTAGTTTGGTTTTGAGATGGAAGCCATTTTTTGGGAAAAAGCTTGGAAAAGGATTCATCCAAACTGACTCACTTGTTTGTGTCACATAGCGAAGCCAGTGACAAAGGGGGGATTGTTGGTAAAATTTGGGTCAATCCTGTCTGAAAAGCATTACTTCTGTGTGCCTTTGCATTGTGGGATCAAATCCTGTCATCCTTCTCAAAACCAAGCTGACAATGTTTAAAATGGCATTTCCCCACTCTTTCTTTTAGCTGTAGGCTACAGCAGACAAGCCATTTAGTCCAAATTTACATTGTATATCTTCACAATGATTCAATAGTCATTGTTTGAATTCAGTTTACATGGAAGTATCTTGATAGCCCAGAGGGCTGCATGTGCCCAGGTCAATTCAGAATGTTTATAATCTAGATAAGAGTTTGAGTTCATTCATAGTTTCAGTGGCTTGAATTTACATGTGTAAGCAGTCCTGGAGGTGGGTTCAGGCTTCTGGACTAAAGTGTCAATTAGAAATATTGTAATCTTATTGATACAGTATGATTGACTGACTTTCCTTTATCTGCTCTGTATGGGATGACCTCAGAATCTTATTGTATTTACATTGTGTCATCTATTGCCCTGTACCTGTATGTGACTGGGAGTGTATAAAAACCTCTGTATTTCTGTTGGGGCTTTGCAGCGAGCTTATCTTTGCTTGCCCAGTAAGGCCTTATCATGAGACAACCTCAGGACCTGGGATAGACAATAAAGACACGGAGGTTCATAACGACTGATCTTTAATACGACCCCGAGTTTTATTTCCCTTCTCAAATTGAGATTCTGGGATTCTGACATCACCCACCCCCCTTTGGCACCATCAAGCAACCTTACGGTTTGCTTTCTCTGCCTAACACATCCCAAGACATGCCTGCACTTGGTCTGGAAGAAGGCCTTGGTCAAACCAGGCCACCTGAATTTTACCCGTTTTTAAATGGTGGGGTAAAACCGCTCCCTTCGAATGCAAATATAGGGCAATCACAAGAAATATGCCCACATTTCTAAACCTATTCAAAGGAATTTTCAGTGCTGTTTGAGAACTGAAAATGGCACCACTGATTTTTCACAACTGATACTTTCAGAAAGGGTGGCATGTGATCCCCATTTTTACATTTTGATTATTCTGGGTTATTCTGTGAGAAGCCAAACAATGAAGGACGCAGACTTCAGTCTCCCAAGGAAGATCGAGGCCACGTGACCGACTGGGGTTTGCTGGTGGCTTTGGCCTACGTGCAAATGCTGTGGACCAGCAGGGAGACGAGACGTGGGCCGAGGCAGCAAAACGTGGGCTGAGGAACGAGTGAAGCCGAGGCCAAGGAGACGCAGGTTGGCTGTGTCCCTGGTAGCACCCCGGACACAGCAGGGGGCCGAGTGCCATAATTTGTGAAGCAGTCTTGCTAACTGGGCGTTATTATGGGTGAAGATTTGGGACTGAACCAGATGTGAAGGGCCAGATGGGCAACGCAACTGCTGTGTCCCGACATGTGTGCTTGTTTGCATCTTGTTCCCCGTAGACATTACAAGGACGTGCAGCTTACTTAGTGCCATTGCTGTGCTCATTGCGAGTGAGACATGGAAGCTTGCAAGAAAATTTACCCAGAAGAGAAACTTTTTTCGGCAACATTGCCTTGGAGAGATATTACGCATTGCATGTTGGGAGAATTTAACAGATGAAAACGTATTAAGAAGATGAGGTACCAGAATACTTTCTGCTGGGTGACACAATCTTTGGTATGTGCGCACAGCATTGCTTTTAGAAAGGTTCCCTTCCTTCAAAGCAATTCCCTAACCCCTCACTGAACGTGCTGAAAGGGCTTTGAATCAATCCTCCCTCCATACAGACCTTCTCCATGAGGCAATACAACCTCTGAACACTCAGAGGTTCTCCCTCCGTGTCCAGCAACTGCTGTGTCTCCTTGGCACAAACCCTCCATTTTTCAGGCAGACCAAGATTCCTATCGAGTGGCAGCCCAAGCCCGCCTCCACCTGTGGCTGGAGGCAGAGCGGATCTAACTCCCAAAGATGCTTTGTGCTTTGCACATGCTCAGATGCTCTGTGTGCGCCCTACCACATTCACAAGAAGTTCATAACTTCCTGCCAGAGGATCCCCAAGTCAGGCTGGCCAAACCGCAGGTGTTTTCTCACATCACCAGCTGTTCGTAGCAAGCATGGTCACCCCCCTTTCTTCTCATTTTTGTTTCCTCCTGAAAAGGTTCAGTGGCTGCCTCCCTCTCCCCTTTTACTTCACTCTCTCTCCATTGTGCACGAAATAGCCCCCCTCACCGGTCAAGCCCCTCAAAGCTCTCACCCGCCATGCACCATCCCAGGGGCATCACAGGCCAATCCTCCACCTCACACAATCATTCTCCCACAGGGAAACTCCCAGTGCAAACTACAAACTCCCAGGTCATACACAGAGTAATTTCTAGATTGTAAGTCATTCACACAAGAGTGGAGTTGTTTATGAGGGTAAGAATAGGGATATTTCAGCAGATCGTGTGTTCCTGAGTAAGGAAAATATGAGAAACTGCTGAGCCGAGTTGCCATAATTGCAGAGTAATTATGGCTGATTGCACAGAGCTGACATGGCAGCAAGGGAGGCACATGAAACATGACAGGTCCTGCATGGGAGCTTGAATTTCTGACCACTGTGACTTCTCTGCCTGGCCAGGTGGTCCTGCAATAGCAGTCCCTTGAGTGGGCAGGAAGGCACCAGACCCGTGTCCTCAGCTGGTCTCAATCCCCTGTGCTCCTCCTCCACACACACACACACACACAGCCTCTGGGACCATCTCGTGGCTTCTCTCGGGTGCCAGGTTTTACACTGTTTACTGAATGGGGATGATTTGATCACAGGCTGAATCCTTTGTCTCTAGTGCTGGGGTCTTTGTGTTTTGTTGCTCCGTTTTCTCTCTGCAATGAAAGGAGCATCCCTGTGTGCCTGGAGAATCATGAAGCACCTCTCCGTTTCTCATATTGCAGAAAAGCACCTGGGAGCTCGAAGCTCTGCATGGAGCGCTGAGGCAGGGATGGGGGCCTCCTGCTTCCTGCCCGAGGGACTGAAAAGCCCTGGGAGCCACATGCTCCTGGCTGGCCACATGCCCTGAGCTGTGGCTGCTGTTAAGCTGCCCTTCCCATCCCTTCCCCTCTTTTACCCTCGTTCATCCTTTCAAATTGGATGCTCACAAACCTATATTTTTATCCTTTCTATACACGACTCTTTCCCCCCAACATGGGTGTCAGGTGTGCTGATTCCCAACACAGTTCCTGGATTGAGGGAAAAGGGAAGCTCCACCTGTGATGCTTCCCAGGTCGTTGCATAGAGACACCCAGCCTGCTTTCTGTAATGCTGAACAAGCAAAGAATAAAATTCCCCATAAGTTGAACAGCTGAACTGTGGTGGCAAGACCTGAGGGAGGCTGAAGTGTCTCCTGGGAGGCAGGGGGGCCTGGTGGGGAGAGTGCCAAGCGGGAGGCCAGGGGGGGCAAGTTTCAGCCCCTTGCCCCATCCGCACAGCTCCTGGCAGATGTTTGGCCCATCACTCCCTTTGAGCTCACCTCCCTCACCGGGTAAAAGGTAAGTAGGAAACCTGTAAGCACCTTTGGGTGTTTGCAGGAGGAGAAAAGGCAGAGAATATCTGAGGCATAAGCACACGATTCCTCCCCTTTCTGCTCCCTGTGCATGCCCCATGTTCTCCCCAGGGGTCAATTTTCCTTTTTCTTAAGTACATTTTATTAATGTTTTTTTTAAACTGAAACTAATAAAACAACAATCGCCACACACAGCGGATTTACTGGATCTGCCTCTCACCACATATTTTTAAACATTTTTTGATCCTACTACAATCTATTTATAATAGCTTAAGAAGATTATTAGATCAAAACCAAGTCCCGTTTCCCCAGTCAAGAAGATGAAGATGATGATGGTGATGATGATGATGATGATGATGATATAATTTAAGTAGAAGTCATCATCTTCCTCCTCGTTCTCCAAATTGTCACATTCATCATTTCTTACAAAATCCTGTTTCTCTTAGACAGTATCAAAGGGAAGTATTTTCAGATTAAATAAAATTACAATATTTTCTTTCTTCTTCAATAGAGCATTTAACCTATACATTTCTGGACAATTCAAGATCTTTATAATTTTCTATTAGCCATTATATAAATAGCTTGTTCACTACCACAGTTACATATAGACATCAGAAATACGCATTTAACATCTCTACAATTTTCTTAGCTATTCTACTTGACAGTAAATAATACCTATAAAATCTTTTTTAACATTTTCCTTTGATTATTGGTATTTCATTTCATTTAAACATCATTTAATCAAACATGGTTAATACCAAATAAAAGCCCAACTGTTTACAGTCTTTAACATATATAGTCAACAACAGCAGCTTACTAAAAATACAATCAAAAACCTCCATTTAACAACAATGTCTTTTATACAGCATTTCATTAAGCTAAATTGGAACTACTTTATCAACCATACTAGTCTAGCCTTTCTACATCACATGTGAGTATATCAAGCTATATGAATAATCTTTTTATCTGTTTATATTTTAAATAGAAAGAAATAGATTACTATCCTTCCTTTACATCTCTGCCATGTTTGTACTTTTTATCCCTCACCAGTTCTCTCTATAGTTCTTAATGGAGATTTCAATTGCAGCCACATAAAAAGGATCTTTTTCCAATGCTCAATTAAATTATCTCTTCCTAAAAAGCAACGCAAATCTGTTAGAGTAGTTTTCATTCCATTTTCAAATCCCCCTTCTTCTTCCAACTTGTCAGGTGAAATGTTTTTCTTTGAGATAACACCCAGGTTCCATGTCAGCTCGCTTCGTCATGGTTGCAATAAATCATGCGTCTTGAGATGTAACCAGACTGTCTTTTCCTCCCGCTCATCAGATACAACCATTAGATTTTTTAGCTCTCCAGATTCAAATTTTCCTTCTACTTGTTGGATGTTTTGAATATTCTGTTCAGATGCATGTTGTTTGCATAAAGCAAGATTAATAGTGGTATTTACTTTGTCAAAGCCAACTTTCTGTTCAACCAAAAGAGAATCAAGTCGCTCTAAAATAGTTCTCTGACGCTTAATTATTGCCTGTTGAGAGATCTGAGCAGATATTAAAGAAGATCGTATTGCAAAAAATGATAACTGTAAATCCTCCACGTCAGTAGATGGGCTTGGCAGATGTCCAAATGCCTCTAGAACAAAGGGAAAGATGGCCACTGGATCTTCTTGGCAGCCATCCAATGATGGAAAAAATCCTCTATTATTCAATTCCACATCACAGACACAAAAGTCGAGAACTAATGAAGAGCTGCGCTCTCTTTGGTATACATTTGGCAGAAAAAGCTTGAATCCGTCTCTCTAAATGTGGAATTGCCATTCCACGTCTCGTGGGGGATTTGCCAAGTAATCTATCTAGCTCCTACAGAGCTGAGATTGGGCTCCGCGGCCCACGATCGGGCATTACCAGTGTGATTAATGGAGGATCATCAATCACGTCTGTGTTGTTCTGATGCCATGCTTCTTCTCCCACCTGGGATCAATTCTGGGCTGCTGCACTCCTTCAAGCGTGTGTTGTGAGGGGCAGGGGGACCCCCAAGAACATGGATCCCTGGCCTCCCAAATATGAGGGGATTTTGGAAATGGTGTACTGAGTTCGGTGGGCCATTTGTTTCCCATATTGCCTGGGAATCACTGGGCAGGAGCTGATGCAGCCATCCCCAGGCATGTGGCTACATTCCCAGAAAGCGTCCAGGCTGGAAGCAAGGCCAAGGTTGCTCATACAGGAGGAGCCTGGCTTGACTTCTGCTCCAAACAGAGTGACCTCCTCCCTCAGGGCAGTGTCCCTGCTAGCTCCGAGAGAAGCAGGAACATTCAGGCCTGGGAAAGGACTTCTTCAACCCTTCCCCTTGTGGAGAAAGACATTCCCTGCTCTGACTCTTTCTCCACCTTCTCTTAATAGCAGTCTTGGAGGCCTCCCCACAACTCAGGAATCCTCTAGTGGGGCGCTCCTTCAGCAAAGCAGGTATGTGAGCACATCCCAGGGAGCAAGCCCAGTGCAGGCTGGAATGGGAAGTGATTTGCACTGCCGGATGGATATTCTCCAAGGAACCCTCTCACCCGAAGATCCCCACCGTGGAAAAGGACATGGAAGTATTTCCATGCTGCATTGCCAGCACCCTGTCAAGTTCTGGGCGAACGTTATTTGTCTGCTCGCACTTCAAAATATAGAATGAAAATGTGAAAGACTGAAAATAAAAACTATTCATAGAAACAAAAAAAGACAGAACATGATGCTTCGCTAAGGAGGTTAACAAGGGATGACTCCTTGCGTGCTGCTTCCCCAGGTATGAAATGGAGATTTATTTTTCCCAAATACCAAAAAATGCAAAGGATGATTTTTTTCCCAATTGGCTTAATCTGATACTGTTCATGTGCCCAAAATGGATCGCTGGCTTGTTCAGAAAAGCTGGAGTTTTGCACTCCTGATGAACAAAGCAGACAGCATTTTATTTGTTGCTTTTCATCATGAGATGCTCCTTGGTATTCAGGTCAGGCCTCCACAGAATGATGAAGCACTTGGGCAGGACGATGCAGCCCAGCAGACCAGCGCTGGAGGCCAAGATGGAGAAGACCTGGACGGCCACCATGTACTTCCCCTTGGTGCTCAGGTAGGTGGGCACGAAGGACACCCAGACGCTGCAGAAGACCAGCATGCTGAAGGTGATCAGCTTGGCCTCGTTGAAGGCCCCGGGCAGCTTCCTGGCCAGGAAGGCCACCGTGAAGCAGACGGCAGCCAGGAAGCCCATGTAGCCGAGGGCAGTGTAGAACATGGCCACAGAGCCTTCGTTGCACTGCAGGACGATCTGCCCAGCCTGGGAGTGCATGTCAGAGTCAGGGAAGGGGGGAGCAGTGCCCAGCCAGATGGTGGAGAGGACCACTTGGACACTGGAGCAGCAGATGACAATGGAGCTGGCCAAACTCCTCCCCAGCCAGTTCCTTGCCCTGTTGCCTGGCTTGGTGGCCAGGAAGGCCAGCACCACAGTGACGGTTTTGGCCAGGAGGGAAGAGATGGCCACTGAGAAGATGGTGCTGAAGGCTGCTTGTTGCAGGAGGCAGGTGATGCTTCTTGGCTGGCCAATGAAGAGGAAAGCACACAAAAAGCAAAGCAGGAGGGAGACAAGCAGAATGTAGGAGAGGTCTCGGTTGTTGGCCTTGACTACTGGAGTCTCCTGGAATTTTCTGAAGATTCCCAAGATGCCTCCTGTGACGCTGAAGAAGATTAGGGCCATGCCAGTGAGGAAGGACCCCAAATGTTCTTCATAGGAGAGGAAGGTGATGACCTTTGGCCTGCAGTGATCCCGGACCTCATTTGGATGTTGATCTTCTTGACACCTCAGGCAATGCTCTGCATCTGTCGAAAGCAAGAGAAACAGCACGTGGGCTTCTGTTCCCGTCTCTGCTCTTTATATTTTATTCATTGTTTTTGTTGTTTCTCTTATTACTAGTAGTGTTATTAAATGTAGTAGTACTGGAAGGGGCATGACTGTTTTGTGAGAGGCAACACAGAGTGCTTTCCTGCCAAGCGAGGCTTGCAGGGCCCCCTCATTCTGCAAATTCAGCAAAGTGCCTCCGATGTCCTGTGAAGGCAGCCCACAGCCTCGAAGGCACATTGGCAAGCAGACTAGGATGTTTGGCCATATATATTTCCTTGCAATCGTGAATCAATTCACACACCGGAAAATTTCTGACCCTGACCAGGATTCCATCCAGGATTCCAGGATGAAGTGTGGGGTACACGTCTATGGCTGGAGGTTCAGAAAGGCTGTGTTGTGTGCTGGGCAGATCCCTTGATTATCCACTGCCCCACCACAAACTCACATGGAGAACTGCATTTCCCTGCATTGGTGCTCCGACTTCTGTGGAAAAAGCCAGGAATGGTTGAAATAGATGCCCTGAGAGTCTGACTCGATTTGCACAGTCCCTCTCTGACTCCTGTGCTGCCCATCAGGGTTGTGCATGGCACGCAGCCCCGTCCTTGCTTCTTGAAGCTGCAGATTTGCTATTGCAAGTGCGCTCAGGCCAAGGGGAAGCTGCATGTGCTGTGCAAGTTCAAGGAGATGAAGACGGCCCTCAACAAGCATTCCCGGGTCAGGCCATGCAAGCAGCCTTCTCATGACAAGCTCGCTGCACTCCTGCCTGAGCGGAGGGTTTCAATGCAAGGTTGCTCCTCTCTGCTGGGGTTCCCCAGCCCCATTACTAATCCCAGCCCGAATTCCTATGCTTCAGCCTCCCATCGAGAGTCAGGTAAGAAACAGAAAGGGGTGCTGCTCTCCCAGCGACGACTCATCCAGGCTGAACCCCAGTGCCTCAAGATTCATTGAGCCTGTCGCTGGTTGAGAACCCAGCACAAGTACATGAAAGCCACATGGGATCCCTTCCTGAAATGGTGTCTAACGTTGCAGCTGCGCACCTTGCGAATTCCATCAATGTCCCCCCAGCCTCCATCCAGCTGATCTTCTGCCACATGCTCTCCAACAGGGCACTTTCCAGCACCAGGATCCCTTCCTAATCCACTCTGCTCAGTGGAGACCATCACCCCTCCATGAGCTAAACACAAGGGCAATTCCAGTCCCCGCTCAGCCATGGAGCCAACTTGGTTGGTTTGGGCCAGTCAGAGACTCTCAGCCCAAACTAACTCACAGAGTTGTTGTTGTGAGGATACAATGGAGGAGGAGAATGATGTAAGCTGCCTTGAGCCTTTTGTAGAAAAAAGGCTGGATATAAATCAAAAAATAAATGAATAAAATCAGGGCAGACTGAGGAAGTGAGTCCCATCGTTTGCTCAACCACCCCTTTCACTTACCCGGGTGAGACGTGGATGGAGAAGGACCAAAAAAGGACACTCACACAGGGGCACTAGGAGCAACCAGATCTGTCTTCTATGCCCCTCCCCACTGAGTAGTTGCATCGGCTGCTCCACAGCCATGCATTGAACCATTTCCGAATCAAACGGGCTGAGACTGAAGGACACATCCTGCCTTTGACTCCTTCTGCCCTGGAAACCCTTCGGAGCGGGTCGCCTCTTCTTTGCAAAGTATTCCATGGAGGTCCTATGAGTTTTGAACTACGTGTACTGCACAGAGCTCATCAGAGCAGGATAGGAGAGGATGAGGATGGGGGTTGGGGGGTTCTGAGTTGGTCGAGGGAGTTCTGCTCCCCCAGGGGGTGTGGGTGCAATTCCACACCTGGCAGCACTTTTCTGACTGGGAGCCAACCTGGTTCAGTACAAAGGCGGTCCAGATGCCAGTTCTGACTCAGCCACGGGGCTCACTGGGCGCCTGTGGGTCACATGTTGACTCTCAGCCCAGCCTACCTCACAGGGTTCTTGTGAGGACAGCACTGAGCAATGAAGGATCATTGCAGAAACCACTAGGAGTTCCTTGAAGGAAACTTGCAGGATATAAGGAAACTGAATAGAGATATCCTGGATTACTTATGGTGTGGGATTCCAGCATCAGCACACATGAAAACACATCCATTTTAATAAATTTTATGCCTCTTTTTGTAACATTAGAAAAATATAGAACATGACTGGTACCTCCAGTTGTTTAGAATTCCGTGAAAGCACACCAGTTCCCTTTTTGATGTCAAAATATGCTGCAGCCCACCATGTGCAGCTCAACATCAGACCCAAAGGTCCTTCTTCCCACCATTCTCTTGAATATGTGACTCCTGACCATAGAAAGAGAACAAGTCAGAAGGGGTCTCCCAGGCCATATAGTCTGACCCTGGCTCCAGCCAGCTCCACTCACAACAGCCAGATGCACTCCATGCCCCAAAAAACACAGGGACCATTCCTAGCATAATCCTCCCTGTCCATAAACATTTCCCGGCGTCCTCCCTGATGAAAAGCCCCTCAGTGCCAGCAAGAGTAGAAGTCCTCCTCCTTTTCTTCCCTGCAGAGGAAGGCAGGACGCGTTCCAATGGAGCAAAGCTCAGCGAGCCAAGGTCCATTTAGATGCCAGGAAGCACTTCCTGACAGTCAGGAACCCAAGGGTGTGGACTGGGCTTTCACGGGAGGTGGTTGAGGCCCCATCAGTGAGGGTGGTCAAAAACAGGCTGGACATGCACATGGTGTGCATGTCGTGAGCGGAGCCGGCTGGTGCCGGAGGTCAGGCTAGATGGCCCAGGAGACCCCTTCTGACTTGCTCTATTTCTCTGTTTCTATGCTCTTCAGATGAGGCCACAGAAGCTCCAAAAGATCAAGAATGTTCCTTCTCTGCAAGCCACCAAGCTCTCCTTTGGGGAGCCCCACAAGGGGGACTTGCCTTTTGTCTAGGAGGAGGGGAAGGACTGCACAACACGTTTGGCTTCACATGCCAAGATTTCATGAGGGGCACTTTGGAGGGAGAGGAACGTTTGCTGAAAAGCACGACCGACGAGAAGGGAAAGAGTTTTCTGCAGAGATGGAGAAGACAAGGAGCAATGCAAGGTCATACCAGGGTCAGATCTTTCCAGGCACTGCCTTTCCCTCCGCACTCACCCACCTTCCCGAGTGGAGATGGTCCCTTCCGCACAAGGAGCGCAGTCATAGCAGCACAGGGGCTCTCCTTCCCGAGCCACCTTGAAGAATCCTGGGCGGCAGCTCTCCACACACCTGGCCTGGGGCAACGGCTGAGCGAGAGAGAGGGAGCGTCAGGGCAGGAGGCTTGGGGTGCTGAATCTGTGGATGGGGAGACAGAGCTGGAAAGGTTGGAGGGGAGGGCCGGGATTTCAGCATGTTCCATTACTGAACCCCAGCCTGTGAAGCTGGAGCACCTGGACTTCCCTCCAGAGGAATATCCCCCTTTACCTCACATGCTTTGTATTAATGTCTTAAATGGCTGCACATCTGATTAGCCAGAATGTTAGCCAAGGGAAGGGAAAAGAAAAGAATGGAATGACAGGGATGGTTTTCTTCACCTGATCTTGCCATCGGGGCCACACAATGGGATCTCGGTGGATGGTGAGTTTGGGGTCAGGCAAGCCTCGCCTTTCTAGGATCCCAACTTTCATGGTTACAGCAGTCCCGTTGGGAAACCTCACCCAATTCACAAGGTCCAGGTTGGCTGCCAAGTCTCCGCTCTCATCCAAATACACCCCATCGATGGACTGATTGTGGAACTGGGGGTCTCTCAGGAAAGGGTGGAGCTGGAGGAACAGAGCAAGAAGCAGCATTTGAGGAGGCACATTTCGCACCCCAGTTTGTTCTAAGAGGTGCTCCCTGCTTGTTGTGGCTCGATGTCACTCTTATTCTGGGGAAGGCTCTGATTTCATTTCTGGATACCCATCGTATACTTTGGACTTGTATGCACATGTGTTGCCTCAGTGTGCCTTGAAGCAACTCCACCAGCCAGGAGCAGCTGGGCTCAATCCTAGGAAGCCAGGAGAGGGGACCAACAGGGGGACCAGAACAGAGAGTGTTCCAGCTGCCCCTTCATTGGGAAGATCTCACCCCCATTCTCACATTTTAAGGGTAACAGCTAAGAAGATGGTGATTGGTGAGAATACCTGCCATGGAGGAACCCGGTGTGCCTCTGGCCTGCCTCCACGTTCTTTGTTCTTCATCCTGGATCTGGAGGAAAGAGCCGCATGCACGGCCCTGGCCAGGGCCTGGACGGTGCTGTAAGAGAAGAAGCTGTCCAGAGAGAGTGTTTGCTCCTTGTCCACTTGGGGGAGGCCCTCCGGTTCCTCCTCCTCCCTGCATCTCATCCACTCTTTCACTGACAGCACATGCTTTGAATATGAACACTTGAAAGATGTATTCACAAACGCATCCATACTTGTATACAAATTCAGAAAACCATCATTGTTGGTCCTTTTCCTTTTTGGGGGAAGGAAGGAAAAATATGCATACAAGTGCTGGAATATTGTTGTATCTAGTGCATAAAGTAAAGCCAAGGTAAAGTCGCACATAGTTGTGGTGATCCAGACTTTTCCATTTACAGGTTGCATGAACCTTTGAATAAGTGATTCAACAAGAAGTATTCCATAGAAGGAGAAAAACAACTCTTCAAAATAAATGAAGACATTGATTTCTACCACAATCTTCCATGACTGCCACCCGAATAGTAAACGACCCGCTTTCAGCTGTGAGACGCTTTGTGAAAAAACCACGCAAATGCCATTCCTGAGGAGCTCCGGCTTCAAGGTCCTCATGAACCTGTCTCCATTCTCAGTGTCCAGTGAGAAGAGCCCCACCATCATCCACCTGAAGTGCAGCAGCAGCCTGACGATCCCGGGGTACTGGAGGCCTTCTTCGGGGAGCATCCTGTACAAGGAAGGGGACTGGCTTTTTTCTCCCCTGACCTGAGTGGTGAAAGCATAAGTGACCTGGGAGAGAAAGAAAGAGCAAGTCTGATGGGTTGCTTCATTTCAGCACTGCATCAAAATCCCTCATCTTATGGGAACAAACCACTCATATGTTATCTGCATGAACCATGATTTGAAAGAAAATAATACTGATAATTTTCCTAATAATGAAGTGTTTATCATAAAACATTTACCCTTTAACTATCTGCATGAAGCATATTATTTTCTGGCAAAGCTTATTATTTTCTGAAAAATGAAGTGTTTTATCATTCTAAGTTTAAAACACTGAGAGAATGAGGGTAGGAGCAGCCTGAATTGCTGAGTATCTCCAGTTGTTCCACCTTGTTATACATGTCCCAGGACATCATCCCATAAATGGGAGAGGAAAGGTTTTGTAGGGTTAGTCAAATAGAGATCCCATGGACACCTTCCTTGGCTCTCAGAGTCACAATTGCCCTTCGGCATTCGATGATGGGAAAGAAAAAAAACAAAGAAACAGTGAAATAGAGCATGTCAGAAGGGGTCTCATGAGTCATCTACACTGCCCCCCGATCAGTCCATGCCTATCATGTGCGGGTCTATCCTACCCTTGAACAAAACTGTGTTGGATGCACATGAGATGCTTGACCCTGAAGTGCAGAATTATTTGCTATGTATCTCATCCAAACTAAGAAAACAATTTTTTCCTGAGGACTGAACCACAAGGCTCAAGTATTCAGGCTTTTTTCAAAGAGGCAAAAGAAAGTGACAAATAGAAGCCTCTGACAGGTTGTCAGAATATATAAAAGATCATTCTACATACGATCAGCAAGATCACCTTGCTTTGGTATGAGAATTGTAGTTAAAAGATAACAATGTCAAAAAATAAAATTTTTGATGTGCTCTCTGCATCTAATCCTTCCCAAAAGCTGAACATATGGAAGCCCTGCACCTGATGGCCATGGCAGCTGGTCTCGAGTGGAGGTGGACTCCCTCTCGATGAGAAACATATTAGCGTGGGAACAAAGTGAATCAGAAGGATCCCTGGCCCCAGCCTGCTCTGCAGCACGAATCCTCCACGTGTGGCTATTGGTTGGGCACCCACAGCACCGAGTCTTTTCCATACAGTCCCTTGCTGTGCTGCCATCTCTCTCACGGTCAGACAAGGCACAAGAGGGACCTTTGGTTTATCTTCAGCACTAACAGTACGAGATGGGGGCCTGGTGTGGGGCCTGCGGCTTTGAACCCTTTTCATCATGAGACGGTGTAGGATGATCTGCTGTCCTGGGACAAAGATCATGCTTCCCAATTATTTGGGAATCTCTCACTTTCTCTACTTAGCAACTCATATCACTTATCCAAAGTCTCCCACCTGTGGGATTTTGAAGATGCCCAGCATGTGGGAAAGCTGCATGGAGTTGTCCGAGTCAGATTCTTCAAGGACGGCCAGCAGATGATCTCGCCTGCCACACTTGTAGTTGGGAACGTGGGCCTGAGTGGTCGAGAGCAGGTCTATGGCTGCGTCGGACGTCAGTCTAACATCGTGAATGGTGTCATAGATGCTGTAGCCGAGGGTGAGGTTGGGCAGGAGGCTGGGATTCTGGTTGACCTCCTGGATGGCAAACTGGAAGGAGAGGATCTTCCAGTACTCTGTTGATGACATCCTTGGAAGGAAAAAAGAAGAAGAAGAGGGTGTTTCACTGAGCCGTCCCTGCTCATGGATCCTTCCAGTGCCCTTTCCGGCTGCATCCTGCTTTTCAGGCTTCTACATGCTCAGCCTCCTCCAACCCAAATCCAGAGCCCCACCGATTACTGCAGAAGCTTAGGTGGGATTCCTGCGGCCTCATTTACATCTTACTCCAGGTCCATCTCCCGAGACAAGACACCTGCAGCCAAGGTGCCCATCCCAAGCAGGAGCCCAGCAAGGCAGCCGTTCCGACTGATGGGGATGAGAAGGCAGAGGGGTGCAGTGGGAAGGAAGGTGGGGGAGGTTCTGGGGCCTGTTGCCCCCCCATTTCCCTGGGCTCCCTGCTGGCACTCCTGCCCGTCACTTCATCGGCTGGGTCTTCAGGAGCGAGAAGACAGCAGGAAGAAATCACTCTGGCTTTGCTCACTACCGTTAGCCATGCTGTGTGGCTGCCCATGGTGTCTAGTAGTTACAGGTCCAGTAGGCCAGTGACTTATCATCCTGTTCATTAGAGGCAGGTTGATTGAAAGTGTGCGGTTTAAAGTAGCCTTCTGTGGCAGAGAAGCTGGCACTGAGGACGAAGTCTCCCGGTCAGAAATAATTGCGTGGCTGCAGCTCAGCCCTGTGCCAGCTCCAGGGACATTTGGCCTCTAGCCTTCCACAGGAGGCCTCTGGGAGCAGCAGCAGGACCAAGAGGGCCACTCTGCCGGCGCTTGGCACAGCCTCCATCCTGCCCCTTTCAGCCCAGTAGAGGAGCAGTTAGAGAAATTTCCTTCTAAATGGACAAGGAGCCCAGCCAGGCAAGGCTCCAGCCGAAGGAAGTGGGAATAAGTGCCTGTACGGCAGACTCCTCTACTGCTCCAAGCCCCTCCTGATCCCTGAGCAGGACAGCGGGGAAGGGGTGCCCTCCAATTTGTTCCTGGATGGAAGACACTCCTCTGCCATCTCAGCGTTGCCTCGGGGATTCAGGGTGGTCCTGGGGGAAGGGGGCCCATGAGGTTTAGCAAGAAGAGCAGCAATGCATGATGATTTTCATAATTTTTTGACTTCATGACTGGAGCACCTCTGCGGCTCCCCGACAAACTTCCTCACTCCATGTGCAAGACAGATACACTCAGAGAGTGTGACCATGCAGCCCATGTGAAACATACAGGACCAAGGGATCGTTCCCTCATGTGCTTTTCCAATGGCCTTCAACATGTGACCTGCTGCATCCCCCGTTTGCTATCCCTCCCACCACAAGAGAGCCAGTGTGGTGTAGTGTTTAAGAGCATGGGATTGGGACGCAGATGACCTGGGTTCAAGTCCTCACACGGCCATGGAGCCAACTGGGTGACTTTGGGCCAGTCAAAGACTCTCAGTCCAACCCACATCACAGGGTTTTTGTTGTCGGTATAAGATGGAGGAGGCGAATGATGTAAGCTGCCTTGAGCCCTTTGAGGAAAATGGCAGGATATAAATCGATAAATAAATAAATAGTGTTGCCTTGCAGTGAGGCGGCCTCGCTCTGCAAGGCCCCTGCCGCGCTTTCTCCCTTCTCATTCCTGGTGCGCTCTGCTTGCTCCCTGGAGGTTGTGCTCACGCCACCTGTACCTCCATGTGCTACACCATCAACACGGTTCTGACAGATTTTTCCTCTGTGGATGACTTCTGCTCCAGGGATGGGACAGGCTGAGATTTTGTCAGATCCTCCTTCAGCGATGGCCAAGATTGGCAGTGTGATGGAAACTCCCTGATGGAGGAACAGTTACGTCGGTCCCATCCCAGCTGCCTCTGAGGGACTCAGTGGGAGGGTTTTCCCATCTCTCCTCTTCCCTCCCCTCCTATTTCCCTTCCAAAAAGTATCTCCTCTCCATCTGGCTGTGCCCACTGCCCATTCCTGGCATCCGGTTCCCCTTCCAGATGACCCTCTATCCAGGAGAGTCAGCCAAGTTGAGGATGTTGTTGCTGTTGTTAGTTGCAAAGTCACACTCAACCCATCACGATCCCATGGACAGCATTCCTCAAGGCCTTCCTGTCGTCCACCATCCCCCAGAGTCCATCTAACCTCATGCCCACTGCTTCAGTGACTCCCTCCAGCCACCTTACCCTCTGCCTTCCCCTTCTCCTTTTGCCCTCAAAGTTGAGCATAGGCATATCAAAAGCCAAATTGGAATGGTCCTTGCTGGACAAGACAAGGCAGGGGAGATTGTTGTGCACCTCTGCACGGGGTCGAGTGCGCAATAAGGTGAATGGGGACTGAGAGATCCAGGTCCAAATTTCCGCTCGTCCCTGATGCTCACTGCGTGACTTTCAGCTGATCATTCACTCTCGACCTATCCTACCTGGCAGGGTTGTTGATGTCCAGAAGAGAACGATGAGGAGAGGCAGCAAAGTGCTTGCTTTCCTCTTGCATGGAATAGTAAGGATAAAGGTGTGATGTGATGCTCATTATCATAGTGACAATGATGGTATGGATGTTCAGAGAAGACCCAGCACAAAATTCAGCAGAAAACTGCTCTGAAAGCAGGCATTGCCAGGGGAGCATCCACGCTGCCGGGAAATGGCCTGCCCAGTGTCATGTTTTCATACTTCGTGCCACATCAAGGCAGCTGTGCAGAGATTGGCGGGCAGGAGTCAGGGTTCTGCTCTGGGCTGGACCCCATGATGTGCAGAAATGGAGCCCCAAGCTCTGGCGGCCATCGTGCAGTTGTGGGAGAGAAGCCAGCATCCCAGATGCCACGGCAGATCCTCCAGAGCGCCTCCTGTTGCACGCCCATTGCCATCTGGGCACCTGCATGAAGGTCCCTGTGGGGCCAGGCGGTGGGAGGGAGGGTTCAGCCTGGGGAACTCCCAAGCCATCCTGCTCCCCATGTGCTCCTGAGATGTTGCCTCCAGGGTCTGCATGATGGCACCAGGAAGGTCTCCAGCTCAGGCTGCCCTTCTGCTCGGCCCTCTCTTGGGACCCATTTCGGAGCTGCCCTGCCATGGTGGGGGTTTTACTGAGGGAGGAATCGGGGAGAGAAAAGGCAGTCGGTGGGAATGTTGTGGAACCTGTTCCTGCAGAGAAGAGGCAGGGAATTGAGAGGGGGAGCTTTGGTTGGGCACGTGTGCCCCAAACAGCAGTTCCTGCAATTAGTGGTGTTTGGGAATCTGCGTTTCATGGCCAGTGAGAAGGCCAGCTAGATATGAATAGGACCTCTATGTTGCAAGCCTGAGAAGTTTTCTTCAGTGATCTCCCAGGAGAAACCCAGCTACACAGATGAACCATCATGACCAGCACTGCAGGGAACAGGTACACCCAACCACAGAGTTCCAGAACATAAGCAGAGTGTTTCATGGTTTTGAGTCACATGCGTAGCCATGGGGTTGATGATGAGGGAAAAATAGACACACTTTGAAATAGTTTTAGGTGAGCAAAACCAGCCAGAGAACTTTGGAGTCAGCAAAGAGTGGACACAAAGCCACTTTCCTTGGGAACCTCTTTTCACACCGGATTAACTTTGCAAGTAAATGTAGTGGCCCCTTCTGGCAAGCAGGGAGCTCAGTCTCTTAAAGGGACTGGTGCCTAAGAGAAACCTCTAAGAGGTGTTTTGCCCGTTGGGCTTCCTGTCTGCCCAAATCCACTGGCTGTGAAATGGGCTCCCCCAACGGGAAACATTTGGCTACTGTGAGGGTTTCTCTCCCTTCCTTCCATTCCTCCATCTCAATTGGCACCATCAATCGAGCTTGATTTTTTCTTTTTTCTACCTGCAATATATCACGAGATGCTTGGCTAGGCAGGGGAAAAATGCATCGCCAAACCCAGACCATCACAATTTTGACAATTTGGTTTGTTTGTTTGGTTGGTTGGTTGGTTGTTGGTGGTGTCAAACACACCCTGCTGCTTCCACAATCCCTTTGGTGAATTTGGCACATGATCAGTGACTTTCAGCAACCTGGCTAAAAGAGAACTGACTGCCTGATACTCAAAGAGGTAAAGTAGCCTCAGAGGGATCTGCACACACACACACACACACACACACACACACACACACACACACACACGTACATAGGCACCCTCCCTATGGAATGGTGTTCCAACCATTCCATTGCGACTTTGGAAGGAGCAGTTGGCATGCTTAGGATGCAGGACATGGGGTCTCAGACCCAACCAGATCTCTGGACTGAGAAAACCGACTGCTCAACCCACTCAGGTCACAGTGCCAAAATCTGCCTCCAGCTCTCTGCCCTCCAAGTGATCTCTGCGAATGGATGGGTGATGACGCTCGGGGCTCCACAGGAAACGGTGAAGCTGGAAGATAGGGAAAAGACCATGAAAGAGTGGAGTAGAAAGACACCTGAGCTCTCTCGGCTGCCTCTTCCAGACATGCCTCTCCCTAATCCGTCACAGCTGCCTGTCTTCATCTGTGTGTTTTCATTGGGAGGGAGCATGTGTTCACAGAAACACCTTCCATGGAAGCCTGTCCCATATCCTGGGGTCCCAACCATCAGGAAGTGCTTCCTCACATCCAACCTGAAACCCAGTTCCTTGAGCTTTGCCCCACTGGGCAACATCCTTCCCTTCCCGCAGGGGAAAAGCTCATGACCCTCTTTCATATGACCCCTTCACATGAGTGCTTTTTGCCGGAAGATGCCCTCTGAGTCTCCGCTTCTTCAGCTTTGCAGCAACAAGGGCAGTGCTCCTCCTTCCCTGAAGAGCTGCGGGGCATTTAGACAGTTCATACTGAGCGTCTAGGAATTTGGACAGCCCAGGAGCCCCGTCAGATGGAAGTGGAAAGAAAATTTAGATGCCCAGTGAGCTGCTACTTAGTCTTGATGCTGAGCCACAGCACGACACAAGGGATGCTCATGTAAACAAATGCGCTCTGTGCATGCCCAGTGGAATCCACTGCAGAATCAGATATTTGTGGCAGGTCAACTGAATTGCAGAACTGTGTTTGCCAAGGAGGATCCAGTTCCAGTGGAAATGCAGCAGTACCTGGACTGGACCCTCATACTAAGAGATTCCCTGTGTATTGATCTAGAAGAAAAACGGAATAAATAGCTTGTTCTAATAATATAATGGAGCAGTCTGTTCCAGTAAAAAAGAAAATAAATTCCTGGTAATCCCCAATTTGAATATTTGGTTTCCTTTTCAAAACAATGAGGCTTCACTATGGACTAAGGATCAATCCTCTAGGAAGCAGAACTTGAAATTAATAGAGTACTGTGTCCGACCCATTCATGGATCACTGCTATGATGTTGTGAAGTGGCTTGCATAACGCGATGAAGCTATGAGCTCTGCCGTGCAGGGCCACTCAATATGTAGTGATCGTAGCTGAGAGCTCTCACAAAATCTGCTCCACAGGGGAAGGAAATGGCAACCCACTCCAATATCCTTGCCATGAAAACCACATTGACAGTACCAAAAGGCAAAAAGATATGACACCGGAAGATGTGCCCCTCAGGTTGGAAGGTGTCCAATGTGCTACTGGGGAAGAGCAGAGGGCTAGTATTGTAGTGCAAGAAAGAGTGAAGTGACTGGGTCAAAGCTGAAGGGACACTCAGTTGTGGATGTATCTGGTGGTGAAAGGACAGTCCAAAGCTGGAAAGTTTGATACTGCATGGAAACTTGGAATGTAAGATCCATGAATCAGGGCAAGCTAGACAATTTCAAAATAGGCAGGACAAGGCGAAACATCGACATCTCAGTTATCAGTGAACTAAAACGGACAGGGATGGGTGAATTTAATTCAGGTGACCATCAAGCATGCTACTGCGGGCAAGAATCCCTCAGAAGAAATGGAGTAGCCTTCATAGTCAATAAAAGAGTAGCAAAAGCAGTACTGGGATACAATCTCCGAAATGACAGAATGATCTCAGTTCGAATCCAAGGCAAACCTTTCAACATCACAGTAGTCCAAGTCTATGCCCCAACCACTAGTGCTGAGGAGGCTGAAGTTGACCGGTTCTATGAAGGCCTACAACACCTTCTAGAATTAACACCAGAAAAGGAGGTCAACATCATCATGGGGGATAGGAATGCTAACATAGGAAAAGATAGCCGGAATAACAGGCAAGTTTGGCCATGGAGTACAATTCAAGGCAGGGCACAGACTGGTAGAATTTTTCAAGAGAAGTCGAAGGTCATTGCAAGCACTCTTTTCCAACAACCCAAGAGACGACTCTACACATGGACATCACCAGACGGTCAAAACAGAAATCAGGTTGACTATGTGCTCTGCAGCCAAGGATGGAGAAGCTCCATGCAGTCAGTAAAAACTAGACCAGGAGCTGACTGTGTCTGAAGAACTGAGGACAGAGATTTGCAACATTGTACAAGAGGCTGCAACTAACCCCACCCCACCCAAAAAAGGAAAGTAGGATAGAAAAATGGCTGGCTGAGGAATCTTTACAAATTGCTGAGGAAAGAAGGGAAGTGAAAGGCAAGGGAGAAAGAGAAAGATACACCTAATTGAATGCAGAATTCCAGAAAGGCGCTAGAAGATGTAAGAAGGCCTTCTTAAATGAACAGTGCAAAAAAATAGAAGAAACAAAGAATAGGGAGGACGAGAGATCTCTTCAATAAAATTGGAGATACGAAGGGAAAATTTCATGAAAAGATGGTCATGGTAAAGGACCAAAATGGCAGGGACCTAACAGAGGCACAAGCGATTCAGAAGAGGTGGCAAGATTACACAGAAGAACTATACAAGAAAGAGCTTAACATCCCTGATAAGCACGGTGAGGTGGTCACTGAGCCCGAGCCAGACATCCAGGATTGCGAAGTCAAATGGGCCTCAGGAAGCCTTAGCAACAACAAAGCTAGTGGAAGTGACAATATTCCAGCTGAACTATTCAAACTTCTCAAAGATGATGCAGTGAAAGTGCTACACTCAATATGCCAGCAAATCTGGAAAACTCAGCAGTGGCCACAGAATTGGAAAAGGTCAGTTTACATTCCTATCCCAGAGAAGGGCAATGGCAAAGAATGTTCAAACTACTGCACCATTGCGCTCATTTCACATGCTAGCAAAGCTATTCTCAAAATCCTACAAGCTAGGCTCCAGCAGGATGTGGACCGAGAACAAACAGAAGTACAGGCAGTTTCTTGAGGAGGCAGAGGAACTAGAGATCAAATTGCACAAGGTCTTGCACTTGGGGCATAGGAATAGCTGTCATAAGTACAGGTTAGGGGACAAGTGGCTGGAGAGCAGCACTTGTGAAAGGGACCTCGGGTACTGGTTGACCGCAGGCTAAACATGAGTCAGCAGTGTGATGCGGTGGTCAAGAGGGCGAATGCCACCCTTGGTTGCATAGCCAGAAGTGTGGCTTCTAGATCAAGAGAGGTATTACTTCCACTCTACATGACTCTGGTGCGCCCGCAACTGGAGTATTGTGTTCAGTTTTGGGCCCCTCATTACAGAAAGGATATAGCCAGGTTGGAGTCAGTGCAGCGTAGGGCCACAAGGATGGTGGCTGGTTTGCAGGGGATGGGGTATGAGGCAAGACTGAGGGAACTGGGTCTCTTCAGCCTGGAGAAGAGGAGACTCAGAGGGGATATGTTGGCAACATACAGGTATGTGAGGGGGTGTCACATGGAGATGGGGAGAGGCCTGTTCTCCCCTGCAGAGGAAGGCAGGACGCGCTCCAATGGAGCAAAGCTCAGGGAGCCAAGGTTCAATTTGGATGCCAGGAAGCACTTCCTGACAGTTAGGACCCCGAGGGCGTGGAATGGGCTTCCACGGGAGGTCGTTGAGGCCCCATCGGTGAGGGTGTTCAAAGATAGGCTGGACATGCACATGGTGGGCATGTCATGAGCGGAGCAGGCTGGTGCCGGAGGTCAGACTAGATGGCCCAGGAGGCCCCTTCTGACTCGCTCTGTTTCTATGTTTCTATGTTTCTAAATTGCCAACAGACACTGGAACATGGAGAAAGCTAGGGAGTTCCAGAAAAACATCTACTTCTGCTTCATTGACTATGCTAAAGCCTTTCATTGTGTGGATCACAACAAAGTGCGGCAAGTTCTTAAAGAGATGGGAGTACCAGACCATCTTATTTGTCTCTTGAGACACCTATATGTGAGTCAAGAAGCAACAGTGAGACCTGGACAGGGAATCACTGATTGGTTCAAAATTGAGGGAGGACGTCAGCAAGGCTGCACACTGTCGCCCTGCCTATTTAACTTACATGGAGAGCACATCATGAGAAAGGCTTGGCTAGAAGAATCACAAGTTGCAATTAAAATTTTATTTATTTAGTAATTTATTGAAACAACTGATATGCTGTCCCCTTCGCATGAGCCTTGGGGCGGCTTCGAATCATAAAAAACACCAATATATAAATACTTAAATTACATAAAAATGGGGGAGACATCCTGGCAATTTAAAATCAATAAATAACATTAACAATAAAAAATACTGTTTGGATAGAAATGTTTTAGCCTGGCGCCGAAAATCAAATAATGACGGTGCCAAGCGAACCTCTCTGGGGAGTGTGTTCCATATATTGCTGGGAGAAAGCAGAAACAAAAACAGTGCAAATAACTTTTGACTGAATTTAGACTATACAGAAATCAGCTGGACATGACAGATACAGAGCAGCTCCAACGAAGCTGAGCTTTTTAAAGCAATACCATTTTGAACATGCAAGTAAACCTGCAAGATGTTTAGTGTTGAGAAGGAACTGGAAGGAAGATCTATAACAGGAGTGAAGAAAGAGAATGGCACAGCCTATTTTGAAAAGGCATTTCTGTTCAAATCACATTCCCCACATCCCCCAAAAACATACTGACTGCAGAAGAGGGAAGAGGGGTATGTAGAAGAACATGCCTTGAGAAATTCACCAGGGAGCAGAGGAAAATATTGAATTGTACTATCAGTATTCCAGAGATATTGCACACTACTGGAAAGTTAAAACAAGGTAAAGCACCTGCCCCTGAACATTTTACTGCTAGGTATTACAAGTGTTTAGAGGAAAAACAAATTCTTCCACTTCAACAAGTAATGTATGAAATCAAAGAAGAGGGCCTAATACCTGCAAGATGACAGGAAGCTCACGCCACATGGATACCTGAAGATGGGAATGATCGCATGTTACCACAACACTCAGTACTAAATGAGCGTTATAGAAGTCTAACTTCAAAACTGGCACAGAGAGTAAGAACATGTATAGAAAAACAGATGCATACAGGTCGAGCTGTACTTGGTAGACTAAACTAAAGGCATTGTCGTTGGGATGAATTTGAGCTATAAAAATAATGTGCTGCCTAACTGAACTTTCTCTTTCAGATGATCACTGCCAATATTGGGAAAAGGTCGCTTAGACTGGCAGAGACAAGTACATATTATTATTGTTTGGTAAGACAAGAAGTCGAGGATCAGATTTGATCCTACAGGAGGCAAATGGGAGGGGTGCCTTGCAGGTCCTGATTGGAAGTGGCTCTGTCAGGCAGTGGAACCGGTTTGTATTGCAGGTTAGATAATAATCACCCATGATAAGAGAGGGAAGTTGGGACAGAACATCATCCATTGTGGGTGATGGAGTCAGTCAGATCGCACTGGTAAACGCCGGAAATGTAAGAGGTGGACTGGACTTTCTTTCATAAAGGGAGGATATGTAAAATAGTGAGAAAAAAAATAAAAAAACCAAAACTGATACATGCGGAAATGCAATAAATCATTAAATAAAGTATTGCATGAGTCCAAAGATTTGAAAAATTTGCCAGAGAGAATTTCAAAAGTATGTCAGACTTATTTTGCTTCATGACAATTGCAGGAAGATTAACAATTGCTTCTAACTGGAAATAGAAACATAGAAACAGAGCTAGTCAAAAGGGTCTCCCGGGGCATCTAGTCTGACCCCTGGTTCCAGCCAACACAGCTCATATGCCCACCATGTGCATGTCCACCCTATCTTTGAACACCCTCACCGATGGTGCTCAACGACCACTCAAGGAAGCCCATTCCATGCCCTCGGGGTCGTAACTCTCAGGAAGTGCTTCCTGGTATCCAAATTGAGCATTGGCTCCCTCAGCTTTGCTCTGTCATGCCCTCCTTTCTGCCAGAGACCTGGGAGAACAGTTATCTCCCCACCTCCATGTGACATCCCCTCACATACCTGAATGGCACCAACACATCCCCCCCCCCCCGAGTCTCCTCTTCCCCAGGCTGAAGAGACCCAGTTCCCTCAGTCTTGCCTCATACCCCATCCCTGCAAACCGGCCACCAACCTTGTGGCCCTACACTGCACTGACTCTAACCTGGCCATATCCTTCCTGTAATGAGGGGCCCAAAACTGAGCACAATACTCAAGTCGCGAGCGCACCAAAGTCATATAGAGTGGTAGTAGTACCTCTCTTGATCCAGAAGCCACACTTCTGCCTATGCACCCAAAGGTGGCGTTCGCCCTCTTGGCCACCGCATCACATGGCTGACTCATGTTCAGACTGCAGTCAACCAGCCCCCCGAGGTCCCTTTCGCAAGTGCTGCTCTCCAGCCTCTTCTCACCTAACCTGTATTTTTGACACCATTCCTATGACCCAAGTGCAGTTTCTTGCCCTTATCTATATTGAGCGAAAACCTGTTCTCTCCTGCCACTAAAATATTAAACAGGATGGGCCCCAGGACAGAGCCCTGGGGGACCCTGCTTGTCACTGACTGCCATCCCGAGATTCCCCACTAATGGTAACCCTCTGATTCAGTCGGTCAACCATGTCCTAATCCACCGGACAGTGCTTTGGTCTATCCCAAAACTTCTCAGTTTCTCAACCAGGATATCATGGGGCACTTTTCAAAGGCCTTACTGAAATCCAGGTAAACCACATCCACTGCATCCCGTCCATCTCGCCACCTCGAAAGCTTGTCATAGAATCCCACAAGGTTTGTCTGACAGGACCTGTTCTTGTAGAAGCCATGTTGTGTGGCTGCCAGCCTCTCTTAAGTTTCTTAGTGCACTGAATCTCTAGCTATTATGTGCCTTTCCATATTTTTCCCTAAAAGGGACATAAGGCTACATGGTCTGTAATTCCCCATGTCCCTTCTACCGTTTTTGAAAATTGCGACCACTGATGCCACCCTCAATCCTATGCCCCAAATGTAGGATCAAGCCAGTCAGTCCTAGAGGAGAGCAACTCTGACTGCTCTGTGGATGGCAAGATACTGAAGAGGAAACTCAAATCTGTTGGCCACAGAATGAGAAGGAAGGACTCACTGTGGAAGGCAGAGGGGTGCAGAGGCACGGAAAGTGGGGCAAGTTCTGGGACCTGCTGCCCCCTCCCCATTGCCCTGCTCTTCCCGCTGGGCTTTGCTGCTTGTGAGTTGCCCGTCTGGGTCTTCCTGAGGAAGGAGCCAGCTAGAAGAAATCACTCTGGCTTTGCTTGCTAGCGCTAGCGGTGCTGTGCAGCTGCAGGTGGCACTTAGCAGTATCAGGTGCAGCAGGCCAGTGACTTACCGATCATTTTTATTAGAGGCAGGTTGATTGAAAGTGTGTGGTCGAAAGAAGACTCCTGTTGCAGAGATGCTGGCACTGAGAACAACGTCTCCAGGCCGGAAATAAATCTGTGGCTGAGGCTCATCCCTGTGCCAGCTCCAGGGGCATTTGGGCTCCAGCCTCCCACATGAGGCCTCTGGGAGGGGCAGCATCAGCAGGACCAAAAGGGTCACTCTGCCGGCACTTGGCACGGCCTCCATCCTGCCCCTTTCAGCCCAGTAGAGGAGCAGTTAGAGGAATTTCCTTCTAAATGGACAAGGAGCCCAGCCAGGCAAGGCTTCAGCCGAACGAAGTGAGAATAAGTGCCTGCACGGCAGACTCCTCTGCTGCCCCCAGCCTCTCCTGATCCCTGAGCAGGAAAGCAGAGAAGGAGGTGCCCTCCCTTTGTGCCTGGATGCAAGACACTCCTCTGCCATCTCAGGGGTGCCTCGGGAGGTTCAGGGTGGTCCTGGGGGAGGGGAGTCCATGAGTTTTACGTAGAAGAGAAGCAATGCATGATGATTTCCATAATTATATGGCCTCATGGCTGGAGCACCTCGATGGCTTCATGCCAACCTTCCTCACTCCCATGTGCATGAGAGGCCCACTCTGAGTATGTGCCAATGCTGCCCATGTGAAGCAAGCAGGACCAAGGGATCTTTCCCTCATGTGCTTTGGAACTGGCCTTTAAAGTGTGACCTGCTGCATCCCCCTTTTCTATCCCCGCACCGCAAGTGTTACCTTGCAGTGAGGCAGCCTGGCCCTGCAAAGCCCATGGCTCGCTTTCTCCCTTCTCATTCCTGTGTGCTCAGCTTGCTCCTGGGAGTTCATGCTCATGCCACCTGTTCCTCCATGTGCTACACCATCATCACGGTAGCAACGGATTTCCCCGCAGTGCCTGGCTTCCGCTCCTGGGATGGGACAGACTGAGATATTGCTAAAACGCTGCTCCTGAAGGCATGGCCAAGAAGGGCAGCTAGAGGGAAACTCCATGATGGAGGAACGGTTTCCTCCGTTGCATCCCAGCTACCTCTGAGGGACTTGGCAGGAGGGTCTTCCCCTGTCTCCTCTTCCCTCCCCCACTATTTCCCTTGGAAAAAGTGTCTCCTTTCCTCCCAGCTGTGCCTACTGCCCATTCCTGGCTGATTTATTTATTAAAATATTTCTATGCCACCCCATTGAAATAAAGCCTTCAGGCGGCCTACAAACACAATTAATATAAAACATATAAAATTCAATTAAGCCTTCCCCCTCTCCTGGTGCATCTCACCAAAACCTTTAAAATCTCACCTATAACAAATACAATTAGCAATTAAAATACAATTCAAATAAAAAGGTCTTTTCCTGGCACCGAAAAACAAATAATGGCGGCGCAAAGTGGACCTCTCCAGGGAGCGCATTCCATAATTGGGGCGCCACCACAGAGAAAGCCCTCCTCCGGGTGCTCACCCTCCTAATCTCATTCACGGAGGGTTCCCGGAGGAGGGCCTCTGTTGCTGATCTCACGGGGCGGGAGGGCATATATGGGCACAAGCTCTCCTTAAGTTATCCCAGTCCTAGGCAGTTTAGGGCTTTATACATCGTAACCAACACCTTGAATTGGGCCCGGACTTCAATCGGGAGCCAGTGGAGCTGACGGAGAACTGGGGTTATATGAGAACAACGCCCCGTCCCCGTCAGCAACCTGGCAGCTCTATTCTGCACCAGTTGAAGTATCTGGACCATCTTCAAGGGCAGCCCCACATAGAGCGCATTACAGAAACCTAATCAGGAAGTCACCAACGCGTGTGTCACTGTCTCCAGGCAGTCATACTCTAGGAAGGGACGCTGCTGATGTATCAGCCGAAGCTGTAGGAAGGCACTCCTCACCACCGCCATCACCTGAACATGTAATGACAGCTCCGGGTCGATCAGCACTCCCAAGCTGCGGACCCTGTCCTTTAGAGGAAGTGCAACCCCATCCAGGATGATGCCCAAGTCCCTGATCCCAAGGCCAGAACCTCCCACCAACAGGACCTCCGTCTTGTCAGGATTGAGCCTCAGTTTATTGGCCGTCATCCAGCCCATTACCTCAGCCAGGCACCGGTTCAGCACAGCCACCACCTCACCTGGATCGATAGAGAATGAGAGGCAGAGCTGGGTATCATCAGCATTCTGATGATTCTGCAGCCCACACCTCCTGATGACACACACAAACACACACACACACACACTGCCTCAGGGACCATCTCATGGTTTCTCTCGAGTGCCAGGTTTCACACTGCTGGTTCAATGGGGAAAGATTTGAAGACCAGCTGAATCCTTTGTTTCTAGTGCTGGGGTCTTTCTTTTGTGTTGCTCCGTTTTCTCTCTGCAACGAAAGGAGCATCCCTGTGTGCTTGGAGAATCATGAAGCACCTCTCCATTTCTCATATTTCAGAAAAGCACCTGGGAGCTCGAGGCTGTGTATGGAGAGCTGAGCCTGGGATGGGGGCCTCCTGCTTCCTGTTCGAGGGACTGATCAGCCCTGGGAGCCACGTGCTCCTGGCTGGCCACATGCCCTGAGCTTTGACTGCTGTTAAGCTGCCCTTCCAATCCCTTCCCCTCTTTTACCCTTGTTCATCCTTTCAAATTGGATGCTCATGAACCCCCCACCTCTAATTTTATCCTTTCCATACATGACTCTTTCCCCCAACTTGGGTTTCTGGTGTGCTGATTCCCAACGCTGGTCCTGGATTGAGGTAAAAGGGAGGCTTCACCTGCGATGCTTCCCAGGTCATGGAACAGAGACACCCGGCCTGCTTTCCATAATGCTGAACAAGCAAAGCATAAAATTCCCCCTAAGCTGAAGGGCTGAACTGTGGTGGGCAAAACCGGAGGGAGGCTGAAGTGTCTCCTGGGAGGCAGGGGGGCCTGGAGGGGCGAGTGCCAAGCAGGAGGCCAGGGGGGCCCAGATCCAGCCCCCCCCCATCCTCAAAGCTCCTGGCAATTGCTTGGCCAATCACGCCCTTGGAGCTCACCTCCCTCACCGGGTAAAAGGTAAGTAGGAAACGTGTAAGCAACTTTGGGTGTTCTCAAGAGGAGAAAAGCCAGAGAATACCCGCAGAATAAACACACAATTCCTCCCCTTTCTGCTCTCTCTGCATGCCCCATGTTCACCCTCTGGGGTCAATTTTCAACTGCTGCACTCCTTTAACTGTGCGCTCTGAGAGGTAGGGGGACCCCCAAGTACATGCATGCCTGGCCACCTAAATATGAGGGGATTTTGGAAATGGTGCACTGAGTTCAGTGGGCCACTTGCTTCCCATATTGCCTGCGAATCACCAGGCAGGAACTGATGCAGCCATCACCAGCCGTGCGGCTGCATTCCCAGAAAGCGTCCAATCTGGAAGCAAGGCCAAGGTTGCTCATACAGGAGGAGTCTGGCTGGACTTCTGCTCCAAACAGAGTGAACTCCTCCCTCAGGGCAGTGTCCCTGCTGGCTCCAATTGAAGCTGAAACACTCAGGGCTGAGAAAGGACTTCTTCAACCCTCCCCTTGTGGAGAAAGACATTCCCTGCTCTGACTCTTTCTCCACCTGCTCTTGTTACAGTGTAACCTGGAGATCACCCAGAGACCACTCTAATGCCAAATTAGTCAAAAGCAAAGTGCTTTATTGAAGCCGGCGTCTGCATGAGGCAACAATCCTGCCCAAATCATGCAGCCCCAATTAACGTTACTATCAGTCTTTTATACCGTGTGTAGTTCATGTTACAGCGTAAGCTGAGACTTACTATCACCTTTTGGCCCCAGAATCAACATTTGTGGATACAGTTGTTTTTGTTGGCTGATTTACAGACCCAGAGACTGCCAGGAATGGTTCATTATCTGCCCCCTAGTCATGTCTTTGTGTATTCGTGGTGTTTTTCTGGGAGAATGCTGATAAGCCTTATGCTAGGCTTAGGCGATATCCTAGCCATCCTGTGGCAATCAAGAGGCTATTCAGATGAAAGGCCATTCAGAACAAAGGCTGCTTAGGCATTGATTTAACCTTGGGGTATGTCCACCCCAGTCCCTGGAACAGAATCAAAGAGCCAAAAAATTAGTATGCCTACTGATATTAGCTAGATTATAACTACTACTAGAGCCAATAAGTTTCTGTCACACTGTCACACTCTCAAGAGCAGTCTTGGAGGCGGCCCCACAGCTCTGGAAGGAATCCTCTGCTGGGACGCTCTTGCAGCAAAGCCGGTATGTGAGCACATCCCAGGGAGCAAGCCCAGTGCAGGCTGGGAAGGAAAGGGATCTGCACTGCCGGACGGATATACTCCAGGGAACCCTCCCAACCCCAAGATCCCACACTGGAAAAGGAGCCGGATGGATTTCCATGCTGCATTGCCGGCACCCTGTCAAGGTCTGGGCAAGCATTATTTGTCTTCTCACACTTCAAAATATAGAATGAAAATGTGAAAGACTGATAATGAAATCTATTCATAGAAACAAAAAAAGACAGAACATGACACTTCACTAAGGTGGTTAAGAAGGGATGATTCCTTGCGTGCTGCTTCTCCAGGTATGAAATGGAGCTTTTATTTCTCCCAACCACTGAAAAGTGCAAAGGATGATTTTTCCCCCCAATTGGCTTCATCAGATACTGTCCATGTGCCCAAAATGGATCGCTGGCTTATTCAAAAAGTTGGAGTTTTGCGCTCCTGTTGACCAAAGCAGACAGCATTTTATGCTTGTCTTACATCATGAGATGCTCCTTGGTATTCAGATCAGGCCTCCATAGAATGATGTAGCACTTGGGCAGGAAGATGCAGCCCAGCAGCCCTGCGCTGGAGGCCAAGATGGAGAAGACCTGGACGGCCACCAAGTACTTCCCCTTGGTGCTCAGGTAGGTGGGCACGAAGGACACCCAGACGCTGCAGAAGACCAGCATGCTGAAGGTGATCAGCTTGGCCTCGTTGAAGGCCCCGGGCAGCTTCCTTGCCAGGAAGGCCACCGTGAAGCAGACGGCAGCCAGGAAGCCCATGTATCCGAGGGCAGTGTAGAACATGGCCACAGAGCCTTCGTTGCACTGCAGGACGATCTGCCCAGCCTGGGAGTGCATGTCAGAGTCAGGGAAGGGGGGAGCAGTCCCCAGCCAGATGGTGGAGAGGACCACTTGCACACTGGAACAGCAGATGACAATGGAGCTGGCCAAAGTCCTCCCCAGCCAGTTCCTTGCCCTGTTGCCTGGCTTGGTGGCCAGGAAGGCCAGAACCACAGTGACGGTTTTGGCCAGGAGGGAAGAGATGGCCACTGAGAAGATGATGCTGAAGGCTGCTTGTCGCAGGAGGCAGGTGATGCTTCTTGGCTGGCCAAGGAAGAGGAAAGAGCACCCAAAGCAAAGCAAAAGGGAGACAAGCAGGGTGTAGGAGAGGTCTCGGTTGTTGGCCTTGAGTACTGGAGTCTCTTGGAATTTTCTGAAGATTCCCCGTATGACTCCTGTGATGATGGAGAAGAGTAGGGCCATGCCAGTGAGGAAGGACCCCAAATGTTCTTCATAGGAGAGGAAGGTGATGACCTTGGGGATGCACTGAACCCGGGCCTCATTTGGATGTTGATCTTCTGGACACTTTAGGCAATGCTCTGCATCTGTCAAGAGCAAGAGAAACAGCATATTGTCTTCTGTTTCCATCTCTGCTGTTTTTTTTCCCAGTTGTGTTATTTTTCTTATTATTAGTGTGCCCAATTGCAGCACCCCAAAACACCCCAAAAGTAATGGGCCAGAGGAAGTCCCCAAGAAGCAAAATACCTGGTGGAGGGCTTTCTCTGCGGTGGTGCCCCATCTTTGGAGTGCACTCCCCAGAGATATCTGCCTGGCACCGTTGTTATTTGTTTCTCAGTGCCAGGCCAAGAACTTTTTATTCAAACAGTATTTTAATGATGTTTAATGTTTATAGATTTTAATTGTGCAGCCAGTGTTTTTCCGGGTTTTAATTGTAATTGTTATTATTCTGTATTTAGTTATTTCAATAAGCCGTCCCGAGGCTATGTAGCAAGGGGAAGTCATATAAAAACTAGAAAGAAAGAAAGAAGGCAGGAAGGCAGGAAGGCAGGAAGGCAGGAAGGCAGGAAGGCAGGAAGGCAGGAAGGCAGGAAGGAAGGAAGGAAGGAAGGAAGGAAGGAAGGAAGGAAGGAAGGAAGGAAAGAAAGTTGTTGGCCAGTGAATGGCCACATAGGAAAAACAACACAGTTATACTCAGGGGAAGGCATATAAAAACTATAAATAAATAAATATGTGAGGGGGTGTCACATGGAGATGGGGAGAGGCCTGTTCCCCCCTGCAGAGGAAGGCAGGACGCGCTCCAATGGAGCAAAGCTCAGGGAGCCAAGGTTCAATTTGGATGCCAGGAAGCACTTCCTGACAGTCAGGGCCCTGAGAGTGTGGAATGGGCTTCCACGGGAGGTCGTTGAGGCCCCATCGGTGAGGGTGTTCAAAGACAGGCTGGACATGCACATGGTGGGCATGTCATGAACGGAGCCGGCTGGTGCCGGAGGTCAGACTAGATGGCCTGGGAGGCCCCTTTTGACTCGCTCTGTTTCTATGTTTCTATGTTTCTAAATAAAGTAAGTAAGTTGTTGGCCAGTGAGTGGCCACACAGGAAAAACAACACAGTTATATTCAGTGCTTTTTTTGTAAAAAAAAAAAAAAAAAAAAAGGTGCTGGAACTCGCATCCCTGTTGGCAGTAAGCACACACACCAATCCCAAGCTGAGCAGCGGAGCAGCGTCCCAAGCAGCTGTCTCTCACTAGCAGATCGCAGACACAATAGCAGCCTGCAGGCCCTATGTTAATGATGTTTTCTGATGATCTGCTACACCATTCAAAATCACTTCATAAAATCCATTGAAAAAAAGGTGCCAGAACCTTGTTCCGGTGCATTCTATGACCAAAAAAAAGCCATGGTTATACAAACTCAGAAGGGAGAGCAGATGAGAAGAAATTGAATTTTGTATTAACCACAGCTAACACACTAGGCTGACCTCGAATACAGTAATCAAAGGGACAGTGGAAACTGGTTCTAGCCGCCATGAAAGTTGCAAATGTGCAGGGAGGAAGAACATGTTAAGCCTGTGTGAATCTCGAGCAGAGAAGAAATAGGCATGGGATATGTCTGTTCCTTGCCAGAAGAAAGGACTCTTTCTCCAGCATGGGAGGGGGTGCATACATTGATTTATCCATGCATTAGATGCATGTCAGGTGACCTAATTGGTTCCCTAGGGCATAAAATGCATGTACTGGGGTGCAACTTTTGAGACACTGCTTTGGGCTGAATGTCCCCGTTTGTCTCCCTTTCTTCTATAGTGCACTAGAATAAAGCAGCTTTCAGCTCTAAGTCTCATCTCAGGCTCTGTCTCACTTCAGGATGGGGTCCACCCAGGGTTGCCCCAGCTGCTGACTGGTTGAGTCCGGTAACACTAGTACTGTTATTAACTGTGGCTGTCCTGGTAGGGGCATGACACTGGTGTGAGAGGCAACATAGAGCGCTTTCCTGCCACGCGTGCCTTGCTGAGCCCCTTCACTCTCCAAAGTCAGCAAAGTTTCACAGATACAAGATCAAGGAAGCCCACAGCCTGGGAGGCACATTGGCAAGCGGACTAGGACGGGTGGCCGTCTATTTTTCCTTGCAATCAAGAATCAATTCCTGCACCGGAAACTGTCTGACCCTGTCAGGGACTCCATCCCGTGCACGGGGTGAACATCCCGGGATGAAGTGTGGGGGACACATCTATGGCCGGAGGTTCAGGAAGGCTGTTGATGTTGCATTGCACACAGCCCTGTCCCTGTTCCTGCAGCTGCACATTTGCTCTTGCAAGCGTGCTCAGGGCAAATCCATCAATGCCCCCCCAGCCCTCATCCAGCCGCGCTTCTGCCACAAGCTCTCCAACAAGGCACTTTGCCAGCACCAGCAGCCCTTCCTACCACTCTCTGCTCAGTGGAGACAGTCACCCCTCCATGAGTTGAGCAGAGGGACAATCAGGGCAGACTGAGGAATTGAGTCCCAGCGTTGGCTCCACCACCCGTTCCACTCACCCAGCGTTGGCTCCACCACCCGTTCCACTCACCCAGGTGAGACGTGGATGGAGAAGGACCAAAAGGAGACACTGACACGGGGGCACCAGCAGCAACCTGACCTGTCCTCTATGCCCCTCACCACCAAGTCGTTGCATCAATGCCTCCACAGCCAGGCACAGAACCATGTCAGAAGCAAAGGGGCTGTGACGGAATGACACATCCTGCCTGTGGCTCCTTCTGCTCAGGAAAAATTTCCGAGTGGGTCACCTCTTCTTTGCAATGTCACATGGAGGATCTGTGAGTTTTGAACTACCTCTGCTACATGGAGGTCATCAGAGTCAGAAAGGAGAGGAGGAACACTGGGGTTGGGGGGTTCCGAGTTGGTACAGGGAGTTCTGCTCCCCCAGTGGGGTGGGGGTGGAATTCCACACCTGGCAGCACCTTCCTGACTGGGAGCCAAACTGGTTCATTGGAAACGTGGTCCTGATGCTAGTTTGGACTCAGTCACAGGGCTCACTGGGTGCCTGTGGGCCATGGTTAGATTCTCAGCCCAGCCTACCTCGCAGGGTTCTTGTGAGGACAGCACTGAGCAATGGAGGAGAATTACAGAAACCACTACAAGTTTCTTGAAGGAAAATTGCATGATATAATGAAATTGAATAAAGGAATAAATTGCTTTTGATATGCAATTCCAGCACACATGAAAACACATTCATTTTAATACCTTATATGCCTTGTTTTTTAACATTAGAAAAATAGAGAAGATGACAGGAACCATTCAGTACTTTGGAATTCCATGCAAGTACACCAGTTCCCTTTTCAATGTGAAAATATGCTGCAGCCCACCATGCACAGCTGAAGATGGGTCCCACATGTCCTCCATCACAACGATTCCATAAGTATGAAAATCCTCCAATTAGAAACATAGGAAAAGAGTGAGTCAGAAGGGGCATCCAGGCAATCTAGTCTGACTCCCCACTCCAGCTGGTTCTGCTCATGACAGTTAGCTCTGTTCCACACCCCTAAAAACACAGGACCCATTCCTAGCATAATCCTCTGGGCCCATCAACCCTTCCTGCATCTCTGTGATGACAAGCCCTTCAGTGTCAATAAGAGGAGATGTCCTCCTTCCGCTCTGCAGATGAGGCCTCAGAAGCTCCAACAGCTCAAGTATGTTCCTTCTCTGCATGCCACCCGGTTCCTGACAAGATGTAATGAGGGGCACTTTGGAGGGCGAGGAGGGTTCACTGAAAAAGCAGCACCAACAAGAAGGGAGGGAGTTTTCTCTAGAAATGGAAATGACAAGGAGCAATGCAAGGTCACCTCAGGGTTGGAATATTCCGGGCACTGCCTTTCTCTCCGCACTCACCCACCTTCCCGAGTGGAGATGCTCCCTTCCGCACATGGAGTGCAGTCATAGCAGCACAGGGGCTCCCCTTCCCGAGCCACCTTGAAGAATCCCGGGAGGCAGCTCTCCATGCACCTGGCCTGGGGAAGGGACTGAGCACGAGAGAAGGAGCATCAGGGCAGGAGGCTTGGGGTGCTGATTCTGTGGATGGGGTGACAGAGCTGGAAAGGTGGAAAGCAGGTCCGAGATTTCAGCACGTTCCATTACTGAACCCCAGCCTGTGAAACTGGAGCACCTGGACATCCCTCCAGAGAAATGTCCCCTTTTACATCTCATGCTTTAATTTAATGTCTTAACTGGCTGAACATCTGATTAGCCAGAACGTTAGCAAAGGGAAGGGAAATGACAACTATGGAATGACAGGGGTGGTTTTCTTCACCTGATCTTGCCATCGGGGCCACACAATGGGATCTTGGTGGATGGTGAGTTTGGGGCCAGGCAAGCCCTGCCTTTCTAGACTCCCAACTTTCACGCTTACAACAGTCTTGTTGGGAAACCCCACCCAATTCACAAGGTCCAGGTTGGCTACCAAGTCTCTGTTCTCATCCAAATACACCCCATCAATGGAATGATTGTGGAACTGGGGGTCTCTTAGGAAAGCGTGGAGCTGGAGGAACAGAGAAATAAGCAGCATTTGAGAAAGCATATGTCACACCACAATTCTTGCTAAGAGGTGGTCCCAGTTTAATGTTTGCTTGATGTCACGCGTATTCTGGCAAAGGCTTTGATTTCATTACTGGATACCCATCGTATACATTGGACTTGTATGCACATGCATTGCCTCAGTGTGACTCGAAGCAACCCCAGTCAGGAGCAGCTGGACTCAGTCCTAGGAAGCCAGGAGAGGGGACCAACAGAGGGACCAGAACAGAGAGCGTTCCAGATGCCCCTTCATTGGGAGGCTCTTGCCTGCATTCTCACATTTTAAGTATAACAGCTAATAAGATGGTGATTGGGGAGAATACCTGCCATGGAGGAATCCGGTGTACATCTGGCCATTCCTTGTTATTCCTCCTGGATCTGGAGGAAAGAGCCGCATCCACGGCATGGGCCACAGCATGGACGGTGCTGCAAGAGAAGGAGCTGTCCAGAAAGAGTGTTTCATCTTTGTCCACTTGGGGCAGGCCCTCCAGTTCCTCTTTCTCTCTGCATCTTTTCCACTCTTTCACTGACAGAACATGCTTTGAATATGAACACTTGAAAGCTGTCTTCACAAGCTCATCCATACTTGTATACAAATTCAGAAAACCATCATAGTTGGTCCTTCTACGTGTTGGGGGAAGGAAGGAAAAATATGCATACATGTGCTGGAACAAACTTACAATATCTGTATTTGCTAAAGCCATGGTAAAGTCACGCATTGTGGTGCTGATCCAGACTTTTCCATTAACTGGTTGCATAAACATTTGAATAACTAATTCAACAATAAGCATTCCATACAAGGAGAAAATCAACTCTTCAAAATAAATGAAGACATTAATTTCTACCAAAATCTTCAGTGATTGCAATCTGATGTGTACATTGGCCACTTTCTTTTGTGAGATGCTATGTGAAAAAACCACGCAAATGCCATTTATTTATTTTTATTTATTTAGAAATTTATAGGCCGCCCCTTGCCACAAGCCTCGGGGCGGCTCACAATATCAAAAACCAATTAAACTCTAAAACATTAAAACTGGCCCATCTCCAGGTCCGAATTAAAACAATTACAATATAATACATAAAATAAACATTTGAAATATTGCTTAAATAAAAAGGTCTTCGCCTGGCGCCATTCCTGAGGAGTTCCAGTTTCAAGGTCCCCATGAACTTGTCTCCATTCTCAGTGTCCAGTGAGAAGAGACCCACCATCATCCACCTGAAGTGCAGCAGCAGCTTGACAATCCCTGGGTACTGGAGGTCTTCTTCGGGGAGCATCCTGTAGAAGAAAGGGGACTGGCTTTTTTCTCCCCTGACCTGAGCAGTGAAAGCATAAGTGACCTGGGAGGGAAAGGAAGAGAGAGGCTGATGGATTGCTTCATTTCAGCACCAGATCAAAATTTCTCATCTTATGGGACCACACCACTAAAATGTTATCTGCATAAAACATGATTTGAAGGAAAAGAATGCTGATAATTTTCCTAATAATAAAGTTTTTATGATAAAATGTTTACACTTTAACTATCAGCATGAAACATGGATTGACAGGAAACAATGCTTATTATTGTCTGGCAATGCTTATTATTTTCTGAAAAATGAAGTGTTTTCACATTCTAAGCTTAAAACATTGAGAGAAGGAGGGCAGGAGCGGCCTGAACTGTTGAGTATCTCCAGTTGTTCCATCATGTTATACATGTCCCAAGACTTCATCCCATAAATGGGTGAGGAATACTTTGTAAGGTTAGTCAAAGGTAGATCCCTTGGACACCTTCCTGGGCTCTCAGAGTCACTCTTGCCCTTCTGCATTCAATGATGGGAAAGAAAAGAAAACAGAGAAACAGTGAAACAGAGCAGGTCAGAAGCGGTCTCCCGGGCCATCTAGACTGACCCCCGGCTCCATCCGGCTCCACTCAGGACATGCTTATCATGTGCGGGTCTATCCTATCCTTGAACAAAACTATGTTGGATGAAAATGAGGTGCTTGACCCTGAAATGCAGAATTATTTGCTCTATATCTCATCCATATTAAGAAAACAATTTTTTCCTGAGGACTGAACCGCAAGGCTCAAGTAATCAGGGTTTGTTCAGTGAGACATAAGAAAGTGGAAGATAGAAGCCTCTTCCAGGATGTCAGAATATATAAAAGATCATATTACATATGATCAGCAAGATCACCTTGTTTTGAGACGAGAAGTGCAGTTTAAGATAGCAATGTCCAAAAGTAATATTTTTGATGTGCTCTCTACCTCTAATCCTTCCAAAAAGCTGAACACATAGAAGCCCTGCACTTGATGGCTGTCACAGCTGGTCTTGAGCAGAGATGGACTCCACCTTGATGAGAAACATATTACATGGAAAGAAAGCAAATCAGAAGTACCCCTGGCCCCAGACTGCTCTGCTGTAGGAATCCTCATGAGTCTTTTCCATACACTCTCTTGGTGTGCTGCCATCTCTCTCATGGTCAGACAAGGAACAAGAGGGACCTTTGATTAATTCTCAGCACTAACAGGACCAGATGGGGGCCTGGTTTGGGGTCTGGGGGGCTTGATCCCTTTTCCTCATGGGGCTGCGTAGGATGGTCTGCTGTCCTGGGATGGAGAGCATACTTGGAAATAATTTGGGAATCTTTCACTTTCTGTACATAGCAACTCACATTGGTTCTCCCAAGCCTCCCACCTGTGGGATTTTGAAGATTCCCAGCATGTTGGAAAGCTGCATGGAGTTGTCTGAGTCAGATTCGTCAAGGACGGCCAGCAGATGATCTCGCCTGCCACACTTGTAGTTGGGAACGTGGGCCTGAGCGGTCGAGAGCAGGTCGATGGCTGCGTCGGATGTCAGTCTAACATCGTGAAGACTGTCATAGATGCTGTAGCTGAGGGTGAGGTTGGGCAAGAGGCTGGGATTCTGGTTGACGGCAAACAGGAAGGAGAGGATCTTCCACCAAAATGTGCCTCCCAACCTTAAGAAAAGAACAAAAACAGAAATGGTCATGGTGCCATCCCTGTTCATAAATAATTTCCCTGCACTTTGAGATTGCATCCTGCTTCTCGGGCTTCCACATGCTCAGCCTCCTCCCAACCCAAAGCCGGAGCCCAATTCCCTATTCCTACAGAATCTCAGGTGGGATTCCAGAGGCCTTTTTCCCATCTTACTCCAGGTCCAGCTCTCAAGACAAGACACCTGCAGCAAAAGTTCCCATTCTAGGCAGGAGTCAAGCAAGGCAGCCATTCCCACTGATGGGGATGGGAAGGCAGAGGAGTGCAGAGGCAAGGAAGGTGGGGCATGTGATGGGGCCTGTTGCCTCCCATTGCCCTGTTCTTCCCGCTGAGCTTTGCTGCTTGTGAGTTCCCTGACTGGGTCTTCCTGAGGAAGGTACCAGCTAGAATAAATCACTCTGGCTTTGCTTACTACCGCTAGCCATGCTGCACAGCTGCCCATGTTACTTGGCAGTATCAGGTCCAGCAAGTGAGTGACTTCCTTATCCGGTTCATTAGAGGCAGATTTGTTGAAAAAAGCCTTGTGCTGCAGAGATGCTGACACTGAAGATGAAGTCACCCGGCAGGAAATAATTGGGTGGGTGCAGCTCAGTCCTGTGCCAGCTCCAGGGGCATTTGGGCTCCAGCCTCCCAGAAGAGGCCTCTGGGAAAGGCAGCAAGAGCAGGACAAAGAGGGACACTCCGCCGGATCTTGACATGGCCTCCATCATTCTCCATTCAGTCAAGTAGTGCAGTTAGAGGAATTTCATTCTACATGGACAAGGAGCCCGGCCAGGCAAGGCTCCAGCCAAAGGAAAAGAGAATAAGTGCATGCACAGCAGACTCCTTTGCTGCTCCCATCCTCTCCCGATCCCTGAGCAGGACAGCGGGGAAGGGGGCGCCCTCCCCTTTGTGCCTGGATGCAAGGCACTCCTCTGCCATCTCAGCAGTGCCTCGGGGGGTTCAGGGTGGTCCTGGGGGAGGTGGGACTGTGAAATTTGGCAAGAAGAGCAGCAATGCCTGATGATTTGTGTAATTATAAGGCCTCATGGCTGGAGCACCATTGCTGCTTCCTGACAAACTTCCCCACTCCCATGTGCAAGAAAGGCACGCTATGAGAATGTGTCGATGCTGCCCATGTGAAGCAAGCAGGATCAAGGGATCTTTCCCTCATGTGCTTTGCAACTGCCCTTCAACATGTGACCTTCTGCATCCCCCAATTGCTGTCCCTCCACCACAAGTGTTGCCTTGCAGTGAGGCAGCTTGACCTTGCAAAGCCCCTGCCTTGCTTTTGCCCTTCTCATTCCTAGTGCATGCAGCTTGCTCCCTAGTGGTCGTGCTCACGTCACCTGTACCTCCAAGTGCTGCACCACCATCACGGTGTTGACAGATTTCCCCTCGGTGCCCGGCTTTAGCTCCCAGGATGGGACAGGTTGAGATTTTGCCCAAATGCTGCTCCTGCAGGGATGACCAAGAAGGGCAGCAAGAGGGAAACTTGGCAGATGGAGGAACGGTTCCATCTGTCCCATCCCAGCTGACTCTGAGGGGCTTGGCGGGAGGTTGTTCCCCTCCCTCCTCTTCCCTACCCTGCTCTTTCCCTTGGAAAAAGTTTCTCCTTTCCTTCCAGCTGTGCACACTGCCCATTCCTGGCATCCGGTTCCCTTGGTGTGCATGTGTTTGGACAGTGTGTTTTCTGCTCTTCTATCCAGGAGAGGAAGCCACGTTGTGGATGTTGTTGTTGTTAGTTGTGAAGTCCTGTCTGACCCATCGTGACCCCATGGACAAATTTCCTCCAGGCCTTCCTGTCCTCCACCACCTCCCAGAGTCCACTTAGGCTCACACCAACTGCCCCAGTGACTCCATCCTGCCACCTTATCCTCTGTCATCCCCTTTTCCTTTTGCCCTCAAGGTTGGGGATAGGCATGTCTAAAAGCAGAATTGAAACCATTCTTGGTTGTCAAGACGAAGCAGAGGAGTTTGCTGCATATCCAGGCATAAGATCGTGTGTGCAATAATCACAGTGGTGAGGATTGCATTCGTCCAATATTGGAAAAGTGAGGAGCTGCCCACTGATGGACTGATTGTAAGAAAAATCTTGGACTGTGCGGAAATGGATAGATTGACTTTATCGTTGAAGGAGAAAGAGGATACTGATTTCTATCAAACTTGGGACTCTTTTTATAATTGGCTGGAGAAACTGGACTTGGCGTAAACTTAGAGATGTTTTTTAAACTGTGATAAAGTAATTTGAATCTGATATGTTAAAAAATATGTAGTAGGAAGTTGACCCAGTGAATCCAATGTTTGATGTTTGGTGTGTGTGTGTGTGTGTTCGTTTTTGTTTTTGTTTTAGTTTTTAGTGTTAGTTTTTAAAATCTTTATATATACATATATAAAAGATCGTATGTGCAAGAAGTGGGATAGGAACTGAAAGAGCCAGGCTTGGATCCCCACTCATCCCTGAAATTCACTGCTTGACTTTTGGCTGGTCATGCACTCTTGGCCTATCCAGCCTGGCAGGGTTGTTCTTGTCAGGAAGAGAACGTGCTTGCTTTCCTCGTGCATGAAAAAGGTGAGGACAAAAGTGTGATGTTATGCTCATAGTCGTAGTGACAATGATGGTAAGAATGTCCACAGAAGACTCCAGCAGAAAATTCAGTGGAAAACACCTCCGAAATCAAGCATTGCCAGGGGGGCATCCAGGTTGCCCGGAAATGGCCTGCCCATTGTCATGTCACCCCAGTTCTCCGTCAGCTACACTGGCTTCCCATTGAAGTCCAGGCCCAATTCAAAGTGTTGGTTCTTACCTATAAAGCCCTTAACGGCTTGGGTCCTGGTTACCTAAAGGAGTGCCTGCGACCATATATGCCCTCCCGCCCCTTACGATCGGCAGCAGATGCTCTCCTCCGGGAGCCCTCTGTGAAGGAGGTGAAGAGGGTGAGTACCCGGAGGAGGGCTTCTCTGCGGTGGCACCCCACTTATGGAATCTGCTCCCCAGAGAGGCTCGCCTGGCGCCGTCATTATTTGCTTTTCGGCGCCAGGCGAAGACCTTTTTATTTAAGAAATATTTTAATTGTTGATTTATTTATTAATTTGTTAAATTATTAATTTTATTAATTTATTAGTCTCTTGTGAATTTTAGTTTTTGTTAGTTTTAATTGAGGACTACGAGATGGGCCAATTTTAGTGCCAATGTGCGACACCTGCTGGCATGCGATTTATTGAGCTTTTTGACCCCCAGTAGGCCAACCATGGAGAATTCGCAGAAGAGAAAAGTTTCAGAAGAAAACAGAACGTTTAATGGTATGTGTGCAGATTCATTTGCTTTCCCTGCTGATGAGACTGGTTTACCAGTATGCTTAATTGCTTTTGTTCCATTCAGAAATAAAAATTTGTTTTTTGTGTAGCAGTTCATTGATTTCATAAATGCAACACACTATAGTTTTTTTATACATAGCATAATGGTAAAAACCGGTATATGCAGTGTTATCTTCATTTTAGATGTCAAAAGGGTTTTGCGGCTCCCGGTGTTTACTGTGGGAAATGGATCCAAATCACTCTTTGAGTGTTTAAGGGTGCCGACCCCTGCCATAGGGGGAAAGGAGCCTGACAAAGGGATTGGGGCAAGTGATCTCACCCACCCACCAATGCAACCATCCAAACACGCCCACACGAACCCAAGGGTTTCACCAGTTCTCATCCCATCGTTCAGTTGTGGCATTGCAAGGAGAAGCTGGCACACCCGGGATGCAGATCACGGCTTTTAGCCCCACAGACACCAAGTGAGGAAGAGGGGAAAGCCACCCAGTCTCTGAACAAAGAGGAAAGCTGGGTCCTTGCACTCCCTTCTTTGTCCTTTCAAGACAAACATGGCGCATCCTCACAACACCCCTTTCAGGAGGCCACATCCTGAAAATCCTCCAGCCCTCCCAGACCGTGCTTGACAGGTCTTTTGTTTAAACTAATCCTCTCCCTACAGTGATGTTCTCCATGAGGTAATACAGGAGTTGAACACTTGTAGAATTTCCCTCGATCTTCAACATCTGCCTGGCCTTGACCCTTTGGCACAAACTTTGGTGTTTTAGGCACACCACAGTTTCTCTGGAGAGTTATCTCAAGCCTGCCTCCAGTCTGTGGCTGAGAGCAGAGCTGATCTAACTCTGCTCTCAGCCACAGACTAGTCAAGGAATGCTTTTCTACAGCTTCAGCTGGTACATCAGCTGCGTCCCTTCCTGGACTATGACTGCCTGGCGACAGTGACACTCACGTTGGTGACTTCTCGACTAGATTTCTGCAACGCCCTCTATGTGGGGCTGCCCTTGAAGACGGTCTGGATACTTCAGTTGGTGCAAAATAGAGCTGCCAGGTTGCTGACGGAGACTGGGTGTTATTCTCATATAACCCCAGTCCTCCGTCAGCTCCACTGGCTCCCGATTGAAGTACGGGCCCAATTCAAGGTGCTAGTTTTGACTTATAAAGCCCTAAATGGCCTGGGACCTGGATACTTAACGGATCGCTTACGCCCTTATGTGCCCTCCCGCCCTCTGAGATCTGAAACAAAGGCCCTCCTCCAGGAACACTCTGTGCGAGATATCAGGAGAGTGAGTACCCGGAGGAGGGCCTTCTCGGCGGTGGCGCCCCAATTATGGAATGCGCTCCCCAGAGAAGTCCGCCTGGTGCCATCGTTATTTGTTTTTCAGCGCCAGGCAAAGACCTTTTTATTTAAATTTTATTTTAAGTGTTAAATGGTTTATTTGTTTTATAATTTATTTTAGGGATTTATATATTTATTTTACTTTGTTTATTTAATGGTTTATCTTGTTTAGACAATGGTTTATTATTTGTCCATACTTTAATTTGTGTCTATTATTTAAATGGTATGGTTTAGGGTTTCATTTTTTTGTATACTTAATTTTGCGGAGATGCACCAGGGTGGGGGGGTGGGGTAGATAGTTAGGTTTTAATGTACTATTGTATTTTTTAAAATGTTGTGAGCTGCCCCGAGGCTTTGTTGCGATGGGGCGGCATATAAGCATTTTAATAAAATAAATAAATAATAAATACATAATAAATAAATAAATAAATAAATAACTCTCAAAGGCAGTTTGCACTTTGCACATGCTCAGGGTCTCTCTTTGTGCTGAGAACTTTCATTTAGAGCAATTTCTTTGTTCCCAGCTAAATACAGTCCAGAGAACAGTTTTCCAGGGACTGAAGAACTAATTTCCCTTGTGTTGTAAACAAAATCTTCCTTTGCTTTCTATTTTTTTCTGGCAGTCCCTCAGATTCCCACCAGGAGTGTTCCCAGCACCTTCCTTGTTTTGCTTTCCCCAGCAAGGACAATGCAGCTGGCACCCTTCTCCCCCCGCGCCTTCCCTCCTGTGATGGCAAAGGCAATAACTTGGCCCAATCCAGGAGAAGCTGCCTGCACCAAGCTGCAGCAGTCAGGGAGGTCGGATGGTGGCTTAAACACGTGAAAGATCCAAACTGCTATTGGGAAGCACAGGAACCCTCGTGCTCCCATTTCTGGCCAGAAGTCTCCCACGCTATGGAAATTTCCTGCCTAGATTCTTGCAAGGGGTGAATGTGGGGCTGCTCATGAAGACGGTCCGGATAATTGAGTTGGTTCATAGTAGAACTCCCAGGATATTGCCAGGGACCGGAAGCTCTTCACATACAACGCTGCTCATCTTTCGTCCACACTGGCTATCAGCTGAAGTCTGGTTTCAGTTAGGGTGCCGGTGATGACCTGTAAAGCCCTAAATGGCTTCGGTCCAGAATACCTGAAGGAACGCCTTCTCCCCTATGTGCTCTCCCCCCCCCCCACTTGTGATCTGAGGGGCAGGGCCTCTTCCCGAAGCCATCCTTCCAAGAGATCAGGGTGGTGACCTCCTGGAGGGGGGCCTTCTCTGTGGTGGCACCCTGGCTGTGGAATACGCTCCCCAGAGAGCTTTGTCTCATGCCAACCCTTCCTTCCTTTCGCCGTGAGGGGAAAAACTTTCTATTCTCCCAGTATTTTATTTGTTAACCTGCTTTATTTAGTGGTTTTATATTTTAACTGTGGATGCTCTACAACCGTTACTCTTTTTTCTATTCTTATTTTACTGTATAAATGCATTGTAAACCATCCCAAGACATCTGTGATGGGACGGTATGGAAAAGTTTTAAAGAAAATAAATACATCAATAGAACAGATGAGGATACTCTGCTTTGATCCAGAGTACCTAGATGTGGCCAGCAGCCACTTGGCAAAGCCCCTTTCCAAGGAGAAGCAAAGGCAGAAGTTTGGGGGAGGAACAGAGAGGAGATGGGTGACTGCCATGAGAAAAGGCACCACCTGGAGTTGACATCAACCAGTCAGGGCATAGAAGGATGGGAGTTTTAGCAGGGGAAGCATTTTTGGGGCTGCCAGAAGTCCAGGAAGACTTGACTGAACATGGGAACAGGAACAATGTGGTGTAGAGGTTAAGATCATGGGACTGGGACTCAGACAATCTGGGTTCTTGTCCCCGCTCAGTCATGGAGCCAACTGGGTGACTTTGGGCCTGTCACAGACTCTCAGCTCAACCTACCTCACAGGGTTGTTGTTGTAAGGATAAGATGGAGGAGGAGATGTAAGCTGCCTTGAGCCCTTTGTAGGAAAAAGGCAGGATATAAATCGATAAATAAATAAACAAACAAACAATAGAGATGATGCCCCTGAGCAGGTGCCGCTAAAACAGGAGCCTGTGAATTTACAAAATCCCAGTCTGCAGCAAGCCCTTGGTTGGAACCTGCTGTCCTTCACCCTGTCCAGGCGAGCCATACTGAGCACAACAAGTGGAAAAGGACCAAAAAGTCTTACCCCCTCCCTCTAACTGATCAGTGCAAACGTTGGCCTGTACACCCAAGCCTGCCATGGGAATGTTTCTCTGTCATGTTTGAAACCTGGTTCCTCCATCAGGGGAAGTTGGCTTGAAGGAACAAAGGCAACCACTCTGTCCAACATCTCCTTCCTGGCTGACGGGACCTCAATTTCCATAGTTCCAGAAAAGCCCAGTCAATCCCCACCTAATCACAAAGAAGGTAGGAAAGAAACAAGCTCCCTTTTTTGCCCCCAGGCCTCTTGGGCCATGTGTATTTCTTTCCCAGTAATCATGGAAAGTCCTTGAGGAATTCCACATGGGTTTCTTCGTTCCAGCTGGTCAACAACAAAGAAATCCCCGAGAAAGCAGGTTGAATGCACAAGTGCCCCCAGGTCTTTGCTGAGGGACTGCAGCTGTGTCTGGCCTCCTGTTCATCTCCTGCAGACACTTGCTCCTCCTGGTGAGGCTGCAGAGACAACTCTTCCCCTGCTTCTGGCTGATCTCGGAGAGGCAGCCTCCGTCTTCCCAGGATGATGGTTCTGCTCTTGCTGCTGCTTTGGCTCCTGCCTCAGGCCACTCAGAGGGCTTGTCATTTGCTTAGGCTGCTTCTGAAGCTTCCTGAGTATCACAGGCCAGGAAACCTGATTGTTGGGGGGAATTTATTTCTTCGAAGATTTTTATATGCTGATCTAGAAGAGTTTCATACCCCACCAGAACTGAGGTTAACATTTAACCAAATGTAGGTCCTACCCAGTGGGATCTGGGATGCATGTGTGCATGTTAGCTTTGGCAGCAGGTGCTCACCCCACTGGTCTGTTTCAGGGATACTGCGCAAGAGGAAATGTTGAGCATGAGAGCCTCAGAGCCTTGCCAGGGGGGCCTTCGACGAAAAGGGAGAGCCATCCTTGGGGTGTCTTACTGAGCCTCCTACTGAGGGGTCATGGATAAACTGCAGAGTGAGAGGAAACCAGTGGCTCTCTTTCATGTTGACAGTCTGGTGAGGTTTTCCTGCCATTTCTGCCCTAAGCAGACTCCATCCCAGAGTCTGTTGAAGGCAGATGGCTTGCGCGCAGCAAGCCTTTCTGGCAAGCAGCTCTGTCAGAATAGCACTGAAATGCTCTCCCTCCCACCCTGAAGTGCACACCCCAAAAGAAGGAAACTCTGGGTCAGCTTGACCGAGTTTCTGAGCTGGAGACATCAGGCTCAGTTTGACTTTCTTGCTCAGAAGTGTCTTCCGAGCCAAGACTTCACTGGATCAGTGGCCGTGTTTTCATGTAGTGAGCAGGTTCCTGATGGAAGACCTCAGGCAGCTGCTGGAACGGACCAGCAGAGGTCCTTGAGCCACAGCTCCCTGCGCTCCCAGTCAGATCCTGGGCAAACCTGGGGGTCCGCACAGCTGCATGTGCTGAGCACTTCCTGACTGCAGAGGGGAGACTTTTGCATGCAGGAGTCTCTGGGTGGTCTCACAGCTGCACAGTGAGAGTCCCGGCTCATTGGGGCTGAGAGAATTCATGATTAGGCAGCGGTATGTTTATTACCCGGAGTTGCACTTGTGCAGTTCACATCAAATGTCCTGAAATCTAGAGTAAGTTCAAGAAGAAGAGTCTTTTCCTTTTCCAGAAGAAGCCCCCCAAAAGGGGATGCACAAAATCTCTCTTCTCAGTTGCCCTTTCTGCTCTTCTCCTTCACTGTGCTCAGATCCTTTCAGCACCCAGGCAGAAAATGCCCCCGGCCGCCACACTCTAAAATGTAATGCTCCTGCATAACTGTTGTCTTCTAACCTCAGAGACGCTCCAGGTCACAAGACAGGACAATTCCTCCACTGCTTGGAAATGGATCTGAAGAAAATTAGGAGAGGCAGCCAGGGAGCTTCCTTTTTTCCTACACAGTCTGTCTAGTTCAGCAGCTCCTACTCCAAGTGGCACTTGGTTGCCCTCCCCCCCCCGCCCCCCGGATGAGAGAGTGTGTGAAGCTCATTTGCTCCTTTGGCAAAACCAAATGCAAGGTGCTGGACCTCATGGTTCTGCATTAATGACTGTGTTGAAAGTATCACCAGAGGTGGTATATGCTGGGATATGAAGGCAATTCTCTCAAAATCAGTATCTAGCAGGGCTTCTCTGGGGGAGTGGTGAGATCTCCCCTTCCCTCCCTCCCGGGATTACGTATACATGCGAAGGGCTGAGCCCAGGAGAAATTGCTCTTGAAGGAGCTGCTCGGTCATAAATGCAAAAAAATAAGAATAATAAAAATCTAGTCCATGCAGGCTTGGTCAGAAACCTTTTTACATCCTCTCATTGCTTTAGTGCACATAAATTCACCATGTCTGCACTGAGAGTGAGCCGCAGTCCAGGGGCTTGAGGAAGGGTCTCCCAACCTTCCCTGGACTTGATCCTGAAGCCCCCTGCATGGGAAGCAGGGTCTCCAGACTGTGCCATGGTCCTTGGATGCCAGGAAGCACTTCCTGACAGTTAGGACCCCGAGGGTGTGGAATGGGCTTCCACGAGAGGTCATTCAGGCCCCATTGGTGAGGGTGTTCAAAGATAGGCTGGACATGCGCATGGTGGGCATGTCGTGAGTGGAGCCGGCTGGTGCCGGAGGTCAGACTAGATGGCTTGGGAGGCCCCTTCTGACTCGCTCTGTTTCTATGTTTCTATGTTTCCTCTGCAGGTTTCTTTCTCCTGTGTTTCCCTTTGGCAAATTATTGAAGCAGGGAAGTTCAATAAAGGGTGTTCATTCATAGTTATCCTTGCTAAGTCACAGTACAGGAAAGGATCTGGGAACATTGTGCTTGAAGAAAACAATTTTGCCTGTTCCATGCTTCTCACCCATGTCCTGATTTTCCTCCTGCCATGAAGGTCAATCATCAGGTACTACCAGCATGTTGTGGCACTCGTGTTTGCCATCACTGAGCTCAACAAAGACCCACTGATCCTTCCCAACACTACCCTTGGCTTCCGCATCTATGACCATGGGGACGTGGTCAGACGATTGCAAGGTGTCAACCTCTGCCTAGTGTCTACATCGGGGAGAATGATTCCCAATTATAGATGTGACAAGCAGGGTCGTCTCATCTCCATCATACAAGATTTTGACTCCAAGTCTTCATCAGATGTAGCAGCCTTCTTGGGCGTCTTCAAGATTCCAGAGGTAAGTGCGTTCATCTGGAGATGGATGTGGGGGACCTGCAGGGAGATGGCCATCTCTGAGAACAGATTTCCCTGCAGCGGGTGCTTTCTTGGATTCTGGATGACAGGGCAGGGGACTTTCCCACCTGGCAAGGCTGCCTTGTGACCACGTAAGAAAGGGAAAGACTGAATTTCAGGGGACTCTTTTTAGATAAATCCCAGCTAGCAAAGGATGGGTCTGTCTTACTGAGGTAACTAATTGTGAGAAATATCTGGGAGTCCGGTGGCAGCTTATGGAGGCAGAAAGAAAAAGGGTGCTACAAAATGCAGACAGTTCTTTCTGTCATCAATGAAAGAGCTGCCTCACAGGGATGATTGCAAAAAGAATCCCATGCAGCATCCCAAATGGGATGTACAGGGCCATTAATGGCTACGTGACCTAAAGAGAGCCAGGGTGGTGTTGTGGTTCAGAGTGTTGACAGGGTGAGACGGGGACTCTGGCAGTCTGGGTTCTAGTCCCCACTGAACCATGGACTTCCCTGGGTGACTTTTGGCTACTCACCATCTCACAGAGAAACCTCCTGTGCAGGGTTCTTTTTGAGATGACACGATTGAGAGGTGATGAAGAGCTGTACCAGTTGCCTTCAGTTACTGGAATGAAAAAGAAAGAGGTGGATGTAAATACAAGATTAAATACAAGAAATAAATTGTGAGATTACTTCTTGTATACTGAAAATTGGCATGCTTAGGGAAAGCAATGCTATGGCACATGAGCTTTGGCAGATGATCTGCATGTGGCTTTGCTGTGGGCAATTCGTTGGACTTTGTGGGAAAACATCCTTAGCGGAACAAACACTTCTCCTGAAGGACTCCACTTGAGTTCATTTTTCATTCCTCGAGTTTCAGCCATATGCTTTCTGATCCAAGCAGAAATGGTTTGAAGTGAGGCACTTTCTTCTTCTGATGTCACCTCCCTTATATCTCTTACCCATGTTACCTGCCCTGTGGTGTTTGGACAAGGAATCAAAGCATTTTCACCAAGTATTGTAGTGGAGACCATCCCTAAAGCCCCAAAGATCTGCAAATACAGACAGTGAGATGCCCCCTTGGGACCTGAAGAGATCTCCTTCCTGCCATGCATAGTACTTCTGTCGGGGCTCCGTCCATCTGAGTACTGAAATTGGTGGACAAGTCTCCAGTAAAGGTGGGCATTTGCTTGTGTCTGTGGGTGAAAGGACCCATGGTGTATGGGGGTGGAGATGGCGGAAGTTGAGAGCATCTGCCAACATTGACACATCACAGTTGAAGAAGGAAGACCTTTTCAGAGATAGCACTCCACGCATTTCAAATTTTGCTCACCAGAGGATGGATGCTTAGTCCAGAAAGATGCATCCTAGTTTCAAAAAGCAACCAAATATTGATTGAGGATTACCAGGAATTTCTTTGCTTCACCACTTAAAAGATTGCTCCATTATATTCATGGAAGAAGACATGCATTCCCCTTTCCTTCCAGATCAATATGCAAGAAGTGCCTCGCTATGAGGGCCTCATTCGGCTGCTGCTGCATTTCCACTGGAACTGGATGGGGCTGCTTGTTCAGAGCAATGACCATGGTGAGAGGTTCCTCCAGGCACTGACCCCGCTGTTGCAGCAGGAGGACCTCTGTGTGGCCTTCACGGAGATGTTCTCCACATTGATTCCTGAACAAGTGCGTGCCAGGAGTAATGGATACATCCCTTGGTTGTGGTGGGAAGCCGAAGTCATAGTCTTCTTTGGTGACAACGCTGCAACACTACAATTCACAATGCTGTTGCTTATTCACAAAGAAAATACAAAGATCCCATTTTGGAAGGTTTGGATCCTGACCTCCTATTCAGAATTTGAAGCAGGCACACACGTTATATGGAGAGATATTTCAAAGACCCTTCATGGAGCTTTGCACATCAGACCCCACACAGGGGATATTCCAGATTTCAAAGTTTCTTTCATGGATTTAGATCCCTTCCACCCACAGGGAGATGTCTTTCTTCCACAGTGGTGGGAACTATCATTTCGGTGTATCTTACTGAGATCAGGAGAACCCTCTCCAGAGTCATCTCCATTGTGTACAGGGAGGGAGATGCAGCAGGATCCAAGCATGTTCATGTTCAACTTGGGCATGTCTAGTCACAGCTACCGCATCTACAATACCATCTATTCTGTGGCACATGCTCTACACACCCTGTTTTCTTCTGGACAGAAGTATTCAGCAATGGGTGCAAAATCTCAGCTCCTGAATATTCAGCCATGGCAGGTAATACAGGTCTCTGAACTCGTTGGGAATCCAAGTTATTTGGGAAACAATTCCACTCAATGTGCCCTGGTCTGGATATTTCTGCACTTTCAGATCCTGCTCCCACTCAGGAATGTCCGGTTTAACAACAGTGCTGGGGAGGAAGTCTCTTTCACAGAGAAAGACAGGAGATATGAGATCCTGAACTGGAGATTGTCTTCCAATGGAACTTTCTACCCTGTGAAGATCGGATGGGTTGATCATGGTGCTCCTCCAGGCCAAGACTTCTCCATCCACTCTGCAGATATTGTGTGGGTCACAAAGGTAGGCCTGGGGAGAAGCAGGTGTGACGTTGAGCAGAAGCATGGCACAATTTTACTCGTTGAGAAATGATGCTGTGTATGTTTTTGAGAGCCATGTGGCTAAGTGGGTGCTATTTTCCACCTGTAAAGCACAAACTTTGCTCACCAGAAATTGCATGATCTTTCCCTGAATTCTTCATTCCAACTATGTTGGTGATCCCCTCTGCCAAGCCATCCTGTAATCTGGAAGTCTCTCTCTCTCTCTCTCTCTCTCTCTCCCCCCCCACCCTCCCGTTCTTTCCAAGTTTAGACAATGCCCCAGGCGAGGTGTGTGGAGAGGTGCACTCCAGGGCACTGGAGGAGAGTCCCAGAGGGGAAGCCCATCTGCTGCTACAGGTGTGAATGGTGCGCAGCGGGAATGATCTCCACCTCTACAGGTACCTCAACAATAAAGACACAGAAGTTAATCAAATAAGAGTGGTGTGTATTCCAAAAACAACAACAACAACAACATCAACAACAACTCAAGGAAAGGAAAAGGTTTTGTTGGTTTGGATGGTTTCATCTGCCACTACTTTGCAGACCTGTGTGCTTTCCTGGTTCATAGAGTGTTCAACATTTCCAGAAGATGCATTCCTTGCAGATAGTACGTTTTGCCCAGTAGCTCATGAATGCCTCCATGCACAGACTCATTTACATCCTTCTAACGCTGCATGATTCAGAAGGTCAAGCTTCTGAGCTGGCTGTGTTTACATGAGACCTAAACATGTATGCTCAGACCTTTCACTGGGGCAGCTGGAGGATCCCTCTTGCAAGAATTTACTGTGACCACAACCTGAATACTGCCTTTTCAGTCCTGGTTTTTGCTCTTCAACATGGTTTCTGGTCTCCACCCTCAGCAGAAACCGTGCACAATGTGAAAGAAAATGGTGTTTAATATGCACACCGAAGTTTGTGTGCAAATTCCAGTGATAGTGCAGGGGAAGATTTGAACACTTCCCCGCTCTCATTTCTAGACAAGGAAGGCTCTTCCAGGCCAAAGACTGAGCATGAATTGTACAAATGATTGTGAGGAGGGTCTTTTAATATTTTTTAATCCTTTTGGACTATTCCCAAAGTCATAATTAAAAGAGCAGATAAAGCAAGGGAAAAGAAATTTCCACATCTTCCTTTGAAGGTGGGATTTGCCGCCAGAAAAATTAGTTCTGTGACTTGATTGAGATGGTTTCACAGCTGTCTCTTCTTTCAGATGCAGCTCACTGCACTCCATGCCCACCAGATCAGCACCCAAACAAGAACCACAACTGGTGTGTCCCCAAGACGATCCACTTTCTTTCCCATGAAGAGACACTTGGCATCCTTCTAGTTTCTCTGATTCTTTTCTTCTGTCTTGGCACATCTGCTGTGTTGGGAACGTTCATTAGATATCACGACACACCCATTGTGAAAGCCAACAACCGAGACCTGAGCTATGCCCTGCTCATCTCTCTCCTGCACTGCTTCCTCTGCTCCTTCCTGTTCATTGGAAGACCCACAAAGCTCACCTGTCTTCTCCGACAAACTGCCTTTGGCACCTCCTTCTCTCTTGCAGTTTCTTGTGTGTTGGCGAAAACCATCATGGTGGTCTTGGTCTTTATGGCCAGCAAGCCAGGAAACCTGGCACGTCGGCTCTTGGGGAGACCACTGACAACCACCCTTGTGCTGGTCTGTCCCCTTATCCAAGCTGTGATCTGTGTTGCCTGGTTACTGACTTCTCCCCCTTTCCCAAATCTGGACTTTCATTCTCTTTCTGGAGAGATCATTGTGGAATGTAACGAAGGATCTGTCACCATGTTTTACATAGTCCTGGCTTATATGGGCTTCCTAGCTCTTCTCAGCTTCCTGGTGGCTTTCCTGGCCAGGAAACTTCCCGACAGCTTCAACGAAGCCAAGTTCATCACCTTCAGCATGCTGGTCTTCTGCAGCGTGTGGGTCTCCTTTCTACCCACCTACCTGAGCACCAAGGGGAAGTACGCCATGGCTGTGGAGGTCTTCTCCATCTTGGCCTCTGGTGCTGGTCTCCTGGGCTGCATCTTTCTCCCCAAATGCTACATCATTCTCTTGAGGCCCAGTCTCAATAGCAGAGGCCATCTGATAAGAAAAACAAACATTGCATGATTTGGTGACATTTTGTTCATTGTTTGGCATCTGAATAAATCCATCTTCTGAATTATCTTTGTTCACTGCTGTAGTTAATAGGACACCACACAATGTCAGCTACTACTTAGCAAAGCCTTGTTTACTGTCATGTGTAATGTGGTCCTGTGTACATCATCCAATGATAAATATATTTAGGGGATAGCTTAGTATGCAAAAAGGTTTTTGGGCAAATTTCAAGAGTCTTTCCTGTCTGTCTTTTTCTTCCTTTCCTTTCCTTTCCTTTCCTTTCCTTTCCTTTCCTTTCCTTTCCTTTCCTTTCCTTTCCTTTCCTTTCCTTTCCTTTCCTTTCCTTTCCTTTCTTTCTTGTTTTTGGGAACACTGCAACAGTAGCCACAGACATGTGCTCATAGGTTGGAGCAAATGGATTCCAGTTGACATCAGCCTTACTTGCAGGGGAGAAGTGCCAATGTATTCCCGGGCCCCTATTTTCTGTGGGTTCAGGGGTTTCCTGCCCCATAACTCAGCAGCATCTGGCTCCCTCCGCCATTGTCACTGCAGTCCTTCTCACTTGGGTCTAGCATTAGGAGGTGGCATGGACCTTCCTCCCATGGCTGAGGGGAAGACTCTTCTTATTTGTGAACTTGGGATGGGTGGCACATTAGGATCTGGAAGAGTGCAGCTTAATGCTGATTGATGAAAGGATTTTAGACATTTCATGGATCCTTGCAGGAGACTGAGGATCGCTTCAACTGCCATCAGGATATTCAGAAGGCTCACATTAGTTAGGGAAGAAATTGAGAAAAGTTATACAGAAGAGGGTAAGTCTCTCCAGTCTACCTCTATCCCAGTCCAGGTCTCTTTACCACTGTCTCAAAATGTGTGTGTTGTTGTGTCTGTCTCACCAAAACAAAGTGCACACAAAATAATAAGCAACCTTTGCTGCACTCAGGCGCTCTAGAAAGCCACTGCTTTCCATGTCTAAAGAAAAATATGCTCTCTGATGAAGTTTATGCTCATTGAGAATCAAGTTTCTGAACAAGTTCTTGTCTGCAGGAATTGTATGGGCTCAGGCACATAGGGACTAGAATACACATTTCATCTTGAATACATGTGACTCTCAGCGAACACACATTTCCACCGAGCAAGCAATCCTTGTGCATTTGGCTGAAGAGAATGCTTATGTTCCTGAAAAAAAGCGTAAGAGGAGGTGCTTTGTCCTTTTGCCTTTTCTATGTGCCAACATACTAAAGATAATTGGTATTAGGTATACTAATTAGTATACTATTATTTTAGTATCATTATTAAGCATTCTATTAGTATAGAAGTTATACTATTAGGCAGTGGACACTGTCTATATTGCAGATTAGATTCTAAACACCCATGATAGGTGAGAGTAGTTGGGAAATTGCTGATGTTGGAGTCAGAATACATCATCCCTTGTGGGTGAAGGAGTTAGTCAGATCGCAGTGGTAAATGCTGGAAATGTAAGAGGGTGGACGAGACTTTCTATTATACATGGTGGATTTGTAAACTAATGAGAAAAAAAAAAGATCAAAACTGATACATGTGGAAATGAAGAAAATCTTGAAAAAGAAGTGTCTCATGAGTCCAAAGATGATATTTTAGAAAAATGTGTCAGTCTTTCAAAAATATGTCAGACTTATTTAGCGATATGACAACTGCAGCAAGATTAGCAATTGTTTGTCAATGGAAATCACCAGAGTCCCCAAGAATTGACGAATGGAGAAATATCCTGGAAGAATCTGCTGTGATGGCAAAGTGGACAACATGAATGGAAGACAAATAGAGGAATTCAATGATGTCTGAAAGTGTAATTGTACGATGTTCAGCATGACTAATGGGAGTTGATCTGAGGGATGGAATGTTCAGGTTATGCTTGTTCCAAATTCACTTGGAAACTTTGTTCACTTTGCTTATTTTAACCTGCTCTGTTCATTTTGCTTTGCTTTGCTTCACTTGTCAATGCACTTGTTTATGTTAAGGAAAGAGAGAAAGAAAGATTCTTCGGACTGATCTCCTGACAGGAGGAATTGCCTGATTTTGCCTGCCTTCTTGGTAAATCCACAAGCTGAAGCTCTCTCTCACTTGCTCAGCTCTGGAGCATTCCCGCTGTCCAGAGTTTCAGGGTGGCAATGGCCAGGAGAGTAGATGCAGGATCCTAATTCGATGAGCAGAGCTTTACCAACCAGTTGGTCTGTTCTCAGTTGAGTCTAGAACTTTGGATCAAGACCTCAGGAATGAACGATAGCGTCTTTTTTATTTATTTTATTGTTTTTTTGGATTTATAGCCTGCCTTTTTCCTACAAAGGGCTCAAGGCAGCTTACATCATTCTTCTCCTCCATCTTATCCCCACAACAACAGCCCTGTGAGGTAGGCTGGGCTGAGAGTCTGTGACTGGCCCAAAGCCACCCAGTTGGCTGCATGGCCGAGAGGGGACTCGAACCCAGGTCGTCTGAGTCCCAGTCCCAGCTCTTAACCACTATGGCACACTGGCTCTTTTTGCATGCAAAATAGGTGTCCCCTGTCAGGGAACTCCTCAACCTGGTATGTTATCACACCAGGTAGCTCATTCTGGGTAGGGGAGTCAGGGACAATGCTCAAGAGAAAATATTTTGCTTGAATGTCCCAGAGCCTGGCCAGGAGGGCCCCTCACCAAAAGGGAGAGCCAGACTAGAGAATTCTTCATGGGCCTGATCCCAAGGGGTGCTGGGCAACAGAGTGCCAGAGAACCAGCAGTTTTTTCTCATGTTGACAGTCCCTCTAAGGTGCAAGAGCACACCATCAACCCTGCCCTAAGCAGACTCCATCCTAGGCAGGGATGGGAAGGTGAGGCTCTGCTCTGAGATCTTCACACTTTCGGATCTGCTGGATCTGCTGGCCAGTTGCTGGAGCTCCAAGGGTGACTCAGCAAGCCTTTGTGACAAGCAGCTCTGTTAGAACACTACCAAATGCACTCCCATCCTTGAGAGAAGGCTCAGCAATGACTTCCACGTTGAGAGTTCATTGAATTACTGACTGTGACATGCAGGTAATATACAGAATCCAGGTGGAGGACCTCAGGCATCTGACACAACTGAAGCAGGTGCGCTGGACATCAACTTCCCATACATGAACCTCATGAGGACAGGGTGAATTTCCTCCTCAAACTATACCCATTTCTGTGCCTACGTTTGTAGTAATCACAGATAAGGAATTTTCAAGGAATGACTTGTCAAATTTGTCAAGAATGCATTTTAATCCTGTTATCATCCAAGGAGGTGAAGAGGATGTCAGTGCACATGAGAGTAAACAAATTGGAAGATACAGATTGGAGAAGGCATGATTTTTTTTTTTAAGTGGAAGGCATCGTTTTTGGGCACCCCCTTAACTCCAGGGGTGAATATAAGTAATCCAGAATTTAGTTTTATTCAGGTGGCAAATACTAAAAAAAAACCCGCTCATCAAATCTTGTAATGGTTTGATTATGTTTTTCTTATACGTTGGTCTCTGGTATTGAGACTGGGCCTCAAGAGAATGTCAAAGCATTTGGGGAGAAAGATGAAGCCCAGGAGACCAGTCCCAGAGGCCAAGATGGAGAAAACCTCCACATCCACTGCATACTTCCCCTTGGTGCTCAGGTAGGTGGGCACAAAGGAGACCCACACGCTGCAGAAGACCAGCATGCTGAAGGTGATGAACTTGGCTTCGTTGAAGCTGTCAGGTAATTTCCTGGCCATGAAGGCCACACTGAAGCTGAGAAGAGCCAGGAAGCCCATGTAAGCCAGGACAGCATAAAACATGGTGATGGAGCCTTCATTGCATTCCATGGTGATCTCTCCAGAGAGAGAATGGAAGTCCAGCTTGGGGAAAGGGGAAGAGGTCAGCAACCAGACAACACAGATCATATCTTGGATGAGAGGACAGAAAACCACAATGGATGTTGTCAGTGGTCTCCCCAAGAGCTGACTTGCCATGTTTCCTGGTTTGGAGGCCATAAAGACCAAGACCACCATGATGGTTTTTGCCAACACACAAGATGGAGAAGGAGATGCCAAATGCCACTTGTCTAAGAAGACAAATGAACATTGTGGGTTGACCGATGAAGAGGAAGGAGCAGAGGAAGCAGAGCAGGAGAGAGCTGAGGAGGGCATACGTGAGGTCTTGGTTGTTGGCTTTTACAATGGGTGTGTTGTGATATCTAATGAATGTTCCCAGCACAGCAGATGTGCTGAGACAGAGGAAAAGGAGCAGAGAAAGTAGCAGGAGACCAAGTGTCTCTTCATGGGAAAGGAAGTGGATTTTCTTGGGGATGCACCAGTTGTGGTTCTCATTTGGGTGTTGATCTTGAGGGCACGAGGCACATTGAACAGCATCTGAAAAGAGCAATAGCTGTGCAACAATCCAAAACATGACATGCAAGTTAATTCTCTGGGGGCATCTCTCACCCTAAAAGGAGGAAGTGGAAAATTCTTTTCCCTAGCTTAATATGCTCCGTTTAATTAAGCTTTGGGAAAGTGGCCATGGGGATGAAATATGAAAAACTTTCAATGCCCACAGACTTATGTAAGATTCCTGTTCAGTCTTTTGTTATGAAGACCACTCCTCATCTGTAAATGAAAACATGGAAGTGCTAAAAGTCTTGACATAACTTTTGCATGGAAATCATTCATAAACTAAGTAAAGCCTAGTAAGCACAGATTCTCTTCATCCTGTGCACTGATCTCCGAGATCCTTCTCTCCTGAGGCTGGAGACCAGCCTGCAGAATCCACCAATGAAAAATGGGCAATCTGGTTCTGGTTGCAGAGAAATCCAGAAAAGTTGCAGGAGGGACCCTCCAGCTGCCCCAAGCTGAGTTTTGGCCAGGCACCTCTAGGTCTCATGCAGACCTGGCAAAATTAGAAACTGAGTATTCATAAGCAGGAGGAAATGCAAGAATGGAAAAGATTCTGTGCATGATTTCATTCCTTTAAAGTTTCTGGGCAAAAAGTTGTATTGTTTACTAAAGGAATGTCTTCTGGAAATGTTGAACACATTGTTAACCAGAAATGCACAGAGGTCTGCAATAAAGAGAGGGGATGAATCCATCCATAACAAACCAAAATTCTCCTTTCCTCAAGCTTTTTCTGGGCTCCACACTGCAACCATTTCATTATCGTCTGTGTTAAGGAAAGGATCCCAATGTCTGAGGTACCTGTACTGGTGGAGAACATCCCTGCTGCACACCGTTCACACCTGTAGCAGTACACGGGCTTCTCCTCTGGAACCCTCCTCCAGTGCCCAGGAGTGCACCTCTCCACACACCTCCCAAGTGGCATGGCCTAAATTTGAAAGCAAGAAAGATAGTCTTCAAAATGGTTTAATTGCTTGGCAGATGGGGACACCAGTCTAGGTGGTTTGGACAATATAGGGATGGTTCCAGGTTCCTCAGCAACACAGACAGAGAGGCTTCTATTTCATTCTTTCTGGGGCAGAGCCAGGATCTATGGAGGCTGCCTTACAGTGGATCACACCCTAGGACAATTGTGTCCAATCTTTCCAATTACGGGCCGTACCTCTGCAAAAATACGGATGGATGACATCTTCACGAGCCTCCCTGGAATGCCCAAGGACAGAATATGGAATTTCTGGTGAGCAAAGTTGCCATTTGCAAGTGGAAAATGACACCCAAATTCCTCACAAACAGCGGGACTCAGTTCACCATCTTTTTGAAAGAGGGGAATTGTGCCATGTCTCTCTCTCCAGGACGCAGATAGTAAATGCCAGCCCCACCTTTGCAGCCCACATGATTGCTGTAGAATTGATGGAGAAGTCATGGCCTGCTGGAGCAGCATGATCAACCCATCCAATCTTCACAGGATGCAAAGTTCCATTTGGAGAAAAGATCTAGTTAAAAATGTCATATTTCTGGTCCTTTTCAGTGAAAGAGACTTCTTCCCCAGCAGAATTGTTAAACTGGACATTTCTCAGAGGAACCAATAGCTGAAATTGCAGAATCATGAAGTAGAGGCTACAGTTAGTGGAATGGTTTTCCAGAGACTTCTCTCTCCCAACCAGTTCAGAGAACCCTCCCCCCATCGTTATACTATTGCGAGCTGTATTTAGTAAACGCAGTCTGAACTCATTAGTTCAGGTGAGCTTGCCCACTGGTTTGGATATGTTTGCCAGGTGTCCACTTCCTAAGAGTACCAGGACATGCACGCTGGGAAACACTTGCTTGAGGCAGGGGAGAGTCCAGCTTGTGGGTCCTCCACTGCTGGCAAGAAGGAACATCCAGAATGGGGCAGGCCCACTGTCCATTCAGGATTAGTATATCAAACTGGAATGCTTCATTCAGTCTCAGTATATAAAATTTGGAAAGGGTGAATAATCCAGGAGCACCACCAATCCCTGCTAAGCTTTGCTCACTTTGGAAGGTCCATTCAAGGAAATTGCACAGACAGTGATAAATCCACAGGGAAAGTTTCTTCTGGTATCCCTATTAAGGATTCCACTCAGACTAAACTTTCCCTCCAGAATGCCTTCACTGAGAAATCATGAGGAATCCTTTGCTAAATTCATGAGATCTGGATGAGGACACTACCTGCCATGGCTGAATGTTCAGCAGCTGCTTCCATTTCTCCACTGATGAATATTTTCGTCCAGATGAGGACAGAGCATGTAATGCATGTGCCACAGCATAGACAGCATTGTAGATCTGGTAGCTTTGCCTGGACATATCCATACTGAACAGGAATTGATTTGAATCCTTTTTCATCTCCCTCCCCGTACACATGCGATCTGTCTTTGGAGGTGGTACTCCTGATCTCGGGGACTGACACCGGAATGCCTTTTTCCACCACTCTTGAAGAAAGACGTCTCCTTGAGGGTGGTAAGGATCTAAAGCCAGGAAAAAAACCTTGAATGCTGGAATATCCACTGTGTGGGTGCTGAATTGCAAAGCTCCAAAAAGCTTCACAAAAAAAAATCTCAATACAAAAAGTATGTGCGCTTCAATTTCTGAATGGGAGGTAAGGATCCAAACCTTCTGAAGTCGAATCCTTGTATGTTCTTCATGACTAGATAAATGCTTTGCTAATTGTAGCGTTGCAGTGTTGTCACCAAAGAGAACTATGACTTCTGCTCCTGACCACATTCGAGGAATGTTTCCAGCTTCCATTTCACGCCACTGTCCAGGTCACATGGTGAGAACCTTCAGTGAAGGCCACACAGAGATCCTCCTGCTGCAGCAGGGGGGTCACTGCCTGGAGGAAACGCTCACCATGGTCATCGCTCTGAACAAGGAGCCTGATCCAGTTCCACTGGAAATGCCACAGCAGCTGGACTATGCCCTCATACCGAGAAATTTCTTGGGGATTGATCTGGAAGAAAAAGTGGAATACACCAATTTTGCCTTGAATACAAGAGAGGAGACAGTTCAAGAGCTGAAGAAAGAACTTCCTGGTAATCATTCATAACACCCTTTGGTTACATTTCTAAAACAGGGATGCTGTTTATGCGGAATACGCTTCCATCCTCTCATGGCCATGACATGAAATGCATGGAGTAATATCCCAGGAATGGTTTCCTACTTTCAGCTGGAATGCATCAATGGAAGAAGATGCACTCAGCTTCCCCATCTCCACCCCATGGACCATGACTCTCTTCACCTGACAACACAAGCAAATGCCCAGCCCTCATGCTGACATGTCTGCCAATGTCAGGACTGAACTGGAGCAGCTGAAAGGAGGACAATGCATGGGCGGAACGAGAGCTGTTCACATTGGAAGCAGACACCTCCCTGGATGCATTTGCAGAGCTTCAGTGTTTTATGACTGATCTCCCATGGCAAGACTTGCTGAAAAATTATTTATTCAGTTATATATTTAATACTTTGGTAGACTGTCCCATTATCAAAGCCCTTCTCTCTTAAAAAACTTAGGGGGTGGGCAGTCACATAGGGAAGTAGATGCCCCTTCAGGTAACCAGCCCCTAAGCTAAAAAGGGCTTTATAGGTAAATGCCAGCATTTTTAATTGGGCTCGAGCTTCAACTGGCAGCCAGTGTAGGTATTCATCCCTGCCTCTCCCTGTTAAAAACCTGGAAGCTCTATTCTGGACCAGTTGAACTATCTAGTCTGTCTACAAGGATTGCACGACATACAGAGTGGTACAATACTCCAATGGGGAAGTTACCAGGGCATTTGTCACTACTGCCAGGCACTGCCCATCCAATTAAGGGAGAAGTTGATGGATCAGTAAAAGCTGAAGGGAAGCACTCTTTGCCACAGCTGCCACCTGGGTTACTCCTGGTATTATACGTAATCATCAGCATTGTAAATTGGGCCAGTATTTCAACTGGAAGCCAGGGTAGGTATTCATACCTGCCAGTCCCTTTTAACAATCTGGAAGCTCTATTATACACCAGTGAAAGTATCTGGACTCTCTTCCTGGGCACCCCAAGCTAGAACATGTTACAGTGGTCCAATTGGGAAGTTTGCAGGGCATGGGTCACCACAGCCAGGAACTGCTCATCCAGATAGGGGAGTACTTGAGGGATCAGCCAAAGCTGAAGAAAAGTGCTCTTTGCCTCTACCACTAAGGAGAGGAGCACTCCCAAATGGCACAGCCTGTCCTTTAGGGGGTGTGCAACCCCATCCAGAATTGGGTTAAAAGCACCTACCTGAGAGACTAAACTGACTACCAGCAAGACCTATATCTTTTCTGCATTAAGGTTCAATGTATTAGCCCTTATGCAGCACATCACCCAGTCCCTGACCTCTTCTCTATCAGGCCCAGGAGTGGTAAGTGGAGTGCTGAAGGGAGCAGCCGGGCACAGTCCTTGTGCCTCACGGTCTGTGTGAGAGGCCTCCTGGGGGCTTTCGTGTGGCATGCGGGCTGCAGGCATGCAGATGGGAGGCCCCCTGGTAGAAGGCAGAGGGAAGGGCAGCTGCTCTTGCACTGCCCACAGACACATGGAAACGTTAAAGGCCCAGGAAATGGACCCATTCTATGTCCAGATAAAATGGGGCACATGAAATAGGAAATGAAAATGCTTCTGTGGTTACTGAGGGTTCCTCAGAAGCAGAAATTGCCTGACTTCAAACCACATGTGTTTGGCTGTAAAAGCATGTGGCTGAAGCTCTCAGAGTGGAAAGAACGTGGGACGAGCCCTGCAGGAGAAACTTCAGGTCCCCTGAGGACCTTTCCACACTGAGGCCAACTAATTGCCCACAGCAAACCCATGTGGGGAACATCTGCCACAGCATGTGAACCACAGGATTGCTCTCCCTTCGCATGGCAATTTTTATTGTGCCTGAGGTAACTTTAGACCATTAATTGATATTTATCTCGTATTTACATCCCTTTTTCATGCCAAGAAACTCACAGCAATTATATCATTTTTGTCCTCACAGTCACATCCTCCCAACAACACTGTGAGGTAAGTTTGGCTGAGAGTCAGTGACTGGCCCAAAGTCACCCAGGGAACTCTAGGGCTCAATGGGGCCTGGAACCCAGACTGCCAGAGTCCCATCTCCACCCTCCAAACACTTAATCACAACACATGTGGGCTTTCATCGCCCCGTACATTCCATTGAGAGATGCTGCGCTGGATTGTCCTTGAAACCATCCCTTTCAAGAAGCTCATTCTCTGATGCTGGGATGATCCACAAGCATCTTTTAGACCCCTCTTTGTTTCTGTCTGTATTAGGGGTCATGGGAATACCTGGTATTTCTCTCAACTGGCCATCTCAGGAAGACAAGCCCATTGCTAGCTGGAATTTCTCACCCAAGACTCTCCCAAGATTCACCCCTGTCCTCCTCTAAGGTGGCCACAAGCAGCTCCACCAGGTGAGAAGGCCCTCTGCCTGTTTATCCAGAATGAAGGAGAAACACCCACTGCAAGGTTTCATGTGTTCTCAGAGAGGGCCCTTCTCTCTGTGGCTCCTTCACACCTCTATCCAGGTGAAGGCATTTACCTCTGGGACCTTGAAGATGTCAATTAAGGATGCAATATCAGGTCTGGAATCAAAATCCTGTATGATGGAGATAGGTTAACCCTCCTTGCCACATTTATAATTGGGACTCAGTCTCCCCCATTTAGAAAGCAGGTGAAGGTTTTTACTTTGCATTATTCTGACCAGATCCCCATGCTGATAGATGCGAAAGCCGAGTGTTGTGTTGGGGAGGAGAAATGGGTCCTTGTTTTGCTCAGCGATGGCAAAAATGAAAGCTGGGATGTGCTGGTAGTTCCTGATCATTGACCTGTCAGGGCAAGAGCAATATAAGGAAATGGGGAGAAGCACAGAAAAGGTGATATTTTTTCTTCATGAAAAATGTGCCAGGATTCCTTCACCCAGGGTGACTTCTCAAGGATATTCCTGGCTTTACACCCTTTACTGAGCATGTCTCCTTCAATAATTTATCCAAGGGAAATCAAGGAGGAAGAGGACGTCAAAGAAAATTCTTTCCACCCTGGAAAGTAACTGGTTTCTCCCTCACTCACCAGAGAAATTATGGGGCACCCCACAAGGAAGACAGGAATGCAGGAGCCTCCCTTTTCTCCCCCTTCCCCACATACTAAGGTGGACTCCTGGAATGGAATCTCTCTGTTGGGATCAGGCTGGCAAGCCCTCTTCTCTTCTCCAGGAGTTCACCTCAGCCTTTTCCAAGCTAACTTAAATCCAGAATCCACCACTGCACCCTCAAGCTCTCTGTGCCTTTTTCTGAATGATCCAGACCTCATCAAGGGAAGGAGCATGGGGCAGTCTGGGGCCCTTTATCCCTTGCAGGGGCTTGGGTCAATGCCCCTCCCTCAAATGCCCAAACTGCAGCTCCCTCTCAGTACAGGCACACTGAATTCAAGTCCACCAACACCCTGAGATGATTTGAGACAGTTCTCTCCAAACTTACTGGGGGAGAAGAAGGAAGTTAAAAATAAGGGTAGCCAAACAGATTCCCTGGATTTCCAAAAAGCCAACTATAACCAAGCAAGCCAATAATGGCAAGCCACTCTTAAGGGAGATGGAGCCCAAAATGGGTGGGATAGTTTAGAAACAAAAATAACGAAATGCTTCCAGAAAAAGTTCAAAGTGTTCCAACAAGAAGAAGATATAGAAGACAAGAGAGGAAGCACATGTGGCTTCACAAAATGCACAGAGATTATCTGAAAACTGAGAAGAATATGAACAGGAGGCAGGAGAATGGCCTGGCTGCACAGAAAAAAGCAGGCAGGTGGCAGGGAATTGAAGGGGAGGCATCAGGAAGCCTGAGCTGGGAATGAAGTGAGGCGAGTGAGGGATGTGGAAGCCACAAAACAGCCTTCCACAGGTCTGTCCCAGGACAGAGGAAAGCAGTGAGCGTCAAGTACTCAATATGGGTGGTAAATTTACAGTATAGGAGAAGAAATGAAAAAAGGCAAAAGGTAAAGCTGCCAATCCCTATTTGGCTCCGTCTCCTCCCAGAAGAAGACCTGTGACCCTCCTGATGAAATTCTACAGTGATGGCTGGATGGCAGCCCAAATTTAACAGGCAAATAATCAAGGCAATAATCTCTATGGGTGAATAAGTTCACATCTCCAGGGCCCAAAGTACTCCATCCTAGCATAATAAAGGAGGTGATGGAAGTTCTCAACGAACTGCTCTCTATTTTTTCAAGAAATAAGGGAGAACAGGAGAGTTTCTAGATGACCAGAAAAGGGCTAAGAGGGTCCTGCTCCCTGACCATTAATTATCTCAGCCTCAATAAGCAGAGCCCCTCCTTGTGCAGCTTTGGCACCCACCCAGAGTCTCCTTTGCGCAAAAGTCTCCCATCTGCTGCCTGGAATCAACAAATGCATGCAGCTGTGAGGAACTCCCAATTTGCCCAGAATGTGACTGGGAATGCTGAAAGTTCTGGCTCAAATGACAACTTGGGGTTCAAGGAAGGGAAGGAGCAGCCCTCCAGCTTACCTGCTTCACATGGAGCCTGTGCATTACCTGAAAATCCTGGCCATCAATCCAATGATGTCTCCGCCTGGAAGACTTTTCTGTACAAGCAAGTCAGACTGAGCCAAGGGGTCCTCAACTCAGAAACTCAGTCAAGCTTACACCAGAGTTTCCTTCTTTTGAGGTGCATAATTAGCGGTGGGTGGGAGTGCATTTTGGTGGAATTTTGGCAGAGCTGCTTCTCAAAAGGCTTGCTGAGTCCCTTCTGGTGCTAAAATGATCGGCCAGCAGATTCTGCAGATCTGGAAGTGGGAAGGTCTCAGAGAAAGGCTCACCTCCCCTTCCCCATCTCGAATGGAGTCTGCCTGGGGCAGTGATGGAAGGACAGCCTTTCCTCCTACAGGGACTGTCAGAATGAGAAGAAACTGCTGTTTCCCTCTGACTCTGCAGAGGCTCAGCACACCATGGACAGGACCAGTGAGGAAGCCCCACGCCTGTCTCTCCCTCTCTGTCCAGAGCCCTCCTGCAATGCCTCTGCAATCTCGTACGCAACAATTCCTCTCGAGCAGCATCCCATTAACACCTCCCCAGAATGAGCCTCCAATGAGAAAGAAAACATGCACACAGGTATCCCAGGTCCCATGGAGGAAAACCTACAATGGATCACATATAACAGTTATTTGTGGTGATGCACTAAATCTTTCTTGAGCTGCATATGAACATTTTCTAAGCAGTAAACTCCCACCAACAATCAGGTCTCCTGGTCTGTAATAGTTTGCTGGATCTGTAAATGGCTGGGTCACTAAACAACCTGCCCTCGTCATTCCCTTGGTGGCCTGAGGCAGGAGCCAAAGGAGCAGCGAGAACAGAACCATCACCACTGGAAGGAGAACACTGTCCCTGCTCTGGTAGCAAGATGCAGGGGAGGAGCGGTCCTTGCAGCCTCACCAGGAGGAGCAGATCTCTGGAAGAGACGTGCAGGAGGCCAGACGTCAGACGTGGCTGCAACCCCACACCAGAGAGCTCGGTGCACATTTGTATTCTGCATGCTTTCTTGGAGCTTCTTTGTTATTGACTTCTGGATGTAAACCCATGGGGAATTCACCAAGAAATTTTCATAACGCCAGGGAAGAGAAATCAGCAGGACCCAGGAGACCTGGAGGCAAAAAAGGAAGTTGGCATCACTCTTATCTTCTGTGTGGACCTTTGGGAATTGACTGCCCCTTTCTGACCATGGAAATGTGGAAATTGAAGCCCCTCAGCCAGGAAGGAGGCCAAGCCTGAGCCAAAGGTGTTAGCAGCATTGCTGGCCCCAACAGGGAGGGGCAGCTCCAGCTTCCAGCAGTGCAGGGACAATGTTGGATGGAAAGGCTTCCTTGTCAGAAAGAGAATCAACCTGCCAGAGCCTCAGGATTGCCCACCTGAAAGACCTCTGTCCAAGAGTGACATTAGTGTCAAATGTCCAGCTCTGAGCTAGTCTGAGCCTGGGCAGCTGCCTGTGGAGATACAGTCCCCGCCATTTTTGGGCAAAACGGTCAATTTGATGAAGCCCAGCCCACATGGCCTCTCTGGGGATGCCCACGTCTCCATCCTCTCCTCAGTTGGTTTTCCACATATGCAAACAGAGGAAGAGGCCTCCTGCAAGTGCGTTGAAAGAGCAATGGCAGTTGGAGGGCAACGTCATTGGAGCTTTCGCTTGTTCCTGTACGCCAACTTCCCCTGATGGAGGAGCCAGGTTGAGAGTGAGTCAGGGAAGCTTCCCCATGGGAGACCTGGGTGTGCAGGCTGACATTTTCTCTGGTCAGTTAGTGGGAGGTGATGAGACGTTTCCATCTTGTTCCACTGGTTGTGCTCAGGACGGCTTCCCTGGACAGGCTGAAGGCCGGCAAGTTCAAGTCAAAGGCTTTCTGCAGATGGAATTATGGCTGACTCCTTTTTTATCCCATCCTCTCCATTATTCCTGTTCTTGTGTGCAGTCAAGCCATCTCAGACTTCTGGCCATGCCATGAGTGCTTCCCCTCGAAAAGCTCCAGTCCTGCTCCACCCTGATCTGTCCTTGTAAGTGCAAGACAGCACCTTCCTTGATGGAGGCCGTCCATCCCCTCTTTGGTCTTCCTCCCATTCTTTTGCGTTTGCCTCTCCTGGGCAAGGGGCTCAGCCAAGTGGTTGCTGGACACATCTTGGAACTCTCGAATGAAGTCGAGTATCTGGGCCCATTTTACTCATTCTTTAGGTTTGGTTCCCACAGGGAAACTTCCTGAGTCACCCTGTGAAATGAGCTTTGCCTGGAGAAGGACAGAGGAACCTTGTTGTTTGCCTTGGAGCCCTGAGTGCCTTTGGATCCCACCACCCTCAGTATCCTTTTGGATAGGCTGTCAGCTGGGCCTGAAGGTGCTGCCCTGCAGTGCTTCCATTCCTGCCTGTTGGCCTCTCCCCCATCCCAGAAGGAGACCCAATGCCATCCTCTACCAGCTCCACTGGCTCCCAGTTGAAGTCTGGGCCCAATTCCAGGTGCTGATTTAAACCCATAAAGCCCTGAACAGCTTGGGACCTGGATACCTGAAGGAGCACCCCTTAGATGCCCTCGTGCCCCTTAAGGTCTGCAGGTGAGGCTTTGCTCCGGGAGCCCTCTTTAAAGGAGATAAAAAGAACAACTACCCAGAGCAGGGCCTTCTCTGCGGAGGCGCCCAGATTGTGGAATATGCTCCATGGAGAGGGGCGCCTGGTGCCGAGGTAATATTCTTTTCAGAATCAGGTTAAAACCTTGTCATTCAATGCTTTAAATAAAATAATATGTTTTATCAGTAACAGCCGCTTTTTTGTTTTTGCTTTTATATAATTCTATGGAATTCTTTATTGTTTTATTTCTTTTAATTGTACCTTTGTGAGCTGTCCCAAAATGCCCAGGCATGTGGTGATGGCATATAACAGTTTTAAATAAATAAATACATGCTTACATACATAATAAATAATGGGGATTATCGCCCCGGCTCCTGGTGCTGGTGCCACGGAGCAAATGGAGGCCCTCTTCATCCCCCAGGCTCTTTCACATGGCCGTGGAACCAGTGGGGAAGGACCACCTTCCTTTCTCAGGTCAGGGAGAGGACTCACCTTCAGAGAGCAGACAAGCCTGGTGCTCAGACCAAGGCAACACCCAGTCCAGCATCCTCTTCACACCGTGACCAGCCTGCTGCCCCAGAAAACCCTCTTTTTGCCAAGGTGAGTACTTTCATTATTTTTTTAACTTTCAGCACTGCACAACAAAAAGAAATAATGTAAACACACATATTTGCACCTTTCAGTGCACACAGACGGAGTGCATGCATAGCTGCAGTGGTATCTTTGTTAAGCTCCAGCCACAGGTCAGGTTTTTATCAGCAGGGGTATGTTATCACCCTCCAGGTCAACTTGAGACCCTGGACAATGTCCTGACAGATCAGATTCTTAGGATCTCTTGCGGGAGAGACAGAATAATGGAGGGAGTTTTCAATCTCCTGGATATTAGTTGGGAGACTCACTCAGCCGTGACAGTAAGGCAGGAAGGCGAAGTAGAGGGCCACCGTTGGTGTGAAAAGAGGTTCCAAAGGAATTAGACGCAAGAAGAACCTCCGTAGGAAATGGGTACTGGGGCAAATAGACAAAAGGGTATACCGGGAGGAGGAGGCCTGTTGCCGAAGGATTCTTCACAAGGCTAAGGTTGATTATGAGCTGAGACTTTCCAAGAATATCAAGAGCAACAAAAAGGGCTTCTTTCAGCATGTACATAGGAAGAGGGAGACAAGTGGTCTGACCTCTAAACAAGGAGGAAGGAGATCCAGTGACTGATATGAGGGAACAGGCACAGAGGCTAAATGACTATTTTGCCTCTGTGTTCTCCCCAAAGCAGGATGGGGGAGATCCACTTAGGAGATTAGATGTGGCCGGGGACTTAGGGACACAGATAAGAATCCCTCCCCCCTCCCCAGAAGTCAAGGAGCTCCTCAGGCCACTGGAGGTTTTAAAGGTGCCAGGCCCTGACATGCTGCAACGGAGAGTACTTTGGAAGTTGGTAAGTGTTCTCTCATGCTCTCTGGCCTCCATTTCTGGGGCCTCATGGAGAACGGGTGAATTTCCAGAGGTCTGGAGGGTGGCGTCAGTGGTCCCAGTCTTCAAAGAGGGGACTAGAAGGGACATGGGGAATAACCAGTTAGCCTTACATCCATTGTAGGAAAAACAATGGAAAGGCTCATAATAGAAAGAGATCTCGTGATGCTCGATAGGGAAGGGATGCTGACGGCCACACAACACGGCTTCCGCAAAAACAGGTCATGCCAGACAAACCTTGCAAAATTCAAGGTGGCTAGATGGAGGGGACACAGTGGATGTGGTTTACCTGGATTTCAGCAAGGCCTTTGACAACGTGCCCCATGATATCCTGGTTGAGAAACTGGGGAAACATAGAAACAGAGAGAGTCAGAAGGATACTCCCGGGCCATCTAGTCTAACCCCCAGCTCCAGCCAGGTCCACTCATGACATGCCCACCATGGGCAAGTCCAGTCTATCCTTGAGCACCCTCACTGATGGGGCAAAAACCACCTCCCGTGGTGGCCCATTCCAAACCCTCGGGGTCCTAACTGTCAGGAAGTGATTCCTGGCATCTAAATGGAACCTTGATTCCCTGAACTTTGCTCTGTTGGTGCGCGTTCAGCCTTCTTCTGCAGGGGAGAACAGGTATCTACCCATCTCCATGTGACATCCCCTCAGATACCTGTATGTTGCCACCAGATCCCCTTTGAGTCTCCTCTTCTCCAGGTTGAACAGGGGATATGGCATCCCCTGCAAATCGGCCACCAGCCTTGTGGCCCTACACTGCACTGACTCTAACCTGGCTATATCCTTTCTGTAATGAGAGGCCCAAAACTGAGCACAATACTCCAGTTGCAGGCACACCAGGGTCGTATAGAGTGGTAGTAATACCTCTCTCGATCTTGAACCCACACTTCTGTCTATGCAACTAAGGGTGGCGTTCGCCCTCTTGACCACTGCATTACATGGCTGACTCAAGTTTAGCCTACAGACAACCAGTATCCCCAGGTCCTCTTCAAAAGTGCTGCTCTCTAGCCACTTGTCTGCTAACCTGTCCTTATGACACTTATTCCTATGTCCCAAGTGCAAGACCTTGCACTTATCCACATATGATGCCATCCTGTTGTCTCCTTCCATAGTCTGTCCAACTCCTTTTGGGTCTGGAGTACCTGCTCCTCTGTTTTGGCCACTTCTGCAGTTTTAGTGTCATCTGCAAATTTGATCAGCAGACTGTTCACCCCTTCTTCCATGTCATTTATGAAAAGATTAAACAGGATCGGCCCCAGGACAGAGCCCTACTTGTCACTGGCTGCCACCCCGATGATTCCCACTAATGTTTACCATCTGCTTTCAGTCAACCAACCATGCCCCAATCCATCGGACAGTGCTTTGGTGTATCCCAAAACTCCTCAGTTTCTCACGCTGGCTATCATGGGGCAGGATATCAATGGAAGCCGGTGCAGATGGATGTTATAGGTGTATATCTGCCAGTCCCTGTTATGAACCAACCGAAGTATCCCCACTTTCTTCAAGGGCAGCCCCACACAGAGTGCATTACAGTACTCCAGTTGTGAGGTGACCATGGCATGGGTCACCAATGTCAGGCGCTGCTCATCCAAGGATGCACTAGCAACACATGGCAGCACTGATAAGGAAGTTGGCTTCTTGCTAACCAAAGGGGGAAAGTTCTCTCAGAATCAGGTATTGGATAAGGAATGCCCCCCCCCCACACACACACACACATGCATACATGCATGGACCAACCCAAGAGTTCCACCCATTCCCCTCCACTACTCAGTTCTATTCAGTACGTGGGTTTTTAATCCTGTCCAGATTCCACATGAGCAAGAGAAGAAACTGTCTGGTCTCTGGACAGAGAGGAAAGCTTCCTTTTTCTTGCCTGGTCATCAACACAAACAGGATGCAAGCTCTCAAAACTGCTTTTAGAAGAATTCCCTTCCTTATTAAAGGAAGATGCCCTGGAGCTTTTCCAGTCCTTTTCCTGACGTCCAGGAAATCTGCTACTCCTTGTACTTTCCTTTCAGGAAAGTCTCTGCAGAGTAACATCTGGAAACTTGTTCCCCCTTCCATCATTCTCTCAGGCACATGGTCTTGTTGCACCTTGGCAATCCTTCAGCTCCAATCCAACAAAGCACCAGAGTGGATTGGGACCCTGATATTGAGTAGCAGATATTAAATGAAACAAGGAGGGGTTACAGAATTTAACAGGCTCCGATGTTTGCTTTTTACACTCAGAGGTGGGAATTTCCTGAAAGAGAAAGGGGAGCTGGCAGAAGGGCAACTAGAGCCTCCTACGAGAAAATAGACACAAATATCATTGATTGCATGTTGTGGGGCTTCTCTCCTTTTGCCAGAGGAGGAGCCCCTTTTTCACAGTTGCATTTCATAGTGATGTTACTGTATTGTGTTATATTGTTTTAATAATTAATGCTTTTTATAGTAGTTTCATATTTATTGTATTTTTATATGTTTTGTAAGGCATCCTGAGTGCTTGAAGCAATAGGAAGTGGTATAAATGCATGTAATAAACAAATAAATACATACATGAAACCTGGATAGGAACACCCTACATGGAGGGGGTGGGGTGGGAGGGAACAGGAAAACTTTATATCTTCTGAGGGGCAAAACTCATGTCTTTTCCTAGGGCCATTCCAGCAGCAGCAATCAGTACTCAGTGCCTAGGGCTGAATCCACTTGCCCTCAAGACCCTCACTTCTTGCTACACCACGAGAAGACGAAACAGAGAACGCTGGCACTGTGCGGCTCTCCACATCCTGCAACTTCTGTCCTGCACTCCCAACTCGTGCAGAGAAACAGCCGGTCCCGCTTGTATTATGGGCAGGAAGCATCACTGAGAGAGGAGCAGAGGGTGCTCCCCTCCTCTCAACCTCAGCCCTTTTTCCCTGCCACTGCCACTCTCACTCTGCTGACTGGCAGGGTGTCCCCCATGGCAGCCCTCCTGGTCCCCCAGGACACACCCAGTTGCCTACAGAAGCCACTTGGCCAGGCCATCCCTGGTGCCCTTGGCACTCTAGCCTGGATAAGGTTGGGATGTGAGTCACACCTGTAAGTCTTGGCTGTTGGATCTGAACAACTCACTTGCTGCAGGAATTGCTGAGTGCTAGAAACTCCCCTTTGGGCAGAGACCTCGAGTTTGGTCCTCACCTCACAGAGATCTTTGCTTCTTCGGGACTGTGACCACCCTAATGGAGGCCAGGAATGGCTCTTGAGAGAGCTGGGTGATAAATCTTATATGCCCTCCCACCCCCTATGATCTGCGGCTGATGCTCTCCTCCAGGAACCCTCTGTGAAAGAAGTGCGGAGGGTGAGTACCCGGAGGAGGGCTTTCTCTGCGGTGGCGCCCCACCTATGGAATGCGCTCCCCAGAGAGGCTCGCCTGGCGCCGTCGTTATTTGCTTTTTGGCGGTAGGCAAAGACCTTTTTATCCAGGAAATATTTTAATTGTTAACTTTATAGTTTGGTTTGATTGTAATTTAGATATGTTGTTGTTTTTAGTTTTGACCGAGAGATGGGCTAGTTTTTAATAATGTTTTAAAATTTAAGCTGCTTTCTATTATTATTTGGTTGTCTGTTTGAAATTGTGAGCCGCCCCGAGGCTTATTGCAGGGGGCGGAATATAAATCTGTAAATAAATAAATAAATAAATCCCAGCTAGAAATGAGCCAGTTTGACTGAGATTGCTGACTGAAACATCAGGCATTCTTTGAACATCCTGCAGAGCCAGAAACAAATGCGGTGCTGGAGAACACTGGTTGTTCTTCCTAGCATCAAGGAATGTGGTGCCCACGTGAAAACACTTCCACGACCCACTCTAGCCATGCTGCTACACATCCAAGAGCACCCGGCCTAGTTTTCTAACATTAGGAGACAAGCACTATCCAGTTCATGGGAGGCTCCTGGCACGGGTCCAGGCATGGTGACTCCCAGATATGTTTTCTGGGGTCTGCCAGCCCCCGTAGGTATTGGGCAGTATAGCGATGACATTAATTCAATGAATTAGCTAATGGCCATTTGGCCAGTCCTGGTGGGATCCTCATCTCCAAAAACACAGCTGTCCAGACATTGGCCTCTTCTTTGAGCAGCTGGGGAAGTGACTGGGCATCGTGATCGGTCCCATCCGTCTTGGCCAGTGGAACATCCTAACTTGGCCATCAGGATTGGCTGACTTCTGAATTTACAGGCCTTTCTTCCAGACATGCCTGTGTGCTTCTACAGCCTGGAAGCAGCCCTTTCTTTCTGAACAAACATCATCTTGGGGACAGTTGGCCCGAGCATGATCTCCACCATGGATGGCAGGGCTGGAAAGATGCTGGTCAAGGAGCAGAAAATGGCTACTCAAAGCAAGTCCCCAAAGGCTTGAACCTCAAGGAAAGGAGTGGTGCAAAACTGCTTTCCACTCTGCAGTCCTCAGGTGTGATTATTTCTGTGCCCTGGAATTATGGAGCTGGCAGATGTTCTGGATCAATTCCACAGGGATTTCAATGCAGGAGGCCAATAACAGAGAAATCGCAGAGTAAGCACAGCTGCTACAAATACCTTCCAGGCCCCTCCACGTGAGGCTCAGCTTGTGTCCAGTCACTTGGGGTCTGTGCATCCCTCCCTAAGATCCACCCCCCCTGCTGGGTTGGGCCTGCACAGTGACTGCCTGCCGGTGTCTCTCTGACAGGGGAGGCCAGTGATGCTGAGGATCTTGCTGGCCTTGCTGCTTTGGCTCCTGCCTCCAGCTGCCCAGAGGATGCTGAGGAACAGCTGTGCTGTGAACTGGCTGTTCACACAGCCAAGAGATTATTACAGGCCGGGAGAGCTGCTTGTTGGTGGGAATTTACTGCTTGGCAGATATTTCTATATAGCGGGATATGACTTCCATCGATTTCCCAGAGCAGAGCTCAGGACTTATCTAAAGTAGGTTTCCCTCAAAAGCATCTGGCATGCATGTCTGAATGTTTGCTTTCAGAGCAGGGGCTCATTCAGGGCAGTGGTGTCAGAAATGCTGTTCAGGAGGAAAAGGTGGGGCCTGAAAGGCTCAGTCCCTTGCCAGGAGGGCCCTCAACTACTTGGGGTTCCTCAGCCAGCCTTGCTGACTCCCAGCTGTGTCAACCAAACACCAAAACGCATTGCTCCCACCTCAAAGTACGGAGCTCAAAAGAAGGAAATACGTGAATGGTTGACTGGGTTCTCTGGCAGCAGTGATTGTGGCTCAGTTTGATTTTCTTGGCCACAACAGCCCTCCGTGTCCACAACCCACTGGCTTCATGGCCGAGTCTTTCAGGTAACGTGCAGGGTCCAGGAGGGAAAGCTCAAGCAGCTTGGAGACCTGCAGCAGGTGAGCTGGAGACCTGCTCCCTCCATCCTTGAACCCCCAGACATTTCCAGGTTGGCAGCATCCGCAACTGGATGCTTTGGGTGATTCCAGGCTGCAGAGGAGTGGCTTTTGCATGCAATTGTGGTTGTGCATTTTTCACAGTTGCTGAAAGTTGGGCTTGGAGAACTGGGGCTGCGAGAATATAGTCAGTAAGCAGTAGATTCAGTGCAAGGAGTGACCCTCCTGCCATACACCTGAAAAGTACCAACTAATTTCAAGAAGCACAGAGTAGATTCCTCTCCCAAGAGGTCCTCAGATTGGGATGCAAAGAAAGGCAACCTGCCACATTAAAAAGCAATTTTATTGCAAAATATGCTCAAGAGAACAACATGAGACAACATTTTTCTAACTACTTGGATCTGAAGAAAATTAAAGGAGGCAGCTGAGAGCTCTCTTCTTTGCAGAAAGAGACTAAGTCCATCTGGTTCATCCTCTCCTGCTCCCAGAGGAAGTTTGTGGTCTTCCCTGGATGTTAGAGGGTGGAAAGCCCATTCTCTCTTGGACCTCTGACAACAGGAAGGCGTGGTGCTAGTCTTCCAGGCCTTGCATCAAGAGCATCACCTGGGATGGGTTGGATGGCAATTCATGGCAGGGAGAGTGGTTAGCAGGGCTTCTCCAGGAGTGTCTGGAGTCTCCCTCCCTCCCTCAGGGCTCTTTAGGCTTTGCAAGGTCAAAGCCTGGGAGAATCTGCATTTGAAGGGATTCCTCAACCACCCTTGTAAAAATATAAACTTCTGGTCCACGTGGACTGGGATGTCTGGCATAGCAGCTTCAATCAGAAGATGCTCTTTGTCACCTCGTTCCTTTGGCTGCCTCGAATTCACCCTGCCTGCACCGAGAGGGAGCTGCTATCCATGGTTTTGAGGGAGGGCCATCCCAAGCCCTCTCTGGAGATTCCTGGATTGATCCTGACACCCCCTTCATCAGAAGGGCCTCAGTCTGTTCCATGCTCACCCCTAAATGAGTCCTGGCTCACTGAGCAAGAGCTGATGGATTTAAAGAGGGGCTTTGGAATTCATGATGGGTCCTGGACTTCAGTTAGTGTTGGAAACACTCAGATCAATTCCTGGAAGGCAGGCTCTGTGGGGGATGGTTCAGGTTCACAAATTAGCGAAAAGTTGGAACAAAAAGGGTGTTGAGGCACAGGTAACATGGGTAGGGTTAGCCTCTGAGCAGGGATCCCGGGGGACTTTTTCTTGAAAAAAAAGGCCACCCATTGTTTGCTTACCCTCACGCAAGTGGTGATATTCCTCTCGCCATGACAGATCAATAGTTAGGAACTACCAGCACACCCTGGCTTTGGTGTTTGCCATCACTGAGCTCAACAAGGATCCGGCTCTCCTTCCCAACATGACAATTGGCTTTCGCATCTGTGGGCACATGGACCAGGTCAGAAGAATGCATGAGAATCACCTCTACCTGCTGACTACACGGAGGAGACCGATTCCAAACTATACATGTGACAAACAGGGGCAACTCGTCTCCCTCATACAGGATTTTGACTCCAACTCTGCATCAGACATGGCACCCTTCATGGGCATCTTCAAGGTCCCAGAGGTGAGTTGATTCATCTGGAGACAGGCGTGAGGGACCTGTTGAGAGAAGGGCCAACTCTGAGAACACAGCTGTCCCTGTAGTGGGTGCTTTCCTTTCATTCTGGATCTGTCGCGTGGGTTGAGAAATCCCCACACATACAGGCACTTTGGTTGCAATTAGTCACACAAACACAAGCAATAAAACTGAATCAGTTTATTGCTAGTAATCTACAAGATTTACGACTCTACTGTTAAGCTAGTAGGAGAGCATCTATGCTAATAAGATGTTGGCCTGAGAATGGAGCTCTCTTCTCTCCTTCTCGTCATCTACTCCCCGTCCAGCCGTTCCTCCCGCCTCCTTTTCATCCTGTCCATTTTGATTTGATAGGAACGGATTATGCGTCTCTGTCTACATACCATCATGAGTCATGTCTACATACCCCATCTTGCCATCTGCTTCTGAACCTGTCACTTCCTCTTCCGATGAGGAGGAGGGGTTTTATCCCTCTTCCCTTTCGCAGATTGTTTGCTTTAAAAGGCTAGGTGCTGGGGAGGAGGTCTGTGGACTTTCAACGCCTTCAGGCAGAAGCTGATTAGCCTCTTTCTCTGGTTGTGTTTGATCTTACCGGACTCTAGTAATTACTGTTACTTCCTCCTCATGAGGAGGAGTCTCTGTCGTGACCTCCTGCACAACAGGATCACAGGGCAGGGTGGCTTCTCACCTGGCATGACTGCATTGTGAACACCTTGGAGGAGACCAGAAATGTATCTTGGGAGAGTCTTGGGTAATGAATCCCAGGTAGCAGTTGGGGTGTTTCACTGAGCTGACAAGCTGAGAGAAATATCAAGCATTCTTGGGCAGCCTTATAGAGACAGATCCATAGACAGAGACGGTGGTGCAGAACGGACATTAGTCCTCCTGGCATCAGTGAATGAGCTGCCTCACAGGGGTGGTTGCAACCAGACTCCATGCAGCATCTCCCAATGGATGTACTGGGCCATCAAAGTCTACATGTCCTCAGGAGAGCTGGGGTGGCCTCATGGTGAAGAATGGGAGTGGGGGTCTGGCAGGCTGGGTTCCAGGCCCCACTCAGAACTGGAGTTCTCTGGGTGCTTTTTGGCCAGTCACAGACCCTCAGTCAAGCCTGCCTTTCGGACTGCATTGGGAGGACTCGAGTGAAAGGATCAGGAGAATTCTGAGTTGTCTCACATTTCCAGGAGATCTTTGGAAGAATAAAAAAGCAATGTAAATACAAGACTATATATTAACAAATTTATCATCTGGGGTTAATTCTGGCAAAATCCCAATTTGCATGCCAAGGGAAAGCAATGCTCCAGCAGTCCTATACTTCCTGACATATAGGATGCCACATGTATGGAAAGGTGGATATCAGGAAGTCCCTCCTGATGGTTAGGACCCCCAGGGCAGGGAACTGGCTTGTATGGGAGGTGGCCCCTTCTGACCTGCTCTGCTTCTATGTTTCTGCCATTTGTCTTCAATTACTTGGATGGAAACCAAATGGTCTGTAAGTACAATATTAAGTAAGATAAATAAATGGTCGAAAACACAAGTAGCATGACAAGGGAAAACAATGCTATGGCACACATGCTGTGAGAGACATCCTCCACACAGGCCGCTGTGCGTAATCAGTTGGCCTGTGTGGAAAATGGTCCTCAGCGGCCCTGAGACTTCTCCCACATTGCTCATACCAAGCTCCTTTTTCCATCCATGAGTTTCAGCCTTATGCTTGTAGATCATAGCAGAAGTGGTTGGAACTAAGGCCCTTTCTGGTTCTGAGGAAGCCTCAGTAGCATTTTTATTTGCTGTTTTGGTGCCGTTTCATCTGGACGTTCCTCCATTGGAGACCTGCCCTGAAGCTCCAAAGGTCTGCCTATGCAGACAGTTGGATGGACACTTGAACTCAGAAGCAATCTCGTTCCCGCCATGGGACGTCCTTCTGCCAGGCGTGGTCCAGCTGAATGCTCACGTTGGTAGACATGTCTGCACTAGGAGTGGGCATTTGCTCCTGTCTGCAGGTGAAGAGACCCATGTAAATGGGGCCAAGAAGGGGAACTGAGAGCTTCCCTTCCTGCTTGCATATCCCAGCTGAAATGTGCCTGTCGTGGGATAGCACTCCAGGCAATTCGACTCATGGCCACTAGAGGACAGAAGCTTAGTCCACAAAAGAAGCATCCTAGTTTTCTAAATGCAACCAAATGTTCGTCTGAAGAAACATCAGGATTTTCCCTTCTTCAGCTTGCATCTGCTTGCTGCACTGTATTCCAGAAGGAAAAAAAAAGTTCTTTTCATTTTTCCTCCAGATAAATACCCTACAAGTTCCTCGGTACACGGGCCTAGTCTGGCTGCTGCTGCATTTCCACTGGAACTGGATTGGGCTTCGTATTCAGAGCGATGACCATGGCGAGCGTTTCCTCCAGGCGCTGACCCCCCAGCTGCAGCAGGAGGACCTCTGTGTGGCCTTCACTGACAGGTTCTCACCAAGTGATCCTGGACATGCGCGTGAAAACAACAATGGATATATTCCTCCCGTGTGGTTGGAAGCAGAAGCCATAGTTTTCTGTGGTGACAACACTGCTACAATGCTATTGGCATTGCGGATATCTAATCATGAAAAGAGTACTAAAATCCCATTTCGTAAGGTCTGGATTCTCACATCCTACTCGGAAGTTGAAGAAAGCTCCCATTCTGAGTTGAGAACAACTTTCAAGACTCTTCATGGAGCTTTGCAGTTCATCACTCACAGAAAAGAAGTTCCAGGATTTCAGCCTTTTTTCATGGGATTAGATCCATTCAAGCCAAATGGAAACTTCTTTCTTCTCATCTGGTGGGAAACTGCGTTTAAGTGTCAGGTTCTGAGATCTGGGAAACCCCATTCACCATCAATGAGAAAGTGTACAGGGAGGGAGCTGCTGAAGGATCCAGCAGATTTCCAGTTCAAATTGCACATGTCCAGGAAGAGCTACCGGATCTACAATGCAGTCTATGCTGTGGCACATGTGATACATGGCCTGCACTCATCTGGGCTGAAATATTCACTGATGGGGAAAGGGAAGAGGCTTCTGAACATACAGCCATGGCAGGTAATGTCCGACTTCGGAAGTCAGGAACAAAGCCAGGGAGCCTTTGGGGTTTCTCTGTCAACCGTTCCTCAAGGGCAAGGTGATTCTGCAATGAAGCCTGACTTAGGGAAATCATGGGAAACTTTCCCTGTGGATTTATCTCTAAGGATGCACTTTCCTTGAATTCGAATCCAAAAGAGGGCAGAGCCCAGCAGAGGCTGATGGGACTGCTGAAAATTGATGCTCTTGCCATCGAGCTCATTGGCAAGAGAGACCCAGGCAAGCCCCAACCCAGATCCTTAGCTCATCTCTCATAGAAGGTGACCAGCAGGGAAATTGGGCCTACTGCACTGGGAAACTTCCTTTTCCTGGCATTCATAGATCCCACATTTTGGACTCCTGGATGCCACAAGCAGACGTTTTCCAGCTCACCTGCCAATTTGCCGTGTGGAAGAAGACACCAAGCTAGGATGCCCGTGCCTGAATGCCATCTTACATGGACAGAGATCAGCGAAATAGGCTGCATCTCACAAGTAGATGATAGAAAAGGAAGGAAAAATAGGTTGCTTAACTGGATTGGACTCGGAGTCTCTTGGAAGTCACTTCCACCTACTGCTCCTGTTCTGAGTATTTCTGCATTTTCAGATTCTTGATCCTCTGAGGAATGTCCGTTTCAACAACGGTGCTGGGGAGGAAGTCTCTTTCCATGAAAAAGAGAGGAGATACAATATCTTGAACTGGAACTTGTCCCCAAATGGAACTTTGTACCCTGTGAGGATTGGATGGGTTGATCATGGTGCTCCCCCAGGTCAAGACTTCTCCTTCCACCCTGCAGCAATCGTGTGGGCCACGAAGGTGGGGCTGGAGTAAACCATGTAGGTCATGGAGACAGTAGCATGGCACAATCCCAGTCTTTGGGAAAAGATGCCATGCTTCTTTGAGAGACATCAGTCCCACCGAGTATGGGGAAGTGGGGAGTTAGAAACATAGAAACAGAGCAAGTCAGAAGGGACCTCCCAGGCCATCTAGTCTGACCCCCGGCTCCAGCTGGCTTTGCTCACAACATGCCCACCATGTGCATGTCCAGCCTATCTTTGACCACACTCACTGACGGGGTCCCAACGACCTCTCGTGAAAGCCCACTCCACACCCTCGGGGCCCTAACTGTCCGGAAGTGCTTCCTGGCATCTAAATGGTAAAGGTCAAGTTTTCCTCACCTAAAATCCCAAGATTTTCCCTAGAACTCTGGGCGGGGGTGGGGGGGAGTGCCTTGCCTATGTTCCTGGAATAGTACTGCCAGTGCTTTTCAAGAGTGGACATGATGGACATTTGGGTGGATCAGCAGAGGGCGGCCTCCAAGAATCCAGATCCTTCCTCAGAAGGAGAAGGGATTCCATCCTTCCCAAAATGATGACCCATTTTCCAAGCAATGCAACGCTCGTATTGGGGGAATGTCTGCTGAGTATCTCTTCAATGCATTTCTCTCCCATGTACGATGAAGCCTTTCCTTCCTTCACTTTTAGACTAGGCCCCGTGCGAGGTGTGTGGAGAGGTGCACCCCAGGGCACTGGAGGAGAGTGCCGGAGGGGAAGCCGGTCTGCTGCTACAGGTGTGAACCATGCGCAGAAGGGATGGTTTCCACTTCAACAGGTACCTCCCAATTTAGTAGTGATGCATAAAAGAGCACGAATGGCATCGTAAACAGATCCTCCTCCATCCTTGCATTTCGACATTCTTTTGAAGATACTGTTGCTTCCCTGGTGACAGACCTAAAGGGCAAAATGCTGATATGGGCAGCTGGTGGGTCCCTCCACCATCGCTCCTTTTCCATCATACTTTCTGCTGCATGGTCTCCATCTTCAGCACTAACAGATCTCCAAGTTCATAGCAGAATGTGAAGGGAGACTGTGCTTAATATTGTTAATTCAGTTTGATGGCAAGTGCATGTAATACTGCAGGGGACAGATTTAGCACTCCCCTGTTTTCTTTTCTAGATAAAGAATGGTCTTCGTGAAAAAAGACTGAACACAAACCTTCTGCAAATTAGTGTGCTAGGACATTATTAAAGTTTTACACTTACGACCTATTTCCCAATATTTAATGTAGGGTACAGTTTCAGCTAGGAGAAAGAGATCTCCACATCTTTGGTTTAGGGTGTTGGTGGTGCACAGAGAAATAACTTCTGTGCCCTGGTTGAGATACTTCTGCCGCTATTGCTCATTCCAGATGCCACACACTGTGCTCTGTGCCCACAAGATCAGCACCCAAACAAGAACCACGACCTGTGCGTCCCCAAGAAGATCCACTTCCTTTCCCATGAAGAGACACTTGGCATCCTTCTAGTATCTGTGGCTGCTTTCCTCTGTCTTGGCACATCTGCTGTGTTGGCAACTTTTATTAAACATCACAACACACCCATTGTAAAAGCAAATAACCAAGCCCTCAGCTACACCCTTCTCATCTCTCTCCTGCTCTGCTTCCTCTGCTCCTTCCTTTTCATCGGTCGACCTACAAAGGTCACCTGTCTTCTGCGACAACCTGCGTTTGGCATCACCTTCTCCGTTGCAGTTTCTTGTGTGTTGGCAAAAACTGTCATGGTGGTCCTGGTCTTTCTGGCCACCACACCAGGAAACATGGCAAGTCAACTTATGAGGAGACCACTGACAACCTCCATTGTGCTGTTGTGTTCTCTCATCCAAGCCGTGATCTGTGTTGCATGGTTGCTGACCAAACCCCCATTCCAAAGCTTGGACTTCCATTCTCTCTCTGGGAAGATCATTGTGGAATGCAACGAAGGCTCCATCACCATGTTTTATGCTGTCCTGGCTTACATGGGCTTCCTGGCCCTTCTCAGCTTCCTGGTGGCTTTCCTGGCCAGGAAACTGCCCGACAGCTTCAACGAAGCCAAGTTCATCACCTTCAGCATGCTGGTCTTCTGCAGCATGTGGGTCTCCTTTGTGCCCACCTACTTGAGCACAAAGGGGAAGTACACTGTCGTTGTGGAGGTCTTCACCATACTGGCCTCTGGGGCTGGCCTCCTGGCATGCATCTTTCTCCCCAAATGCTACATCATTCTCTTGAGGCCCAGTCTCAATAGCAGAGGCCATCTCATAAGAGCAACCTAAACATTTAATATTCAGTGAAATTTTGTTCATTATTTTGCACATGAATAAATCCATATCTGAGCTTCCTTTTTTCACCACTGGCATAAATGTGGTACATCACAAAGATGGCTACAACTTAGAAAAAACTTAACTACCCTCATGTTTCATGTTGTTTTATGAGCGTCCTCTGATCATAACAGGATTAAGGGGGCAGCATCTCATCCACAAAAGTAGTTGGAGAAGTTTCAAAAGTCATTTCTTGAGAATCTCTCAAGCATCCTCATGGCAGAAGTAGCCACAGCAATGGGTAAAATTCTGGGAGGAAAATGAGCCATGACACAGGAATGGCTTCCCATCAGAATCATCCCTTTCTGCACCGGAAATTTTGCCAACTCATCTCCCTGACCTCTGACCCTATTTCTGGGGTTTTAGAAGCTCCAGAGGAAATTTTGTCCATTATTTGCACCTCAGTCAATCAATATTCTGAATCACCTCTTTTCACACTGGAGTGAGTGTTAGACCCCAACATGCTGGCTACAATTTAACCTGGATCATGTTTACTTCCATGTGTCATGTGGCCCTGTGAGCATCCTGTGATGATTCCAGGATTAAGGAGACAACACAAAAGCTTGTTGACCAAATTCAAATGGTATCCCTGGTAATTGCTTATCTCTGATAGCTCCAAAAGTAGCTACAGAAATTTGCACAGTTTGGGGAGTGAATCAAACCATGACACCTGAATTCACTCAAACTGAAATCCAACTTAGTGGCAGGGCAAAGTTGCCACTGCATCACCTTCCCCTGCCCCTATTTTCTGTGGATTCAAGGGTTTCTTACCCTGTAACTCAGCACCTCCTGGCTCCTTCCATCAGCACCACTTCAGTGCTTGGCACTTGAGGGCAGCTTGAGGACGTGGTACAGACCTTTCTCACAGGCCGTTCCTCTGATGTGACTGTGCATGTCCTTGTCTGTCACCTGCAATGGATCGCACAGTTCAACTGGGCTGTGGAAGAGCACAGCTTCAAACAGGTGAAGGAAGGGCTTTGGCACACTTCAGAGAAGCCCAGTGGAGACCGAACATTAATGCAGCTTCCTGCCGTCAGGACTTTTGATGACTCACATTAGTTGGGGATGGAATCATGGAACATTGGAGAAGAAGAGGGAACTTTGACTGTTCCACCTCTGTCCCAGCACAAGTCATCCAGTCTCTGGACAGAGCAGAAAAGTTGCTACTTCATCTTTTTTTTTTTTTTTAATAAATTTTATTAAGTTTTTTAACTAAAACTACAAATCACACATCATCACAAAATGCACATCAGATCTACTGGATCAGCCTCTACAACATATCTTTTAACATCTTTTAACATACAATAATCTTATTATGCTCCCTTTTACAGCAACATATCAAAAAAAAAAAAAAATTAAAAACAAGTCCCGTTTTTCCCGCTGATTCATAATGAGGTTTCGAATTCAATAAAAGTCATAATCTTCCTTCTTCCATAAGGTTAATCCCATCTCTCTCTTTTAAAAAATCCTGCTTTTCCTGTCCATTGTTCAAAGGGGGCTACTCCAATTTAGTGAGATTACATTTTTTTTCTTTTTCTCTCCTTCAGTAGTCAATTTCCTCTAAGCAATTCTACGCACTTCAACAGCTTAAACTAAATTATTATGTCAGCCTTCCTTTATCTCATATCTACATACAAGTCTTCTTCTACATGCATCTAGCTTAACCCTTAACACCTATAATAAATGTCCTTACTTTCAATTGCAAATGGGAACAAAGTATAATATTTCACCAAAAAACAATAGCCTGTTACATACAGATATCATTGACTCTATATAGTTTCACTTTCAGATATACCCATTTATCACTTAAGCTAAATTATTATATCCTTCCTTGTATAAAATGGAAAGAGGAAAAACACACATAAAAAAAGAAAAAATAACGTCACAGTTCTGTTTAGCCACTATACCATTTAGCAAAGAGTTCCATATTTCATCTAGCTTAAACCTTTACACCTATAATAAATTCCTTTATTTTACCAAAGACTGTAGCACACATTTTATTCTATATTACTCTATATTACTCATAAGCCAACCTCAATACGAACTACATTTAAACAAATATAGCTGACTCTGTATAGTTTTTAATTATAATTTAATTATAATTTAATTATCTCCTGTTTTCACTTTGTCAGCCTATTAATCTCATTTCCACATACCAGATTGTTTATAAAAGAGGAAAAGACAAAACAAAAAAGAGAGAAAAAAAACAAAACAAAACAACATCACAATTATTTAGCCACTATATCCTATTTAACAGATTTTATATTCCATCTTAGCTTAAACCTTAACACCTATAATAAAATTCCCTTAATTATAAATGGAAAACAAAAACATAATAGCACATTCTCTTCCTACGTCTCCCCGTCACCTCTTTTTCTTCTTCTTCCAATTGTAAAATCGTCTTAATTGGTTCTTCTTCTGCTCCTTCTTCCAAAGAAATGCCTGTAGGAGATCTTGTATCAAAACATGTCCACGGACTATCTCTCGTGTTATGCTTATTTCCTGTGAAATTTGCAGATAACCAACAGCTTGCTCATTTCACTTGCCCAATATTTTAAGATAGTCAATTGTTTGTTTATTCTGGCCAAGTTCCCTTATTAGTTTCTCAGCTTCGTCTTTCTCTTCTATTTGCTGATTCTGCCCAGGTAGGAAGTGACTGACCGAAGCTTTACTAATATAAAAAGGAACAGTCTTGTCAGAGTCGGCTTTTGATTCCATTAGTACACCGTCGAGTTGTTTAGTTAGCACGTTAATTTGAAGACTTATGGCCTTTAAAGAGTCTTTAATCTCCAAAAGTATCTTTAAGAAATTTTCCCTTTCCTCCATCTTAGCAGTGCTTTTACAGCCTTGGCAGGAATCCATACACTTCAGGGACAAAGAAAAGAAGATGGCTGATATCTGGCATCAATCCAATAAACTAGAAGATTGCGTCTCTCATATAATTAAGCATTAATTTATTACTTCAAGTTTTGCTATTGAAGAGATTATAAAAAAGAAAAACATTAAATTATTTAGACCCAAACTTATCTCTTCATCTAGCAGCTGCCGCGTTTACGTTCCATGAAAGGGAGGAAAAATCCTTTCCTGTCCTTCACCCAAAGGGCTTTCAATTTCTTCTTTTTAAATCAGTTGATAACCAATGTAGCTTTTTCCACAAGTATTGTTGCAAAGAAAAAGAGAGATAAACATGTTTTCCAGTAGATCTGATGGTATAATCTATAGCAGTGAGAGTCTTCCCCCTCCTGCATTCTTCCGGCTGAGAAAGACTAGAAATTTTTCCAGCAGGCTCCGAATTGCTGTTTAGATACCTGCTGGGAATTTGCCAAGCAATCTGTCTTCACCCCTACAGGGCATTAAGACCGGCCACTCTGCCCGGTGCCAGAGATAGCCAGAGTGGTAGCGGAGCCCCGCTACACACAGCTGTATTGTCCCGACGCCATGTTTCCATCATCAATCTGCTTTCTCTGTTGACCATCTGGTGATGTCCATCTGTAGACTCGTCACTTGGGTTCTTGGAAAAGAGTGTTTGCAATGACCAGCATATTCTCTTGATAACACTCTGCCACCCTTTGCCCTGCTTCATTTTGTGCTCCAAGGCGAAACTTTCCTGTTACTCTGGTTATTTTTTGACTTCCTACTTTAGCATTCCAATCCCCCATGATAATAAGGTCATCATTTTTGGGTGTTAATTCTAGAAGGTGTTGTAGGCCTTCTTAGAATTGGTCAACTTCAGCCTCCTAAGCACCAGTGGTTGGGGCATAGACTTGGACTACTGTGATGCTGAATGGTCTGCTTTGGATTCAAAATGAGATCATTCTGTCATTTTGGAGATTGTATCCTCGTACTGCTTTTCCTGCTCTTTTATTGACCATGAAGGCTACTTCATTTCTTCTGTGGGATTCTTGCCTGCAGTAGTATACCTGATGGTCATCTGAACTAAATTCACCCATTCCAGTCCAGTGTTTAGTTCACTGATTCCTAAGATGTCGATGTTCAGTCTTGTCATCTCTTGTTTGACCACATCCAGCTTGCCTTGATTCATGGATCTTACATTCCAGGTTCCTGTGGAGTATAGATCTTTGCAGCATCGGACTCTCCATTAACCACCAGATACATCTGCAACTGAGTGTCCTTTCAGCTTTGACCCAGTCGCTTCATTCTTTCTGGCGCTACTAGTACTAGCCCTCCGCTATTCTCCAGAAGCATATTGGACGGAAACGGAGGTCCTTCTGGTGGATGGGTCAGGCCTCGGAATGGGGGACCTGACCCTTGTCTTGAATGGGGTTGCACTCCCTCTGAGAGACAGGGTTCGCAGCCTGGGAGTGCTCCTCAACCCAGAGCTGACTTTGGAAGCTCAAGTGTCAGCCATGGCGAGAAGCGCTTTCCATCAGCTTCAGCTGATCCATCAGCTGGGTCCCTTCCTGGAGTACGACTGCTTGGCGACAGTGACCCACGCGCTTGTGACTTCCCGATTAGATTTCTGCAACACGCTCTACATGTGGCTGCCCTTGAAGATGGTCCAGATACTTCAGATGGTGCAAAGCATAGCTGCCTGGTTGCTGACGGGGACTGGATGTTATTCTCATATCACCCCAGTTCTCCGTCAGCTTCACTGGCTCCCTATTGAAGTCCGGGCCCTATTCAAGGTATGGGTTATTAACTATAAAGCAATTAACGGCTTGGGTCCTGGCTACCTAAAGGAGCGTCTGCAACCATACATGCCCTCCCGCCCCTCACGATCAGCGGCAGATGGCCTCCTCCGGGAACCCTCCATGCGAGAGATAAGGAGGGGAAGCTCTTGGAGGAGGGCTTTCTCTGTGGTGGCACCCCACTTATGGAATGCGCTCCCCAGAGAGGTTCCCTGGCATTGCTGTTATTTGCTTTTCGGCAATAAAAATGAAGACCTTTTTATTTAAAAGTCATTTTAATTATTAATTTGAATTTATTTATACTAATTGTATTTTTGTAATTATTCTATTCTGTTTCTTGAGATGGGCCATTTTTTATACAGTTTTAACTAGCTTACATTGTTTTAAGAATGTTGTTAGCCGCCCCAAGGCTTGTTTGTAATGGGGGCAGCATATAAATATGTAAATAAATAAATAAAATAAATATTGAACACCTTCTGATCTGAGCGTCTCATCAACAAGCTTCAAATCATTTTTCCTGTTGGTACTGTCCATGGTGTTTTCATGGCAAGGGTTCTATCATGGGCCGCCGTTTCCTTATCCTTTGGACCACGTTTTCTCAGAGCTCTCTCCTATGACCTGTCCATCTTGAATGGCCCTGCAGGGCACAGCTCATAGCTTCATGCTGCCACGCAAGCCCCTTCACAACATCAAGGGGTTGATCCATGACTGGGTCAGACACAACACTCCATTAATTTCAAGTTATGCTTCCTAGAGGATGGATGCTTAGTCCACAAAAAGGCATCACTGTTTTCAAAATGCAGCCACATATATATATATATGTCTTTGCTACAGCACTGGAAAGGATTGCTCATTGTATTAATGGAAGAAACAATTTACCTAATTATTTATTTAGAACATTTATATGCCACCCCATTCGCAAAAAGCCTCTGGGCACTTACAAAATAAATGAATAAACATATAATTAATCTTAAAAATCTGGAAACATCACGGCAGAAGCACAAAAACCTAATAAATACAATTAACAATTAACAATTAAAATAAATTTTAAATAAAAAGGTCTTGGCCTGGCACTGAAGAATAAATAACGATGGTGCCAGACTGACGTCTCTGGGGAGCGCATTCCATAGGTTGGGCGCCATCGCAGAGAAAGGCATCCTCTGGGTGCACACCCTCCTAATGTCCTTCACATGGGAATCCCGGAGAAGGGTCTCGTCCAAAGATCTCAGGGGGCGGGAGGGCATATATGGATGCAGGCGCTCCTTTAGATAACCAGGTTGCAAGCCGCTGAGGGCTTTATAGGCGATAACCAACACCTTGAATTAAGCCCGGACTTCAATGGGAAGCCAGTGATGCTGACGGAGGCCTGGGGTTATATGAGAGCAACATCCAGTCCCTGTCAGCAACCTGGCAGCTCTGTTTTGCACCATCTGAAGTATCCAGACCATTTTCAAGGGTAGACCCACATGGAGCGCATTACAGAAATCTAATCGGGAAGTTACCAATGCATGTGTCACTGATGCCAGGCGATCATTCTCCAAGTAGGGATGCCGCTGATGGATCAGCTGAAGATGAAACAAAGTGCTACTCACCAGAGCTGTCACCTGAGCCTCTATCGACATCTCTGGGTTGAGGAGCACTCCCAAGCTGTGAGCCCTGTCCCTCAGAGGGAGGGCAACCCATTCAGGACTAGGTCCAGTTTCCCTACCCCAACACACCCACTGACAGGACCTCCGTCTTTTCTGGATTGAGCTTCATTTTATTGGCCCTCACCCAGCCCATTACCTCGGCCAGGCACCGGTTCAGCACAGCCACTGCCTCACCTGGATTAGCTGAAAATGAGAGGTAGAGCTGGGTATCATCAATTTATTCCCCCTTTCTTCCAGATCTATGCACAAGAAATGCCTCACTATCAGTGTCTAGTTCAGGTACTGCTGCATTTCCACTGGTAAAGGATCCTCCTTGGCAAACCAAGGGTTGCAATCCAGTCGACCTGCCATGAGTTTCCGAGACTGCAGTGGATTCCACTGAGCATGCACAGAGCGCATTTCTTTTAGAAGAGCATCCTCTGTGTCGTGCTGTGGCTCAGCATCAAGCCTAAGTAGCGGCTCACTGGGCATCCAAAGTGTATTTCTGCTTCCATCTGACGGGGCTCCTGGGCCGTCCACATTCCTAGACGATCAGTATGCACTGTTTTAATGCCCTGCAGTTCTTCAGCGAAGGAGGAGGCACAGCCCTTCTTGCTCCATAGCCGAAGAAGAGGAGTCTCTTCTGGCAACATGCAGTCATTTGAAGGGGTCAAATGGCAGAGGGTCCTGAGCTTTTCCCCTGCGGGAAGGGAAGGATGTTGTCCAGTGGGACAGAGCTCAAGGAACTGGCTTTCAGGTTGGATGCCAGGAAGCACTTCCTGATGGTTGGGACTCTAGGATATGGGATGGGCTTCCCTGGGAGGCATTTCTGTGAAACCAGGCTCCATCCTAACGAAAACACACAGAGGAAGACAGGCAGCTGTGAGGAATTAGGGAGAGGCCTGTCTGGAAATGGCAGCGGAGAGAGCTCAGGTGTCTGTCTTCTCCCCTCCATCCTGGTCTTTCCCTGCTCTTCCAGCTTCACCCTTTCCTGAGGAGCCCCGAGCGTCATCACCCTTGCATAGGCAGTGTGCACTTGCGGGAGGGTAGGGAGCCGGGGGCAGATTTTGGTACTGTGAACTGAGTGGGTTGGCAGTCGGTCTTGGCAGTTCAGAGAGTTGATGGCTCCCTTTTCTTGCTGACCTGGGATCTGGGCTTGGCCTGAGACCCCATGTCCTGAATCCTGAGACTGCCAACTGGTCCTTCCAATGTCGCAATGGAATGGTTGGAACACCTGGGTGTATATGTGTGTGTGTGTGTGTGTGTGTGTGTGTGTGTGTGTGCGGAGATTCCCCTACCCAGATCCCTCTGAAGCTACTTTCCCCCTTTGAGTAGCAGGCAGTCAGTTCCCTTTTAGCCAGATTGCCAAATGTCGCTGGTCATGTCCCAAAAGTCACCAAGGGAGACATGGAAGCAGCAGGGTGTTTTACACCACCAACAACCAACCAACCATCCAAACCAACAAAATTGGCAAAATAGTGATTGTCTGGTTTTGGCCAGGCTTTCTTCACATTCCTTCACGATGGAAGTTAGGACATAAGGCAGCAGAAAAGAAAGCAAAATTTAAGCTCGATTGATGGTGCCAAAACGGGAGGGAGGGAGAGAGACCCTCAGAGTAGCCAAATGTTTCCTGTTCGGAGAGCCCATTTAACAGCCCACTGATGTGGGCAGTCAGAAAGGCCAATGGGCAAAATACCTCCCCGAGCTTTCTATTAGGCACCTGTCCCTTTATGAGACTGAGCTCCCTGCTTGCCTAAAGCAGCCACTACATTTACCTGCAAAGTTAATCCAGTGTTAAAAGAGGATTAACTTTGTGAGAGGTGTCCACTCTTCGCTGATTGCAAAGTTCTCTAGATGGTTTTGCTCATCTAAAACTCTTTCAAAGTGTGCCTATTCCTCCCTCAGCCTCAACCGTGTGGCAATGCATGTGACTCAACCCGATGAAACACTCTGCTTATGTTTTGGAACTCTGTGGTTGGGTGTACCTGTCCCCTGCAGTGCTGGTCATGATAGCTCAACTCTGCAGCGTGATTGCTCCTGAGAGATCTCCCCAAGGAAACTATTCAGGCTTGCAACAGAGAGGTCCCATTCATATCCAGCTTGCCATCTCATGAGCTGTGAAACCCAGATTCCCAAACACCACTAATTGCAGAAATTGCCGTTTGGAGAACAGGTGCCCAAGCAAAGCTCCCCCTCTCAATTATCTGCCTCTTCCCCTCAGGAACAGGCTCCACATCATTCCCACCAAGTGCTTTTTCTCTCCCCGATTCCTCCATCCAAAAAACCCCCAATGGGGCAGGGCAGCTCCGAAATGGGTAAGAAAAGATGGCCAAGCACAGGGGGAGCCTGAGCTAGAGACCTTCCTGGGGTCACAATGCATCCCTGGAGGCAACATCTCAGGATCACATAGGGAGCAGGAAGCCCAGGAGATCCTCAGGCACACAAACGCACCCTGCCCTCTGCTGCACCCCACGGGGAGCTCCTTGGGGCCGCCCGCTGGCCCAGTGCGAGCAACAGGAGGCGCTCCACAGTACCTGCCGTGGCATCTGGGATGTGAACTTCTCTCCTGCAACCTCACGATGGCTGCCAGAGGTTGGGGCTCCATTTCTGCACATCATGGGGTCCAGCCTAGAGCAGAACCCTGACTCTTGCCCAGCAATCTCTGCACAGCCGCCTTGATGTGGCACGAAGTCTGAAATCATGAAAGTGGGCAGGCCATTTCCGGGCAGCCTGGATGCCCACCTGGGCAATGTCTGCATTCAGAGGTGTTTTCCGCTGAATTTTGCAGTAGGGTCTTCTCTGAACATCCTTACCATCATTGTCCATATGATAATGAGCATCACATCCCACTTTTATCCTGACCTTTTCCATGCATGAGCAGAGCAGGCACTTTTCTCCTCAGAGTTCTCTTCCTGAGACAAAAACAACCCTGCAAGGTAGGATAGACCGAGTGTGAATGACCAGCCAAAAGTCATGCAGTGAGCTTCAGGGATGTGTGGGGATTTGGACCTGGATCTCTCAGTCCCCATTCACCTTACTGCACACTCGATCCCGTGCAGAGATGCACAACAATCTCCCCTTCCTTGTCTTGTCCAGGAAGAAGCGTTCCAATTTGGCTTTAAATTTGCCAATCCTCAACTTTGAGGGCAAAAGGAGAAGGGGCGGCAGAGGGTGAGGTGGATGGATGGAGCCACTGAAGCAGTGGGCATGAGCTTAGGTGGACTCTGCGGGATGGTGGACGACAGGAAGGCCTGGAGGAATGTTTTCCATGGGGTCGTGATGGGTTGGATGTGACTTTGCAACCAACAACAGCAACAACATCCACAACCTGCTTCAATATCCTGGATAGACGAGCAGGAAACACGCTGTCCCAGCACACAAACAGGAAGGGGAACCAGATGCCAGGAATGGGCAGTGGGCACAGTGGGAAGGGAAGGAGAATCTTTTCCAAGGGAAATAGGTGGGGAGGGAAGAGGAGAGATGGGAAGACCCTCCTGCCAAGTCCCTCAGAGTCAGCTGGGATGGGATGGACAGAACTGTTCCTCCATCATGGAGTTTTCCTCTTGCTGCCCTTCTTGGCCATTCCTTCAGGAGCAGCATTTTGGCAAAACCTCAGCCTGTCCTATCCCAGGAGCTGAGGGTGAGCACCGTGGGGAAATCCGTTGACACAGTGATGATGGTGTAGCACATGGAGGAACAGGTGGCATGAGCACGACCTCCAGGGAGCAAGCTGAGGGCAAAAGGAATGAGAAGGGAGAAAACGAGCCATGGGCTTTGCAGGGCCAGGCTGCCTCGCTGCAAGGCAACACTTGCAGTGAGGGATAGAAACGGGGGATGCAGCAGGTCACATTGTGGCCAGTTACAAAGAACAGGAAGGAAAGATCGCTTGCTCCTGCTTGCTTCACATGGGCCACATCGGCACATTCTCAGAGCGTGCCTCTCCTGCACATGGCAGTGAGGAAGGTTGGCATGAAGCCACAGAGGTGCTCCAGCCAGAAGGCCTTGTAATTATGGAAATCATCCTGCATTGCTGCTCTGCTTCCTAAACCTCATGGGCCCCCCTCCCCCACGGCCACCTTGAACCCCCGAGGCTCCCCTGAGATGGCACATGCGTGCCTTGCATCCTGGCACAAAGGGAGGGAAACTTTTTCCCTTCTGTCCTGTTCAGGGATCGGGAGAGGCTGGTAGCAGCAGGGGAGTGTGCCATGCAAGCACGTATTCCCACTTCCTTCGGCTGGAGCCTTGCCTGGCCAGGCTCCTTGTCCATTAAGAAGGAAATTCCTCCAACTGTTCCTCTACTGGGCTGAAAGGGGCAGGATGGAGGCCGTGCCAAGCGCCAGCATAGTGGCCCTCTTCGTCCTGCTGCTGCTGCTGCTCCCAGAGGCCTCCTGCGGGAATCTGGAGGCCAAGTGCCCCTGGAGCTGGCACAGGGGAGAGGTGGAGCCATGCAATTATTTCCTGCCAGGAGACATAGTCCTCAGTGCCAGCATCTCTGCAGCAGAAAGCTGCTATAGACAGCACACTTTCAACAAACCTGCCTCTAATGAACATGATCGGGAAGTCACTGGCCCGCTTGGCTTGTTACTGCTAAGTGCCACCTGCAGCTGCAAAACACAGCTAGTGCTAGCAAGCAAAGCCAGAGTGATTTCGTCAAGCTGGCACCTTCCTCAGAAAGACCCAGTCAGATAACTAACAAGCCGCAAAGCCCAGCAGGAAGAGCAGTTCATTGGGGGGCGGCAGGTCCCCAAACTTGCCCCACCTTCCATGCCTCTGCACCCCTCTGCCTTCCACAGTGAGTCCTTCCTTCTCATTCTGTGGCCAACAGATTTGAGTTTCCTCTTCAGTATCTTGCCATCTAAGGAGCAGTCAGAGTTGCTCTCCTCTAGGACTGACTGGCTTGATCCTACCTTTGGGGCATTGGACTTGAGGGTGGCATCAGTGGTCCCAATTTTCAAAAACAGCAGTAGAAGGGACATGGGGAATTACAGACCATTTAGCCTTATGTCCATTTTAGGGAAAAATATGGAAAGGCAGATAATAGCTAGAGATTCAGTGATGTAAGAAAGTTAAGAGAGGCTGGCAGCCACACAACACAGCTCCCACAAGAACAGGTCCTGCCAGACAACCGTTTTGGGATTATACGACAAGCTTTCAAGGTGGCTAGACAGAGGGGATGCAGTGGAGGTGGTTTACCTGGATTCCAGCAAGGCCTTTGAAAAGTGCCCATGATATCCTGGGTGAGAAACTGAGGAGTTTTGGGATAGACCAAAGCACTGTCCGATGGATTAGGGCATGGTTGACCCACCGAATCAGAGGGTAACCATTAGTGAGGAATCATCAGGATGGCGGCCAGTGACAAGCGGGGTCCCCCAGGACTCTTTCACGGGGCCATACTGTTTAATCTTTTAGTGGCAGGAGAGAACAGGTTTTCGCTCAATATAGATAAGGGAAGAAATTGCACTTTGGGCATAGGAATGGTGTCATGAGTACAGGTTAGGTGAGAAGAGGCTGGAGAGCAGCATTTGTGAAAGGGACTTCGGGGTAATGGTCGACTGCAGGCTGAACATGAGTCAGCCATGTGATGCGGTGGTCAAGAGGGCAAATGCCACCCTTGGGTGCATAGGCAGAAGCATGGCTTCTAGATCAAAAATGGTTTTACTACCACTCTATACGACTCTGGTGCGCCCGCAACTGGAGTATTGTGCTCAGTTTTGGACCCCTCATTACAGGAAGGATATAGCCAGGTTGGAGTCAGTGCAGCGTAGGGTCACAAGGTTTGTGGCCGGTTTGCAGGGGATACCATGTGAGGGGAGACTGAGGGAAATGGGTTGCTTCACCCTGGAGAAGAGGAGACTCAGAGGGGATATGTTGGCAACATACAGGTATGTGAGGGGGTGTCACATGGAGATGGGGAGAGGCCTGTTCTCCCCTGCAGAGGAAGGCAGGACGCGCTCCAATGGAGCAAAGCTCAGGGAGCCAAGGTTCAATTTGGATGCCAGGAAGCACTTCCTGACAGTTAGGACCCCGAGGGTGTGGAATGGGCTTCCTTGAGAGGATGTTGAGGCCCCATCGGTGAGGGTGTTCAAAGACAGGCTGGACATGCACATGATGGGCATATGAGCAGAGATGGCTGGAACCAGGGGTCAGACTAGATGACCTGGGATACCCCTTATGACTCGCTCTCTTTCTATGTTTCTATTTCCAGTTAGAAGCAATTGTTAAAAAAAAGTTCAGTTAGGAAGCATGTTCGTTTGCATAGCTCAAATTCATCCCAATGACAATGCCTTCAGTTTAGTTTTCCAAATACAGTTCAATCTGTATGAATCTCTTTTTCTATACATTTTCTTAATCTCTCTGCCAGTTGTGAAGTAAGACATCTATAACGCTCATTTAATACTGAGTGCTGTGGTAACATGGGATCATTCCCATCTTCAGGTATCCATGTTGCATGAGCTTCCTGTCATCTTGGTGGTAATAGGTCCTCTTCTTTGATTTCATACATTACTTGTTGAAGTTGAAGGATTGTTTTTCCTCTAAACACTTGTAATACCCAGTAGTAAAATCATCAGGGTCACACTCTTTATCTTTTTTAATTTTCCAGTAGCATGCAATATCACTTGGAAACTGATAGTACAATTTACTATTTTCCTCTGCTCCCAGGTGAATTTCGCAAGGCATGTTCTTCTACAGACCCCTCTTCCCTCTTCTGGAGTCAGTATGTGTTTGGGGGGTGAGGGGAAGGTGAATTGCGCAGTAAAACCTTTTCAAAATAGGCTGCGCCATTCTCTTTCTTTACTCCTGTTATAGAGCTTCTTTCCAGGTCTTTCTTGACACTAAATAACTTCAAGGTTAACTTGCATTTTCAAAATGGTGTTGCTTTGGAGCTGCTCCCTATCTGTCATCTCCAGCTGATTTCTGTTTAGTCTAAACTCAGTCAAAAGTTATTTGCACTGTTTTTGTTTTTGCTTTCTCCCAGAAATTTATGGAACACGCTCCCCAGAAAGGTCCGCTTGGTGCCGTCGTTATTTGCTTTTCGGCGCCAGGCTAAGACCTTTCAATTCAAACAGTATTTTTTATTGTTAATGTTATTTATTGATTTTAAATTGCCAGGATGTCTCCACCATTTTTATGTATTTTATGTATTTATATATTGGTGTTTTTTATGATTCGAAGTCACCCCAAGGCTCATGACAAGGGGGCGGCATATCAGTTGTTTAAATAAATAAATAACTAAATAACTAAATAACTAAAAATTTAATTCCAACTTATAATTCTTCTAGCCAAGCCTTTCTTGTGATGTGCTCTGCGTATAAGTTAAATAGCCAGGGCGACAGTATACAGTCTTGCACATGTCCTCCCTCAATTTTGCATCAATCAGTGATTCCCTGTCCAGATCTCACTGTTGCTTCTTGGCTCACTTATAGGTTTCTCAAAGAGACAGATAAGATGGTCCTGTACCATCTCTTTAAGAACTTGCCACAATTTGTTTTGATCCACACAATCAAAGGTTTTAGCATAGTCAATAAAGCAGAAGTAGATGTTTTTCTGGAACTCCCTAGCTTTCTCCATGATCCAGAGTATGTTGGCAATTTGATCTCTAGTTCCTCTCCCTCTTCGACATCCTGCCTGTACTTCTGCTAGTTCTCGGTCCACATACTGCTGGAGCCTCGCTTGTAGGAATTTGAGCATAGCTTAACTAGCACGTGAAATGAGTGCAATGGTGCGATAGTTCGAGCAATTTTTGGCATTTTCCTTCCTTGGGATTGGAACGTAAACTGACCTTTTCCAATCTGTGGCCACTGTTGAGTTTTCCAAATTTGCTGGCATATTGAGTGTAGCCCATTTAGTGCATCGTCTTTGAGGATTTTGAATACTTCAGCGGGAATACTGTTTCCTCCACTAGCTTTGTTGTTGCTCAGGCTTCCTAAGGCCCATTTGACTTCACATTCCAGGATGTCTGGCTCGGGCTCAGTGACCACCCCATCGTGGTTATCAGGGATGTTAAGCTCTTTTCTGTATAGTTCTTCTGTGTAATCTCGCCTCCTCTTCTTATTCTCTTCTGCCTCTGTTAGATCCCTGCCATTTTGGTCCTTTTCCATGCCCATCTATTCATGAAATTTTCCCTTCATATATCCCATTTTATTGAAGACATCTCTGGTCCTCCCTATTCTTTGTTTTCTTCTATTCTTTTGCTCTGTTCATTTAAGAAGGCCTTCTTACATCTTCTAGCGCCTCTTTGGAATTCCACATTCAATTGGGTGTATCTTTCTTTCTCCCTTGCCTTTCCTTTCCCCTCTTTCCTCTGCAATTTGTAAAGATTGCTCAGCCAGCCATTTTTCTATCCTGCTTTCTTTTTTGGGGGTGGGGTGGGGTTCTTTGCTACCTCTTGTACAATGTTGCAAGTCTCTGTGCTCAGTTCTTCAGGCACAGTGAGCTCCTGGTCTAGTTTGTACTGACTGTATGGAGCTTCTGCATCTTTGGCTGCATAGCATATAGTCAACCTGATTTCTGGTTTGACTGAATGATGATGTCCATGTGTAGGGTTGTTTCTTGGGTTGTTGGAAAAGAGTGCTTGCTATGACCATCGACTTCTCTTGACAAAATTCTACCAGTCTGTGCCCTGCTTTGTATTGTAAACAATGGCCAAACTTGCCTGTTATTCCTGCTGTCTTTTCTTTTCCTATGTTAGCATTCCCATATTGGGTGGCCCTGCACGGCACAGCTCATAGCTTCATGGCGCTACGCAAGTCCCGTCCCAACGTCAAGGCAGTGATCCACAAATGCGTTGGACCCAGTACTCTGCTGATTTCAAGTTATGCTTCCTACAGGATGGATCCTTAGTGCACAACGAAGCCTCATTGTTTTGAATAGGCAACCAAATATTCAAATTGGGGATTACCCGGAATTTATTTTCTTCTGTACTGGAAAGGTTTGCTCCATTATATTCTTTGAAGAAGCAATTTATTCCCCTTTTCTTCCAGATTAATACACAGGGAAACCCTCAGTATGAGGGTCCAGTCCAGGTACTGCTGCATTTCCACTAGAACTGGATCCTCCTTGGCAAACACAGGCTTGCAATCCATTTCACTTGCCACAAGTTTCTGAGTCTGCACTGGATTCCACTGAGCATGCACAGAGCGCATTTCTTTAACTGAGCAGTCTCTGTGTCGTGCTGTTGCTCAACATCAAGCCTAAGAAGCTGCTCACAGTGCATCCAAAGTTTCTTTCCACTTTCATCTGATGGGGCTCCTGGGCTGTCCACATACATAGACGCTCATTATGCACTGTCTAAATGCCTCGCATCTCTTCAGGGTTAGGGTTAGCCATCTGGCAGCAACATGCAGTCATTTGAAGGGGTCACGTGGGAGAGGGTCATGACCTTTTCCCCTGCACGGAGGTAAGGATGTTGCCCAGTGGGGTAAAGCTCAGGGAACTGGGTTTCAGGTTGGATGCCAGGAAGCACTTCCTGATGGTTCGGACCCCGGGATATGGGATGGGCTTCCCTGGGAGGTGTTTCTGTGAAAACAGGTTCCTTCCTAATGAAAACACACAGACGAAGACAGGCAGCCATGCTGTAAGCCGCCCCGAGGCTATTGCAAGGGGCGGCATATAAATTTTTAAATAAATAAAAAAAATTAGGGAGAGGCCTGTCTGGAAGAGGCAGTGGAGAGAGCTCAGGTGTCTGTTTTCTCCCCTCCATCGTGGTCTTTCCTCTGCTCTTCCAGCTGCACCCTTCCTGATGACCCCCGAGTGACATAACCCTTCTGTGGGCAGAGTGCATTTGGGGGAGGACAGAGAGATGGGGGCAGATTTTGGCATTGTGATCTGAGTTGGTTGTGCAGTTGGTCTTCTCATTCGAGAGACAGGATGGCTTCCCTGTCTTGCTGACCTGGGATCTGGGTTGAGTCTCAGACCCCAAGCCATAAATCCTGTGCCTTCAAACTGGTCCTTACAATGCCATAATGGAATGGTTGGAACACCTGGGTGGGTGCCGATGTATGTCTCTGTGTGTTTATGAGTGTGGAGATTCCCGTACCAGGACTCCTCAGAGTCTACTTTCCAGGTTGCTGAAAGTTGCTGATCAGGTTCCATAATTCACCAAGGGAATTGTGGAAGCAGCAGGGTGTGGTTGACACCATCAACAACCAACCAACCAACCAACCAACCAACCAACCAACCAACCCAACAATATTGGCAAAATCATGATGGTCGGGTTTTGGCCAGGCGATTTTCCCATGCCTAGCCATGCATGGCGGGATATATGGCAGGTGGAAGAAAAGCAAAATTCAAACTCGATTCATGGTGCCAAAAGGCAGGGAGAGATCGAAGGAAGGGAAAGAGACTTTCACACAGCCAAATGTTTCCTGTTCGGGTTGCCCATTTCACAGCCCTTGGATATGGGCAGCCAGAAAACCCACCGGGCAAAACACATAATGGAGCTTTCTAGTAGGCATCTGTTCCGTTAAGAGACTGAGCTCCCTGCTTGCCTGAAGAGGCCACTACATTTAATGCAAAGTTAATCCTGTGTGGAAAGAGGTTCTCAGTGAAAGTGGCTTTGTGTCCACTCTTCTGCTGACTCCAAAGTTCTCTAGCTGGTTTTGCTCATCTAAACCACTCTTTCAAAGTGTGCCTTTTCCTCCCTCATCATCAACCCCATGCCTATGCATGTGACTCAAACCCATGAAGCACTCAACTTATGATCTGGAACTCTGTGGTTGGGTGTACCTGTTCCCTTCAGTGCTGGTCATCATGGTTCATCTCTGCAGCTAGGTTTCTCCTGGGAGATCTCTAAAGAAAACTTCTCAGGCTTGCAACAGAGCGGTCCCATTCATATCTAGCTGGACTTATCACAGGTAGTGAAACCCAGATTCCGAAATATCACTAATTGCAGGAATTGCCATTTGGAGCACATGTGCCCAAGGAAAGCTCCCCCTCTCAATTATCTGCTTCTTCCCTCAGGAACAGGCTCCACGTCTTTCCCACCCACTGCCTGTTCTCTCCCCGATTCCTCACTCCTTAAAACCCCCACCATGGCATGGCAGCTCCGAAATGGATCCCAGGAGAGGGCCGAGCAGTGGGGCAGCCTGAGCTGGAGACCTTCCTGGTGCCATCATGCATCCCTGGAGGAAGCACATCAGGAGCTCATGGAGAGGAAGACGGCTTGGGAGTTCCCCAGGCCACACCCCCCTCTCACAACCTCACCCCACAGGGACCTCCTTGCGGGGTGCCCACCTGGCCCTGTGCGTGAAACAGGAGGCGCTCTGGAGGACCTGCCATGGCATCCGGGATGCAGGCTTCTCTCCCAAAACCGCACGATGGCCACCTGAGGTCAGGGTTCCATTTCTGCACATCATGGGGTACAGCCCAGAGCAGAACCCTGACTCCTGCCCAGCAATCTCTTCACAGCTGCCTTGATGTGAAACGAGCCTGAAATCATGACAGTGGGCAGCCATTTCCGGGCAGCGTGGATGCCCCCCTGGGCAATGCCTGCTTTCGGAGGTGTTTTGCGTTGAATGTTGTGCTTGGGTCTTCAATGAACATCCTTACCATCACTGACACTACAATAATGAGCACCACATCACACCTTTATCCTGACTTTTTGCATGCATGAGGAAAGCAAGCACTTTGCTGCCTGTCCTCATCGTTCTCTTCCTGACTTCAACAACACTGCCAGGTAGGTTTGGCTGAGAGTGAATGACAAGCCGAAAGTCACGCAGTGAGCATCAGGGATGAGTGGGGATTTGGACCTTGATCTCTCAGTTGCCGTTCACCTTATTGCACTTTCAACCCCATGCAGAGATGCACAACAATCTCCCCTGCCTTGTCATGTCCAGCAAGAATCATTCCAATTTGTCTTTAGATATGCCTATCCTCAAGGGGAAAGGAGAAGGGGGCAGCAGAGGGTGAGATGGCTGGGTGGAGCCAATGATTTGTGGGCATGAGGTTAGGTGGACTCTGGGGGCTGGTGGACGACAGGAAGGCCTGGAGGAATGTTTTCCTTGGAATTGTGATGGGTTGGGCTTGACTTTGCAACTAACAACAGCAACAACATCCACAACCTGACTGACTCTCCTGGATAGAGAGTCTTCTGGAAGGGGAATCAAATGCCAGGAATGGGCAGTGGGCACAGCCAGCTGGAGAGGAGATACTTTTTGCAAAAGGAAATAGCAGGGGAGGGAAGAGGAGAGAGGGGAAGACCCTCCTGCTGAGTCCCTCAGAGGCAGTTGGGATGGGACCGACAGAACTGTTCATCCATCCAAGAATTTCCATCTTGCCGCCCTTCTTGGCCATTCTGCTGGAGCAGCGTTTTGGCAAAATCTCAGCCTGTCCCATCCCTGGAGCGGAAGTCGGCCACCGAGGGAAAAACTGTCAGAACGATGATGATGGTGGAGCACTTGGAGGGACAGGTGGCGTGAGCATGACCTCCAGGGAGTAAGCTGAGCGCACCAGGAATGAGAAGGGAGAAAGCGAGGGAGGGGCTTTGCAGGGCGAGGCCGGCTCACTGCAAGCCAACACTATTTATTTATTTATTTATTTATTTATTTATCGATTTATATCCTGCCATTTTCCTCAAAGGGCTCAAGGCAGCTTACATAATTCACCTCCTCCATCATATACCGAGAACAACAACCCTGTGAGGTATGTTAGGCTGAGAGTCTGTGAGTGGCGCCAAGTCACCCAGTTGGCTCCATGGTCGAGAGGGGATTCAAACCCAGGTCGTCTGAGTCCCAGCCCCCTGCCTTTAACCACTGCACCACACTGTTTCTCTTGCAGTGGGAGGGATAGCAAACGGGGGATTCGACAGGTCACATGTTGAAGGCCATTTGCAAAGCACATGAGGGAACGTTCCCTTGGTCCTGCATGTTTCACACGGGCTGCATCGGCACACTCTCTGAGTGTATTTCTCTGGCACAGGGGTGTGAGGAAGGTTGTCAGGGAGCCGCAGAGGTGCTCCAGTTATGGAGCCAAGTAATTATGGAAATAATCATGCATTGCTGCTGTTCTTGCTAAACCTCATGGGTTCCCATCCCTCAGGACCACCTGAACCCCCAAGGGACGGCTGAGATGGTAGAGGAGTGTCTTGCACCCAGGCACAAATTGGAGGGCGCCCCTTCCCCGCTGTCCTTGGGATCAGGAGGGGCTTGGAGCAGTAGAGGAGTTTGCGGTACAGACGCTTATTCTCACTTCCTTCGGCTGGAGCCTTGCCTGGCTGGGCTCCTTGTCCATTTAGAAGGAAATACCTCCAACTGCTCCTCTACTGGGCTGAAAGGGGCAGGATGGAGGCCGTGCCAAGCGCCGGCAGAGTGGCACTCTTCGTCCTGCTAATGCTGCTGCTCCCGCTCCGTGAGGCCTCCTGTGGGAGGCTGGAGGCCAAATGCCCCTGGAGCTGGCACAGGGCTGAGATGCAGCCACGCAATTATTTCTGGCCAGGAGACTTCGTCCTCAGTGCCAGCTACTCTGCCACAGATGGCACCTTTAAGCCACACACTTTCAATCAACCTGCCTCTAATGAACTGAATCGGTAAGTCACTGGCCTGCTGGACCTGTAACAACTAGACACCATGGGCAGACACCCTGCATGGCTAACGGTAGCGAGCAAAGCCAGAGTGATTTCTTACTGCTGTCTTCTCCCTTCTGAAGACCCAGGCAATGAACTCACGGGCAGCAGGGCCAGCAGGGAGCCCAGGGAAATGGGGGGCAACAGGCCCCAGAACATGCCCCACCTTCCTTTGCTCTGCACCCCTGTACCTTCCCGTCCCCATCAGTCGGATCGGCTGCCTTGCTGGGCTCCTGCCTGGGAAGGGCACCTTTGGTGCAGGTGTCTTGTCTTGGGGCATGGACCTGGTGTAAGATGTGAATGAGGCCGCAGGAATCCCACCTGAGCTTCTGCAGAAATCGGTGGGCTCTGGGTTTGGGTTGGAGGAGGCTGAGCATGTAGAAGCCTGAGAAGCAGGACGCAGCCTGAAAGGGCACCGGAAGGATCCATGAGCAGGGATGGCTCGGTGAAACACCCTCTTCTTCTTTTTTCCTTCCAGGGATGTCATCCACAGATTACTGGAAGATCCTCTCCTTCCAGTTTGCCATCCAGGAGGTCAACCAGGATCCCAGCCTCTTGCCCAACCTCACCCTCGGCTACAGCATCTATGACAGCATTCACGATGTTAGACTGACGTCCGACGCAGCCATAGACCTGCTCTCGACTGCTCAGGCCCACGTTCCCAACTACAAGTGTGGCAGGCGAGATCATCTGCTGGCCGTCCTTGAGGAATCTGACTCGGACAACTCCATGCAGCTTTCCAACATGCTGGGCCTCTTCAAAATCCCACAGGTGGGAGGCTTGGGAGAAGTGATATGAGTTGCAGTAGAGACAGTGAAAGATTCCCAAATAATTGGGAAGCATGATCTTTGTCCGAGGACAACAGACCATCCTACACAGTCCCATGATGAAAAGGGTTCCAAGCCGCAGGCCCCGCACCAGGACCCCATCTGGTCCTGTTAGTGTTGAGGATAAACCAAAGGTCCCTCTTGTGCCTTGTCGGACTGTGAGAGAGGAGGAAGCACAGCAAGTGACTGTCTGGAAAAGACTCGGTGCTGTGGGTGCCCAACCAATAGCCACATGTTGAGGATTCCTACAGCAGAGCAGGCTGGGGCCAGGCATCCTTCTGATTCGCTTTATTCCCATGCTAATATGTTTCTCATTGAGAGGGAGTCCACCTCCACTCGAGACCAGCTGCCACGGCCATCATGTGCAGGCCTTCCATGTGTTCAGCTTTTTGGAAGGATCAGATGCAGAGAGCACATCAAAAATTTTATTTTTGGACATTGCTATCTTTAAACTACCATTCTCATATCAAAGCAAGGTGATCTTGCTGATCGTATGTAGAATGATCTTTTATATATCCTGACATCCTGTCAAAGGCTTCTATTTGCCACTTTCTTTTGTCTCTTTGAACGAAGCCTGAATACTTGAGCCTTGTGGTTCGGTCCTCAGGAAAAAATTGTGTTCTTAGTTTGGATGAGATACAGAGCAAATAATTCTGCACTTCAGGGTCAAGCATCTCATGTGCGTCCATCATAGTTTTGGTCAAGGGTTGGATAGACCCGCACATGATAGGCATGTACTGATCGGGGGGCAGTCTAGATGACTTGTGAGACCCCTTCTGACATGCTCTATTTCACTGTTTCTCTGTTTTTTTTCTTTCCCATCATCGAATGCAGAAGGGCAAGAGTGACTCTGAGAGCCCAGGAAGGTGTCCATGGGATCTCTGTTTGACTAACCCTGCAAAACCTTTCCTCTCCCATTTATGGGATGATGTCTTGTGACATGTACAGCAGGGTGGGACAGCTGGAGATACTCAGCAATTCAGGCTGCTCCTGCCCTCATTCTCTCAGTGTTTTAAACTTAGAATGATAAAATACTTCCTTTTTCAGAAAATAATAAGCTTTGCCAGAAAATAATATGCTTCATGCAGATAGTTAAAGGTTAAATGTTTTATGATAAACACTTTATTATTAGGAAAATTATCTGTATTGTTTTCTTTCAAATCATGTTTCATGCAGGTAACATATGAGTGGTTCGTTCCCCTAAGGAAACAAGGGGGGGAGGGATAAATTAAAATTGTTTTATTGTTATTGTATTTTAATCATGTTGTTAGCTGCCCCGAGGCTTTGTTGCGATTGGGCGGCCTATAAATGTTTTAATAAATAAATAAATAAATAAATAAATAAGATGAGGAATTTTCCTTTGGTGCTGAAATGAAGCAATCCCTCAGCCTCTCTCCTCCTATCCCTCCCAGGTCACTTATGCTTTCACCGCTCAGGTCAGGGGAGAAAAAAGCCAGTCCCCTTCCTTGTACAGGATGCCCCCGAAGAAGGCCTCCAGTACCCCGGGATCATCAGGCTGCTGCTGCACTTCAGGTGGACGATGGTGGGGCTCTTCTCACTGGACACTGAGAATGGAGACAGGTTCATGAGGACCTTGAAGCCGGAGCTCCTCAGGAATGGCATTTGCGTGGTTTTTTCACACAGCCTCTCACAGCTGAAATCAGGTGGTTTACCAGTCGGAGGGCTGCCATGGAAGATTTTGGTAGAAATCAATGTCTTCATTTATTTTGAAGAGTTGTTTTTCTCCTTCTACGGAATAGTTATTCTTGAAGGGGTTATTGAAAACTTTATGCAACCTGTTAATGGAAAAGTCTTGATCACCACAACCATGTGCGACTTTACCTTGGCTTTAGCTCATGCATATAATGCACTTGTATTCCAGCACTTGTATGCATATTTTTCCTTCCTTCTCCCAAAAGGGAAAATGACCAACTATGATGATTTTCCAAATTTGTATTCAAGTATGGTTGGGTTTGTGAAGAAAGCTTTCAAATGTTCGTATTCAAAGCATGTTTTGTCAGTGAAAGAGTGGAAAAGATGCAGAGAGGAAAAGGAACTGGAGGGCCTGTCGCAAGTGGACAAGGAGGAAACACTCTCTCTGAACAGTTTCTTCTCTTACAGCACCGTCCAGGCCGTGGCCCGTGCTGTGGATGCGGCTCTTTCCTCCAGATCCAGGAGGAAGAACAAGGAACGTGGAGGCAGGCCAGAGGCACACCGGCTGCATCCATGGCAGGTATTCTCCCCAGTCACCATCTTCTTAGCTGTTATACTTACAATGTGAGAATGAAGGAGAGATATTCCCAATGAAGGGGCAGCTGGAACACTCTCTGTTCTGGTCCCTCCATTGATCCCCTCTCCTGGCTTCCTGGGATTGAGTCCAGCTGCTACTGGTCAGTGGAGTTGCTTCAAGTAACACTGAGGCAATGCGTGTGTGTACAATTCTGTACATGGACTGCCCAGGTCCTTGCTCACATTCCTTGACCTGGGAATGATAGGACTTGCTGTCTTGTTGGGTTTCAGAATACAAGGCAATCCGTGTGTGACCTGGAATGCCCAGCTGGACACAGTGTGCCCTTCATTGTTTCGGCATTCCTCACCCCAGGATACATGCAAGTTCCTGGCTGAGAGGGGCAGGGAATGGTGCATCAGCTGGTCGGGATGACCTATGGAAGCAAGCACGGTCCCAGTGAGTGAGGTGACATGGAGAGTTAGTTGGAGGTTGGCAGTGCAGGTGTAGTGGAGAAGGAGATAGATGCAAAGCATCCAGGACTCTGCTGATCACCTTTCTGGGAGGAGAGAAGAAAGACCAGAACGTCACAAGCTGGAGGAAAAAGTAGAATCCCCAGTCAGGGAATCTGTACCTGGAAACCTTCCACTCTGTAGCAGCCTGCAATCTCCATGCCATGCCTGGTGCTCTGCCCAAGATCGGAGAGGCAGGCACATGCAACAAGGGCAGGCTGGCGGCCGTCTTGGAGGAAACCCGAGAGCGCTGGAGCAGTGAGTGGGCACCTCAAGGCAAGGGGAATTCTGAGTTCGAAGAGCACAATGGCAACCGGATGTGTAGTGCTGGAGACGGGAGAATCAGGCATCGTTTGCAATTTCACTGAGGAAGTGCAGGCAATGCTGATGAGAACTGCAGATCCCATGTGTCCCTTGTTTATTTATTTAACAAATTTATATCCCGCCCCCTGCAAACAAGCCTCGGGGCGGCTAACAACATATATAAAGATATAATATAAAACGATACAGAATTTAAAACTGGCCCGTCTCATAGTCTAAAAGTAAAAAACATATAAATATAGACAATAAATAACAAGAAATACTTAATAATATAGACATAATAAATTAACAATTAAAATATTTCTTAAATAAAAAGGTCTTCGCCTGGCGCCTTATAGTGCCACTATCGACAGACATTAAATGCACGAAAGCTCAGTAGGAGAAACAGGAAGGTCTCCAAAGGAGGACAGCAAGGATGATGTGTGGGCCTGAAACTCAGGCACATGAGGAGAGAAGAATAAACTGGGCGTGCTCAGCCTAGAGGTGAATGGACCGAGGGTGTCCATTCCTCTTCCAGCACTCTGGAACAGCACTCTTCCAGGACTGGGTGGGTTGTCACAGGTCAAGGCTACAACCTCTGATGGATCGTTCCAGAGTGCAGGATTGGAATTCAGGGCTCAAGCGACAAGAAGCGCTTCTCTGCCCCTTCCAAGTCCCCTGTGGTGGGATTCCTGGGAGACTCCTTAGGAGGAAATCCTGTTGAGCGCACGAAAAGAACTCCCAGGTCATCTGCTAATGCTCGGGAGCAGAAAGGTCCCTTTGCTGTTTCTGAGGATGGCTGGAATATTGCCTGCAGAGAAGCTGCCCTCACTTTTCCTTCAGTGACAATGCTTCTAGCAATGCCTCCGAGAGTCCGAAGAACACAATGGGTATCCAGAAATGAAATCAGAGCCTTCGCCATAATAAGAGTGACACCGAGACAAATTAAAGTGGGACCAGCACTTGCAAAAAACTGGGTGGCATGAAATGTGCGTTCTCAAAGGCTGCTTCTTTCTCTGTTCCTCCAGCTCCACCCTTTCCTGAGAGACCCCCAGTTCCACAATCAGTCCATCGATGGGGTGTATTTTGATGAGAGCGGAGACTTGGCAGTCAACCTGGACCTTGTGAATTGGGTGGGGTTTCCCAACAGAACTGCTCTAAAAGTGAAAATTGGGAGTCTAGAAAGGCGGGGCTTGCCTGGCCCCAAATTCACCATCCACCGAGATCCCATTGTGTCTCCCCGGTGGCAAGATCAGGTGAAGAAAACCATCCCTGTCATTCCACTGTTTTCATTTCCCTTCCCTTTGCTATCATTCTGGCTAATCAGATGTTCAGTCTTTTAAGACATTAATACAAAGCATGAGATGGAAAAGGGGACATTCCTCTGAAGGATGTCCAGGTGCTCCAGCTTCACAGGCTGAGGTTCAGTAATGGAACGTGCTGAAATCCCGGCCCTCCCCTCCAACCTTTCCAGCTCTGTCTCCCCATCCACAGATTCAGCACCCCAAGCCTCCTGCCCTGATGCTCCTTCTCTCTCACTCAGCCCCTGCCCCAGGCCAGGTGTGTGGAGAGCTGCTGCCCAGGATTCTTCAAGGTGGCTAGGGAAGGGGAGCCCCTGTGCTGCTATGACTGCACTCCATGTGCGGAAGGGACCATCTCCACTCAGGAAGGTGGGTGAGTGCAGAGGGAAAGGCAGTGGCCGGAAAGTTCCAACGCTGAGGTGACCTTGCATTGCTCCTTGTCTTCTCCGTCTCTCCAGAAAACTCTCTCCCTTCTCATCGGTGGAGCTTTTCAGCAAACCCTCCTCTCCCTCCAAAGTGTCCATCATTGCATCTTGGCAGGTGAAGCCAAAGGTGTTTTGCAGTCATTCCCCTCCACTTACACAGAGAGCAAGTCCCCCTTTGTGCTGCTCCCCAGAGGAGACCTGGGTGGTTTGCTGAGAAGGAACATTCATGAACTTTTGAGCTTCTGTGGCCTCATCTGGAGAGCAGGAGGAGGACTTTTCTTCTTGCTTTCACTGATGCACTAGTCATCAGGGAGAATGCCAGGAAGGGTTGATGGTCCCAGAGGATTATGCTAGGAATGGTCCCTGTGTTTTTTGGGGCATGGAGCGGAGCTGGCTCTCATGAGCGGAGCTGGCTAGAGCCAGGGGTCAGACTAGATGGCCCAAGAGGCCATTTCTGACTCGCCCTTTTTCTATTCTTCTACCTGGAGGCTTCACATATTAATGGGAACCTTGCGAGGGAGGACATGAGGGTCCAATCCTCAGCTGCGCATGGTGAGCTGTAGCAGGGTTTCACATGGACAGGAGTTTCTGTCCTCTCTTGGTCCTTCTCCATCCACATCTGACCTGGATGAGTGAAAGAGGTGGTTGAGCAAGCGATGGGCCTCAAACCCTCAGTGTGCCCTGATTGTCTCTCTGCTCAACTCATGGAGGGGTGATGGTCACCACTGAGCAGGGAGGAGTGGGAAGGGCTGCTGGTGCTGACAAAGTGCCTTGTTGGAGGGCTTGTGGCAGAAGAGCATCTGGATGGATTTTCTGAGGGCCATTGAAGGAAATTGCCCTGAGCACGCTTGCAAGAGCAAATGTGCAGCTGCAGGAAGCAGGGACAGGGCTGTGTGCGATGCAACACCCATGATGGGCAACACAGCAGTCGGTGACGCACCGTGCAAATCGAGTCACACTCTGCAGGGGATCTATTTCAACCATTCCTAATCCTTTCTAACTGAAGTCTGAGTATTGATGGTGGAAAATGCCACACTCCTTTTGGGTTTCGGGAGTGGCAGTGGATGGTGCAGGTATCTGCCCACCAGACTGCACTGCCTTTCTGAACTTCCAGTCATAGACATGTCCCGCACTCGTCACCCTAAGATGTTCACCCCGTGCAAGGGATGGAGTCCCTGCCAGGGTCAGTTTCCAGTGCATGAATTGATTCATGATTGGAAGAAAAAATATACGGCCATGAACCCCAGTCCACTTGCCAAAGTGCCTTCCAAGCTGCCTTGACAGTGAATCTGAGGAATTCTGCTGACTGTGGAGAATGAGGGGGCCCTGGAAACCACACTTGGCAGGAAGGCACTCTATGTTGCCCCTCACAGCAGAGTCATGCCCCTTCCAGTATTACCAAAGTTAATAACAGTATTAGTAATAAGAAAAACAACAATAATGAATAAAATATAGAAAGCAGAGACGGGAACATAAGTCTAAATTTTTTTTTCTCTTGCTTTGGACAGATGCAGAGCATTGCCTGAAGTGTCCGGAAGATCAGCATCCAAACGAGGCCCGGGATCAGTTCATCCCCAAGGTCATCACCTTCCTGACCTACAAAAATTATTTGGGGTCCTTCCTCACTGGCATGGCCCTACTCTTCTCCATCGCCACAGGAGTCATATTGGGGATCTTCAGAAAATTCCAAGAGACTCCATTAGTCAAGGCCAACAACTGTGACCTCTCCTACATTCTGCTTGTCTCCCTCCTGCTTTGCTTTTTGTGCTCCTTCCTCTTCATTGGCCAGCCAAGAAGCATCACCTGCCTCCTGCGACAAGCAGCTTTCAGCATCATCTTCCCAGTGGCCATCTCTTCCCTCCTGGCAAAAACCCTCACTGTGGTGCTGGCCTTCCTGGCCACCAAGCCAGGCAACAAGGCTAGGAACTGGTTTGGGAGGAGTTTGGCCAACTCCATTGTCATCTTCTGTTCCAGTGTCCAACTGGTCCTCTCCACCATCTGGCTCGGCACCTCTCCCCCATTTCCTGACTCTGACATGCACTCCCAGGATGGGCAGATCATCCTGCAGTGCAACGAAGGCTCTGTGGCCATGTTCTACGCTGCCCTGGGCTACATGGGCTTCCTGGCTGCCATCTGCTTCACCGTGGCCTTCCTGGCCAGGAAGCTGCCCGGGGCCTTCAACGAGGCCAAGCTGATCACCTTCAGCATGCTGGTCTTCTGCAGCATCTGGGTGTCCTTTGTGCCCACCTACCTGAGCACAAAGGGGAAGTACATGGTGGCTGTCCAGGTCTTCTCCATCTTGGCCTCCAGTGCTGGGCTGCTGGGCTGCATCTTCCTGCCCAAGTGCTTCATCATTCTATGGAGTTCTGACCTGAATACCAAGGAGCATCTCATGATGAAAAGCAAAGCATAAAATGCTGTCTGCTTTGTTCATCAAGAGCACAAAACTCCAACTTTTCTGAACAAGCCAGCGATCCATTTTGGGCACATGAACAGTATCAGATTAAACCAATTGGGGAAAAAAATCATTCATTGCATTTTTTGCTAGTTGTGAAAAATAAATCTCCATTTCATAACTGGCAAAGCAGCATGCAGGGAGTCATTCCTTGTTAACCTTCTTAGCGAAATGTCGTGTTCTGTCTTTTTTTGTTTCTATGAATAGTTTGTGTTTTCAGTCTTTCACATTTTCATTCTATATTTTGAAGTGTGAGCAGACAAATAACGATTGCCCAGAACTTGAAAGGGTGCCGGCAATGCAGCATGGAAATCTTCCAGGTCCATTTCCAGAGTGGGGATCTTGGGGTTGTGAGGGTTCCCTGGAGAATATCTGTCCGGCAGTGAGGATCCCTTCTCTTCCCAGCCTGCACTGGGCTTGCTCTCTTGGATGTGCTCACATACCGGCTTTGCTGAAAGAGCATAGCAGTAGAGGATTCCTGCCAGAGCTTTGTGGAGGCCCCCAAGACTGCTCTTGAGAGCAGGTGCAGAAAGTGTCAAAGCAGGGAAGGTCTTTCTCCACAAGGGGAAGGTTGAAGAAGTCCTTTCCCAGCTCTGAGTGTTCCAGCTTCACTCGGAGACAGCAGGGACACTGCCCTGAGGGAGGAGGTCGCTCTGTTTGGAGCAGAAGTCCAGCCAGACTCCTCCTGTATGAGCAACCTTGGCCTTGCTTCCAGCTTGGACGCTTTCTGGGAATGTAGCTGAATGGGAATGACTGCATCAGCCCCTGCCCAGTGATTCCTAGGCCATGTGTGAAGCATCTCGCCCACTGAACTCAGTGCACCATTTCAAAATCACCTCATATTTGGGAGGCCAGGGGTCCATGTACTTGGGGTACCCCTGCCCCTCACAGCGCACACTTGAAGGAGAGCAGCAGTCAAAAATTGACCCCAGGGGGAGAACATGGGAGAGGAAAGGGGAGGAATATCGGGCACTGCATTTTCTGTTTCTGCCGCAGGTATTCTCTGCCTTTTCTCCTCTTGCAAACACCCAAAGTTCCTTACATGTTTCCTCCTCTCCTTTTACTCTGTGAGGGAGGTGAGCTCAGAGGAAGTGATTTGCCAAGCATCTGCCAGGAGCTTTGAGAATGGGGTGGTGGGGCTGGAACTGGGCCCCCTGGCCTCCCGCTTGGCACTCGCCCCACCAGGCCCCCCAGCCTGCCAGAAGACACTCCACTCTCCCTCAGGTCTTGCCTGCCACAGTTCAGCCCTTCAGGTTAGGGGGAATTTTATTCTTTGCTTGTTCAGCATGACAGAAAGCAGGCTGGGTGTCTCTGTTCCATGACCTGGGAAGCATCGCAGGTGGAGCTTCCCTTTTCACTCAATCCAGGAACAGCCTTGGGATTGAGCACACCACACACCCAAGCTGGGGGAAAAGAGCCTTATATTAAAGGGATAAAAATAGAGGTCGGGGGCTCGTGAGCATCCAGGCTGAAAGAATGAAAGTGGGTCAAAGAGGGGAAGGGTTGGGAAGGGCAGCTTAACAGCAGCCACAGCTGAGGGCATGCGGCCAGCCAGGAACACTTGGCTCCCAGGGCTGGTCAGCCCCTCAGGCAGGAAACAGGAGACCCCCATCCCAGCCTCAGCTCTCCATACAGAGCCTTGAGCTCCCAGTTGCTTCTCTGCAATATGAGAAACAGAGAGGTGCTTCATGATTCTCCAGGCACACAGGGATGCTCCTTTTGTTGCAGAGTCAAAACGGAGCAACACAAAACCAAGATCCCAGCACTAGAAACAAAGGATTCAGCTGGTCGTCAAATTATTCCCCATTGAGCCAACAGTGTAAAACCTGGCACCCCATAGAAGCCATGAGATGGTCCCAGAGGGGTGTGTGTGTGAGGGGGAGCATAGGGAATTGAGACCAGCTGAGAACACGGGTCTGGTGCCTTCCTGTCCACTCAAGGGACTGCTGTTGGAGGTTCACCTGGCCAGGCACAGAAGACAGCGTGTTCAGAAAATCAAGATCCTATGCAGGACTCGTCATGTTTCATGTGCCTCCCTTGTTGCCATGTCAACTCTGTGTAATCAGCCATAATTACGGTGCTATTATGGCAACTCCGCTCACCAGTTTCTCATATTTTCCTTACTCAGGAACACATTATCTGCTGAAATATCCCTATTCTTACCCTCATAAACATGTCCACCCCTGTGTGCATGACTTAAAATCTAGAAATTGCTCTTTAGGTGACCTGGGAGTTTGTAGCTTGTGCTGGGAGTTTGCCCAGTGGGAGAAAGATTGTGTGAGGTGGAGGATTGGCCTGTGATGCCCCTGGGATGGTGCATGGCGGGTAAGAGCATTGAGAGGCTTGACCAGTGAATGTGGATATTTCGTGCACATGGGAGAGAGAGTGAAGTAAATGGGGAGAGGGAGGCAGCTGCTGAACCTTTTCAAAAGGAAACAAAAATGAGAAGAAAAGGGGGTGACCTTGCTTGCTACGAACAGCTGGTGATGTGAGAAAACACCTGCGGTCTATCCCTTGTTTGGTTGCCCAGCCTGACATAGGGGGATCCTCTGTCAGGAAGTTATCAATTTCTTATGAATGTGGTGGGGTGCAGACAGAGCATCTGAACATGTGCAAAGCACAAAGCATCTTTGGGAGTTAGATTCACTCTGCTTCCAGCCACTGGTGGAGGTCAGTTTGGGCTGGCACTTGACAGGAATCTTGGTCTGCCTGAATCACAGAGGGTTTGTGCAAATGAGGCATGGCAGTTGCTGGACACGGAGGGAGAACCTCTGAGTGTTCAGAGTTTGTATTGCCTCATGGAGAAGATCCGTATGGAGGGAAGATTGATTCAAAGCAGAAGGCCATTTCAGCACTCTCAGTAAAGGGCTGGAGGAATTATTTTGAAGGGCCGAAACCCGTCTAAAACCAATGCTGTGCGCAGATATCACCAGTTGTGCCAACCACCAGAGAGTCTTCTGGGACCTCCTCTTCTTAGTACATCCTCATTTGCAATATTCTCCCAACCTGCAATGTGTAATATCTCTCTAAGGCAACATCACTGAAAGAAGTTTTTCTTCTGTGTCATTTTTCTTGCAAGCTTCCAAGTCTCACTTCCAATCGACACAGCAATGGCACTAAGTAATCTGTACTTCCTTGTAACATGCACTTGGAGCAAGCTGCAAACAAGCACACATGTCGGGACACAGCAGTTGCCTTGCCTATCCGGCCCTTCTCATCTGGTTCAGTCCCACAACTGCATCCATAACACCGCCCTGCTAACAAGACTGCTACACAAATTTATTTGTTGATTTATTTTTGGATTTATATTCTGCCTTTTTCCTACAAAGGGCTCAAGGCAGCTTACATCTCCTCCTCCATCTTATCCCCACAACAACAACCCTGTGAGGTAGGCTGGGCTGAGAGTCTGTGACTGGCCTAGAGTCACCCAGTTGGCTCCATGGCCGAGCGGGGACTTGAACCCGGATCCTCTGAGTCCCAGTCCCATGCTCTTAACCACTACGCCACACTGGCTCTCCAGTGGAACTCTGCCCCGTGCTGAGACTTGCCTGCTTTCTGGGACACGGCCACCTTGCATCACTTTGGTCTTGTCTTCACTAATTCTTCAGGCACTGCTTCCTGCAAGTGCTCAAGTCACATATCGCTGCTGCTCCACAGCATTTGCATGTAGGCCAAAGCCACCGGCAAACCCCGGTCGGTCCCATGCCCTCAGTCTACTGATTAAACTCACAGACGATACTAAAACTGGGGCTGTGGCCACAACTGAGGAGCAGGTACTCTATATCCAAAAGGATCTGGACAGACCATGGAAGTGTGCAGGAGACAACAGGATGGCGTTCAATGTGGATCAGTGCAAGGTCTTGCACTTGGATAATGGGAATAGGTGTCATAAGGGCAGGTTAGGGGACAAGTGGCTGGAGAGCAGCACTTGTGAAAGGGACCTCGGGGTGCTGGCTGACTGCAGGCTAAACATCAGAGTCAGCAGTGTGATGCGGTGTTGAAGAGGGCAAACGCCACCCTTGGTTGCATAGGCAGAAGCATGGTCTCTTGATCAAGAGAGGGATTACTTCCACTCTATAGAACTCTGGTGCTCCCGCAACTAGAGTATTGTGCTCAGTTTTGGGCCTCTCATTGCATGCATCCCAGACCCCTTTCACAGCAACCTACACTTTAGAAAAATCAAACTCGGATATTGGAGCTGAATGGAGGTCAAGAATTCCTAAATGGAAATATCTGCCAACTAGTAAATTCCCACCAAGGAAGTCTCCAGGTCTATCATAGTCTCCTGGCCGTGCAGACAGACAGCTCACATCACAGCTGGTCCTCAGCACCATCTGGGTGGCCTGAGGCAGGAGCCAGAGCAGCAAGGCCAGCCAGATCCTCAGCATAGCAAGGAGCTGTCCCTCCCCAGTCATTCAGGCCCACAAAAGCAGTCGCTTTGCAGTCGCAGCCCAGCAGGATCTTAGGGAGGGATGTGCAGGTGCTGAGTGACAGGACACAAATGCAGCCTTGTTTGTTCCAAGTGTGCCTTCTCTGGGATCTCTTTGTTATTGGCCACCTGCTCTCAAATCCCTGTGGAAGTGATCCAGAACTTCTGCCATGATGGAGCCCAGGATCAGGCCAATGCTAGCCAAGATATTGTTGGTTCAGAAAGAAAAGGGGGTCCCCTGGTTGTGAAGCACAGCAGCAAGCCTGGAAGAAAGGCATTAGAATTCAGCAGTCATTGAATCCTGATTGCCCATTTGGGATGGTCCCCTGGCCAGGACCGATCGAACTGTTTGCTACATCCAATCACTTGCCCAGCAGTTCAATTAAGAGGCCCATCTCTGCATTGCTGTGCTTTGGAGATGCAGGACCCCACTAGGATGGGCCAAATGGCCCTTCCCTAATTAACCGAGTTAATATCATTGCTATGCTGCCCAGCAGCTGAGTCTGCCTGCGCAACCAACAAGAGACCTCTCTATGGGTAATCCTGCCTGGTCCGAGGTCTGCATCCTCCCGGGAATCGCACAGTGCTGGTCTCCCACTGCAGGAAAAGCAAGCGGGATGCCCTCGGATGTGTGTCAGCAAGTCAGGAGTGTGTTGTGGGAGTGTTTTCATTGTGCAGCACATTAACTGATGCCGGGGCAGCCATGAGCCTTCAGCAGCACCCTCTTCTTTCCTGGCTCTGTAAGGGGTCCAAGAGTGCCTGATAAGTCCCTCGCTCAGTTATCTCAGGAAAACAGCCCCATAGATCACCCAACCCTGCCGAGATCCATTCCTGGGGTCCACTAAGTGGGGCACAATCTCAAAGGAGCTAGAGCCCTATGAGGAGAGGACTGAACCCAATGGCTTTGCCCAGGGGGAGTCTCTAGGGCTCAGCGATCTCATGCAGGCAGAGCAGCAGAGTGCTAGCTGTCCTATGTTCTGGTCCTTCCAGTGGAACCAGACTTTGGGGTCTTAGAAACATAGAAACATAGAAACAGAGCAAGTCAGAAGGGGCCTCCTGGGCCATCTAGTCTGACCTCCGGCACCAGCCGGCTCCGCTCATGACATGCCCACCATGTGCATGTCCAGCCTATCTTTGAACACCCTCACCGATGGGGCCTCAACGACCTCCCGTGGAAGCCCATTCCACGCCCTCGGGGTCCTAACTGTCAGGAAGTGCTTCCTGGCATCCAAATTGAACCTTGGCTCCCTGAGCTTTGCTCCATTGGAGCGCGTCCTGCCTTCCTCTGCAGGGGAGAACAGGCCTCTCCCCATCTCCATGTGACACCCCCTCACATACCTGTATGTTGCCAACATATCCCCTCTGAGTCTCCTCTTCTCCAGGCTGAAGAGACCCAGTTCCCTCAGTCTCGCCTCATACCCCATCCCCTGCAAACCAGCCACCATCCTTGTGGCCCTACGCTGCACTGACTCCAACCTGGCTATATCCTTTCTGTAATGAGGGGCTCAAAACTGAACACAATACTCCAGTTGCGGGCGCACCAGAGTCATGTAGAGTGGTAGTAATACCTCTCTTGATCTAGAAGCCACACTTCTGGCTATGCAACCAAGGGTGGCATTTGCCCTCTTGACCACCGCATCACACTGCTGACTCATGTTTAGCCTGCGGTCAACCAGTACCCCGAGGTCCCTTTCACAAGTGCTGCTCTCCAGCCACTTGTCCCCTAACCTGTACTTATGACAGCTATTCCTATGCCCCAAGTGCAAGACCTTGCACTTCTCCACATTGAACGCCATCCTGTTGTCTCCTGCCCACTTCCATAGTCTGTCCAGATCCTTTTGGATCTGGTGTATCTGCTCCTCAGTTGCGGCCACTGCTCCAGTTTTAGTGTCGTCTGCGAATTTGATCAGCAGACTGTTCACCCCTTCTTCCATGTCGTTAATGAAAAGATTAAACAGGATCGGCCCCAGGACAGAGCCCTGGGGGACCCCGCTTGTCACTGGCTGCCATCCCGACGATTCCCCGCTAATGGTTACCTTCTGCTTTCGGTCAGTCAGCCATGCCCTAATCCACCGGTGTATCCCAAAACTCCTCAGTTTCTCCACCAGGATATCATGGGGCACTTTGTCAAAGGCCTTGCTGAAATCCAGGTATACCACATCCACTGCATCCCCTCCATCTAGCCATCGCGAAACCTTGTCATAGAACTCCACAAGGTTTGTCTGGCAGGACCTGGAGGGGTCTTGGAGGAGTGGAGCCAGCCATTGGTACCAAACGGTGTAAACCATGGCAGTTGGACCTTCCTGACATTCCAGGACAGTCTCTCCAGCCAGGGAATGGTAGTCGGAGCTTGGCTAAGGGCAGAGCTCACCATCCAAGCAATGCAGGTCACAGCCTGGATGAGGGCACCACCAGCACAAGGATGGTTGTCAGACACCTGCCCAAGTGTTTCTCACAAAAACGGCCTTTAAAAATTGCATAGTGCAGGAATGCAGAAATTAGAAGGATCACAGAATCATGAAATCACAGAATGACAGAGCTGGAAGGGAGGAGTCTCTTTCTCAGGCTGAACATGCCCCGTTCCTTCCATCTCTCCTCTTGAGACTAGTTTCCAGTCTCTCATCACCTGTCCTGCACTCCCCTGAACCCTTCCCAGCGTTTAGCCCTCTTTCTAAACTGAGGTGTCCACACCAGGACAAGGAACTCCAGAAGGGGCCTAACCAGTGCTGCATTGAGAAGGACCAGTACATCACGTGATCTGGAAGTGGTGCTTCTTTCAATGCAGCCTGAAAGAGCATCTGCCTGTTCTGCAGCCACGTCACATTGTTGTCTCGTGTTCAGCTTGTGATCTGCAACCATTCCATGATCCTTTCTACGTTCAGTACTGCTGAGCCACATATTGCCATTTTGTGACAAAGCATTTGGTTCCTTTTTTCATGATGGAGAGGTTGGTATTTGTCCATGCTTCATTTCATTCTCCAGCCAATTAAGATCCCCTGAAATTTTCTTTCTATCTGCCAGAATATTAGCAATCCCACACAGTTTTGTATCACCTGCAAATCTAGTAAGCATTGCTTGCACTTCCTCATCCAGATCAGTATTACAAATGTTGAAGAGCACAAGGCCCAGGTCTGAACCCCGTGGTACCCCACTTGATACCTCTCCTAGTTCAAGAATGTGCCATTGGTGAATATCCCTTACTCTGATTCTGCAGCGATCTGTAGAATGGACCTGATCTGTAGAATGGATCTGACCATTCTTCCATCTAACTCACTTTCGGCCAGTTTGCTGATCAGGATGTCAAGGGGCACTTTATCAGTCTGGTCACACATCTTCTGCTTCACATCAGTGCATGTACTGAATGCAAGAAGGAACTGAAGGCACCGATGGCAGAAAGCCATGGAGGACCCCCCATCAGGTGCTGGTTTGGCATAACTGCTTGCCTTAAAAATCCAACCACCCACTTGGTAAGGTTGATGTGCTCCCTCCTCTTGCTTCAGGGGCTGCTAGATGATGGTTTATGAAGTCGTTCAATTCCCTGGACTGAAACTACTGAAAGGAGAAAGTGTGCTTTTTCCAATAGACTATTGATTGAACTCTTTTCCAGCACCAGCTGGAGATGTTCTGCATTGCTCAAGCTCTTCTACATACAAAGCAGGGTCTCTGTCACTGAGCAATGGTCCTTTCCTGCCCACTTTTCTTTCCAGCAGCTCCCTTGGCTTCCCCTGCTCTTTTTCTGTAGAATCCAATCAGGATAAATATGGAGGGTGAATGGAGGGTGAATGGAGGTGCGCATTCGGGGAGGCAAGGTAGGCCAGGCAGCTCCTTGGGGAGGCAAGGTAGGCCAGGCGGAGGGCCACTGAGGGCCGACCTCACTTCTGTCACCCTCCCTCTCCTTTGATTACACATGCAGACATAGAAACATAGAAACAGAGCTAGTCAGAAGGGGCCGCCCGGGCCATCAAGTCTGACCACGGGATCCAAGCGACTCTGCTCACGACATGCCCACCATGTGCATGTACAGCCTGTTCTTGAACACCCTCACTGACGGAGCCCGAACCACCTCCCATGGAATCTCATTCCACACCCTTGGGGTCCTAACTGACAGGAAGTGCTTCCTGGCATCTAAATGGAACCTTGGTTCCCTGAGCTTTGCTCCATTGGAGCGCATCCTGCCTTCCTCTGCAGGGGAGAACAGGTCTCTACCCACCTCCATGTGACATCCCCACACATACCTGTAAGTTGCCAACATATCCCTCTGAGTCTCCTCTTCTTCAGGCTCAAGAGACCCATTTCCCTCAGTCTTGCCTCATACCTCATCCGCTGCAAACCGGCCACCATCCTTGTGACCCTACACTGCACTGACTCCAACCTGGCTATATCCTTTCTGTAGTGCGAGGCCTAAAATGGAGCACAATACTCCAGTTGCGGGTGCACTGGAATCATATAGAGTGGTAGTAATACATCTCTCGATATAGAAGCCACACTTCTGGCTATGCAGCCAAGGGTGGTGTTCGCCCGCTTGACCACCGCATCACACTGCCGACTCATGTTTAGCCTGCAGTCAACCAGCACCCCGAGGACCCTTTCACAAGTGCTGCTTTCCAGCCACTTGTCTCCTAACCTTTACTTATGATACCTATTCCTATGCCCCAAGTTCAAGACCTTGCACTTCTCCACTTTGAACGCCACCCTGTTGTCTCCTGCCCACTTCCATAGTCTGTCCAGATCCTTTTGGATCTGGAGTACCTGCTCCTCAGTTGTTGCCACTGCTCCAGTTTTAGTATCATCTGCAAATTTGATCAGCTGACTGTTCACCCCTTCTTCCATGTCATTGACAGAGCCCTGGGGGATCCCGCTTGTCACTGGCCACGATCCCAATGAATCCACATTAATGGTTACCCTCTGCTTTTGGTCAGTCAACCATGCCCTAATTCACTGGACAGTGCTTTGGTGTATCCTAAAACTCCTCATTTTCTCCACCAGGATATCATGGGGCACATTGTCCCATTTGTACTCACATTCTCCTCTTCAAATGGTAGCATTCATGTCTCCTCATCACCCTGACAATTAGTATGTGGGCCCCAAAATCTTTGCATCCAATCCTGAAGCTCGTGGCGAGTTTGGTATACTGGCTATCAAACAATGCCAGTATGTTTGATAGCCAGTTTGATAGCCAGTTTGACGTCTCTGTCAGAGAGCATGCCCTTTTGACCTGCCAATAAACTGTGGAAACTGAGTGTAGAGTCTTCCAGTGAATCAGAAGGTGTCTTCTCCCAGTCCTGCTGCTTGGGAATTCCTGACACACAGAGAATGAGGCAAGATACTCTGCAGCAGCCTTGACTGTGGAAAGAAGGCCCTCCAGACTGACTTGGACGTAGGAAAGGACTTCAGTGGCTGTCAGTACAGGAGTTGCCCTAATAAATCCGAAGGATTTAGATTTTGGAAAAGAGAAAGCTTGGATTGTTTTTTCTCCTTCTTCCCCCATCTCCAATCTGCAGGATTCTTTTCATTCAGCATTCTTCTCCAGGAAAACAAAGCCAGCCCCAGAGCACCAACATGTGTGAATGGTTCACCTGCTATCTAATCACTCTCAGGCAAAGAGTTTCTTTATTTATTTATTTTACATATTTGTATGCCGCCCCCTTGCTGGAGTTGGAATATTCAAATCCTGGGCCAACTCCTAATCGTTTTTTGCAAATTTCCTAACACAGAATCAAAAAGCAAATAGTGAAATTTGATAAATTCCATAACTCCAGTGTTTCTTAATCTGTAATTCAACCCCACATTAAGTCCTGTTTTCCTGATGTTTCTGAGAATTTTGAGATACCTCTACATTGTAATCTTGAGGTTCTACATAGTTCTTGCAAATGACCCATTCAAAGTCTCCCTGCAAAGCACACATTAAAACAACTACACAAAACCCTCTGTGTATGCTCTGTTCCTTGCAGCCAGTCTCAAACTGGAAACCCCTCAGCACTGCAGTAATACAGGAGGTCTGCTGCCAAGAAAGTGCTGGATGCTTGACTGAATGCTCCCTTTTCCATGGAGACACTCCTTCCTTGCAGGTCTGATATCCTGACAGATTTGGTGATGAAGGTGGGATCCAGAGGATCTCCCGTGGTTCTCCTCCTTTTCCTTCCTAAAGTGTACCAATTTTGTGGGTTGTTTGTAGTGAACACAGCTAAGGAATTCTCAGGAAGCGACATTTGAAATTAGTCCAAATGCTTTTCTGTAGAATAACCTGTCCCTTAAGCCCAATATCATTGGTGGACACTCACAGGGCCACACTGCACATGAGAGTACACATGATTTTTCTTAAGTAGTTGCCACATTGCCAGGTGCCCCATTGACTCCAGTGTTGAAAAAGGAAATTCAATATATTGATTTATTCAGCTGCAAATAATGAACACAAATTCACTAAATGATGAAATGTTTCAATTAGATTTTTCTAATGAGCTGGTCTCTGCTATTGAGACTGGGCCTCAAGACAATGATGTAGCATTTGGGGAGAAAGATGCAACCCAGGAGACCAGCCCCAGAGGCCAAGATGGAGAAGACCTCCACGGCCACTGCATACTTCCCCTTGGTGCTCAGGTAGGTGGGCACAAAGGAGACCCACACGCTGCAGAAGACCAGCATGCTGAAGGTGATGAACTTGGCTTCGTTGAAGCTGTCAGGCAGCTTCCTGGCCAGGAAAGCCATGCTAAAGCTGAGGAGAGCCAGGAAGCCCATGTATGTCAACACAACATAAAACATGGTGACGGAGCCTTCGTTGCATTCCATGATGATCTCCCCAGCCAGGGAATGGAAGTCCAGATTTGGGAAAGGGGGAGAGGACAGCAACCAGACAGCACAGAACACAACTTGGATGAGCGGACAGACCACCACAATGGAAATTGTCTGTGGCCTCCCCAAGAGCTGACTCGCCATGTTTCCTGGCTTGGTGGCCATAAAGACCAAGACCACCATGACAGTTTTTGTCAGCACACAAGAAACTGCAAGAGAGAATGTGATGCCAAAAGCAGCTTGTCTTAGAAGACAGGTGACCTTAGTGGGTTTACCAATGAAGAGGAAGGAGCAGAGGAAGCAGAGCAGGAGAGAGCTGAGGAGGGCGTAGCTGAGGTCTAGGTTGTTGGCTTTGACGATGGGTGTGTTGCTATATCTAATGAACGTTCCCAACACAGCAGATGTGCTGAGACAGAGGAAAAGAATCAGAGAAACTAGCAGAAGACCAAGTGTCTCTTCCTGGGAAAGGAAATGGATCTTCCTGGGGATGCACTGGTCGTGGTTCTCATTTGGGTGCTGATCTTGAGGGCACAGAGCACAGTGAGTGGCATCTGAAAAGTGCAAGAGCTGTGGAACCATCCTAACCAGGGCACGAAAGTTAAATCTCTGGGAGCAACTCCCACCCTTAAAGGAGGAAGTGGAAATCACTTTTCCTGTGATTAATATGCTCCTTTTAATTAAGCTTTGGGGAATGGGCCATGCGAATGAATACGTCAAACCTTTCCATGCCCACACTCTTATGTAATATTCCTGTTCTTTCCTTAATCACGAAGAACATTCCTTATCTAGAAATGAAAACATGGAAGTGCTAAAAACCTTCACCTGCACTTTTGCATGGAAATCGCACAAACACTTAAAGAAGCCTAGTAAGCACAGGTACTCTTCATCCTGTGCACTGATCTCTGAGATCTTTCCCTCAGGAGGCTGGAGACCAGGATGCAGAAACAACTAATGTAAAATGGGTAATCTGCTTCTAGTAGTTTTGAAATCCAGCAATGTTGCAAGAGGGACCATCCAGCTGCCACAAGCAGAGTTCAGTCTAGGCTCCTGTAGGTCTTATGAAGACCCAGCAAAGATAGAATTTGGGCATTCAGAAACAAGAGTCAATGCAAGGATGGAAAACAAGCTGTGCATGATTTCATTTTTAGAAAGCTTCTCAAAAAAAATGGTATTATTAACAAAAATCATGTCTTCTGGAAATGTTGAACATACTGTCAATGAGAAAGGCAAAGAGGTCTGCAATAGAGAGAGGAGATGAAACCTTCAGAAACTATACAAACTTCTCCATTCCTCAAGCTTTTCCTGGGCTCCACACCACTCTCAGGTCATGATCTTTGTTTATGAATGTCTCTCAAAGAATGATGTTTGTTTATGAATGGCTCTTTGTCTAAGAATTTCTCTTATGAATGGCTCTCAAAAGAGGTGTGCCTGTGTGTGTGTGCTGTGCTTTCTTTTGTTTTTCCTCCAATTTAAATTTATGTTTATTTTATCCTTGTATTTATTTATTTATTTATTTATTTATTTAAAAATTTATATGCCGCCCCTTGCAATAGCCTTGGGGCGGCTTACAACATATTGCATTATTAAAAACATATAACAAAATTAAAAACTGGCCCATCTCAGGTTATTATATAAAAACATGAACAGACTTTATAACAATATAAATTAAACCTATTAAACATAAATTAGACATTAAACATAAATTAATTAAACATAAATTAAACATAAGTTAAACATAAACTAAACCAAAACATGAACCTAAATTAAACAATAATATTAATTAAAATATTGTCTAAATAAAAAGGTCTTCGCCTGGCGCCGAAAAGCAAATAACGACGGCGCCAGGCAAGCCTCTCTGGGGAGCGCATTCCATAAATGGGGCGCCACCGCTGAGAAAGCCCTCCTCCGGGTACTCACCCTCCTAATCTCACGCATGGAGGGTTCCCGGAGGAGAGCCTCTGTCGCTGATCGTAGGGGGCGGGAGGGCATATATGGTCGCAGGCGCTCCTTTAGGTAACCAGGGCCCAAGCCGTTTAGGGCCTTATAGGTAAGAACCAGCACCTTGAATTGGGCCCGGACTTCAATGGGGAGCCAGTGGAGCTGACGGAGGACTGGGGTGATATGAGAACCACGCCCAGTCCCCGTCAGAACTCTGGCAGCTCTATTTTGCACCAATTGAAGTATCCGGACCGTCTTCAAGGGAAGCCCCACATAGAGCGCGTTACAATAATCCAACCGGGAAGTCACCAACGCATGTGTCACCGTCGTCAGGCAATCGAACTCCAGGAAGGGACGCAGCTGATGTATCAGCCGAAGCTGTTGGAACGCGCTCCTCGCCACTGCTGACACTTGAGCAGTCAAGGTCAGCTCCGGGTCGAGGAGCACTCCCAAGCTGCGGACCCCGTCTTTCAGAGGGAGTGCAACCCCATTCAAGACTAGGGTCAAGTCCCCTGCACTGTAGCCAGACCCGCCCACCAACAGGACCTCCGTCTTGTCTGGATTGAGCTTCAGTTTATTGGCCCTCATCCAGCCCATTACCTCGGCCAGGCACCGGTTCAGCACAGCCACCGCCTCACCTGGATCGGTGGAAAACGAGAGGTAGAGCTGGGTATCATCCGCGTACTGATGATTCCGCAGCCCACACCTCCTGATGACCTCCCCCAGTGGTTTCATGTAGATGTTAAAAAGCATGGGGGACAAAATGGAGCCCTGCGGAACCCCATGGCATAGTTGCCATGGCGCAGAGCCATAGTCCCCCAGCACCACCTTCTGGTATCGGCCATTAAGATAGGAGTGGAACCACTGCAAAGCAGTGCCTCCAACCCCCAATCCCGCCAGCCTCTCCAGAAGGATACCATGGTCGATGGTATCGAAAGCCGCTGAGATGTCAAGAAGGACTAACAGGGACGCACTCCCCCTGTCCCTCTCCCGGCATAGGTCATCGTACAGGGCGACCAAGGCGGATTCAGTGCCAAAACCGGGTCTGAAACCGGACTGAAATGGGTCCAGATAATCAGTTTCCTCCAAGAGTGCCTGGAGTTGTCCCGCCACCACCCGCTCCAGCACCTTACCCAAAAACGGGATGTTGGCCACCGGTCTATAATTGGCGACCACCTCTGGATCCAGGGAAGCCTTCTTTAGGACTGGCCGGACTACCGCCTCCTTTAAGGTGGCCGGCACCCGGCCGTCTCTCAAAGAGGCGTTGACCACCTCCAAGATCCAGGGCACAATCCTGTCCTTGGCGGTCTTTAATAGCCAAGATGGGCACGGGTCCAGTAAACAGGTGGTTGGGCGTACCGATCCAAGCACCTTGTCCACATCATCGGGCCGCAAAAACTGAAAGTCATCCAATAACGTGGGACAAGCAGGCATGGTTGGCCCCTCCCCAAAAGAATCTGTATCAAAAGTGGAGTCCAGCTCGTGACGAATCAGAGCCACTTTCTCCTGAAAATGCGTGGCAAACTCGTCACAGCGGGCTTTCGAGGGTGGCACCAGTTCTTTATCGGGGCCCGGTCTCGTCAACCCCTGCACCACCCGAAAAATCTCCGCTGGATGGCATTGTGAGGAGGCAATGGACGCGGAGAAGAATCGCTTCTTCGCCGCCCTCACTGCCACAGCATAGGCACGATAGTGTGCTCTAAGATGTGTTCGATCGGACTCATCACGAGATTTCCTCCACCTGAGCTCTAGCCGTCTCCCAACCCGCTTCATCGCCCGTAATTCCGATGTATACCAGGGAGACGAACGGGCTCTGCCAGGCTGGAGAGGGCGCTTGGGAGCGATCGTGTCGATGGCCCTGGTCATCTCCCCATTCCATATTTCGACCAGGGCCTCCACAGGAGCGCCAGCCTTGTCAGCCGGAAAATCCCCCAGAGCCCTCAGGAATCCGTCCGGATCCATCCGACTCCGGGGGCGGACCATCACAATCTGGTCCGCACCCTTACAGAGGGAGAGGCCGCTCTCGAGCTCAAACCGCACGAGGAAATGATCTGACCATGACAAGGGCGTCAAACATACATTCTTCACCCTCAGATCACCTCCTTCTTCGCCCGTCGAGAAAACCAGGTCCAAAGTGTGTCCACGTTCATGGGTGTGTGAGTAGGTTTTTGTCTGGGAGAACTGGGCAAATGAGAGGAACTGCAGGACAAACACGGCAGGGGACCAAGGTAAGGTGTGAGGAGGGATACCGATGGCAGACCAGGAGATGGCCTTGGCGAGAGTTACGGTGTTGCTGTCCATTGCAACAGCTGCAACATGTTCACCCTTCTCCCCAAGGAGAAGCAGGGATACACTTGCCTTTGGTGGAAGATGGTGACCCTCCTAGAAGAAGAGGTGAGGTGCCTGAGGGCCGAGAGAGCTCTCCAGGCCCCCTGGGAAAAGCTCCCCTCTAGACAGAAGGTTGAGGGAGAGACCATGGGAGGAGCAGATGCGGAGACATGGAGGTAAGTCACCCACAGGAGGAGGAGGCCACCATGGCCTCCTCCTTCTCCTGGCACCAATCTGGAGCTGGAAAACAAGTTCTTTCCAATTGGGGAGGCTGGGGCTGATGAGGCCTTGGGGGACCAGCAGGACCCCTAGCCTGGGACAAAAGGCAGCAAGGGGGCCACTGCAGGAGAGGCGAGGACCAGGGTTTGGCCACCCACCAACACTGGTAAGGTTCAGTCATGGGTGATTGTTGGGGACTTCCTGCTGAGGGGCACTGAGGCGGCAGTGTGCCGCCCCAACCTGGACACAAGGGAGGTGTGCTCCCTGTGGGCACACGCATCTGGCATGTCAAGGACAGAGTGGAGAGTCTTGTTCACTCCAGGAGTCACCAGCCACTCATGGTGATCCATGTGTGCACAAACGATGTGGCCAGGCAGGGTGTGGCTGGGATCACCAGGGACTTTGAAGCCTTGAGGAAGAAACCCAGGGAGCTAAAGGCCCAAGTGGCCTTCTCGTCAATCTTACCTGTCTGGGCATTTGGGCCAGGAAGGGACAGGTGAGCCTCTTAGGGTGTGGTGCCAGAAGGAACGCTTCAGGTTCCTCCACCACAGCACTCATTTTCTTGACAATCGACTTCTGGCAAGGGATGGGTTACACCTCACGAGGATGGGGAAAAGGTACTTGGAGATGCTCCAGCGAGCTTCATCAGGAAGACTTTAAACTGAGCCAGTGGGGCGGGGGGGGGGTGGTTCAGGCCTCCCAGTAATGTGTCTGCACTGGACAAGTGTGTGGGGAGGATCAGGGCTCTGGGAGCAGGGTTATAAAAATACTGCAGGGACTGACAGGTCTCCAACAGAGAGGGACCAGGTATCAGGGAGGATGGGAGGAAGGAGGAGGCTGGAAACTCCAAGGAAAGGAAGCAGTGGGAAGGAGTTGAAATGCATGTACACCAATGCTAGGAGCATGGGTAATAAACAGGAAGTGCTTGAAACTCTCCTGGGAATCAGAGAGAATGACCTGGTGGGAATCACAGAAACATGGTGGGATCAAAGGCAAGTCTGGAATGTGAACATAGAAGGGTATCACCTTTTTAGAAAGGACAGGAAGGGAAAGAGATGTGGGAGAGTGGCTTTAAACGTCAGGGAAGGGATAGGATGCAGTGAGACAGAATGCAGCAATGATGGGGATTCAGCAGAGGCAGTCTGGGTGAAACTTAGGGGTTTTGACAGGGAAAGAGACATGACAGTGGGGGTATGTTATTGCCCTCAAGGTCAACTTGAGTCCCTAGATAATGTCCTGACAGGCCAGCTTCTAAGGATTGTGGGAGATTTCAATCTCCAAGATATTAGTTGGGAAACACACTCGGTGGTGACAGCCAGGTCACATCGCTTCCTAGAAGCTATAGAGGGAGGGTATTCAAGAGGCGACGAGGGGGGGAAACATCCTGGACTTGGTCTTGACCAATAGGGAGGAGCTGATAGATGAAGTACAGATTAGGGGAGCTCTGGATGCGAGTGATCACTCCATCCTTTGCTTTGAGATCAGAGGACTGGGGCCGTGCAGCAGGGCGAGCACTAGAAGCAGGGACATCAAGAGGGCCAACTTTGGCCAACTGAAGGCCAGACTGGGGAAAGTCTCCTGGGATAGGTTACTGGAAGGTAAGTGAGTTGAGGAGGGGTATATAGCACTCAAAAGAGAGGTTTTGGATGCGCAAGCCCTGACAATACCTCTAGTCAGTAAGGTGGGGAGGCGGAGGAGAGTGCCGCCATGGATGCGAAAGGAGGTGGTTAGGGGGATTAGACGAAAGAGGAACCTCCATAGGAAATGGGTACTGGGGGAAATAGACAAAAGGGTATACCGGGAGGAGGAGGCCCATTGCAGAAGGATTCTTCGCAAGGCTAATGCTGATTACGAGCTGAGACTTGCCAAGAATATCAAGAGCAAGAAAAAGGGCTTCTTTCAGCATGTAAATAGGAAGATTAATAATAAATAAATAAATGGGTGAAGTTCCTGAGGACTGGAGGGTGGCATCAGTGGTCCCAATTTTCAAAAAGGTTAGTAGAAGGGACAAGGGGAATTATAGACAGGTTAGCCTTATGTCCATTGAGGAAAAACAATGGAAAGGCTCATAATGTATGACAAGGTTTCAACCATATATGCCCTCCCGCCCCTTACGATCGGCAGCTGATGCTCTCCTCCAGGAACCCTCTGTGAGGGAGGTGAAGAGGGTGAGCACCCGGAGGAGGGCATTTTCTGCGGTGGCATCCCACCTATGGAATGTGCTCCCCAGAGAAGCTCTCCTGGCGCCGTCTTTATTTGTTTTTCGGCGCCAGGCAAAGACCTTTTTATTTAAGAAATATTTTAATTGTTAATTTAATATTATTATTTTTTAATTTAATTGTACATTGTAAATTTTAATTGTTAATATGGCTTATTTATATTTTTAACGGTGACTTGGAGATGGGCTGATTTTAGATTGTGTACTGTCTGTTGGGTCGCTCTGTCTTTTTGTGTTTCTTTTTGTGATTTTTGATATATTGTAAGCCGCCCTGAGGCTGTTTGGCAAGGAGTGGCATTGAAATGTGACAAATACATAAATAAATTAATAATAGAGAGATCTAGTGATGCTAGATAGGGAAGAGAGGCTGAGAGTCACGCAACATGGCTTCCGCAAAAACAGGTCCTGCCAGACAATCCTTGTGGAATTCTATGACAAGGTTTCAAGATGGCTAGATGGAGGGGATGCAGTGAATGTGGTATACCTGGATTTCAACAAGGCCTTTGACAAAGTGCCCCATGATATCCTGGTGGAGAAACTCAGGAGGTTTGGGATACACCAAAGCACTGTCCGGTGGATTAGGGCATGGTTGACTGACCGAAAGCAGAAGGTAACCATTAGCGAGGAATCATCGGGATGGTGGACAGTGATAAGTGGGGTCCCCCAGGGCTCTCTTCTGGGGCCGATCCTATTTAATCTTTTCCTTAACGACAAGGATGAAAGGCTGAACAGTCTGCTGATCAAATTCGCAGAAAACACTAAAACTGGAGCAGTAACCACAACTGAGGAGAAGGTATTCCAGATGCAAGAGGATCTGGACAGACTATGGAAGTGGGCAGAGAAATCCAGGATGGTGTTCAATTTGGACAAGTGCAAGGTCATGCACTTGGGGCATAGGAATAGCTGTCATAAGTACAGATTAGGTGACAAGTGGCTGGAGAACAGCACTTGTGAAAGGAACTCAGAGGGGATATGTTGGCGACATACAGGTATGTGAGGGGGTGTCACATGGAGATGGGGAGAGGCCTGTTCTCCCCTGCAGAGGAAGGCAGGACGCGCTCCAATGGAGCAAAGCTCAGGGAGCCAAGGTTCCATTTGGATGCCAGGAAGCACTTCCTGACAGTTAGGAGCCCGAGGGTGTGGAATGGGCTTCCACGGCAGGTGGTTGAGGCCCCATCAGTGAGGGTGTTCAAAGACAGGCTGGACATGCACAGGGTGGGCATGTCATGAGCGGAGCTGGCTGGTGCAGGAGGTCAGACTAGATGGCCCGGGAGGTCCCTTCTGACTTGCGCTGTTTCTATGTTTCTGTGAACCTCAAGGTGCTGGTTGACTGCAGGCTAAGCATGAGTCAGCAGTATGATGCGGTGGTCAAGAGGGCAAACGGCACCCTTGGTTGCATAGCCGGAATTGTGGCTTCTAGATCGAGAGAGTTATTACTACCACACTATACGACTATGATGCGCCCACAACTGGAGTATTTTGCTCAGTTTTGGGCCCCTCATTACAGAAAGGATATAGCAAGGTTAGAGTCAGTACAGCATAGGGCCACAAGGTTGGTGGCCGGTTTGCAAGGGACACCATATGAGGCGAGTCTGAGGGAACTGGGTCTCTTCAGTCTGGAGAAGAGGTGACTCAGATGGGATTTGTTGGTGACATACAGGTATGTGAGGGGGTGTCACATGGAGGTGGGGAGAGGCCTGTTCTCCCCTGTAGAGGAAGGCAGGACGTGCTCCAATGGAACAAAGCTCAGGGAGCCAAGGTTCCATTTGAATGCCAGGAAGCACTTCCTGACCGTTAGGACCCCAGAGGTGTGGAATGGACTTCCACGGGAGCTCATTGAGGCCCCATCAGTGAGGGTGTTCAAAGACAGGCTGGATGTCCACATGGTGGGCATGTTGGCAGTGGAGCTGGCTGGTACCTGGGGTCAGACTAGAAGACCCGGGAGGCCGCTTCTTACTGACTCTGTTTCTATGTATGAATGTCTGAGGTACCTGTAGAGGTGGAGAACATCCCTGCTGCACACCGTTCACACCTGTAGCAGCAGACTGGCTTCCCCTCTGGAACTCTCCTCCAGTGACCAGGAGTGCACCTCTCCGCACACCTCCCAAGGGGCTTTTTCTGGAAATGAAAAAAAGACAGACAGGTTTTAACATGCTTTAATTGCTTGGCTGATGGGGTCACCAGTCCAGGTGGAATGGACAATTCATGGATGATCCTGGCTTCCTGGCTTTCTTTTACATTCTTCTGGGGCAGAGCCAGGATCGATGGAGGCTGCCTTCCAGTGGATCACACCCTAGGACAATTGTTCTCAATCTTTCTGATTACTGGCAGTACGTTCCCAAGCATACAGGCATGGGACATCTTCGTGGAACCTCCCTGGAATGTCTAGGGACAGAACATGGGATTTCTGGGGAGCAAAGACGGTCTTTTCCAAGTGGAAAAGGACACCCAAATTGCCACGTGCAGTGGGACTCAAGTCACCATCTGTTTTGGAAGAGGGGAATTGTGCCATGTCTCTCCGTCCAGGACCCGGACCATCCATGCCAGCCGCACCTTTGCAGCCCACACGGTTGCTGTAGAGTTGATGGAGAAGCCTTGGCCTGCTGGAGCACCATGATCAACCCATCCGATCTTCACAGGATGCAAAGTTCCATTTTGAGACACGATCCAGTTCAAAATGTCATATTTCTGTTCCTTTTCAGTGAAAGAGACTTTTTCTCCAACACTGTTGTTAAACCGGACATTCCTCAGAGGAGCCAGTAGCTGCAATTGCAGAATCATGCAGTAGAGGTTACTCTTAGTGGAATGGTTTTCCCAAGAACTCTATCTCCCATCCAGTTCAGAGAACTTTTCTCCCCCATTGTTATAGAATTCTGAACTGTATTGGTAAATGCAGGCTGAACACATCGATTCAGGTGAGCTTGCCCATTGGTTTGGATATGTTTGCCTGGTGACCACTTCCTAGGAGCACCGGGAGATGTGAGCTAGAAAACATTTGCTTGAAGGAGGCAGGAGTGAAGCTTGTGGGCCCTCCACTGCTGGCATGAAGGAACATCCCGAATGCAGCAGGCCCACTGCCTGTTCAACATTAGGATATTAAACTGGAATGTTTCCTTCAGTCTCAGTATGTACAATTTAGAAAGCATGAATACTCCAGGAGCACCACCAACCCCTGCTAAGCTTTGCTCACTATTGTATGACTATTCAAGGAAATTGCACACATGGAGTTAAATCCACATGGAAACTCTCCAGATTTCCCTAATTTGCTTTTCCTTTCAGTCTAACCTTTCCCTCCAGAATGCCTTCACTGAGAAAACATGAGGAATCCTTCGCTAAATGCTTGAGTTCTGGAGGTGGCCCTTACCTGCCATGGGTGAATATTCAGCAGCTGCTTCCTTTCCCCCATTCGTGAATATTTTTGTCCAGATGAGAGCAGGGCATGTAGCGCATGTGCCACAGCATAGACAGCATTGTAGATCCGGTTGCTGTGACTGGACATTTCTAATTTGTACATGACCTCAGTTGGATCCATCCTCATCTCCCTCCCTGTACACATGGGATCTGCCTCTGGAGGCGGTTCTCCTGATCTCAAAACCTGACAGTCAAATGCCAGCTCCCACCACTCTTGAAGAAAGACGTCTCCTTGAGGGTGGAAAGGATCCAAAGCCAGGAGAAAGGTCTTGAATGCTGGAATGTCCCTTGTGTGGGCGCTGAACTGCAGAGATCCATGAAGGGTCCGCAATAAAATCCTCTTCCTTATATCCATGACTTCTTCCATCCCTGCATGGAAAGTCAAGATCCAAACCTTTTGAAGTCGAATCCTTGTATTGTTTTCATGAGAATATAACCGCACCATTAATTGTTGGGTTGCAGCATTTTCACCAAAGAAAACTATGATTTCTGCTCCTGACCACACAGGAGGAATGTATCCAGCTTGCCCTGCATGCATGTGTGCAGGATCACTTGGTGAGAACCTTTCAGTGAAGGCCACGCAGAGGTCCTCCTGCTGCAGCAGGGGGGTCACTGCCTGGAGGAAACGCTCACCATGGTCATCGCTCTGAACAAGGAGCCCGATCCAGTTCCAGTGGAAATGCCGCAGCAGCCGGATGAATCCCTCATACTGAGGAATTTCTTGGGGATTGATCTGGAAGAAAAAGTGGAATTCACCAATTTTGCCTTGAATACACGAGAGGAGACAGTTCAAGAGCTGAAGAAAGAACTTCCTGGTAATCATTCATAACACCCTTTGGTTACATTTTGAAAACAGGGATGCTTTTTATGCAGAATACGCTTTCATCCTCTAGTGGCGATGACATGAAATGCATGGAGCACTATCCCAGGAAAGGTTTCCTTCTTTCTGCTGGAATGTATGAATGGAGGCAGAATCTCTCAGCTGCCCCCTCTCTGCCCCATGAAGTATGGGTCTCCTCACCCAGTAACACAAGCAAATGCCCAGCCCTCATGCTGAAATGTCTGCCAGTGTCAGGACTGAACTGGAGCAGCCTGGCAAAGAGACCCCCCCCCCCCATGGGCGGAATGAGAGCTGTTCACCTTGCAAACAGGCACCTCCCTGGATGCATTTGCCAAGCAACTTTCAGAATCCTAGCAACTTTGTCAGCTAACATATATTTGGGGGTCTAATTTTTCCTTGGTTTATAATGCTAAACCTCTTTTACTTCGACAAGCGGAGAATATAAATAGCTTTCCAGGCTTTGGGCATTCCACAAGCTTACTAAGTTGGTTCTTGATGTGTGTTTCTTGTAGACCAATTATATCTAGCTTCAGTTTTTGGAGTTGAGAGAAGGTCCTTCTCCTCTTGGAATGTCCATTTAGTCCTTTTACATTTAGAAAGAGCAGTGCAATTCTTCCTTCCATTTAAGAGCCACATTTAAAGAGTATATAGTTATCTACTTATACTTAGCCTTTACACTTCTACCTTTTCTCTTTTCTTTTGGTTCCAATGTCTGTTCATCTCTTTGTAAGTCTGTACTCACTATTTCTCCTTCTTCAGAGTGAAATGTTGTTACTTCCATTGCTTCAGCACCTTTCCCTCCTTCTTCTTGTACATCCGATTCTTCATCTTCAAATGAGCTTTTGAATTTTTCATAAAACTCTTCTGCCTTGAAAATTCAATCCAACTTATATCTTGTAGAATTCCAGGTGAAGAATATTCCTTCTGCCATTAACCAGCGAAACATAATCTCCTCCTTGGTCAGCTTCATGGTAAGGAATAAATATTTCTTTCATCCTTCTCTGATCCTCCATGGTATTTGTTTCAGAACAGTCACCTCATGGTGATCCTCGACATTTTAAGGTTTATCATGTACAGCCCTCAAAACATTATCTCTTACAGACCTTTCCGCAAAATGAACATGAACTTCCCTGGGTAGTTTGTGTTTTCTAACATAGCTTGAATTTACTCTATAAGCAAGAGCAATATTTTCATCCACCTCTTTGTTTTCCAAATCCAACACATCTGCCAACATGGTAATCATTAATTCCCTTAAGTCATACTTTCCCTCAGGTGTGTTCTGAAATCTTAAGTAATTGGACACCTTCTCCATCTCTAATATAGCAACTGAATCCCATAATGACTTATTGGTTTGTCTGACCTCCGGCACCAGCCGGCTCCGCTCATGACATGCCCACCATGTACATGTCCAGCCTATCTTTGAACACCCGGAGGTCAGACTAGATGGCCCAGGAGGCCCCTTCTGACTCGCTCTGTTTCTATGTTTCTATGTTTCTATGGTTTGTTTTAATAGTTGTGTTTCTTTGTCTAGTGTTTCAATTTTTGCATGGGCTTGTTGTATTTTTTGTATATTCTGTTCAGTTTTAAGTGGAACATCTGTCAATTGATTTGATCCATCCCTAACAGAGCAGTCCAATTTATCCATTCTCTCTCTTTGTTCCATCACTATATTCTTTTGTTCTGCCATCATGTTTTTTGTTCTAAAGTCAATTTTAATATAGAATTTTGCATAACCTCTTGAGATGCTTGCACTGATGTTAGAGATGCTTGTATCGCCAAAAGTGTCATTTGTAGATCTTTTTGGTATTTTTTGATGTCTACAATTTTGGACTGATGAGTTGGGCTCTGCGTAGCCAATGTAGGTGTTGAGGAGGAGGAGGAAGGGTTTTTTTCACAGTGAGAGAGATTTTTACTGGCAGCTGCAAAATGACAGCAAAAAATCCTCCAGAGAAAAACAAGGAAAGGAGAAGGCTTGTTTAATACACAGTGTATCTATTATGTTGCCTGGGGTGTGGCCGCTGTGCATGCAACAGCTACTGGGAGCCACAGGTAAGAGCTGGGTGACAGATGGGGACCAATGGTGGATGAACTGCCCTAGGAGGACACAACATGCCGCTACACCAGAGGTGCTACCCCTCCCTGATCACCCCAGACTGGCCAAACCAGGACTGAGATAGGGATTTGTCTGTCCCGAACATGTGAAGACAGAATCCATTGGATTGAGCAGCTGAGACCTACTAGAATAGGACCAACCATCATGAAAGCAGTTTCTGCAAGCATTGTGGTACGCTAAGAGCATGGCAAGACACGAAGAGGCTCTGGTCAACCACTGTGCCCAGTCCATCTCCAACCGTCTTGACTCTTGTCCTGCCACTGCAGCAAGATGGATTCTGGGAAGAGAGAGTAAGGCTGACTATGTGCACCTCTCCCTCACTTTAATCCAATCCATGAGCAATTCTTGACATCCTCAGCTCAACCTCAAAGTCCTCTGGCAATGGGTGAGCGATGAAGCAGCAGCTGTGGATACACTGGGAGCTGTAGCCGTGGACCTGCACACAGGTGGCTCAGGTCTAATGGTCGTCTCCTTGCTGACCAAAGCAACAGCTGGATTCAGCGTCTATCTGAGTGACTGAGCAGTCCTCTTTAGGACCACACTGTGCACCTCCATAGCAAGAGGAAGGGGCTAGAAACAGTGCCCTAAACATTGTTGCTACACAGAACCATGGCCAGCGTACCGTGGCTGGAGGGGATCCCTTCTTATGCGGTTTTTTTATTTTATTTATTTTTTTATTTATTTGGAAATTTATAGGCCGCCCCTTGCCACAAGCCTCGGGGTGGCTCACAACAATAATACAAACAATTTCTAATACATTAAAATTTCCAAATACTAAAATTACACACATTAAAAGCTGGCCCATCTCCAGGTCTAAATTAAAACCGTCCGAATATAAATAAATTAACATTTAAAATATTGTTTAAATAAAAAGGTCTTCGCCTGGCACCGAAAAGCAAATAAAGACAGCGCCAGGCGAGCCTCTCTGGGGAGCGCATTCCATAAATGGGGCGCCACCGCAGAAAAAGCCCTCCTCCGGGTACTCACCCTCCTAATATCTCTCACAGAGGGTTCCCGGAGGAGGGCATCAGCAGCAGATCGTAAGGGGCGGGAGGGTATATATGGTCACAGGCGCTCCTTTAGGTAACCGGGACCCAAGCCGTTAAGGGCTTTATAGGTAAGAACCAACACCTTGAATTGGGCCCGGACTTCAATGGGGAGCCAGTGAAGCTGACGGAGAACTGGGGTGATATGAGAACCACACCCAGTCCCCGTCAGCACCCTGGCAGCTCTATTCTGCACCAATTGAAGTATCCGGACCGTCTTCAGGGGTAGCCCCACGTAGAGCGCATTAAAGTAGTCTAACCGGGAAGTCACCAACGCGTGAGTCACCATCGCCAAGCAGTCGAATTCCAGAAAGGGACGCAGCTGATGGATCAGCCGAAGCTGATGGAAAGCGCTCCTCGCCACTGCTGACACTTGAGCTGTCAAGGTCAGCTCCGGGTCGAGGAGGACCCCCAAGCTGCGGACCCTGTCCTTCAGAGGGAGTGCAACCCCATTCAAGACTAGGGTCAGGTCCCCCATTCCGAAGCCCGAACCACCTACCAACAGGACCTCCATCTTGTCAGGATTGAGCCTCAGTTTATTGGCCCTCATCCAGCCCATTACCTCGGCCAGGCACCGGTTCAGCACAGCCACCGCCTCACCTGGATCAGTGGAGAACGAGAGGTAGAGCTGGGTATCATCAGCATACTGATGATTCCGCAGCCCACACCTCCTGATGACCTCTCCCAGCGGTTTCAGGTAAATGTTAAACAGCAAAGGGGACAAAATGGAGCCCTGCGGAACCCCATGGCATAGCTGCCATGGCGCAGAGCCATAGTCGCCCAGCACCACCTTCTGGAATCGGCCATTAAGATAGGAGCGGAACCACTGCAAAGCAGTGCCTCCAACTCCCAATCCCGCCAGCCTATCCAGAAGGATACCATGGTCGATGGTATCGAAAGCCGCCGAGAGGTCCAGGAGAACCAACAGGGACGCACTCCCCCTGTCTCTCTCCCTGCATAGGTCATCATACAGGGCAACCAAGGCAGATTCAGTGCCAAAGCTGGGTCTGAAACCGGACTGAAATGGGTCCAGATAATCAGTTTCATCCAAGAGTGCTTGGAGTTGTCCCGCCACCACCCGCTCCAGCACCTTACCCAAAAAAGGGATGTTGGCCACCGGTCTATAATTGGCGACCACCTGTGGATCCAAGGAAGCCTTCTTGAGGACTGGCCGGACTACCGCCTCCTTTAAAGGCGCAGGCACCCGGCCGTCTCTCAAGTAGGCATTTACCACCTCCAAGATCCAGGGCACAATCCCGACCTTGGCGCTCTTTAATAGCCAGGATGGGCACGGGTTGAACAACAAAACTGCAAACAAAACAAAAACACAATGTAACACCACTGACTATTGGCACATGGAATGTACGCACACTTCAAGACAACCCCTCAGCAGATCGACCAGAAAGAAACATAGAAACATAGAAACATAGAAAAAGATCGAGTCAGAAGGGGCCTCCCGGGCCATCTAGTCTGACCTCCGGCACCAGCCGGCTCCGCTCATGACATGCCCGCCATGTACATGTCCAGCCTGTCTTTGAACACCCTCACCGATGGGGCCTCAACGACCTCCCGTGGAAGCCCATTCCACGCCCTCGGGGTCCTAACTGTCAGGAAGTGCTTCCTGGCATCCAAATTGAACCTTGGCTCCCTGAGCTTTGCTCCATTGGAGCGCGTCCTGCCTTCCTCTGCAGGGGAGAACAGGCCTGTCCCCATCTCCATGTGACACCCCCTCACATACCTGTATGTTGCCAACATATCCCCCCTGAGTCTCCTCTTCTCCAAGCTGAAGAGACCCAGTTGCCTCAGGCTTGCCTCATACCCCATCCCCTGCAAACCAGCCACCATCCTTGTGGCCCTACGCTGCACTGACTCCAACCTGGCTATATCCTTTCTGTAATGAGGGGCCCAAAACTGAACACAATACTCCAGTTGCGGGCGCACAAGAGTTGTGTAGAGTGGTAGTAATACTTCTCTTGATCTAGAAGCCACACTTCTGGCTATGCAACCAAGGGTGGCGTTCGCCCTCTTGGCCACCGCATCACACTGCTGACTCATGTTTAGCCTGCGGTCAACCAGTACCCCAAGGTCCCTTTCACAAGTGCTGCTCTCCAGCCACTTGTCACCTAACCTGTACTTATGACAGCTATTCTTATGCCCCAAGTGCAAGACCTTGCACTTATCCACATTGAACACCATCCTGTTGTCTCCTGCCCACTTCCATGGTCTGTCCAGATTCTTTTGGATCTGGTGTATCTGCTCCTCAGTTGTGACCACTGCTCCGGTTTTAGTGTCGTCTGCAAATTTGATCAGCAGACTGTTCACACCTTCTTCCATGTCATTAATGAAAAGATTAAACAGGATCGGCCCCAGGACAGAGCCCTGGGGGACCCCACTTGTCACTGGCTGCCATCCCGACGATTCCCCGCTAATGGTTACCTTCTGCTTTCGGTCAGTCAACCATGCCCTAATCCACCGGACAGTGCTTTGGTCTATCCCAAAACTCCTCAGGTTCTCCACCAGGATATCATGGGGCACTTTGTCAAAGGCCTTGCTGAAATCCAGCTATACCACATCCACTGCATCCCCTCCATCTAGCCATCTTGAAACCTTGTCATAGAATTCCACAAGGTTTGTCTGGCAGGACCTGTTTTTGAGGAAGCCGTGTTGTGTGGCTGTCAGCCTCCCTTCCCTATCTAGCATCACTAGATCGCTCTCTATTATGAGCCTTTCCATTGTTTTTCCTACAATGGACGTAAGGCTAACCGGTCTATATTTCCCCATGTTCTTCCTACTACCCTTTTTGAAAATTGGGACCACCGATGCCACCCTCCAGTCCTCTGGAACTTCACCTGTTCTCCACGAGGCCTCAAAAACGGAGGCCAGCGGGCGTGAGAGAACCCCTGCCAACTCTCTAAGTACTCTCGGGTGTAACCCGTCAGGGCCTGGTGACTTTGTAATGTCCAATGACCTGAGGAGCCCCTCGACTTCAAGGGGGTGACTCTAATCTCTGCCCCTAAGTCCCCAGCCTCATCTAATCTCCTATACAGATATCCCCCGTCCTGCTTTGGGGAGAATACAGAGGCAAAATAGTCATTTAGCATCTGTGCCTGTTCCCTCATGTCAGTCACTGGATCTCCTTCCTCCTTATTTAGTGGTCCCACCACTTGTCTCCCATTCCTCTTCCTATTTACAAGCCCTTTTTGTTGCTCTTGATATTCTTGGCAAGTCTCAGCTCATAATCAGCCTTAGCCTTGCGAAGAATCCTTCTGCAATGGGCCTCCTCCTCCCGGTATACCCTTTTGTCTATTTCCCCCAGTACCCATTTCCTATGGAGGCTCCTCTTTCATCTAATCCCCCTAACCACCTCCTTTCGCATCCATGGCGGCACTCTCCTCCGCCTCCCCACCTTACTGACTAGAGGTATCGTCAGGGCTTGCGCCTGCAAAACCTCCCTTTTGAGTGCCATCCACCCCTCCTCAACTCGCTTACCTTCCAGTAACCTATCCCAGGAGACTTTCCCCAGTCTGGCCTTCAGTTGGCCAAAGTTGGCCCTCTTGAAGTCCCAGCTTCTAGTGCTCACCCTGCTGCACGGCCCCAGTCCTCTGATCTCAAAGCAAAGGATGGAGTGATCACTCGCATCCAGAGCTCCCGTAATCTGTACTTCATCTATCAGCTCCTCCCTATTGGTCAAGACCAAGTCCAGGATGTTCCCCCCCCTCGTCGCCTCTCGGACCCTCTGTGTGAAAAACCCACCCTCTAGAGCTTCTAGGAAGCGACATGACCTGGCTGTCACCGCCGAGTGCGTCTCCCAAGTAATATCTGGGAGATTGAAATCCCCCATAATTACTGTGTCTCTCCCCCGAGATATCCTTAGAATCTGGCCTGTCAGGACATCATCCAGGGTCTCAAGTTGACCTGGAGGGCGATAACATACCCCCACTGTCAGGTCTCTTTCCCTGTCAAAACCCCTAAGTTTCACCCAGACTGCCTCTACCGAATCCCCATCTGTGCTGCATTCTATCTCACTGCATCCTATCCCTTCCCTGACATATAAAGCCACACCCCCACCTCTCTTTCCCTTCCTGTCCTTTCTAAAAAGGTGATACCCTTCTATGTTTACATTCCAGACTTGCCTTTCATCCCACCAAGTTTCTGTGATTCCCACCAGATCATATCCTCCTATTCCCAGGAGAGCTTCAAGCTCTTCCTGCTTATTACCCATGCTCCTAGCATTGGTGTACATGCACCTCAACTCCTTCCCACCGCTTCCTTTCTTTGGAGTGCCCAGCATCCTCCTTCCTCCCATCCTCCCTGGTACCTGGCCCTTCTCTGTAGAAGTCCTGTCAGTCCCTGCAGTATCTCTAAAGCCCTGCTCCCAGAGCCCCGATCCTCCCCGCACACTTGTCCAGTGCAGACATGTTACTGGGGGGCCTGAACCCACCCCCCACTGGCTCAGTTTAAAGTCTTCCGGATGAAGCTCGCTAGAGCATCTCCAAAGGACCTTTTCCCCATCCTCGTGAGGTGTAACCCATCCCTTGCCAGAAGTCCATTGGCAAGAAAACGAGTGCCATGGTTGAGGAACCCGAAGCGTTCCTTCTGGCACCACACCCTAAGCCAGTCGTTCACCTCAGAGGCCCTCCTGGCCCTTCCTGGCCCAAATCCCCGGACAGCTAAGATTGACGAGAAGGCCACTTGGGCCTTCAGCTCCCTGAGTTTCTTCCCCAAGGCCAAAAAGTCCCTGGAGATCCCGACCACACCCTGCCTGGCCACGTCGTTTGTGCCCACATGGATCACCAGGAGTGGCTGGTGACCCCCAGAGCGAACAAGATGCTCCACTCTGTCCTTCACATGCTGGATGCGTGCGCCCGGCAGGCAGCAAACCTCCCTTGTCTCCAGGCTGGGGCGGCACACCGCCACCTCAGTGCCCCTCAGCAGGGAGTCCCCAACAACAATCACCCGCCGCCGTACCTTCTCGGTGCTGGTGGGCAGCTGTGCCCTGGTCCTCGCCTCTCCTGCAGTGGCTCCCTTGCCTCCTGATGTCCCAGGCTGGGGGTCCTGCTGGTCCCCTGAGGCCTCCTCAGCCACAGCCTCCCCAAGTGGAGAGAACCTGTTTCCCAGCTCTAGATCGGTGCCCGGAGAAGGAGGAGGCCGTGCTGGCCTCCTCCTCCTGTGGGTGACATACCTCCATGTCTCCGCAGCTGCTCCTCCCATGGTCTCTCCCTCAGCCCTCTGTCGAGAGGGGGGCTGCTCCGGGGGGGCCCGGAGAGCTCTCTCGGCCCTCAGGCACCTCACCTCCTCTTCTAGCAGGGTCACCATCTTGCACCGAGGGCAAGTGTATCCCTGCCTCTCCTGGGGGAGAAGGGCGAACATGTCGCAGCTCTCGCAGCGGACAGCAACACCCGTGACTCCCGCCAAGGCCATCTCCTGGTCTGCCATCTGTAACCCTTCCGAGACCTTAGCTTGGTCCCCTGCCTTGTTAGTCCTGCAGTTCCTCTCACTCGCGCAGTTCTCCCAGACAAAAACCCCACTTGCACACACACACAAGGAGAAAATAAACTTAAATTTAAATTGGAAGAAAAGACAAAGCACAACAAAGCAAAGCAAAGCGCAAACAAAACAAAACAAAACCACACAAACAAAAAAAAAAAAAACCCAAACAAACAATCAAACAAACAAACAACCCTCTGTGTCTCAGGGCAGGGAGTCTCTGGACCGTCCGGACCGCAGCTCAGGGACACAGACGAGGGACGATGCCTTTGACGCGCCGCACCCGAGCTCGACCTCCTCAGTCCCTCAGGCTAGCGCCCCCCCCCTGCTTCCTCCTGGCTGCTCTAGCTCTCTGGCCCACCCCCTCCCTCTGCTGCTCCTGGACCTCTGCTCCCACCTGCCCAGCTCCTATCTTGCCTGTGCCAGTCCCCTGGCCACTCAGCGCTCTCTCGCAGCCTGTGCCTCTGCTGCTCTGCCGCTCTGCCAAGAGGCCAGAGCCAAAAGGGCTTGTAGTGGCTGAGCTTGGCCTGATCAGTCCCTCAGGCCAGTGGCCCTGCCCCCTGCTTCCCCCTGGCTGCTCTAGCTCTCTGGCCCACCCCCTCCCTCTCTGCTGCTCCTGGACCTCTGCTCCCACCTGCCCAGCTCCTACCTTGCCTGTGCCAGTCCCCTGGCCACTCAGCGCTCTCTCGCAGCCTGTGCCTCTGCTGCTCTGCCCTTCTGCCAAGAGGCCAGAGCCAAAAAAGAAGAAAAGCCCTGGTCACCAGAGAGCTCGCAAGATTTAAAATCGATATAGCAGCCCTGTGTGAAACTCGCATAGCCAACGAAGGTCAGCTCACAGAAACAGGAGGTGGTTACACATTTTTCTGGTGTGGACGTAGCAGTGATGAACGTCGTGAATCTGGAGTTGGCTTTGCAGTTAAGAATCATCTTGTCCCCATACTTGCCAGTCTTTCCAAGGGTGTGAACGACTGACTCATGACAATGCATCTCCCACTACCGAGAGGAAAGCAAGCCACACTGATCAGCGCATACGCACCCACAATGATGAATCTGGATGAAGTAAAGGACAAGTTTTATGAAAATCTCAATGCCCTACTCTCATCTGTGAAGCGCACCAACAGGCTGATTCTACTTGGCGATTTCAATGAGAAAGAAGGATCTGATCACTCTGCCTGGGATGGCGTCATTGGAAAAAATGGAATCGGCAAATGTAACAGCAATGGGCTACTACTACTGAAGACGTGTGGCTCATGATCTGATCATCACTAATACCATCTTCCACCCACCCACTCACAAAAAGATGTCCTGGATACACCCACGCTCCAAGCACTGGCATCTCATTGATTATGTTATGCAGAGGAAAGACAGACAGGATGTAAGGGTGACCAAGGTCATGCTGAGTGCTGACTGGTGGACTGACCACAGACTCATATTCTCCAAATTAAGCCTTCACATCAAGCGTAAGAGACGTCCGCAGGGAAACAAACTGTGATGAAAAAGATCAAAGATCTTAACAACCAACTCTCTGAGCTGCAATTAGAGGAAAATGCTGAAAAGGACTGGAAACGTTTCCGGGATATTGTGCACTCTTCTGCACTAAAGGTTCTTTGTTGTTGTTGTTGTTGTTGTTAGTCGCGAAGTCGAGTCCGACCCATCGCGACCCCATGGACAACATTCCTCCAGGCCCTCCTGTCCTCCACCATCCCCCGGAGTCCACTCAAGCTCACACCAACCACCTCAGTGACTCCATCCAGCCACCTCATCCTCTGCCGTCCCCTTCTTCTTTTGCCATCTATTGTTCCCAGAATTAGACTCTTCTCTAGGGAGTCCTTCCTTCTCATTAGGTGGCCAAAGTATTTGAGTTTCATCTTCACTATCTGGCCTTCTAAAGAGCAGTCAGGGTTGATCTCCTCTAGGACTGACCGGTTTGATCGCCTTGCGGTCCAAGGGACTCGCAGGAGTCTCCTCCAGCACCACAACTCAAAGGCCTCAATCCTTTTGCGCTCAGCCTTCCTTATTGTCCAGCTTTCACAGCCATACATTGCAACTGGGAAAACCATAGCCTTGACTATACGCACTTTTGTTGGCAGGGTGATGTCTCTGCTTTTTAGTATGCTATCTAGATTTGCCATAGCTTTCCTCCCCAGAAGCAAGCGTCTTTTAATTTCTTGGCTGCAGTCCCCGTCTGCGGTGATCTTGGAGCCCAGGAAAATAAAATCTCTCACTACCTCCATTTCTTCCCCATCTATTTGCCAGGAAGTGAGAGGACCAGATGCCATGATCTTAGTTTTCTTAATGTTGAGTTTCAAGCCAACTTTTGCGCTCTCCCCCTTCACCCGCATCAAGAGGCTCTTTAGTTCCTCTTCACTTTCTGCCATGAGAGTGGTATCATTTGCATATCTGAGGTTGTTGATATTTCTCCCAGCAATCTTGATTCCAACTGGTGATTCATCTAGCCCTGCCTTTCTCATGATGTGCTCTGCATATAAGTTAAATAGGCAGGGTGACAGTATACAGCCTTGCCAAACTCCTTTCTCAATTTTGAACCAATCAGTGGTTCCGTGTCCGGTTCTCACTGTTGCTTCTTGACCTGCATATAGGTTTCTCAAGAGACAAATAAGATGGTCTGGTACTCCCATCTCTTTAAGAACTTGCCACAATTTGTTGTGATCCACGCAATCAAAGGCTTTAGCGTAGTCAATGAAGCAGAAGTAGATCTTTTTCTGGAACTCCCTGGCTTTCTCCATGATCCAGCGTATGTTAGCAATTTGATCTCTAGTTCCTCTCCCTCTTCGAAATCCTGCCTGTACTTCTGGTAGTTCTCGGTCCACATACTGCTGGAGCCTAGCTTGTAGGATTTTGAGCATCACTTTACTAGCATGTGAAATGAGTGCAATGGTGCGGTAGTTTGAACATTCTTTGGCATTGCCCTTCTTGGGATCGGAATGTAAACTGACCTTTTCCAATCCTGTGGCCACTGTTGAGTTTTCCAAATTTGCTGGCATATTGAGTGTAGCACTTTAACTGCATCATCTTTCAGGATTTTGAATAGCTCAGCTGGAATGCTGTCACCTCCACTAGCTTTGTTGTTGCTCAGACTTCCTAAGGCCCATTTCACTTCACATTCCAGGATGTCTGGCTCGAGGTCAGTGACCACCCCATCGTGGTTATCAGGGATGTTAAGCTCTTTCTTGTATAGTTCTTCTGTGTAATCTTGCCACCTCTTCTTAATCTCTTCTGCCTCTGTTAGGTCCCTGCCATTTTGGTCCTTTATCATGCCTATCTTTGCATGAAATGTTCCCTTCATATCTCTAATTTTCTTGAAGAGATCTCTGGTCCTCCCTATTCTATTGTTTTCTTCTATTTCTTTGCACTGTTCATTTAGGAAGGCATTCTTATCTCTTCTAGCTGTTCTCTGGAATTCTGCATTCAATTGTTTGTATCTTTCTCTTTCTCCCTTGCCTTTCGCTTCCCTTCTTTCCTCAGCTATTTGTAAAGCTTCCTCAGACAGCCATTTTGCTTTCTTGCATTTCTTTTTCTTTGGGATGGTTTTAGTTGCTGCCTCTTGTACAATGTTGCGAACCTCCGTCCATAGTTCTTCAGGCACTCTATCAGATCTAATTCCTTAAATCTATTTGTCACCTCTACTGTATATTCATCAGGGATATGATTTATGTCATACCTGAGTGGCCTAGTGCTTTTCCCTACTTTCTTCAACTTAAGCCTAAATTTTGCCACCAGAAGCTCATGATCTGAGCCACAGTCAGCTCCTGCTCTAGTTTTTACTGACTGTATAGAACTTCTCCGTCTTTGGCTGCAGAGCACATAGTCAATCTGATTTCTGTGTTGACCGTCTGGTGATGTCCATGTGTAGAGACGTCTCTTGGGTTGTTGGAAAAGAGTGTTTGTTATGACCATCGTATTCTCTTGACAAAATTCTACCAGCCTATGCCCTGCTTCATTTTGTATTCCAAGGCCAAACTTGCCTGTTATTCCGGTTATCTTTTGGTTTCCTACTTTAGCATTCCAATCCCTCATGATGATAAGGACATCATTTTTTGGAGTTAATTCTAGCAGGTGTTGTAGGCCTTCATAGAACCGGTCAACTTCAGCCTCTTCAGCACCAGTGGTTGGGGCATAGACTTGGACTATTGTGATGTTGAATGGTTTGCCTTGGATTCGAACTGAGATCATTCTGTCATTTTGGAGATTGTATCCCAGTACTGCTTTCCCTACTCTTTTATTGACTATGAATGCTACTCCATTTCTTCTGAGGGATTCTTGCCCGCAGTAGTATACCTGATGGTCATCTGAACTAAATTCACCCATGCCTGTCCATTTGAGTTCACTGATTCCTAAGATGTCGATGTTCAGTCTTGTCATCTCTTGTTTGACCACATCCAGCTTGCCTTGATTCATGGATCTTACATTCCAGGTTCCTATGGAGTAAAGATCTTTGCAGCATCGGACTTTCCTTTCACCTCCAGATACATTGGCAACTGAGTGTCCTTTCGGCTTTGACCCAGTTGCTTCATTCTTTCTGGCGCTACTAGTACTAGCCCTCCGCTCTTCCCCAGTAGCATATTGGACACCTTCCGACCTGAGGGGCTCATCTTCCGGTGTCATATCATTTTGCCTTTTGGTTTTCATGTCCATGGGGTTTTCATGGCAAAGATACTGGAGTGGGTTGCCATTTCCTTCTCCAGTGGATCACCTTTTGTCAGAGCTCTCTGCTATGACCTGTCCGTCTTGGGTGACCCTGCACAGCATAGCTCATAGCTTCATTGAGCTACGCAAGCCCCTTCGCCACGACAAGGCAGTGATCCATGAAGGCAGTGATCCATGAAGGAAAGGTTCTTGGACCCCCCCAAAAAGAAAACAGCAGGACTGGTTTGATGAAAACGATGAAGAGATTAAGGCCTTACTTGCCAAAAAGCACTGCCTTCACCGTGCTCATTAGAATGACCCGTTGTCAACAGCAAAGAAAAAGGCCTTCCACAATGCTCACAGGACTGTACAGAGCAAGCTTCACAAGATGCAGGACTCCTGGTTGAGTGCCAAAGCAGATGAAATTCAGAAGTTTGCTGATAGAAATGATGCCAAACAGTTCTACAAAGCCCTCAGATCCTTGTATGGACTCAGCCCCCCTCTTCTGGACTCAGATGGTGCAACTCTCATTACTGAGAAGATTCTGATTCTACAGCATTGGGTTGAGCACTTCCATACTGAACCACCCATCCTCCATCAATAATGAGACAATTGACAGAATGCCCCAGGCAGATATCAACCACATCCTGGATGCCCCACTATCAAAGCCTGAAACCCTACAGGCCATCAGCCAGTTGTCCAGTGGCAAGACCCCAGGATCTGATGTGATCCCAGCGGAAGTCCATAAGGAAGGTGGTGCAGTGCTTGTCGAAAAACTCACTCAGCTGTTCCAGTCCTTCTGGAACCAAGGATCCATTCCTCAGGAACTGAAAGATGCATCCATCGTGCACCTCTACAAGAGGAAAGGAAATCGACAAGTCTGTCATAATCATAGAGGAATATCACTGCTCTCCATCACAGGCAAGATCCTTGCATGTGTGTTACTGAATCGCCTGACTAACCACCTGGAACAGGGTCTACTACCCGAGACACAGTGTGGCTTCCGCAAAGAGCGTGGCACTGTGGACATGATCTTCGCAGTCCGACAGCTCCAAAAGAAATGTCAAGAGCAGAATCATGAACTGTACACCATCTTTGTGGACCTCACCAAGGCTTTTGACACTGTGAGTCGCAAAGGTCTGTCGCGCACCATGTCAAAGTTTGGGTGCCCTGACAGATTCATCCTGATGGTACGTCAGTTCCCTGACGACATGACAGCTTGTGTTTTGGACAACGGAGAAACTTCAGAGGCCTTTCCTGTCACAAATGATGTCAAGCAAGGGTGCGTGCTGTCACCGACCCTGTTCAGCATAATGTTCTCAGCCATGCTGACAGACGCCTTTCAGAACAACTCCATGGGAGTCAGCCTGAAATACAGGACCGATGGGAAATTGTTCAACCTGTGAAGACTCCAGGCTGTCACCAAGGTAAAGGAGACTGTACCACGAGACCTCCTTTTTGCTAATGACTGTGCCCTGAATGCTGGATCAGAGCTAGAAATGTAAGCCAGCATGGACAAATTTGCAGTAGCATGTGACAACTTTGGCCTCCTTTTCAATACAGAGAAAACCAAAGTGATGCATCAGTCAACTCCGAAAGCCCATTACCAAGAACCCACTATCACAGAGAAGGGACAAAAGCTGCAAGCAGTGGACCAATTTACATACTCTGGCAGCACCCTTTCCCGCACAGTGACAATTGACATCGAAGTCAACTGCAGAATCGCCAAGGCAAGCTCTGCATTCAGCAGACTGCAGACCAAAATGTGGGACTGCCGTGGAATAAGCCTTGAGCAGTAGTGCTAACTACCCTGAGTTATGCCAGTGGGACTTGGACAGTATACAGGAGGCACGCTAGGCAACTGAACCACTTCCACACGACTTGCCTTCGCAGACTCTTGAGGATCCAGTGGCAGGACAAGGTGCCAGACACAGAGGTCCTCTCCAGAGCAGGCCTGTCATCAGTTCACAACCTGCTGATGAAAGCCCAGACATGCTGGGCAGGCTATGTTGCAAGGATGCCAGACCACCGCATCCCCAAACCGCTCTTCTATGGTGAGCTGTCTCAAGGAAAGCAATCGCACAGGGGACAAAAGAAGTGATACAAAGACACACTGAAAGCCTCTCTCAAGTCCCTGGTTATCGACACCACCTCCTGGGAGACCCTGGCACAAGACCGATCAACATGGCGCACACTGATCCACCAAGGCTGCCAAACTTCTGAAGCCAGAAGGACAACCATAGCACAAGAGAAGCGAGCACTCCGTAAAGCCAGAGTTGCAAATGTTCCAACAGTGGTGCCCCCACATGTCTGCCTGACTTGTGGCAGAACACTCCATGCCCAAATCGGCCTTATCAGCCACCTGCGAACACACCGCAGGCAACTCACAACCCATTAGATGTCAAGGTCCTCATTGACAATGATGGATGAACATCATCATCTATTATAAGTAAAATGGCCACGGGGTGGCAGCAAAGAGTTGTTCATTAATGTAACATCAAGAGAAAGATGTCTCCAAGGGCAGTCTAACCGGCGAGGAAGAAGAAAGACTTTTCTATCAATTAATCTGCAATAATTTCTACTTTGATTCTTCGCCCTTGGGGAGGTTAAAGAGCTTTTCTTTTCCAAGCCTCAGATTTCCCAGTTCTCAGTTCCTCTCCCCTAGATTAGTCACTGCTTAAACTCTGTGGGGGGGAGGGAGTTCCTCCCTCCGTTGAAAGCGCTTTTTTCTTTCTTTTATCCAGATAAATATTTGCTTCACGTTCTTTCACAGAAAATATTTTTTTAAAAAATAGAAATGTTCACCCAGCAAAACTGATTTATTTCAAGCCTTTATTCTTTGCTATAGCCAATTATCAATGGTTTGCAGGGAGCTTTCTCTCGTATGTGTTGTTTGACTGAGAAAATCCCAAGTTTCTCCTAGCGGATGCGGAGCCACTGCTCTGCACCGACCAGAAGTGTGCTCGGGCTTCTAATCCCTGCCCTGACAGGGCTTGGATGGGCCTCTCATGGCTCCCTGTTGAACGGATTATTGGCGTGATTTATGGGAGCCCCGTTCTTCACAGCTGTCTCACCTTGACATCAAGTGGAAGTCCCTCTGGTGAAATGATCGCCAGGAAATGTTCTACCAAAAACTACATACTTTACTCTCACAATTGGATTATCAGACTTTGTGCTTAACAAGAGACTTCAATTGTGGACAAGAAATTAGACCATATAAGTGAGACTAAGGAGAAAAAAGGCAGGAGGATACTTCCAAAGTCTTGCTTTAATATAATTGAAGAATTTAGATTGACAGACAATTGGAGACATAAAAACCCAACCTCTACTAAATATACCTTCTTTTCAAATAGGCATGGGTCATGCTGTAGAATTGATATGATTTGCAAAACACCTGACTTTGTACCAGATCTGTTAGAAGCTGAACTAGAGGCAAATGTCTGAGCAGATCACAATTCTGTAACTATGAAATTGAAAGGGGCAGGAAAAATGCCCAGATGGGTGCTAAAAAAAACCCTTATTAAAGGATATAAAAACTTAAAGAAGAGCTAAATAAGGAAATTGAAATATTTGTTCAAATCAATAAAATTGAAGAAACCTCATAGCAAAATTTATTTATTTTATATATATATATATATATATATATATATATATATATATATTTGTATGCTGCCCCTCGCAGCAGCCTCGGGGCGGCTCACAACAACTTAAAAGACATATACAATATTAAAAACTGGCCCATCTCTAGGTCAAATTTAAAACATGTAACATAAATAAATCAATCCATTAATAAATAATAATCTTAAATTAGAATAAATTAACATTTAAAATACTGTCTAAATAAAAAGGACTTCACTTGCTGCCGAAAAACAAATAACGACGGCGCCAGGAGAGCCTCTCTGGGGAGCGCATTCCACAGATGGGGCGCCACTGCAGAGAAAGCCCTCCTCCGGGTACTCACCCTCAAAATGTTTGGGATACAGTTAAAGCTTAAGTAAGGGCACTGATAATAACATACTCAGCAAAAATAAATAAAATGAGAAATCAAGAATGAGCTAAATTAGTAGAGGAATTGACCAAGCTTGAACAGGACCTACAGGAAGATCCATCCAAAAAAGACCTTTAGACAGAAATGAATATTCTAAAAAATAAACTGAACCACTTGGATATAAACGAATTTATCAAGCAAATTTAATGGACTAAACAGATTTTTTTCAAAAATGCTAATAAACCAGGGAGATGGTTAGAGTATAGAGTAAAGAAGGAAAGAGAGAAGAGACTAATATATAAACTGAAGGATGGAGAGGGACGACTGCAAGTACAAAGTTCACAAAATTAAGAAAATGCTGGAATAATTTTTTGCAAATTTTTAGTATGACCTAAATCATATCCCTGATGAATATACAGTAGAGATGACAAATAGATTTAAGGAATTAGATCTGATACACAGAGTGCCTGAAGAACTATGGACGGAGGTTTGCAACATTGTACAAGAGGCAGCAACTAAAACCATCCCAAAGAAAAAGAAATGCAACAAAGCAAAATGGCTGACTGGGGAAGCTTTACAAATAGCTGAGGAAAGAAGGGAAGTGAAAGGCAAGGGAGAAAGAGAAAGAGAAAGATACAAACAATTGAATGCAGAATTTCAGAGAACAGCTAGAAAAGATAAGAATGCCTTCTTAAATGAACAGTGCAAAGAAATAGAAGAAAACAGTAGAATAGGGAGGACCAGAGATCTCTTCAAGAAAATTGGAGATATGAAGGGAACATTTCATGCAAAGATGGGCATAATAAAGGACCAAAATGGCAGGGTCCTAACAGAGCCAGAAGAGATTAAGAAGAGGTGGCAAGATTACACAGAAGAACTATACAAGAAAGAGCTTAACATCCCTGATAACCACGATGGGGTGGTCACTGACCTTGAGCCAGACATCCTGGAATGTGAAGTCAAATGGGCCTTAGGAAGTCTGAGCAACAACGAAGATAGTGGAGGTGACAGTATTCCAGTTGGGCTACTCAAAATCTTAAAAGACGATGCAGTTAAAGTGCTACACTCAATATGCCAGCAAATTTGGAAAACTCAACATTGGCCACAGGATTGGAAAAAATCAGTTTACATTCCGATCCCAAAGAATGGCAATGCCAAAGAATCTTCAAACTACTGTACCATAGCACTCATTTCACATGTTAGCAGAGCGATGCTCAAAATCCTACAAGCTAGGCTCCAGCAGTATGTGGACCGAGAACTACCAGAAGTATAGGCAGGATTTCAAAGAGGCAGAGGAACAAGAGATCAACATATGCTGGATCATGGAGAAAGAGAGTTCCAGAAAAACATCTACTTCTGCTTCATTGACTATGCAAAACCCTTAGATTGTGTGGATCACAACAAATTTTGGCAAATTCTAAAAGAGATGGGAATACCTGACCATCTTATTTATCTCTTGAGAAACCAATCTGTGAGTCAAGAAGCAATAGTTAGGAACGGGCAAGGAACCACTGATTTGTTCACAATTGAGAAAGGAGTTCAGCGATGCTGTATACTGTCGCCCTGCCTTTTTAGGACAGGAAGGCCTAGAGGAATGTTGTCCATGGGGCCATGATTGTTCGGACATGACTTCACGACTAACATCATCGACAACAACAAATACATCCTTACCAAAATGGCTTTTTACATAAAAGAAATATGAGGAATAATATGAGAATTATCTTGGACATTTTAGAGTATTATGAGGTAAATTCTGAAAACTCAATGGTGTTAGTATTCATGGAGGCACAGAAGGCCTTTGACAATGTCAATTAGCAATTTATGAAGCAACAACTAGTTCAAATGGACTTTGTTGAAAAATTTCTTTATGTAATATTAAGCATCTTTCAGAAGCAGTCTGCAAGGATTAAAATTAATCCTTAATGGAGAATGGAGAATTAATGGAGAATTCACAAATACTATAGACATACAAAAGGGCACAAGACAAGGATGTCCTTTATCACCACTGTTGTTTATATTGATCTTAGAAATGTTAAATAGAAATATCAGAGATGATATCGATAGTAATGGAACTAGAATGAGAGATGAAAGCTATAAATTGCAGGTTTTTTCAGAGACTTAGTTTTGGTAATTGAGTAACCCTTGGTAACAATGTCTAAACTTCTACAAAGGACTGAAGAATATGATGACCTTACTGGGATGAAAATAAACAGAGATAAGACAAAATTGTTAGTAAACAAATCTTACATAAGAACAGAGAACAATTCTGGTGGAACAAGTAGATCTTCAAATTGTTATAAAGTTTAAATACTTGGGAACTTTCCTTACATTTGAAAGAAGATAATTTTGATAAACTATTGAAGAAAATGAAGAGTTACTTGTAAAAATGGGCTAATTTGCGATTATCCTTGTTGGGAAGCATAGCACTAGTTAAAATGAATATATTACCAAAGCTTTTGTTTTTATTCCAAATGATTCCCATAAAAATTGATAAAAAATTCTTTGACGATTTAAATACCCAAATCTCGAGATTTATATGGAAAAAGAAGAAACCAAGGATTAGATTAAAAATGCTTCAGGAGGCTAAAAGGAATGGGGGTTTTGGTCTTCCCAACTGGATGCTGTATTATCAAGCTTCTGTTTTAACGTGGCTAAAAGAATGGATTTCTTTAAGAAATAAGAGAATCTTGTATCTTGAAGGGCATGATTAGCAAATAGGTTGGCATGCCTATATTTGGTATGAGAAGTGTATGCACATGATTGTTTCTTAAATCATTATATTAGGAAATCATAAATGTTGGTGTGGGAAAAGTTAAAGATAAAACTGTATCCTAAATTACCCAGATGGCTTTCGCCTATGGAGGCTCTTGTATATCCAAATGCGTTGAATTTTGATAAAATTGTGATATATGACGATATTTTGGATAATGATGGAGGATTAAAACTGAAACAAGAAATACAAGAAAAAGGAAATTATATTTCTTGATGGCACATGATTCAAATGCAATTGAGATATACTAAAGATTATAGAATGTGCAGCCTTTTTAAGGAGTTAACAGCATTTGACCCATGATCCTTAAATCAAAGGAGAAAATCATTAAAAGATAGTATAATTTCTTACTGGATGGGAGAATGGAAGACAAACAGATTAAGGAAACTATGGCAACGTGGGCACAAAATTTTGCATAAAATATTGAGTTAGAGAAATGGCAAAAGCTGTGGGAAAGTATTATTAAAGAAACACTAGCAACCTCATACAGAGAAAACCTGTATAAAATGTTTTATAGATGGTATTTCTCACCAAATTGGTTAGCTAAGATGTTTCCAAATATGTCAAATGGATGTTGGAAATGTAAACACAAATTGGGTACTTTTTATCATATGTGGTGGACCTGTGATAAGGCAAAAAATTATTGGATTAAAATACACAAATGGCTTGAGGAAATGTTACAAAAACCTCTAACGTTTAAACCTCAAGTTTTCTCTTTAGGTATTGCACCTGACAATGCTGGTTAAGAAGCAATGCATTTGACTCTACATGTAACTGGTGCAGCGAGGATTGCATTTGCCCAACATTGGAAGAGTGAAGAGCCACCTACCCATGAACTGATTCTAAAAAAGGTCTTGGACTGTGCAGAAATGGACAGATTCACTTTGTCTCTGAAGGAGAAAGAAGACACAAACTTCTATCAAACTTGGGACTCTTTTTACCATTGGCTAGAGAAGTGGGACTATGCATAGATTTAAATATGTTTACAGTTTATATACAGGACTGCAGGTGGTGCAGTAGTTTGAACCGCTGTGCTGCTGTGCTGGTTGAGTGAAAGGTTGCCAGTTCGAATCTGCACAACGGGGTGAGTTCCCATTGCTCCATCCCAGCTCCTGCCAACCCTGCAGTTCAAAAGCATGCAAATACAAGTAGATAAAAAGGTACCACTTCAGTGGGCAGGTATCAGAGTTCCGTGCACTCCAGTGTTTAGTCATGCCGGCCACATGACCATGGGGACTGTCTGCAGACAAGTGCTGGCTCCCTCGGCTAGGAAATGGAGATGAGCATTGCCCTTTAATCTCAGGCATAACTGGACTTAACGTCAAAGGGAAACCTTCACCTTTATACCTTTATAGTTTATAGAAAGAGAAAAAATGTGAGGGGATGACCCAGTAGGTCTGATGTTTCTGATGATTAATGTTTTTCTTCAGTTTCTTTTTTCTGTTAGATGTATTAAGAAAAAAACTTACTCAACAAACAGACAAACAAACAAAAAGAGAGAGAGATACTGCACTGGATTGCCCTTGAAACCATCCTTTTGAGGCAGCTTGATGCCTGGAAGAACCACAAGCATCTTTAGCCCCATCTTTGCTTCTTTCTCTATTCAGGGTCATAGGAATTCCTGTTATTTCCCTCAAATGGCCATCTCAGGAAGACAAGCCCATTGCTGGCTGGAATTTCCACCCAAGGCTCTCCCAAGATTCATCCCTGGCCTCCTCTAAGGTGGTCACAAGCAGCACCACCAGGTGAGATGGTCCCCTGCCTGTTTATCCAGAATGAAGGAGAAACACCCTCTGTAAGGTTTCATGTGTTCTTAGAGAAGGCCCTTCTCTCTGTGCCTCCCTCACACCTCTATCCAGGTGAAGGCATTTACCTCTGGTACCTTGAAGATGCCCATAAAGGATGCAATATCTGAAGTGGCATCAAAATCCTGTATGATGGAGATAAGTTGATCCTGTTTGTCACATTTATAATTGGGAATCAGTCTCCCCCGTGTAGACAGAAGGTGAAGGTTGTTCTCATATATTGTTCCGGCCAGGTCCTTGTGCTCATAGATGCGGAAGCCGAGTGTTGTATTGGGAAGGAGAAACGGATCCTTGTTGAGCTCAGTGATGGCAAACACGAAAGCCAGGATGTGCTGGTAGTTCCTGACGAATGATCTGTCATGGAAAGTGCAATGTAAGGAAATGGGGCGAAGCACAAATGGGTGATGAAAGATCATCTCCATGGGCTGAATAAGTTCACATCTCCAGGGCCCAGAGGACTTCCTCCCAGCCTCATAAAGGAGGTGACGGAAGATCTCTAAGAACTGCTCTCTATTATTTCAAGAAATAAGGGAGAACAGGAGAGTTTCTAGATGACCAGAGAAGGGCTAAGAGGGTCCTGCTCCCTGACCATTAATTATCTCAGCCTCAATAAGCAGAGCCCCTTTTTGTGCAGCTTTGGCACCCACCCAGAGTCTCCTTCGTGCAAAAGTCTCCCGTCTGCTGCCTGGACTCAACAAATGCCTGCAGCTGTGGGGAACTCCCAATTAGTCAGAATGCTGAAAGTTGTGGCTCAAATGACAACTTGGGGTTCAAGGAAGGGAAGGAGCAGCTCTCCAGCTCATCTGCTTCGCTTGGATAAGCTGCTTCCATGTGGAGCCTGCACATTACCTGACAGTAACAGCCATAAATCCAATTAAGTCCAATTAAAGGCTCGGAAGACTTTTCTGTGCAAGAAAGTCAGACTGTGCCAAGGGTCCTCAACTCAGAAACTCAGTCAAGCTTACATCAGTTTCCTTTTTTTGAGGTGCATGATTAGGGGTGGGTTGGAGTGCATTTCAGTGCAGTTTTGAAAGAGCTGCTTCTCCGACAGGATTGCTGAGTCCCTTTTGGTGCTAAAGCAATCTGTTAGCAGATTCAGCAGACCTGAAATGGGGAAGGTCTCAGAGCAGAGCCCACCTACTCTTCTGCATATAAGATGGAGTCTGCCTGGTGTAGGAATGGTAGGACAGCCCTTCATCTTACAGGGACTGTGAGCATGAGAAGAAACTGCTTTTTCCCTCTTGCTCTGCTGCTGGCTCAGCACGCCTTGGACAGGACCAGTAAGGATGCCCCATGCCTGGCTCTCCCTTTCTGTCCAGAGCCCTCCTGGAAGGCCTCTGCAAGTCTCACGCTCAACAATTCCTCTTGTGCAGCATCCCTAAAACACCTCCCCATAAGGAGCCCCAGAGAGAAAGCAAACATGCACACAGGCATCCCAGATCCCTTGGAGGGAAACCTACATTCCATCAAATGCAAACATTATTATTGGTGATGCATTAAAGTGTTGTTGATATACATATGAATATCTGCCAAGCAGTAAATTCCCAACAATGATCAGGTCTCCCGGCCGATAATAGTCTGGTGGATCTGTAAATGGCTGGGTCACTGAACAACTTGCCCTCGTCATCCCCTGGGAGGCCTGAGGCAGGAGCCAAAGGAGCAGCGAGAGCAGGACTATCATCACTGGAGGACGGAGGCTGCCCCTGTTCTGGAAGCAAGATGCAGGGGTGGAGCGGGCCTTGTAGCCTGAGCAGGAGGAGCGGCTCTCTGGAAGAGACAGGCAGGTGGCCAGGTGTCAGACGCAGCTGCAGCCTCACACCAAGCAGCCTGCGGCACATTTGCATTCAACATGCTTTCTCAGGGATTTGTTTCTTATTGACTTGCTGGATGTTAACCCATGGGGTTTCATCAAGAACATCCCATAATTCCAGGGAAGAGAAATAAGCAGTGCCCAGGAGTCCTGGAGAAGGAATAAGAGGTTTCCATCACTCTTATCTTCTGCATGGACCTTTGGGAATTGACTGTCCCTTTCTGACCCAGGAAATGTGGAAATTGAAGCCCCTCAGCCAGGAAGGAGGCCAAGTCTGCGCCAAAGGTGTTAGCATCCTTCTTGGCCCCCAAAGGGAGGGGCAGCTCCAGCTCCAGCAGTGCAGGGACACTGTTTGATGGAAGGGCTGCCATGTCAGAAGGACAATCAGCCTGCCTGACCCCATTGGATGGTTCACCTGAAAGGTCTCTGTCCAAGAGTGGCATTAGTGTCATTTGTCCAGCTCTTCAGTGAGCTGGTCTGAGTCTGGGCAGCTGCCTGTGGAGATACAGTCCCCATTATTTTTTGGCGAAATGTTCATATGATGAGCCCAGCACACATGGCCTCTCTGGGAATGCCCACGTCTCCATCCTCTCCCCAATTGGTTCTCCGTATATGTGAAGAGATGAAGGGGCCTCCTGCAATTGCAGTGAAAGAGCGATGGCAGTTGGAGTGCAAAATCACTTGTGTTTTCGTTCGTTTCTGCATGCCAAGTTCCCCTGATGGGGGAGCCATGTTCAAAATGAGGCAGGGAAGCTTCCCCATGGGAGACCTGGGTGTGCAGGCTGAGAGAAGGACAGATCAACCTTGTTGATTGCCTTTGACTCCTACATAGCTTTGGATCCCACCACCCACACTACGCTTTGCCAGCTGGGACTGGAGGGGCTGCACTGAGCTCCTTCCATTCCAGCCTCTTGGCAAATGTCTTCCACTTATGCAGTGGAGCACCAGGGGGCCCTCTTTTATCCCCAGCTCTTTCACATGGACATGGAACCAGTGGGGAAGGATCACTTGTCCATTCTTTTTTTTTAAAGAAATTTTATTAAGATTTTAAAACAAACTACACACAACATACTAGACAGCATACTAAAAAGCAAAGGCATCACCCTGCCAACAGAAGTGCGTACAGTCAAGGCTATGGTTTTCCCAGTTTCAATGTATGGCTGTGAAAGCTGGGCCATAAGGAAGGCTGAGCGCAGAAGGATTGAGGGCTTTGAGTTGTGGTGCTGGAGGAGACTCCTGTGAGTCCCTTGGACTGCAAGGCGGTCAAACCGGTCAGTCCTAGAGGAGATCAACCATGACTGCTCCAAATTTTATGCATTGTTCATTAGTGCCAAGCTCTCAGAATGCTGTACACTAAACGGTCTTGATTTCAGGGCTGGCCTGCTGGTCTTCCCTCTCCAGAAGGACTCACATCCTGACCCAAAGGGAGCAGTGCTGCTCATCCGGAGGGAAACCTCGCCACTTGGACTGACCGGGGAGAGGGTGGTGTGGCCAGAAGTGCACACGAAGTGCAGTCGCACTTGTTTCCACAGGCCTGCTTTATTGGGTCCCTTTCTTTTCTTTTTTTCACAATAATAATATAACAAGAACACACTAATGAAAAAAGAATAAATAAAAGAGTGCCCCCACCACCGCGGAGACCACTGCTACCACCATTCGCATACTATAACAATTAATGATAACTTTTTGTCTGATCCCCTATGAATATTCTGTAAATTTTGGCAATTCTTCTTTTACTTGCATATTCTTCCTCAGTCTCACATTCTTTTATAATCATTTCAAATTTTGTTAATTGTCTTTATTTGTCTTTAAATTTGTTCTCCATTTTCATCCAGTTTTGTAATTGAATTAAATTTACTCCTTAATTGTATTATATTTTTATTTTATTTTTCCAATCTTCCCATTTATATATATGGTTATTTTTTAATTTTTAAACCAATCCTTTAATTCTATTTTTGAGAATTTCTCCATTTTGACCACTGGTTTTAACGGAGAAATTCCTGAGATTACCTTCTTTTTTGCTCTATAAGACACACCTGACCATAAGATGCTCCTAGTTTTTAGAGGAGGAAAACAAGAAAAAAAATATTCTGAATCAAATGGTTTACTAAACTATTTAATGAACTGTAACAGAATGGGATGTGTTGGGATGCCTTAATCCCAGTTGCTTTACTCTCATGTGCCTCTGGCATACTGTGCGCAGGACCCCCCCATCCCCCGCAGACTGTGCATGTAACTGTTAGGGCATGAAAACATCTTGTATAGAATCCATCTCTGCAGTCCCTTCAATGCCACATGTATTTCCTGCAGGTCTGAATAAACTGTAAATATTCTTTTGATTGCACACCCCCAGCATACCTGCTCTCTCTGGTTTTTCTTGCCTCTACCTTAGACAGAGAAGGTGAGCAATGAGGAGACCTAAATTCAATCCTCCAACTTTTCTCTCTCTCTCTCTCTCTTTTTTCATATTTAAAAGTGATGCTTAAGAAACTCGGGCTGCATCTACGCATCCTTTTGAGTCAAGAAAAATGCTCACTCAGTGGTCTCTTGTGTGTCATTTCTTCCTCTGGGCCAAGGGCATGAAAATCTAACATTTAGATTTAAGGAATTAAATCTGTTAGACAGAGTGCCTGAAGAACTATGGACGGAGTTTCGCAACATTGTACAAGAGGCAGCAACTAAAACCATCCCAAAGAAAAAGAAAGGCAAGAAAGCAAAATGGCTGTCTGAGGAAGCTTTACAAATAGCTAAGGAAAGAAGGGAAGTGAAAGGCAAGGGAGAAAGAGAAAGATACAAAAAATTGAATGCAGAATTCCAGAGAACAGCTAGAAGAGATAAGAAGGTCTTCCTAAATGAACAGTGCAAAGAAATAGAAGAAAACAATAGAATAGGGAGGACCAGAGATCTCTTCAACAAAATTAGAGATATGAAGGGAACATTTCATGCAAACATGGGCATAATAAAGGACCAAAATGGCAGGGACCTAACAGAGGCAGAAGAGATTAAGAAGAGGTGGCAAGATTACACAGAAGAACTATACAAGACAGAGTTTAACATCCCTGATAACCACAATGGGGTGGTCACTGACCTCGAGCCAGACATCCTGAAATGTGAAGTCAAATGGGCCTTAGGAAGTCTGAGCAACAACAAAGCTAGTGGAGGTGACAGCATTCCAGCTGAGCTATTCAAAATCCTGAAAGATGATGCAGTTAAAGTGCTACACTCAATATGCCAGCAAATTTGGAAAACTCAAGAGTGGCCACAGGATTGGAAAAGGTCAGTTTACATTCCGATCCCCAAGAAGGGCAATGCCAAAGAATGTTCAAACTACAGCACCATTGCACTCATTTCACATGCTAGCAAAGTGATGCTCAAAATCCTACAAGCTAGGCTCCAGCAGTATGTGGACCGAGAACTACCAGAAGTACAGGCAGGATTTCGAAGAGGGAGAGGAACTAGAGATCAAATTGCCAACATATGCTAGATCATGGAGAAAGCCAGGGAGTTCCAGAAAAAGATCTACTTCTGCTTCATTGACTACGCTAAAGCCTTTGATTGTGTGGATCACAACAAATTGTGGCAAGTTCTTAAAGAGATGGGAGTACCAGACCATCTTATTTGTCTCTTGAGAAACCTATATGCAGGTCAAGAAGCAACAGTGAGAACCGGACATGGAACCACTGATTGGTTCAAAATTGAGAAAGGAGTTTGGCAAGGCTGTATACTGTCACCCTGCCTATTTAACTTATATGCAGAGCACATCATGAGAAAGGCAGGGCTAGATGAATCACCAGTTGGAATCAAGATTGCTGGGAGAAATATCAACAACCTCAGATATGCAGATGATACTACTCTCATGGCAGAAAGTGAAGAGGAACTAAAGAGTCTCTTGATGCGGGTAAAGGGGGAGAACGCAAAAGTTGGCTTGAAACTCAACATTAAGAAAACTAAGATCATGGCATCTGGTCCTCTCACTTCCTGGCAAATAGATGGGGAAGAAATGGAGGTAGTGACAGATTTTATTTTCCTGGGCTCCAAGATCACCGCAGACGGGGACTGCAGCCAAGAAATTAAAAGACGCTTGCTTCTAGGGAGGAAAGCTATGGCAAATCTAGATAGCATACTAAAAAGCAGAGACATCACCCTGCCAACAAAAGTGCGTATAGTCAAGGCTATGGTTTTCCGAGTTGCAATGTATGGCTGTGAAAGCTGGACAATAAGGAAGGCTGAGCGCAAAAGGATTGAGGCCTTTGAGTTGTGGTGCTGGAGAAGACTCCTGCGAGTCCCTTGGACCGCAAGGCGATCAAACCAGTCAGTCCTAGAGGAGATAATCCCTGACTGCTCTTTAGAAGGCCAGATAGTGAAGATGAAACTCAAATACTTTGGCCACCTAATGAGAAGGAAGGACTCCCTAGAGAAGAGTCTAATGCTGGGAACAATAGAAGGCAAAAGAAGAAGGGGACGGCAGAGGATGAGGTGGCTAGATGGAGTCACTGAGGTGGTTGGTGTGAGCTTGAGTGGACTCCGGGGGATGGTGGAGGACAGGAGGGCCTGGAGGAATGTTGTCCATGGGGTCGCGATGGGTCAGACTCAACTTCGCGACTAACAACAACAACAAGAGATCACTATAATAATTGTGTTTTTTGTATCCTCAATTGGGAAGGGAACTTTATATCCACATTGTTTTTGTTAAGCATTTAGAAGTCCCAGTTAATTATCCATGAGGTATTAAAAGGCCCAACCCTTGAAAGACAAAGCTGAATTGTGGGGAACTTTCCTTCCATCCCCAAAAGGCATTTCAAGCTCACTACACTTCTGCTGTTGAATCTTTTTTTTTTCCAGAACAAAGGAGTGATGGGTGAATGAACATAGCAGCCGGGGTGACAGGGGTTAGGTCTTGAAAACATGTGCTTTTATCCCTGTGCTGGTGGGGCCCTCTACCTCACATCTCTGCTGTTTTATCGAATCTTGGAGGTAGCAGTGGAGATGAGCGACAGTGGGATGCACTCATGTGGGAAAGAGTGCAGTAAGCAACGAAGAAAAAAGGGTGGTGATGCCAGCAGGTGGAGCCGTCACAGGCCTAGAGTGTCATCAGTATGCAGACGTCTCCAAGCTTTTTCTTTTGCTTTGTGGATTCCAGGAAGACTGTGGCGCAGGGCGACGGCAGTGGTGGTGGCGGTGGCAGTGCAGGGCGGGAGTGGCATGCAGCGGAGGCGTGTGGCAGGTCTTCCCGGTGGGGGTGATCAGTTCCTGGGCGGAGGGGGTGGGCAGTTCCTGGAGTGGGGGGTGGAGCAGGGCACGCCGAGCGCATGCTGGCCTGGTGGTTCCATGTGGTGCAGGCAGGCCGGCAGCATCCCGGGCGTCGGGCACAAACACATTCGCTCTATAAGATTCACAGACATTTCCCCTTACTTTTGAGGGGGAAAAAGTGCGTCTTATAGAGTGAAAAATACAGTAACTGTTGCCTCCATTTTTCCCATACTTCGATTGTATTTTTTTGAAAAGGGATTTTGAATTCTCTTAATAATCTTTTTAATATCCTTTTCAAACCAATATGACTAAATGATCACCTATTTCCCTTAATTCTTGTAATTCAATATCACTCCATATTAATTCTTTATTGTGGGCTATAATATCTGGAACTGTCTTTCATTGGTTTGCAACCCAATGCTTTTTAGCATCTGGAATGCCCAGGCCTCCTTTTTTTTTTGGTGATTCACACCATAATCCTTTAGTTACTCTTGCTCTTTTCCCTCCATTGCAATAGACCTCCAGTAATTTCTGCATTTCCTTTAATTCTTGATCGTAAAACCTGATTGGGATCATTCAAAACAAAAACTTAGTCTTTGGTAGAATTTTCATTTTTTATTACTGCTATTCTTCCAAACCATGATAATTTTTTCTTTTCCTATTTTCTTATTTTAACTTTTACATCCTTCTTTAACTTTTCATAACTTTTCCTTTTTAATTCTTGGCTATCTTTTGCAATATCCTTAGCATCTAATATCTACTATTTTTAATTTATATTTTTCTTTTAATATAAATGGATGAATGTTATTTGGGATGGATTATCTTGTGTTTCAAACTTTTGGATTTCTGCATTTCCAATTTGCTTCCCTTTTTTGCCTACCCTTCTGAACTCTCAGGAAGCACACGCTCCCCAAGGGGCACAAGGACACACACCTCACCCCAGTTCGGCCTTGGGTTAACAACCTCTCTCTGGGGATGGGAGCAACCTTGTGGGAGAGGGCAGGAATGGAACAGGGTGCATTTGGATTAAATCTCTTGCTTTGTCTAATTGCATGACTAGTGACCAAGAGCGGTATTTCGTGGAAATCCAAATACATCTTTGAAGAGAAAGGAAGCTGATACATGGCTCCGTGATACAAAAATCAGTCCAGCAGTGTCCCTCCTCTGCTTCCTCTAAAAGAACCACTATTCTCAGCCTTTTCCCTGCAGCTTAATTAGTCACCTGCCCCTTTCGGAGACTGAGGCTCTGCACTCGCCTGAGGCCACTGCTGCATTGTCTTGCCAAGGAACCCCACTGCGCAATGCGGCTCCCAAGTGATGTTACGTTGTGTCCAATCTTCCACTGAGTGCAGCAAAGTTGCTCTGAGTGGTGCTGCTCATTCTGTTGCAATTGCATTTGGTTTCCTGGTCAAGCTCCCACACCAGACCTCTCATGACCCATATGCCTCACTGAGGGTCACATCCATGCCCTAATCCCTGAGATTTATGCCCCAGCCCTGCCGCAGTTAACTCGTTTTGCATTTGCATGGAGTCATTGCCTTTCATAAAGGACCACTTCTCCCCCCATCATCCACTCTGCTCCTGTGCACAGGACCCAGGTCCTATCAAACCCTCTGTGTTTGTCCTGGGACGCTGTAGCTGGTGGGTGTGCCTCTACCTGGCAGTGCGGTTTGTGGAGGCTTGGCTCTGCAGAGGGGTTTCCTTGGCACTGTGAGGTTTGTAACATAGAGGTCTCCCTATCAGATCTGAGCATACAGTCTTGTAGGGTGAGAAACCAGATTCCCTGACTGTTCGAATTGCAGGAGTTGCATTTATGAGCACACGGGGCCAAGCAACACTTCCCCCCTCCCAATTCTCTGCCTCTTTCCCACAGGAACAAGGCCCATGTCCTCACGCGCTATAATGTGGCAGAGCGGTTTTGAAATGCATTGCAGGAGAGGGCTGAGCAGAGGGGAAGCATGGAGCTGGAGTCCATTCTGCAATGCCAGCCTGGAAGGAATATGGCAGCAGCACATGGGGGAAGAGGAGGGGCGAGATGCCCAGGGCCCACACCCTCCTGCCCCACCACCTCACCCACACATGGAGCTCCTCAGGGGGCTGCTGGCAGTCCCTGTGTGAGCAACAGGAAGCACTCCTGAGGAAGCCGTGCTGGCACCCGCGATGCAGGTTTCTCCTCTGTGGCTTAATGCTGTCTGCCAGGGGCTCATGGTTCCTTTTCTACACATCACTGGGGCAGCCGGACAAGGACCCTCCACTTATCCATACGATGGGAGGTGACTGAAGTCCCAGCCTGAGGGTGCTCAAGAATTGCTTCTGGGGGTCAGACTAGATGGTCTGGGAGGCCTCTTCTAACTTGCTCTATTTCCATATGACTCTTGCCCAGCACTCTGCACGGATCTCTCAGTGTGGCACTACATATGAAAACCTCACAATGGGCAGGCAGCCTCCTGGCAGCCTGGATGCCCATCTGGTTCATGAGTGCTTACTGGAGCATCTTCCAGTTAGTGCTTGTGCTGGAGTACTTCTTGTAATATTTTACCATCACTGTCACTGCTATTCTTTGTATCAGACTGCATTTAAATCTGGTCCTTTTCCATGCATGTGGAAAGCAAGCAGTTTGCATGCATCTCCTCTCCGCTCTTCCTGACAACAATAACCCTGTCAGGTAGGTTCAGTTGAGAGAGAGTAACTGGCCAAAAGTCACCCAGAGATCCCCAAGGATGAGTGGGGATTCAGATCTGGCTTTCTCGATCCCCATCTCACTTCCTGCATGCTTGATCCCACAGACGGATGCACACCCAAGTTCCCTCTGCTTCATCTTGTCAACCAAGAATGGTTGGGGTTCTGCTTTCAGACATGCCTATCCTAGAACTGGCCTTGCCTCCAGGACACACGAGTGGGAAACATGCAGTCCCAGTACACTCACCCCAAGGTTGCCAGAAATGGGCAGTGGACACAGCCAGAAGAAAGGAGAAATATTCTCCCGGGAAATAGGAGGGGAGTGGGGAAGACAGAGGGAAAGTGCCTTCCCTCACAGACCTTCAGAAAGAGCTGGGATGGGGCAGGTCGGATCATCACTCCATCGGGGACTTTCACTCATGCTGACCTTCTTTGCTAGCTCTGTTGGGGAAACAGCTTGAAAAAAGCAGAGGGTGTCCCATCCCTGGAGCTCAGGCTGGGTGCAAAGGGACAATTATTCTGCCCCGGGCAGATGGCAGTCCTCTGAGCTAGAGGTGCCCTGAGCTGCACCTCCAGGGCCCCAGGTTTGCTCAAGCAATGGGCAAGAGCAAAGTGAAGCAGGGATTCTGCTGGGCCACATTCCACCCATTGAGGCAATGCTGGGGGTGGGGGGATGGCAAGAGTACGTTGCAATGGGTCACGCCTTCAGGCCAACTGCAGGGCCCATGACTGAAGGAGTCCCTCGATCCTGGTTGCCTTGTCAGGGCAGCATTGGAGAGTCCTCACAAGAGTGCATTCCCCAAGTGGTGTCCTTGCACATGGGACTGAGGGAACTGTTCGGGAAGCCACAAAGGTGCTCTGCCATATGGCCGAATAATTATGGAAATCATACTGCATTACTGTCCTGTTGCCAAGCCTCATGGGGGGCCCTCCCCCAAACCATCCTCAAACCCTGATGTGAACCAGAAATTGCAGAGGTGTGTCTTGCATCCAGGCACAGAAGGGCAGGCATCACATTCCCTGCTGTCCCGCTCAGAGCTCAGGGAGGCAGAGGGCCTCTCCTTCCCTTTGCAGACTTGGTTGCCCAGGCTCAGCCTCTATCTCAGAAGCAAACCATCCTTCTGATGGTTCCTCTACTGGGCTGAAAGTGGCAGGGTGGAGGCCATGCGCAGTGCTGTCAGAATGCCTCTCTTCTTCCTGCTGCTGCTGCTGCTGCTGCTCCCAGAGGCCTGCAGTGGGAGGCTGGAGGCCACGTGCCCCTGGAGGTGGCACTGGGGGGAGCTGCAGCCATGGCATTATTACCGGCCAGGAGATGTCGTCCTCAGTGCCAGCATCTCCGCAGGAGAAGTCATGTTTAGACCACACACTTTCAAGACACCTGCCTCACACGAACGGCCTCGGTAAGTCACAGGCCAGGCAGTGCCGTGTGCAGTGGCACGAAAAGCCACAGCAATTCCTTCCACCTGGCTTCTCCCTTTTTAACACCCAGCCAGCAAACTCACGGGCAGCAAGCCCAGGGGGAGTCCAGGGCAATGGGGGACAACAGGCCCTAGAAAGGAGCTACATTCCTTGCCTCCGCACTCTGCCACCTTCCCTTTCTTCTTCCACAGCAGTGGCTGCAATTGCTGGGCTCCTGCCTGGGATGGGCACCTTTGCTGCAGGAGTCTTGCCATGGGGAAGGGATCTGGACAAAGAGCAGAAATAGAACTGCCCAAGCACCGGGATTCCAGCAGGAATTCTGCAGGAATCGGCAGCTGGGCTCTGGCTTTGGGCTGGGACCAGACTGAGCGTGTGGAAGCCTGAGAAGCAGAATGAAACCTGAAAGGACAGAAGGAGTCACAAGCAGGGTGGCAGGATGACCCGCTGGCTTGCTTCTTTCAGGCTCAGCTCCACAGAGTACTGGAAGATCCTCTCCTTCCTGTTTGCCGTCCAGGAGGTCAACCAGAATCCCAGCCTCTTGCCCAACCTCACCCTCGGCTACAGCATCTATGACAACCTTCATGACGTTAGACTGATGTCCGATGCAGCCATAGACCTGCTCTCGACCGCTCAGGCCCATGTTCCCAACTACAAGTGTGGCAGGCGAGATCATCTGCTGGCCATCCTTGAAGAAACTGACTCGGACAACTCCATGCAGCTTTCCAACATGCTGGGCATCTTCAAAATCCCACAGGTTTGATGTGTGCTTGGAGTAATATGAAATGGCATATAAAGAAAGCAAAGATTCCTCAAATCTTTTGCATGCATGTTTTCCTTCCCAGAACAAGAGACCATCCTACTGAATCCTGAGATGAAAAGGGTCCAAGCCCCCTCTGCCCCACACCAGGCACCCACCTGGTTTTGTCAGTACTGAGGAATAACAAATAGGTCCTTCTTGTTTGTTGTCAGACTATGAGAGAGAGACCAAAGACTGAAAGTAATTGTAGAAAAAAGAGCATTTAATGTAGATTCATGCCCACAATTGGGAGTGAGCCCATCTCCAGTCGAGTCCAGCAGCCACAGCCAGATGCACAGGGCTTCTAAGTCTTCAGCTTTGGCAATAATTAGAGGCAAGGAGAACATCATGCATGTTCCCATTGCACATGGTTCTTGTAAGCCACACACCTCGTGTCACAACAGCTGGCTCCAGGCTTTTCTGTTATGCATCCTGACCCTCTCAGCAGAGGTTAATATTATGGACTCTCTTATGTCTCTCTGAGAGAACCTAAATAGTTGATGCTTGCTTTTGGGTCATCAGTAAATGCTTGTATTCTTTTTTGGGAATAGAAGTAGAGCAAATAAGTCTGCAGTTCAGTGTCAATCATCTCATGGTCATTAAAGATAGGAAAATCTGGAGATGCTGAAGTCCTCGTGCTGCTCCAGGCATGCATTTGTCAGTGGTGTTAACTTCTGATGCTAAAACACTTTATTTTTCAGAAAATAATATGCATTGCTTCTTTTTGAATCATGTTTCAGGCAGATAATTGAATGTTCAGTGTTTTATTCTGAGTTGAAGAGCATTGATTTGGTGCTGAAATGAAGCAATCCATCAGTCTCGTCCTTTCCTTCCCAGGTCACTTATGCTTTCACCGCTCAGGTTGGGAGACAGGATAGCCAGTCCCCATCCTTCTACAGGATGGTCCCCAAAGAAGGCATCCAGTACCCCGGGATTGTCAGGCTGCTGCTGCACTTCAGGTGGAGGATGGTGGGTCTCTTTGCACTGGACACTGAGAATGGAGACAGGTTCATGAGGACCTTGAAACCAGAGCTCCTTCGGAATGGCATTTGTGTGATTTTTTCAAACAGCATCGCACAACTGAAATCAGGCCATACACCAATCAAGTTTCAGTCAGTGGAGAAGTTTGTAGAAATCAATGTCTTTGTTTATTTCGAGGAGTACTCTTTCACATTCTATGGAATACGGATTCTAGAAAAGGTTATTCACATGTACATGAAACCTGTTCATGGGAAAATCTGGATCACCACCACTTTGTTTGACTTTTCCTGGGAATTATCTTGGAGAAATTGTGATTTCCAGCTTGTCCATGCATATTTTTCCTTCCTTCCCCAAACACGGAAAAGGAGGAACTTGGAAGGTTTTGAAGAGTTCTATATCACTCTGCATGAATTTGTGAGCAGAGCATTCAAGTGTTCATATTTGAAGCAAGTGCCGTCAGTGAAACGGACAAGATGCAGAGAGGAGGAGAAACTGGAGGGCCTGCCCCAGGTGGACAAGGAGAGGACACTGTCCCTGGACAGCTTCTTCTCTTACACCACAGTCCATGCTGTAGTCCATGCTGTGGATGCGGCTGTTTCCTCCACATCAAGGAGGAAGGACATGGAACATGGAGGCAGGTTAGATGTGCACCAGCTTCATCCATGGCAGGTATTCCCTCCCCTTCTTCAGTATTGAGATGAGCTTTTTAAATGCATGGAGAAAGTGGAACACTCTTTCACCTGGTCCCTCTTGTGCTCCCTTCTCCTGGCTTCCTGAGACTCAGCCCATCTGATTGTGGCCCACAGAGTTGCTTGGAGTCATCTTGATGCAAAACATAGAAGGGCCGTGAGGACTGTAGAAGTCCTTGCTCATATTCCTTCACTGAAGTCGCACAAGGCAATCCGTTTTTGACCTGCCATGTCCAACTGAACACAACCTTGTTTTTTTGTCTGAATACCTGAACCCAGGAAACTTTCAGGTGTTGAGCTGAGAAGAGCTTGAAATGGTGTCCCAGCTCTTCTGGGCATTCTGGGCAACCAACCAAGCTTCCAGCAAGCAAGCGAACATGGAGAGGTTGCAGGAGCTTGGCAGCTGGGTTGTAGTGGAACAGGAGACCAATGCAGGGGAAATGGGACTCCACTGGTAACCTTCAGGGAATATGCAGCATGGAGAGAAAGGTAGATTCCAAAATCAGGGAATATGAACCAAGAACCTCCTCACAGGTAGTGTCCTGCAACCTCCATGCAATGGCTGGTTTTCTGCCTAAAGTCAGCCTGGCAACTAGCAGCCACCTGGGAAGAAAAGGTGAGAGTGCTGGAGTGGTGAGGGGGCACCTCAAGGCAATGTGGAGATAACAAAATTTGAGGTCAAGCAGTGCAGCTGCAGCTCTCAGTGCAGTACAGGAGCTGGAAAGGCAGGAAGGACCTGAGGCCGAAGAGGAGAATCCAGAGGGAGTGAAAGTGAGGAGTGGAGTCCCTGGGAAGGAGATGCAGTCAGGAGCAGAGGAACTCGAAGGCACTCTGCAGTACTGAATGCAGTGGGACCAAACAACCGCTTCCAGCACCTCATGAATCAGACTCTCAGCCTTCACGTAACGAAGAGGGAAGACCAGTGGCCACAGAGGCAGCATCAGGAACTCTGGGGAAAAGGCCCAAGCTGTACTTGACTCCTTGCTGAGGGCAGTCCAAGTGCCACCAAGCTGACAGCCTGAATGTCAGGAAAGCCAGCAGTCCTCAGTCGGTGGGGTTTATAAAAGGCAATTGTACAGGCACAATGATATGCTTTTCATTCAAGAAAGTAGAAGGCAGAAGAGGCAGTCTGTTCCATGTATTTTCACCAAATGAGGCTGTGATGGTAATGGGAAAACCAACCCTCCTCATCCTCACTGGCATCTCTAGGAAGTGGAGGCATAGCTAAGCTGCAACAGGAGAAGGCAGGTAGGAGGCCTAGAAGGGAAGAGGTGGTGTCAGGAAGTCTAAAGGGGAGAAGCAGTGGAGGTCCGTGAGGGATGCTAAACCCAACCGAAAACCTTTTCCACGCAGATGGCAAAATGATGACAGAGGACGAGGAAAGCCCAAAGTTCTGAGTCGTTCCCTTGACTCTGTCTTGTCCCAAAACAGGAATGAGGAACTCCCTGAGGCATGGAAGGACAAGCAGAAGGAACATTATGGGAGATCAAGTTTGACAGGAGAAGGCTAAATGATCTTCTAATCACAGTGCAGGAGTCAGTCTCCTGGGTCTGATGACCTTCATCCAAAAGTTAGAAAGGAACTGGTAGAAGAAGTCGAGGAACCATTTAAAGTCTTATTGTCCTCACATGATCAAGGAGAGTGGGAGAAGTGCCAAAGGGCTGCAGAAGGCCTAATATTGTCCTCCTCTTGAGGAAGGGAAAGGTGGAGCCCTTTGAGAACTGCAGAAGAGTCCATCTGACTTCAGTGCTTGGGAAAAACCTGGAACAGCTGATGAAGGTAGTCGTCTTCAGACACCCTGCAAGTCATGTAATGATCCCAAGAAACCAGCATGGATTTGCCAGGAAGATACATTTATGTCTAAACACATCTCAGTTCTTCATTGGGTAACCTCTCTGGTGGACTGCGAGAATGCTGTGGATTCCATCCATCTGTCCTTCCGCAAAGCTTTTGTCAAAGCTTTTGCCCCATGAGATCATGATTAGTAAAGTAGTTCCAAGCAGTGTAGGTAGAAAAACTCTCAGCCGCATCCACAGTTGGCTACAGAATCAGGCTCCAATGTGCTCATCAGTGGCACACCTGAAGAGGCGAAACATGGGGTACTGCAGGGTTCAGTCCATGCCCCAGTTCTTCTTAACCTTGCGATTGATGGCTTGGATGAGGAAGTGCTGAGAAGGCGTAGCAGATCTGAAATGCTCACAAAAGCAGATAGGAAGGTTAGAAGACGGGAAGAAGTTTCACAGGATGGCACCAGGAGAAACAGGAAAGCATTCAGAGGACTGCAAGGATGCTGTGTGAACTGGAAACAAAGGTGTGTGAGGAGAGATGGAATGACACAGGGAAGTCAGGCTGGACCTGAAAGGCAGAGGGCAGGGATGACAGCAGGAACAAAAAGGCTTGAGTGACAGGAAGCCCTTCTTGGCCATGTCCAAATCCCCTGCTGTGAGATTCCTGCAAGACTCCTCAGGAAGACAAGCTATTAGTATGCTAAGATGAGCTGCCATGTCCATCAGTGCAGGACCAGGGGCTCTGGAGCTCAACTGTCCAGTTTGGGCTTCTAAGGATATGGGAAATATTCCCTCGGAGACGCTGCCCTTTCCTCCTCCAGTGATGAGGTTGCTATTCCTGGTTTCCTGAATTCCTGAGGGAGACCATGGGGATTCATCCCTGAAATCAGAGCCCTTTCCATGATCAGAGTCACACCAAGCCACATTCAATGGGGAGCAGCTCTTAGCAAAAAGAGGGATACGAACACTTTCCTCTCACATGTTTTGCTTTCTCTGTTGCAGCTCCACCCTTTCTTGGGCAACTCCCAGTTTCACAATCATTCCATTGCGGGGGTGTATTTAGATGAGAACGGAGACCTGGCAGCCAACCTGGACCTTGTCACTTGGGTGAGGCTTCCCAACAAGACGGTTGACCGAGTGAAAGTTGGGAGTCTAGAAAGGCGGGGCCTGCCTGGCCCCAAGATGACCATTCAGCGAGATCCCATGGCGTGGCCGAAATGGAAAGACCAGGTGACGAAAGCCACCCCCATTATTCTCTTGTTCTCATTTCCCATCCCTTCAGTTACAGTCTGGATAATCGGAAGTACTGATATTGAATGAATAAATCAATAGCCTGAGATGTAGCAGGTGTAGTGAATAAATGTGATGCATTGCACCTGGAGGGAAAGTCCAGCTGCTCCAGCTTCACAGGGTGGGGTTCACTGATGGAGTCCATGGATATGTTAGAGGTCCTCTTCCTCTGTCCTTTCTATTTGCAACACCTCAGGCCACATCGTGAATCCTCCTCCCCTGATGCCCCTCCTCTCTCGCTCAGCCCCTGCCGGAGGCCAGGTGCGTGGAGAGCTGTCACCTGGGATTCTTCAAGGTGGCTCGGGAGGGAGAGCCCATGTGCTGCTATGACTGTGCTCCGTGTGTGGAAGGGAGAATCTCCACTCGGGAAGGTGGGTGAGCTCAGAGGGAGAGGCAGTGCCTGGGGGCAGGCAAAGACCCAAGCACAATTTGGGGTGCATCTGGCAGTGTTAACCATGCTGCAAGGAATTGAAGGTGGTCTGTTTTTGCTGGAGGATTAGCAAAAAATTTCATTCTTGGGGTGCTTTTCCCCACCCCCTCACTTCCGTCCTGGAAGCTTTACAGAGACCAAGCCCCGTATAGTGTTCTAAACTTCGCAGAATGACTCAGTTCCTTAGTTCCTTCAGGAGCAACCTACTCCTTGGCCTTCCATCTTCTGCAGGCATGCCTTCCCTTCGATGCCACTTGCAGCTAAGCCTCCATGCCCACCCCTGACCTGCATCCCTGCTTGTCTCCTACATCTCCCCAGGAGCATTCCCTCTCACTTTTGTGGTTGTTGTTGTGCCGGTACATCTCTTTCTCCCTCCACAGTACCCATTAGAACACTTTGGCTCATTAATCCAACCTTCCTGTGCTGCTGTTTCCCCCCACTTACAATGCAACCAACCCCACCCTGAGCAGCTTCCCCATGGAGAAGTGGGTGGCTTGCAGAAAAGGACCTTCCTTCAGCATGAGGGGCTTTGGGACCTTCTTCTGCCTCCTTTGGAGGAGCCGAATGAGGACACCTTGATGGCACTGCAGTGCTTCATACCAGGAGGAATGCTAAGCAGGGTTGCAGGTCCAGGGGTTGATGCAACCAGTGGTGCCCTTGGTGTTCAGGGATGGGGCAGAGGGTTCATGTTTGTATGGCAGCATTGGGGGGAAGGGAATTTACTCGGATCTTCAGCTGTGCATGCTGGGCTTCAGCATATCGTGAAATGGGCAGGGGACGGATGGGCTTCCATGCAGTCCAAGATGATTGTCGGGTTCCACAAAATCCTATATTATTCTAAATGTCAAAAAGAAGAATGGGGGGGGGGAGGCATGGAATTAATAGAGTGAATGTGTCTTCAAATGTACTGAATGCAGAAAACCACTCACAAAGCATCCAGTGTTTCTTTATTCAGCTTCTTTATATCGTGCCATCTCCTTTGAGAAATGGCTGCGGAGAAAGCTGATGCAACTACCAAGCAGGGAGGGGCAAACAAGGCATATTGGGGGCTCACAGTGCCCATGGGTCACCATCCTCTTCAGGGTCCTTCTCAGCAAATTTGATGAGATTGGAAAAAAGGGCCAAGCAAGTCGAGACCTGGCTGGAAAGCACACTATGTTGTCTCTCACTCCAAAATGTTGTTTCTACCAGTGCTTAGTTGTATGGTGTGAGGTTGTGTCCAACCCACCCCTACCCCATGGACAATGTTCATCCAGGCCCTCCTGTCCTCCACCTCCCCCCTGGTCCATTTAAGCTCACACCGACTGCTTCAGTGACTCCATCCAGCCACCTCATCCTCTGTCGTCCCCTGCTTCTTTTGCCATAAATTGTTCCCAGCATCAGGCTCTTCTCCAGGGAGTCCTTCCTTCTCATTAGATGTCATGCAGGAGGTCACAACAGAGACTACTCCTCATGAGGAGGAAGTAGCTGTAATAACTAGAGCCCAGGAGAATCGCTCCCAGCCTGATATAGATACCAACCAGCTTCTATCTGAGAACATCACCAATCCACAAGCTCATACCCAGATGCCTGGCCCTTTAAATCAAACAATCTGCAAGGAGAGGGGAGACGCCTCCTCCTCCTCCTCAGAGGAGGAACTGACGGGACCAGAAGCAGAAGGAAAAATGAGATATGTGTATATGAAAAACTCCAATCAGAGACGTTTGATAAAATCGTATCAAATCCAGATGCAGCGCGAACAGCGGAGGCGGGAGGCACGGCTGGGGGGAGAGGAGATGTTGTAACATGGGAGAAAAGAACACCATTCAGAGACGAACATCTTACCAGCAAAGACATTTCTTAAGTAGCTACTCAGAGCCATAAATCATGTAGATAACTAGCAATAAATAGATTTAGTTTTATTGCCCTTGTCAGTGTGGTTAATTGCAGCCAAAATCCTGGAGCCTGGGAGACTCCCCCATGACATTAGATGGCCAAACTATCTGAGATTCATCTTCAGTGCCTGGCTCCTACACTTAATGACACTAGTAATAAGAAAATACTAATGAATAAAATGTACAGAGCAGATACTGGAAGGATGCCAAGGTGCTGTTTCTCTTGTTTTCAACAGATGCAGAGCATTGCCTAAGGTGTCCAGAAGATCAGCATCCAAACGAGGCCCAGGATCAGTGCATCCCCAAAGTCATCACCTTCCTCTCCTATGAAGAATATTTGGGGTCCTTCCTCACTGGCATGGCCCTATTATTCTCCATCACCACAGGAGGCATACTGGGGATCTTCAGAAAATTCCAAGAAACTCCAGTAGTCAAGGCCAACAACCGCGACCTCTCCTACATTCTGCTGGTCTCCCTCCTGCTTGGCTTTGTGTGCTCCTTCCTCTTCATTGGCCAGCCAAGAAGCATCACCTGCCTCCTGCGACAAGCAGCCTTCAGCACCATCTTCTCAGTGGCCATCTCTTCCCTGCTGGCCAAAACCGTCACTGTGGTGCTGGCCTTCCTGGCCACCAAGCCAGGCAACAGGGCAAGGAACTGGCTGGGGAGGACTTTGACCAACTGCATTGTCATCTGCTGTTCCAGTGTCCAAGTGGTCCTCTCCACCATATGGCTGCTCACCTCTCCCCCCTTCCCTGACTCTGACATGCACTCCCAGGCTGGGCAGATCATCCTGCAGTGCAACGAAGGCTCTGTGGCCATCTTCTACGCTGCCCTGGGCTACATGGGCTTCCTGGCTGCCGTCTGCTTCACGGCGGCCTTCCTGGCCAGGAAGCTGCCCGGGGCCTTCAACGAGGCCAAGTTGATCACCTTCAGCATGCTGGTCTTCTGCAGCGTCTGGGTGTCCTTTGTGCCCACCTACCTGAGCACCAAGGGCAAGTACTTGGTGGCCGTCCAGGTCTTTTCCATCTTGGCCTCTAGTGCTGGGCTGCTGGGCTGCATCTTCCTGCCCAAGTGCTACATCATTCTATGGAGGCCTGACCTGAATACCAAGGACCATCTCATGATGAAAAGCAAAGCATAAAATCTGTTTGTTTTGGTCATCAAGAGCTCAAAACTCCAACTTTTCTGAACAAGCCAGCGATCCATTTTGGGCATATGGACAGTATCAGATTGAACCAATTAGAAAAAAAAAAAAAAATCATCCTTTGCACTTTTTGGTAGTTTGGAAAAATAAAAGCTCCATTTCATACCTGGGAAATAAGTACGCAAGAAATCTTCCCTTGCTAACCATCTTAGCTAAACTTTGCTTTTGTCTTTTTTGTTTCTGTAGTTTCTGCTTGCAGTCTTTGACATTCTCATTCTACATTTTGAAGTGTGAGCAGACAAATAATGTTTTCCCAGAACTTGAAAGGGTACCGCCAATGCAGATTGGAAATCCCTTCAGCTCCTTTTCCAGGGTGGGGTATTTGGGGTGAGAGGGTTTGTTAGAGATGATCTATCATTGTGGATCCCTTTCCTTGGACTCCTGCATTGGGCTGGCCCCCTGCGGATGTGCTCACAAAGAGGCTTTGTTGCAAGAGTGCACAAGAAGAAGCATCGTGCCAGAGCTGTGAGGAGGCTCCCAGACTGCTCCTGAGAGCAGGTAGAGAAAGATTTGGATCAGAGAATGTCTTGCTCCACATGGGGAAGTGTTGAAGAAGTCGGTTCCCATCCCTGAGACCTCTGGCTTCAGTGTCAGCAGGGACACTGTCCTGAGGGTGGAGGTCGCTCTTGTTTTAGCAGAAGTCCAGCCAGACTCCTTGTGTAAGAGCAAGCTTGGCCTTGCTTCCAGCTGGGACTCCTTCTGGGAAAGTAGCCACATGGCTTGGGACAGCTGCTTCAGCCCCTGCCTGGTGATTCCTGGGCCATGTGGGAAGCAACTGTCCCACTGAACTCAGTGCACCATTTCCATGATCCCCTCATATTTTGGAGGCTAAGGGTCCATGGACTTGGGGCTCCCCCTGTCCCCTCACAGAGCACACTTGCTGGAGTGCAGCAGCCAAAAATTGACCCCAGGGAGAACATGGAGCATGCAGAGGGAGCTGAAAGAAGAGAAATTTGGGGCTCTGCGTTTTGTGTTTAAGCTGCAGGCATTCTCTGCCTTTTCTCCTCTTGCAAACACCAAAAGTAGCTTACAAGTTTGTCCTCCTCTCCTTTTACCCAGTGAGGGAGGTGAACTTAGAGGGAGTGGATGGCCAAACATCTGCCAGGAGCTGTGAGAATGGGGGACTGGAAGTTGCCCTCCCCGTTTTTCTGCTTGTCCCTCATCCCACCAGGGCGCCCTGCCTCCCAGAAGATACTCTGGTCTCCCTCAGGCCTTCCTTGACACTGTTCAACTCTTCAGCTTGGGGGGATTTTTCTTCATCCATTATTTTCTCCCTGCAAGTGATAGGTTTTCACCAAAGTGCAGAATGGAGGGGGAGCATTTCCTTCTTTGTTGGGATGAGCATTTGTTGTTGAGCATTTCATAAAAGAGGTATGGATTCTCTGTTCCATGACCACCTGGGCAGCATCCAAGATGGAGCTTCCATGTTTCCCCAATCCAGGACCGGCCTCTGAACTCAGCACACCACACACCAAAGCTGGGGAAACAGAGCAGTGTATTAAAGGGGTAAGAAGGGAGGTGGGGGGCTGTGAGCATCCAGGCTGAGAGGATAAACGAGGGTCAAAGAGGGGAAGGAACGGGAGCTTGGCAGCAGCCACAGCTTAGGGCATGCAGCCAGCCAGGAACACATGGCTCCCAGGGCTGGTTGGCCCCTCGGGCAGGAAGAAGGAGATCCCCATCCAAGCCTCACCTCTCCGGATGGAGCTTTGAGCTCCCAGGGGCTTTTCTGCATTAAATGAAATGGAGAGGTGCCTCTTGATTCTCCAGGGACACAGTGATGCTCCCTTCAATGCAGTGAGAAAACGGAGCAACAAAAAACAAAGATCCCTTCACTACAGACACAGGATTCAGCCAGCCATCAAATCATTGCTATTGAGTTAACAGCGAAAAAACTGGCACCCAAGAGAAGCCATGAGATGGTCCTAGAGGCAGGGTGTGTGGAGGGGAGCACAGAGAATTGAGACCTGCTGTGGACACAGGTCTGGTGCATACCTGCCCACACAAGGGACTGTTGCTTTAGGTCCACCTGGCCAGACAGGGAGGACACTGGGTTCAGAAAATAATGCTTCCCTGCAGGACCTGTCATGATTCATGTGCCTACCTTGTTGCCATGTCAACTCTCTGTAATCACCCATAATTACTGTGCTATTATGTCCACTCCACTCGGCAGTTTCTCATATTCTCCTTACTCATGAACACAATATCTGCTGAAATATCCCTATTCTTCCCTCATCATCAACTCCACTCCTGTGTGCATAACTAGAAAACTAGAAAACACTCTTTGTATGCTCTGGAAGCCTGTAATTTGTTCTGGGAGTTTGCCCTGTGGGAGAGAGACTTGGTGAGGTGGAGGATTGGCCTGGGGTGCCCCTTTGGATGGTCCATGGTGGGTGAGAGGCTCTGAGAGGCTTGACCGGTGAGGGTGGAGAGGTGGTACACAAGGGAGAGAGAGTGAAAGAAAAGGGGAGAGGGATGCAGCCGCTGGACCTTTGGAAAGGAACTAAAAATGAGAAGAAAGTGGTGTTGCCTTGCCTGCTAAGAGCCGCTGGTGATGCAAGACACACCTGCAGCCCTTCCCTGGGTTCGGTTTGGCCAGGCTGACTTGGGGAATGCCTGGGGGACACTTTGCAGAAAGACTTGGCTCTGTGGCCACGGCCAGTCCAGAGAGCTATGAAAAAGGGGGACGCTATCACTGCCTTGTGAGTGCAGTAGCGTGCACACAGAGCCCCTGACCATATGCAAAGCACAAACCGTCTTTTGGAGTTAGATCCGCTCTGCTTCCAGCCACAGGTGGAGGTGGCCTTGGGCTGACACCCGAAAGGAATCTTGGTGTGGCTGAAACACGGAGGGTTTGTGTTAAAGAGGCAGGGCACTTGCTGGACACGGAGGGAGAACCTCTGAGTGTTCAGAGTTTGTATTCCCTCATGGAGAAGATCCGTATGGAGGGAGGATCGATTCAGAACAAAAGACTCTTTCAGCCCTCTCAGAGACGGGTTGGGGGAATTTTTTTGAAGGGAGGAAACCCTTCTAAAAGCAATGTTGTTTGCACACCAATGATTGTGTCAACCAGCAGAGAGTTTTCTGGTACCTTCTCTTCTCCATAAGTCCTCATTTGCAATATTCTCCCAACATGCAATGTGTAAAATCTCTCTAACACAACTTTGCTGAAAGAAGATTCTCTTTGGGGTAATTTTTTTTCCAAGCTTCCAGCTCTTGCATTTGGCATCACCTTCTCTCTTGCAGTTTCTTATGTGTTGGCAAAAACCATCATGGTGCTCCTGGTTTTTTTGGCCAGCAAGGCAGGAAACATGGCAAGTCGGGTCTTGGGGCGACACTTGCGTCCTCCGTTGTGCTGATCTTTCCCCTCATCCAAGCTGTGATCTGCCTTGGCTGGTTGCTGACCTCTCCTCCTTTCCCAAATCTGAACTTCCGTGCCTGGAGAGATCATCCTGGAAGGCAAGGAGAACTCCGTCACCATGTTTTATGCTGTCCTGGCTTACATGGGCTTCCCGGCTCTTCTCAGCTTCCTGGTGGCTTTCCTAGCCAGGAAACTGCCGGACAGCTTCAACAAAGCCAAGTTCATCACCTTCAGCATGCTGGTCTTCTGCAGCGTGTGGGTCTCCTTTGTGCCCACCTACATGAGCACCAAGGGGAAGTACACAGTGGCTGTGGAGAAGCACCAAAGGAAGCACCGAATGAAAATTCAGAAACATGGAGAAATCATTGTGGAAACAGTGGAAAGAATCGTTTAAATCTTGAGTGACAGATAACAAAGGAAACAGGATGTTCAAACATAAACTGGGCATGCACATGGTGGGCATCTCGTGAGCGGAGCTGGCTGGAGCCGGGGGTCAGGCTAGATATTTATTTATTTATTTATTTATTTATATTTTAATGTGTGTAATTTTAGTATTTGGAAATTTTAATGTATTAGAAATTGTTTGTATTATTGTTGTGAGCCGCCCCGAGGCTTGTGGCAAGGGGCGGCCTATAAATTTCCAAATAAATAATAAATAAATAAATATTGCGATTTATATCCTGCCTTTTTCCGACAAAGGGCTCAAGGCAGCTTATATCTCCTCCTCCATCTTATCCCCACAACAGCAACCCTGTGAGGTAGGTTGGGCTGAGAGTCTGTGACTGGCCCAAAGTCACCCAGTTGGCTCCATGGCCGAGCGGGGACTAGAAACCAGGTCGTCTGAGTCCCAGTCCCATGCTCTTAACCACTACACCACACTGGCTCTCCCGGGATATCCCGGGAGGCCTGTTCTGATTCACTCTGTTTCTATGTTTCAATCAGCTCTTACCGAATTTACAGAATGTAAGGTTTGCTTGTTACAGTCTGAGGTTGGAAACTGCAAAAAGAAAATGACCAGCTGGCCCAGTATTTGAGTATTCAGACGAGTTGCACGGTCTCCTCCCCCTGCCAGCTGGGCTCTGCGTTTGAGAGCGACTTCCAGCAATTAGGGTGAATCAGTGCCCATTAGATGTAGGCCTCGTTTTCCCAGAGAAGGAACCTGAATGCGAAACCCTACAGATTGGGGGGATAGTTTGGGGAAACAGGCAGTTATCTCTCCTCTGAAGTATTGAACTTCTGGCCTTGAGGAGGGCAACTCTAGTGCCACCTTCCCAGTCTTCCCATCCTCCCCGCACCAGGGGCACTCATGAGATGCAGGCCAGATTGGCCAGGACGTTCCCACTGCTTTTCCTCTGGCTTTGAGACTCCTGGGCTCCTGTCCCAGCAGTCTTTTCCCCACCGGGTCAGCCAGACTGAAGAGCAGCAGAGTGCTGGCTGGTCCTCGGCCTTGCATCATTCCCATGTTGATGTGTGTGGGAATCCGATGGGCCAGCCGAGGCCCACGGTTGGCAGGCATGGGGCAGGGCCGCCCTGAGAGGTGCAGACTCAGGTCATGCAGGCCCTCATGGCTGCTCCTGTCCCCCCAACTATTCCTTGCCAGCGGAGGGCAGAGCATATCCTTCACGGTCTCCCCACCTACATGGCTCTGAGGTTTGCAGTGTGTGCATTTGAATGTGCCTTCCGTGTTATCCAGTGGGGAGGTGACATGGGTGGGAAATCGTCCCCAGCTGCCCAAAGCCCTGCCATGCTCTCTTGCTCACATTTGTGATGGGAAAAGTAATCTTTGCTACATGTGGAATGAGCAAAGCAGGAGGGATCCCTTCATTCTTTGCTGCCTCTCAGTCACATGCCTGGAATTTCTACGGAATCCAGAACTGACAGAGATAAAACTGGATCTCCAGGAGGGCAACCTGTGGTGCCCCAGCACGCTCCAATCCAGGTCCCGCAGAATCCACATGGTTTGCACCCTCTCTTTTGTTTCTGGGGAATATTTGTGTGCATATTTACCTCTAAAGAAAGTGTGTGACACACCAAAAGCCAATCCAAAGAGAAGCAATCCTCCCATGGGGTTGAGCATGGAAAGATGCATCACCTCTTTGGCTAATTTGCTTGGCCTGGTGGCAGGCCACTTGGGCACCCGCTGGCAATATGAGTCAGGGGCCAAAACAGTGGCGGCGGCAGCCAATGAAGAGCATCAGTGGCCAGGCAGGCCTGCCCTTCTTGGGCAGGTATCTGGAGAAGCTTGCCTGGGCCTGCCATCGCAGCCAGGAGACATCATGCAATGCCACGCCAGCCCCACAGTTCATGCCAGCCCCACAGAAGGGCTCAGGCCACACCTCCAGGGAGCATATTTTTTCTCTTTGTTTTGTACCTGCTGCATGGAAATCCATGGGAGATTCCCAAAGAGTTATGGTCATTTTGATACTTCCTGGGTAGAGTCCAGAGAGCCTGGGTATTTGGGGGAGCAAAATAGATTGGCCTTCTTGCCTGCTTCTCTCTTGCCCAACTGGGCTTCACCTGATTTAGATGCCAGGAAGAATTTCCTGACCATTAGGACCCTGAGGGAATGGAATGGGCTTCCACGGGAGGTGCTTGAGGAACCATTGGTGAGGCTGCTAGAGGATAGGCTAGGCATGCACATGGTGGCCATGTCAGGAGTGGAGCTGGCTGGAGCTGGGGGTCACACTAAATGGTGCCAGAGATCCCTTCTGACTCACTCCATTTCTTTGTTTATATGTCATATAACATATGTATTATAACATAGAAGGGTATCACCTTTTTAGAAAGGACAGGAAGGGAAAGAGAGGTGGGGGTGTGGCTTTATATGTCAGGGAAGGGATAGGATGCAGTGAGATAGAGTGCAGCACAGATGGGGATTCGGTAGAGGCAGTCTGGGTGAAACTTAGGGGTTTTGACAGGGCAAGAGACCTGACAGTGGGGGTATGTTATCGCCCTCCAGGTCAACTTGAGACCCTGGATGATGTCCTGACAGGCCAGATTCTAAGGATATCTCGGGGGAGAGACACAGTAATTATGGGAGATTTCAATCTCCCGGATATTACTTGGGAGACTCACTCGGCGGTGACAGCCAGGTCACGTCGCTTCCTAGAAGCTCTAGAGGGTGGGTTTTTCACACAGGGTCCGAGAGGCGACGAGGGGGGGAAACATCCTGGACTTGGTCTTGACCAATAGGGAGGAGCTGATAGATGAAGTACAGATTACGGGAGCTCTGGATGCGAGTGATCACTCCATCCTTTGCTTTGAGATCAGAGGACTGGGGCCGTGCAGCAGGGCGAGCACTAGAAGCTGGGACGTCAAGAGGGCCAACTTTGGCCAACTGAAGGCCAGGCTGGGGAAAGTCTCCTGGGATAGGTTACTGGAAGGTAAGCGAGTTGAGGAGGGGTGGATGGCACTCAAAAGGGAGGTTTTGCAGGCGCAAGCCCTGACAATACCTCTAGTCAGTAAGGTGGGGAGGCGGAGGAGAGTGCCGCCATGGATGCGAAAGGAGGTGGTTAGGGGGATTAGACGAAAGAGGAACCTCCATAGGAAATGGGTACTGGGGGAAATAGACAAAAGGGTATACCGGGAGGAGGAGGCCGTTGCAGAAGGATTCTTCGCAAGGCTAAGGCTGATTATGAGCTGAGACTTGCCAAGAATATCAAGAGCAACAAAAAGGGCTTCTTCCAGCATGTAAATAGGAAAAGGAAGGGGAGACAAGTGGTGGGACCACTAAATAAGGAGGAAGGAGATCCAGTGACTGACATGAGGGAACAGGCACAGATGCTAAATGACTATTTTGCCTCTGTGTTCTCCCCAAAGCAGGACGGGGGATATCCGTATAGGAGATTGGATGAGGCTGGGGACTTAGGGGCAGAGATTAGAGTCACCCCCCTTGAAGTCGAGGGGCTCCTCAGGGCATTGGACATTACAAAGGTGCCAGGCCCTGACGGGTTACACCCAAGAGTACTTAGAGAGTTGGCAGGGGTTCTCTCACGCCCGCTGGCCTCCATTTTTGAGGCCTCGTGGAGAACGGGTGAAGTTCCAGAGGACTGGAGGGTGGCATCGGTGGTCCCAATTTTCAAAAAGGGTAGTAGGAAGGACATGGGGAATTATAGACCGGTTAGCCTTACGTCCATTGTAGGAAAAACAATGGAAAGGCTCATAATAGAGAGAGATCTAGTGATGCTAGATAGGGAAGGGAGGCTGACAGCCACACAACATGGCTTCCGCAGAAACAGGTCCTGCCAGACAAACCTTGTGGAATTCTATGACAAGGTTTCAAGATGGCTAGATGGAGGGGATGCAGTGGATGTGGTATACCTGGATTTCAGCAAGGCCTTTGACAAAGTGCCCCATAATATCCTGGTGGAGAAACTGAGGAGTTTTGGGATACACCAAAGCACTGTCCGGTGGATTAGGGCATGGCTGACTGACCGAAAGCAGAAGGTAACCATTAGCGGGGAATCGTCGGGATGGCAGCCAGTGACAAGCGGGGTCCCCCAGGGCTCTGTCCTGGGGCCGATCCTGTTTAATCTTTTCATTAACGACATGGAAGAAGGGGTGAACAGTCTGCTGATCAAATTCGCAGACGACACTAAAACTGGAGCAGTGGCCACAACTGAGAAGCAGGTACTCCAGATCCAAAAGGATCTGGACAGACTATGGAAGTGGGCAGGAGACAACAGGATGGCGCTCAATGTGGAGAAGTGCAAGGTCTTGCACTTGGGGCATAGGAATAGCTGTCATAAGTACAGGTTAGGGGACAAGTGGCTGGAGAGCAGCACTTGTGAAAGGGACCTCGGGGTACTGGTTGACCGCAGGCTAAACATGAGTCAGCAGTGTGATGCGGTGGTCAAGAGGGCGAATGCCACCCTTGGTTGTATAGCCAGAAGTGTGGCTTCTAGATCAAGAGAGGTATTACTTCCACTCTACATGACTCTGGTGCGCCCGCAACTGGAGTATTGTGTTCAGTTTTGGGCCCCTCATTACAGAAAGGATATAGCCAGGTTGGAGTCAGTGCAGCGTAGGGCCACAAGGATGGTGGCTGGTTTGCAGGGGATGGGGTATGAGGCGAGACTGAGGGAACTGGGTCTCTTCAGCCTGGAGAAGAGGAGACTCAGAGGGGATATGTTGGCAACATACAGGTATGTGAGGGGGTGTCACATGGAGATGGGGAGAGGCCTGTTTTCCCCTGCAGAGGAAGGCAGGACGCGCTCCAATGGAGCAAAGCTCAGGGAGCCAAGGTTCAATTTGGATGCCAGGAAGCACTTCCTGACAGTTAGGACCCCGAGGGTGTGGAATGGGCTTCCACGGGAGGTCGTTGAGGCCCCATCGGTGAGGGTGTTCAAAGATAGGCTGGACATGCACATGGTGGGCATGTCATGAGCGGAGCCGGCTGGTGCCGGAGGTCAGACTAGATGGCCCAGGAGGCCCCTTCTGACTCGCTCTGTTTCTATGTTTCTATGTTTCTATGTCTGTCTTTGGCCTACAGAAATCTGAGCTCCATGAGCAGAAGCAGAGCCCGTGCTTGGGTCAGGTGACTGCATGAGCATCATAATGCAGCCTCCTGCACCAATCCTGGCTCTGAAAGAGGAACCTTGTTAGCACCACTTTGTCAGAAGCCAATCTCTTCTTGCACATGCTGGGAAAGTCCAAGCAAATCCTCAAATAAAAATATATGCTTTTGGGAATCCATTTCTTTGTAAAATCTGGCAGCAGTGCCCTTACACCTCTCCACTCGACACCACTTGAACTTTTCACCCACCTCCAAATTCCCGGGAAAGCGGGCTCCCGCAGGGGCTCCATGATGCCTGCATGTCCCTGCAGAGCAAGTCAGACACCCGGCAGAGGCTACTCAATACGAAGTATCAGCAGGCGAGAGCATGTAATCCATTCAGGAATGCTCTCACATGCCTTGGCTGCTGCGCCAGTCAAAAGCAACCAAGAAGTTCCCTCCATGCTCTCTGTTTGCAAGAAGCAGCATTGAATGCATTCACTTTGTGCCATTTTGAAAACCTTCCTCTGGATATTAAAACCTTCACCTGGGAGCTGTTATGATTCCTACCACTCAACTGTTTATCTACTCATGGGTCACTCAGCCACTCTATGCCACTGCGTCTTTTGCACTATACCTCCTGATGCTGGCCGTACATTGTCCCATTTGTACTCACATTCTCCTCTGCAAATGGACATATTCAATCTTATCATCACCCTGAAAATTTATATGTGGGCACCCCCAATTTTGCATACAATCCAGAAGCTCTCAGCCAGATTGGTATCCCGGCTGCCCAACACACTCTTGCTTTTCTCACTCTGAGAGGCTGCCTTCTTGACATGCAAATAAACTGCAGAAAGTGAGCATAGCGTCTTCCAGTGAATTGGAAAAAAACACCAGATCCTGCTACTTGGAATTTCCTGACACAAACACACTTTTCTCCTTCCATGCAGAATGAGGCAAGCGATGCCCAGTGGCCTTTACTGTGGAAAGTGGGCACTTCAGGCTGGCTTGGGACTAGGAAAGGAGGATGTCAGTGGTTGTCAGTGCTGGAGTTTCCCTAATAAACCTATATTTTGGAAAAGAGAAAGCTTGGCCTATTTTCTCTCCCTCTCCCCCTGCCTCCAATCTTCAGGGATGTTTTCCCTTCAGGTTCCATCTCCAGGAAACAAGGCAAGTCCCAGAGCTCCAGGATGTGTGAATGGTTCACCTGCTATCCAATCCCTCTCAGTCAAATAGCTGGAATGTTCCAATCCTGGGCCAACTCCTCATGGTTTTTGGGGAATTCCCTAACAGATGCAAGAAAAAAACACTGAAACCTGTGAAATTCCATCACTTAAGACTATTTCTTAATCTGGCATTCATCCCCTCAATGCACCCTATCTTCCACATGTTTCTGTGAATTTTGTGATACTTCTGTATTGTAATTTTGTGCTTCTACATAGTTCTTGCAAATGGCCCATTCTAAGCCTCCCTGCAAAGCATACGTGACACCAACCACATAAAACACTCTGTGTATGCAACGTTCCTTGCACTCAGTCTTAAAGAGGCTACCACTCAGCACAGCAGTAATATAGGAAGGTCTGCTGCCAAAAAAAGTGCTGGATGCATAGCCAGAAGTGTGGCTTCCAGATCAAGAGAGGTATTACTACCACTCTACACGACTCTGGTGCGCCCGTAACTGGAGTATTGTGTTCAGTTTTGGGCCCCTCATTACAGAAAGGATATAGCCAGGTTGGAGTCAGTGCAGCGTAGGGCCACAAGGATGGTGGCTGGTTTGCAGGGGATGCCGTATGAGGCAAGACTGAGGGAACTGGGTCTCTTCAGCTTGGAGAAGAGAAGACTCAGAGGGGATATGTTGGCAACATACAGGTATGTGAGGGGGTGTCACATGGAGATGGGGAGAGGCCTGTTCTCCCCTGCAGAGGAAGGCAGGACGCGCTCCAATGGAGCAAAGCTCAGGGAGCCAAGGTTCAATTTGGATGCCAGGAAGCACTTCCTGACCGTTAGGACCCCGAGGGTGTGGAATGGGCTTCCACGGGAGGTCGTTGAGGCCCCATCAGTGAGGGTGTTCAAAGACAGGCTGGACATGCACATGGTGGGCATGTCATGAGCGGAGCCGGCTGGTGCCAGAGGTCAGACTAGATGGCCCGGGAGACCCCTTCTGACTCGCTCTTTTTCTATGTTTCTATGTTTCTATGAATGCTACCTTTTGGATTGAGACACTCATTCGTTGCAGGTGTGAAACCCTGACAGAATTGGCGATGAAGGTGGGATACAGAGGAATTCCTGTGGTTATCCTCCCCCCATTCTCCCTGAACTGTACCAATTTCTGTGGGCACTTCACAGCGAACACACCTAAGGAATTCTCAGGAAGTAATATTTAAAATTAGTTCAAAAGCTTTTCCAGATAATCACCTGTCCCTTAATCCTGATATCATTGGTGGACACTCCCAGGGCCATACTTTGCATGAGTACAGAGAATTTCTCTTAAGTGGTACCACCATTGTGGGGAGCCCCATTGACTGCACTGGTGAAAAAAGGAAATTCAAAATTCTGATTTATTCAGGTGGAAATAAAGGTCACAAATTCACCAAATGATGAAGTGTTTTGATTATGTTTTTCTAATGAGCTGCTCTCTGCTATTCAGACTGGGCCTCAAGAGAATGATGTAGCACTTTGGAAGAAAGATGCAGCCCAGGAGACCAGCCCCAGAAGCCAAGATGGAGAAGACTTCCACGGCCACCGCATACTTCCCCTTGGAGCTCAGGTAGGTGGGCACAAAGGAGACCCACACGCTGCAGAAGACCAGCATGCTGAAGGTGATGAACTTGGCTTCGTTAAAGCTGTCGGGCAGTTTCCTGGCCAGGAAAGCCACCAGGAAGCTGAGGAGAGCCAAGAAGCCCATGTAAGCCAGGACAGTGTAAAACATGGTGATGGAGCCTTTGTTGCATTCCACAATGATCTCCCCAGAGAGAGACTGGAAGTCCATGTTTGGGAAAGGGGGAGAGGTCAGCAACCAGATAACACAGATCACTGCTTGGATGAGAGGACAGACAAGCACAATGCAGATGGTCAGTGGCCTCCCCATGAGTTGACTTGCCATGTTTCCTGGCTTGGTGGCCATAAAGACCAAAACCACCATGACAGTTTTTGCCAGCACACAAGAAACTGCAACTGAGAAGGAGATGCCAAACGCAGCTTGTTGGAGAAGACAGGTGACCTTAGTGGGTCGTCCGATGAAGATAAAGGAGCAGAGGAAGCAAAGTAGGAGAGAGCTGAGGAGGGCATACGTGAGGTCTCGGTTGTTGGCTTTGGCGATGGGTGTGTTGCGATATTTAATGAATGTTCCCAACACAGCAGATGTGAGGAGACAGAGGAAAAGAATCAGAGAAACTAGCAGGAGGCCAAGTGTCTCTTCCTGGGAAAGGAAGTGGATCTTCTTCAGGATGCACCTGTCGTGGTTCTCGTTTGGGTGCTGATCTTGAGGGCACGGAGCACAGTGAGCGGCATCTGAAAAGAGCAATAGCTGTGGAACCATCCAAAACGGGACATGCAATTAATTCTCTGGGGATAACTCCCACCCTGAAATGAAGATGTGGAAACCTCTTTTCCTTAGCTTAATATGTACCTTTTAATTAACCTTTGGGAAAGGGGCCACAGGGTTGAAATAAGAAAAACTTTCCATATTCGCAGGCGTATGTAAGATTCCTGTTCAGTGTTTTGTCATGAAGACCACTCTTCATCTAGAAATGCAAAGATCAAAGTGCTAACAGACTTGAACTGCAATTTTGAATGGAAATCATACCCAACCTAAGTGAAGCCTAGTAAGTACAGCTTCTCCTTATCCTGTGCTCTGATCCCTAAGATCTTTCACTCTTGACGCTGGAGACCTGGCTGCAGATACAACCAATGAAAATGGGCAATCTGGTTCTAATAGCAGTGAAATCAAGTAATGTTGCAGGAGGGACCCTCCAGCTGGCCCAAGCAGTCTTGGCCAGGCACCTCAAGGTCTCATGTCGACCTGGCAAAGTTAGAAACAGAGTATTCATAAGCAGGAGGAAATGCAAGGATGGAAAAGAATCTGTGTGTGATTTCATTCCTTTAAAGTTTCTGGGCAAAATGTTGTATTGTTTACAAAAGGTATGTCTTCTGGAAATGTTGAACACATTGTTAACCAGAAATGCACAGAAGTCTGCAATATAGAGAGGGGATGAATCCTTCCATAACTAACCAAACTGCTCCTTTCCTCAAGCTTTTCCTGGGCTCCACACCATTCTCAGTTCATTATCGTCTGTGTTAAGGAATGGCTCCCAACGTCTGAGGTACCTGTAGAGGTGGAGAACATCCCTAGTTTGCAACGGTCACACCTGTAGCAGCACACGGGCTTCTCCTCTGGAACCCTCCTCCAGTGCCCCGGAGTGCACCTCTCCACACACCTCCCAAGGGGCATGGCCTAAATTTGAATGCAAGAAAGTTAGTCTTCAAAATGTAATTTCTTGGCAGATGGGAACACCAGTCTAGGTGGGTTGGACAATATCAGGATGCTTCCAGGTTGCTCAGCAACACAGGGAGAGAGGTCTGTATACCATTCTTTCTGAGGCAGAGCCAGGATCTACAGAGGCTGCCTTCCAGTGGATCACACCCCAGGACAATTGGGCCCAATTTTTTCAATTATGGGCTGTACATCTGCAAGAATACAGATTTGGGACATCTTCTCGAACCTCCCTAGAATACCCAAGGACAGAATATGGGATTTCTGGTGAGCAAAGGTTGTCCTTTGCAAGTGGAAAATGACACCCCAGTTCCTCACAAAAAGCTGGACCCAGGTCACCATCTTTTTGAAAGAGGGGAATTGTGCCATGTCTCTGCCTCCAGGACCCAGATGGTCCATGCCAGCCCCACCTTTGCAGCCCACACAATTGCTGCAGATTTGATGGAGAAACCTTGCCCCGCTGGAGCACCATGATCTGCCCATCCGATCTTCACAGATTGAAAAGTTCCATTTGGAGAGAAGATCCAGTTAAAAATGTCATATTTCTGGTTATTTTCAGTGAAAGAGACTTCTTCCCCAACAGTGTTGTTAAACTGGACACTCCTCAGAGGAGCCAGTAGCTGAAATTGCAGAATCATGCAATAGAGGTTACAGTTAGTGGAATGGTTTTCCAAAGAACACTCTCTCCCAACCAGTTCAGAGAACTTTCCCCCCATCGTAATACTATTGTGAGCTGTATTTGGGAAACGCAGTCTGAACACATCGGTTTAGGTGAGTTTGCCCACTGGTTTGGGTTTGCTTGCCAGGTGTCCACTTCCTAAGAGTACCTGGACATGCACGCTGGAAAACACTTGCTTGAGGCAGGGGAGTGTCCAGCTTGTGGGTCCTCCACTGCTGGCAAGAAGGAACATCCAGAATGGGGCAGGCCCACGGCCCTTTCAGCATAAGTATATCAAACTGGAATACTTCATTCAGTCTCAGTATGTAAAATTTGGAAAGAGTAAATAATCCAGGAGCACAACCAATCCTTGCTAATCTTTGCTCACTTTGGAAGGACCATTCAAGGAAATTCCACGGACGGTCATAAATCCACAGGGAATCTTTCTCCTGATTTCCCTATTTAGGATTCCTCTCAGACTAACCTTTCCCTCCAGAGTTCCGTCAGTGAGAAATCATGACGAATCCTTTGCTAAATTCATAAGATCTGGATGAGGACACTACCTGCCATGGCTGAACGTTGAGCAGCTGCCTCCTTTCCCCCACTGATGAATATTTTCGTCCAGACGAGGACAGGGCATGTAGTGCATGTGCCACAGCATAGACAGCATTGTAGATCCGGTAGCTGTGACTGGACATGTCCATACTGAACATGAACTTATTCGGATCCTTTCTCATCTCCCTCCCCGTACAAATGTTCTGCGCCTCTGGAGGGGCTGTTCCCGATCTCACGAACTGACACCGGAATGCCTCTTCCCACCACTCTTGAAGAAACATGTCTCCTTGAGGGTGGAAAGGATCCAAAGCCAGGAAAAAAGCCTTGAATGCTAAAATATCCATTGAGTGGGTGCTGAATTGCAAAGCTCCAAGAAGGTTCACCAAAAAAATTCTCACCCTCAAATTCATGGCTGCTTCAATTTCTGAATGGGAGGTCAGGATCCAAACCTTCTGAACTCGAATCCTTGTATTTTTTTCGTGACAATATAACCGCACTGGTAATTGCAGGGTTGCAGTGTTGTCACCAAAGAAAATGATGACTTCTGCTCCCGACCACAAATGAGGAATGTATCCAGCTTTCATTGCATGAATGTGTGCAGGATCACTTGGTGAGAACCTTTCAGTGAAGGCCACGCAGAGGTCCTCCTGCTGCAGCAGGGGGTTCACTGCCTGGAGGAAGTGCTCACCATGGTCACTGCTCTGAACAAGGAGCCCAATCCAGTTCCAGTGGAAATGCCGCAGCAGCCACACTAGGCCCTCATACCGAGGAATTTCTTGGGGATTGATCTGGAAGAAAAAGAGGAATTCACCGATTTCGCATTGAATGCAAGATAGGAGACAGTTCAAGAGCTGAAGAAAGAACTTCCTGTTAATCATTCATAACACCGTTTGGTTACATTTTGAAAACATGGGCGCTTTTTCTGTGGAATACACTTCCATCCTCTCGTGGCCATCACATGAAATGCATGGAGTAATATCCCAGCAAAGATTTCCTTCTTTCAGCTGGAATGCATCAATGGAAGAAGACCCATTATGCTTCCCCCTCTCCACCCCATGGACCATGACTCTCCTCACCTGGAAACAAAAGGAAATGCCGAGCCCTTATGCTGACATGGCTGCCAATGTCAGAAATGAATTGGAGCAGCCTGGCAGAAGGACAATGCATGGGTGGAACGAGAGCTGTTCACCTTGCAAGCAGGCACCTCCCTGGATGCATTTGCAGAGCTTCGGGGTTTTAGGGCTGATTTCCAATGGCAAGACTTGCTGAAAAATTATTTATTTATTCAGTTATATATTTAATACTTTGGTAGGCTTTGGCAGACAGTCCCATTCTCAAAGACACATGATGGTTTAACAATACAAAATGTTAGGAAAGAAAAAACAATTAAAACACTTGGCGGTGGGCAGGCATATATGGAAGGAGATGCCCCTTCAGGTAACCAGGGCCTAAGCTTTTTAGGGCTTTATAGGTAATTGCCAGCATTTTTAATTGGGCTCGGGATTCATCTGGCAGCCAGTGTAGACTTGCATCCGTGCCACCCCCTGTTAAAAACCTGGAAGCTAGTATCTGGATCATCTTCAAGGGCACCCCAAGCTAGAGCATGTTACACTGCTCCAATTGGGAAGTTACCAGGGCATGGGTCACCACAGCCATGAACTGCCCATCCAGATAGGGGAGCACTTGAAGGATCAGCCAAAACTGAAGTAAAGTGCTCTTTGCCTCTACCACTACCTGGGAATCCAGGAACAGCTCCAGGTCGAGGAGCACTTTTCTTTAGGGGGAGTACAATCCCATCCAGAATGGGGTTAAAAGCACCTACCTGGGAGGCTAAACCCACTACCAGCAAGACCTATGTCTTGTTTGGAGTAAGATTCAGTGTATTAGTCCTTATGCAGCCCATCACCCAACCCCTGACAACTTCTCTCTCAGGCCGGGAGCTGTAAGTGGAGTGCTGAAGGAAGCAGCTGGGCACAGTCCTAGCACCTCAAGGTCTGTGGCAGAGGTGTCCTGGGGGCCTACATGTGGGCATGTGGACTGCAGGCATGCAGATGGGAGGCCCCCTTGTAGAAGGCAGAGTGAAGGCCCAAGACCTAGAAAATAGAGTCATTCTGTGTCCAGATAAAACAGGGCACATGAAATAGGAAACGAAAATGCTACTGAGGCTACTGAGGCTTCCTGAGAACCCGAAATTGCCTGACTTCAAGCCACATGTGTTTAGCTGTAAAAGCATGTGGCTGAAGCGCTCAGAGAGGAAAGAATGTGGGATGAGCCCTGCAGGAGAAAGCTCTGGTCCACTTTCACTTTTTCACACAGAGGCCCACTAATTGCCCACAGCAAGGCCACGTGGGGGACACCTGCCAGAGCACGTGAGCCACAGGATTGCTCTTCCTTAGCATGGCAATTTTGATTGTCCCAGAGGTAACCTCTGCTCATTCATTCAGTTTTATCTTGTATTTGCTTCCCTTTCTTTCCTGCCATGGAGCTCATGGCAATTATACAGTTTTGGGCTCCTCTCAATCATATTTTATTTATTTATTTTTCAATTTATATCCCACTTTTTCCCTACAAAGGTCTCAAGGCAACTTACATCTCCTCCTCCATCTTATCCCCACAACAACAACCCTGTGAGGGAGGTTTCGCTGAGAGTCTGTGACTGGCCCAAAGTCATCCAAGGAGCTCCAGGTCTCAGTGGGGCCAGGAACCCAGACTGCCAGAGTCCCATCCCCACACTTCCAACACAACAACAGCACATCTGGGCACTCATGGCCCAGTACATCCCACTGAGAGATGCTGCAGTGGATTGTCCTTGAAAGCATCCCTTTCAGGCAGCTCATTCTCTGATGCCAGGATGATCCACAGGCATCATCCCTGGCCTCCTCTAAGGTGGTCACAAGCGGCACCACCAGGTGAGAAGGCCCCCTGCTCAGTCATCCAGAATGAAGGAGAAACTCCCACTGCAAGGATGCATCTCTTCTCAGAGATGGCCCTCTCTCTGCAAGTCCCTCACATCTCTATCCAGGTGAAATTATTTACCTCTGGGACCTTGAAGATGCCTATTAATGATGCAATATCTGATTCAGCATCAAAATCCTCTATGATGCAGATGAGTCGATCCTGCTTGTCACATTTATAATTGGGAGTCATTTTCCCCCTTGTAGACAGCAGGTGAAGGTTGTTCTGATGCATCACTTTGGCCTGGTCCTCGTGCTCATAGATGCGGAAGCCGAGTGTTGTGTTGGGAAGGAGAAATGGATCCTTGTCGAGCTCAGTGATGGCAAACACAAAAGCCTGGATGTGCTGGTAGTTCTTGATGATTGATCTATCAAGGCAAGGGCAATATCAGGAAATGGGCAAGAGGCACAGAATGGGTGACATTATTTTCTTCCTGAAAAATGTGCCAGGATTCTTTCCCGTAGGGTGGCTTGCCAAGGATATCTCTGGCTGAACACCTTTTCTCAAGCTTAGCTCTTTCAATAATTTGCCAAAGGGAAACACAGAAGAAAGATGAGGGAAGAGGAAATTCGTTCCTTCCAGGACACCAAGAAGTATCTCTTAGTCAGCCAAATAAATTGTGGGGGACACCAAAAGAAAAATGAGAAGGCAGGAGCCTCCCTTCCTCTCCCCAGACATTGTGCTTGGATGGACTCCTAGAATAGAACCTCTCCATAGAGGGCAGGCTACTTAGACCCCAATTCCCAGAGTCCTTCCTCCATTAATTCACTTGAGCGATTTCCAAGCAACCTTAAATCCAGGAGTCATCACTGTATGTCCAAATTCTCTGTCCCGCTGAGTCAGCTTTTGCTCAATGCTCCTGACATCATCTAGGGAAGGACCATGGGACAGGCTGCAGGCCTTCTTTCTGAGCAGGGGGTCAAAGATCTGTTCTAGCATCTCCAGGGAAAGCTGGCAAAGACCCTCCCTCACACCCCTGGACTGCCGCAGGCACAGTGGATTCAAGTGCACCAACACCCTGAGATGATAAAAGAGCTCCTGGCCAATCTTGCTGGACCAGATTAATGAAACTAAGACAAGAAACAAAGTCACAGAGTGAGTCAGAAGCGGCCTCCCGGGCCATCTAGTGTGACCTCTGGCTCCACTCATGACGTGCCCACCATGTGCATGTCCAGCCCATCCTTGAACACCCTGACCAATGTGCCTCAACCACCTCCCATGGGAGCCCATTCCACACCCTTGGGATCCTATCGGTCTGGAAGTACTTCCTGGCACCCAAATGGAACCTCGGTTCCCTGAACTTGGCTTCATTGGAGCACATCCTGCCCTCCTCTGCAGGGGAGAAGCAGTCTTTACCTACCTCCATGTGACACCCGATCACATACAATTAGGTCAATCCACAATGGTCTGCAAGATCGCACTCAGAGTGCTTGGCAGCAGCACATTGTCAGAGTGGGAGCCACGGGGCTCTCTCCTTGCATTAAAGCTCTTCAACATTTTTAATAATGATTCAGATAAGTCAGCGCAAGGAATGGAAATAGAATATGCAGATGCCACAAAGGTATGTGGAATAGCAACTACAATGGTGAGAAACTGGGTGATTGAGATAGCACAGAACACTGGGCAAAAAAACCACAGAGTGCCAAGTCCTGCAGGCAGGGGCAGGCAACCAAATTCCCCCCTGCAAAGTCAGGAATGTTTCGCTCAAAAAGACTGAAAAGGAGAAGGATCCTGAGATTGTTGTGGATCCCAAGCTAAAGATGAACCAACAATATGATGCAGCTCCTAAACAGGTAGGTGCTCTTTTATACTACATTAGCAGAAGAATCGCTTTCAAACTATGTGAAGTCCTAGTTCCCCTGCACTTCCAAGCAGTCAGACCTCCCACAGAAACATAGAGGGACGTAAACAGAGTGAGTCAGAAGGGGCCTCTCGGGCATTCCAATGTGACCCACAGCTCCAGCCAGCACCACTCATGACATGGAGTCCCATATCCAGTTCAGAGCACCAAAATTTTAAAACGTGGCAGGAAATCTAGAACCAGCTCAGAGAAGAGTAGCAAGGATCAGCCAGGGGCTGGATAAAAGCCCAGTAAGAGAAGACTGAGAGAATGAGGCATGTTCAGCCTGAAGAACTGAAGACTGATGGGTGATATGATCGCATTCTACAGGTACCTGAAAGACTCCACAAAGAGAAAGGACAAAATCTCTACTCGCCCATTCCAGAGGGCAGGAATTCGAATAATAGACTGAATAAAACCAGACACAAGTAAGAACTACCTGACTGTCGGAGCAGTAAGAACCTGGAACTTATTACCTGGGGAAGTAACAGGCACCCTGATTGCAGAGCCATGGGGAGCAGCACCCTCAATCGTTTTTGCACAAGGAGCAAGACAGAACCAGCTTCACATGCTCCCGCACCAAGGGAGGGCAACCCACTGTCACGAAAAACAGGGCAGGCAGAACTAGGTGGAGGGAGGTTCTGATTGCCAAGACGGAAGCTCTCTGGATGACTCCCTTAATTTTATTAAGTTCCATTTCCAAGTAGTTACCTTAACGAAAGGTAATATGGGAGGAATTGCCCCATCTTGTATATCAGAATATATTGTATACTAGAAGACAAATATTGTGCAGGAACATTTCATTTTAAATGTGTGTGCATGTGGGGGGGGGGCAAGTACTGTCTGGGTGGGGAAGGGACCTGCACTTACTGAAGGAGAAGAGCAGGAAGGGGAAACGGAGAAACAGCTTTCCTTTGCTCCCCTTTTGAAGATTTCTTCGTGGAAAAGGAAGGGTCTCTATCATTCGTGAACTCTTCCTACATTTCAGTATATTTGATGTGTATTTCACAAGTGTAACTCCATGAAATATACGTACAGCTGCCTGACGATCTGCCAGCAGATCCAAAAGGGGTAAGGTCTAGAGCAGAGCCCACTTTCCCTTCTCCACCTCGGATGGAGTCTGCCTGGGGCAGGGATTTCAGGACAGCCCTACATCTTACAGGGACTGTCAACATGAGAAGAAACTGCTGTTTCCCTCTGACTCTGCAGAGGCTCAGCACACCTTGGACAGGACCAGTGAGGAAGCCCCAGGCCTGGATCTGCCTTTCTGTCCAGAGCCCTTCTGGAAGGCTTTTGCAATCTCATACTCAAGAATTTCTCTTGAGCAGCATCACTAAAACACCTCCCAGGAATGAGCCCCTGGAGAGAAAGCAAACATGCACACAGGCATCCCTGATCCAGTGGAGAGAAACCTACATTGCATTAACACGACTCCTTATTCGTGGTGATCTATTAAACTGCTCTTGATCTAAATATGAATGTCTGCCGAGCAGTAAATTCCCACCAACAATCAGGTCTCCAGGCCGGTAATACACTCTTTGAAGACTTAACCTGGAGAAAGAAGGACACAGGCCCCTTTGCATTCCATGGGTGGCTGGAGGCAGTAGACAAAGGAGCAGTGATAGCAGGAGCATCATCACTGGAGGAGGGAGGCTGTCCCTGCTCTGGTAGCAACATGCAGGGTGAGAGTGGTCCTTGCAGCCTCACCAGGTGGAGCGGATCTCTGGAAGAGACAAGTAGGTGGCCAGACTTCAGACGCGGCTGCAGCCCCACACCCAAGAGCTCGGAGCACATTTGTATTCCTCATGGATTCTCGGGGAATTTTTTGTTATTGACCTGCTGGGTGTAAACCCATGGGGAATTCATCAGGAAAGTCCCCTGATTCCAGGGAAGAGAAATGAGCATGGCCCAAGAGTCCTGGAGGCAGAAGAAGAAGATTGCATCACCAATAACATGCTGAGACAGCCCCATGGCCGTCATGGAGGCTATGAAGTCCTGAGCCGCCCCAGTCAGAACAGCCTCGACATGGACATTGAAGTCCCCCAGGACCAACCTCCTGGGGGTCTTCAACACCATGTCTGAGATGATCTCCACCAGTTCAGGCAGGGAGTCTGATGGGCAGAAGGGTGCACAGTACAACAGCAGAATCCCCAATCTGTCTCGATCGCCCACCAACAGGTATAAGCACTCTAGGCATGGTCTCACTGGGACAGGAAGCCCCGTGAGTGAAATTGCAGCTTGATGAGTCAGAGCGACCCCCTCCCTCTTCTCCCCTCCATGGGTGGCTGGCGCTGGATTAGATACCCAGGCGTACACAGCTGAGAGAGGGCTACATCCGCACCCTCTCCCACCCCGGTCTCTGAAATGCAAGCCAGGTCGGCCCCTTCATTCACAATTAGACCATGGATGAGGGATGTTATATTATGGACTGACCTGGAGTTTAGCAGCAGCACCGTCAGGCCTGACGGGCAGTTGATAAAGTTACCCAGAACCTGCTGGTTGCAGGTATAACCAGAAGAGGGGAAGATACCAACCATCCGTCCCTCCTTTTTCTGAAATGATGTGTTAATCCCACAACACTATATCTTCCCCAGCCCAACACTACCCCATTGGTGGCACACACGTGTTTTCCAGGCAACCCCATAAAACAACAGTAGAGGTCAATCGTGGAATACATAAAATACAATTAAAACCCTCCAACCCACCCCACTACAAAGATACAGAGATCCTGGCCCAGCCCAGTCCCACACAGCCCCTCACGACCCCAAACAGACCCAAACGGTGATGCCCTCAGGCCTCCAGCCCTTCAGCCACTGGCCCCTGGCCACGGCCGGTGAGTTAAGCTCGCGCCCCTTCCCTGAGCACCACCCCCAGGCACAGCTGTCACCCACACCAGGGGGGAGGAGCAATGGTGGGACCCACAGAGAACTCGCCAGTGCAGCCAGAAGAGCCGCAGGCAAGCAGCGTCCCTGGTGCCACCATGGTTGTCAGCTGGAGCAGCAGCGGTGGCGTCAAAGGGGCATGGTGGCATCAGGAGTGGCTGGTCAGTCCATGGGCAGCAGAAGTTATTGGCCCAAGCCATGAACGAGGTCACACTCTGGACCTGGTTTTCTCAACAGGTCAGGAAGAGGGTGATTTGGAGGAGAGGAATTTGCATCTGACTCCCTTGTCATGGTCAGATCACTTCCTTGTGAGGTTTGAGCTTGGAGCCGGCCTTTCCCCCTCTAAGGGTGAAGACCCTATTATGATGGTCCTCCCATGGAGCTGGATGGATCCAGATGGATTCCTGAGGGCTTTGGGGGATTTTCTGGTTGATAAAGCTGGTGCTGCTTTGATTATCTGGTCAAGCTGTAGAATGGGGAAATGGCCAGAGCTAATGACACGATCGCCTCTAAGTGTCCACTCCTGCCAGGCAGAGCCCGTTCATCTCCATTGTATAGATCTGAATTAAGGGCGATGAATCGGGTTGGGAGATGGTTAGAGTGCAGGGGGAGGAAATCATAGGATGAATTTAACTGAACACACTTAGATGCTCATTATCGAGCCTATGCTGTGACGCTGAGGGCTGTGAAGAAGAAAGTCTTCTCCACTTCCATTGCCACCTCACAGTGCCATCCACTGGAGCTTTTTCGAGTTAATACATCCAGACCCTAAAAAAGATCCTGTGCCACCATTGACTGCCCACTGTGACGACTTTGCTCAGCACTTCAAGGAGAAAATTGCTCAGATTCGTCATGAGCTGGACTCCACAATTGATTCAGATCCCTTAGGGGAGACACCAATGACTCTGTCTGGTCAGGCATTAATGGATGAATTTCAGTTAATTTGGCCTGATGAATTGGACAAGGTGCTTGGACAAGTACTTCCTACCACCTGCTTACTTGACCCTTGCCCTTCCTGGCTACTTACCACAGCCAAACACAGGATTGGTTCCTGGATCCAAGAGGTTATTAATGCCTCACTGAGGGACAGCCGGGTGCCCGCTCCTTTAGGAGGTGATAATCAGGCCTGTCCTAACGAAGGCATCTCTGGATCCAGAGATGGCCGCCAAATACAGAATGGTGGCCAACATCCCGCTTTTGGGCAAGGTGTTGAAACGGATGGTGGAGGGAAAACTCCAAGTACTTTTGGAAGAAGCTGATTACCTCGACCCATTTCAGTCTGGTTTCAGACCCAGTTACGGTACTAAATCTGCCTTGATTGCCCTGTATGATGACCTGTGTAGGGAGAGGGACAGGGGGAGTACATCCCTGTTGGTCCTCCTAGACCACTCAGCAGCTTTCAATACCATTCACCATGGTATCCTTCTGGATAGGCTAATGGGACTGGGAGTAGGAGGCACTGCTTGGCAGTGTTTCTGCTTCTACCTTGCCTGCTGATTCCAGAAGGTGGTGCTTGGGGACTTTGGCTCTGCACCATGACAACTCTGCCAGGGAGTACCACAGGGCTCCATTTTGTCCCCCTTGCTATTCAACATCTACATGAAACTGCTATGAGAGGTCATCAGGAGGTTTGGGCTGTGGAGTCATCATGCGGAGTTGAAGACACCCAGCTCTACCTCTCTTTTTCAACTAATTCAGGTGAGGCAGTGGCTGTCCTGAACAGGTGCCTGGCTGAGGTAATGGGCTGGATGAGGGCCAATAAAATGAAGCTCAATCCAGAGAAGACGGAGGTCCTGTTGGTGGGTCATTCGAGCTCCTGAGTAGGTGACTTTGGCCCTACCCTGGATGGAGTTGCACTCCCTCTAAAGGACAGGGTCTGCAGCTTGGGAGTACCCCTTCACCTGGAGCTGTCTTTGTAAGCCCAATGACAGCAGTAGCAGGGAGCGCTTTCCTTCAGCTTCGGCTAATCTACCAGCTTTGTCCTTACCTGGAGGAGATGCCTAACAACAGTGACACACACATTGGTTACTTCCCATTTGGATTTCTGTAATGCGCTTTATGTGGGGCTGCCCTTGAAGACCGTCTGGATACTTCAGATGGTGCAAACAGAGCTACCAGGATGCTGTCAGGGACTGGGCATTATTCTCACATAACTTCAGTCGTCCATCAGCTCCATTGGCTTCCCATATAAGTCCGGGCTCAATTCAAGGTGCTGGTTATTACCTATAAAGCCCTAAATGGCTTGAGACCAGAATACCTAAGGAACGCCTTTTTCCCTACATGCCCTCCTGCCCCCTAAGATCGGCAGCAGAGGACCTCCTCCAGGAACCCGCTTTGAAAGAGGTCAGGCGACAGAGTACTCGGAAGAGGACCTTTACCATATTGGCATCCCAATTATGGAATGCGCTCCCTAAAGAGGTCCACCTGGCACCATCATTTGATGTTTGCCAGCGCCAGGTCAAGACCTTTTCATTTGGCCAGTATTTTAGCATATATTAATTTAATGCATTTTAAATAATGCTCAGGGTGGCATAATTTTATTGTAGTTTGAAATAATGTTATAAGCCATCCAGAGACTACAGCAATGGATGGCACACAAATTTTTAAATGAATAAAAAATTTTAAAAAATCACTTTTCTCTTCTGCATGGACCTTGGGAATTGATTTTCCTTTCATAGCATCAAAATGTGAAAATTGAAGCTGTTCAGCCAGGAAAGAGGCCAAGCTTTAGCCAAAGTATGTATGTATGTATATATGTATGTATTTATAACACTTCTATGCTGCCCCACTCGCCAAAGCCTCGGGGCAGTTCTCATTCATAAATAATTAATACAATATGATTAAATATAATTTGAGTCGCCCTGGCCAAGGTTGTTAGCAACCTTGTTGGCCCCAAAAAGGGAGGGGTAGCTCCAGCTTCCAGCAGTGCAGGGACACTGTTGGATGGAAGGGCTCCCACGTCAGAAGGAACCTGCTGGGCCCTTTAGGATGGTCCTCCTGAAAGACCTCTGTCAAAGAGTGACATTAGTGTCACTTGTCCAGCTCTTAAGTGAGGTGGTCTGAGTCTGGGCAGCTGCCTTTGAAGTTGCAGTCCCCCCATTTTATGGCAAAGTGGCAATTTGATAATGGCCAGCCCATGTGGCCTGATGGGACTGCCCACGTCTTCATCCTCTCCCCTCTTGGTTCTCCATATATGCAGAGAGAGGAAGGGGCCTCCTGCAACTGCAGTGAGGGAGCGAAGGCAGTTGGAGGGCAACATCACCTGAGCTTTCATTCGTTTCTGCACACCAACTTCCCCTGATTGGGAAGCCATGATCAAAATAAGGCAGGGAAGCTTCCTCATTGAAAGATCTTGCCACAATTTGTTGTGATCCACACAATCAACGACTTTGGCATAGTCAATGAAGCAGAAATAGATTATTTTTCTTGGAATCTCTAGCTTTCCCCATGATCCAGTGTATGTTGGCAATTGGATCTCTAGTTCATCTGCCTCTTTGAAATAATGCCTGACCTTCTGGTACTTCTCGGTCCACATAATGCTGGAGCCTACCTTGTAGGATTTTGAGCATAACTGCAATCAGTGCAATGGTGTGGTAGTTCGAACATTCTTTGGCATTGCCCTTCTTTGAGATCAGAATGCAAACTGACCTTTTCCAGTCCTGTGGCCACTGTTGAGTTTTCCAAATTTGATGGAATATTGTGTGTAGCGCTTTTACTGCTACACACAATATGTTTTAAGATGTTGAATAGCTCAGCTGGAATACTGTCACCTCCTCTAGCTTTGTTGTTGCTCAGACTTCCTAAGACCCATTTGACTTCACATTCCAGGATGTCTGTGCTCGAGGTCAGTGACCACCTCATTGTGGTTATCAGGGACGTTAAGCCTTTTCTTCTATAGTTCTTCTGTGTAATCTTGCCACCTCTTCTTAATCTCTTCTGCCTCTGTTTGGTCCCTACCATTTTGGTCCTTTATCATGCCCATCCTTGCATAAAACGTTCCATTCACATCTCTAATTTCTTGAAGAGATCTGTGGTCCTCCCTATTCTACTGTTTTCTTCTATGTCTTTGTACTGTTCATTTAAGAAGGCATTCTTGTCTCTTCTAGCTATTCTCTGGAATACTGCATTCAATTGGGAGTATCTTTCTCTTTCCCCCTTGCCTTTTGCTTCCCTTCTTTCCTCAGCTATTTGTAAAGCTTCCTCAGACAGCCATTTTGCTTTCTTGCATTTTTTTTTCTTTGGGATGGTTTTAGATGCTACCTCTTGTGCAATGGTGTGAACCTCCATCCAAAGTTCTTCAGGCACTCTTTCAATCAGATCTAATTCCTTAAAACTATATGATTTAGGTCATTTTATTTATTTATTTTATTTATTTTTCAATTTCTATCCTGACTTTTTCCTACAAAGGGCTCAAGGCAGCTCACATCATTCTCCTCCTCTATCTTATCCCCACAACAACAACCCTGTGAGGTAGGTTGGGCTGAGATTATGTGACTGGCCCAAAGTCACCCATTTGGCTCCATGGCTGAGTGGGGAGTAGAACCCAGATCGTCTGAGTCCCAGTCTCACACTCCTAACCACTACACCACACTGGCTCTCTGTGGTGAATGGCCACTACACCATACCTGAATGGCCTTGTGCTTTTCCCTATTTGCTTCAATTTAAGCTAAAATTTTGCAACAAGGAGCTCATGATCTGAGCCACAGTCAGCTCCTGGTTTAGTTTTTACTGAGTGTATAGAGCTTCTCCATCTTTGACTGCAGAGTACATAGTCAATCTGATTTCTGTATTGACCATCTGGTAATGTCCATGTGTAGAGTTGTCTCTTGGGTGGTTGGAAAACAATGTTCGCTATGACCATTGACTTCTCCTAACAAAATTCTACCAGTCTGTGCCTTGCTTCGTATTGTGCTCCATGGCCAAACTTACCTGTTATTCTGGATATATTTTGGCTTCCTACTTGAGCATTCCAATCCTCCATGATGATACGGAGATAATTCTTTGGTGTTAATTCTAGAAGGTGTTGTACGCCTTCATTGAAACTGTCAACTTCAGCTCCTTCAGCCCCAGAGGTTAGGGCATAGACTTGGACTATTGTGATGTTGAATGGTTTGCCTTGGATTTGAACTGAGATCATTATGTCATTGTGGAGATTGTATCCCAGTACTGCTTTTCCTACTCTTTTATAGACTATGAAGGCTCCTCCACTTCATCTGAGGGATTCCTGCCCGCAGTAGCATACCTGATGGTCATCTGAATTAAATTCACCCATGCCTGTCCATTTTTGTTCACTGATTCCTAAGATGTCGATGGTCAGTCCTGTCATATCTTGTTTGACCATGACCACCTTGCCTTGATTCATGGATCTTACATTCCAGGTACCTATGGAGTATAGATCATTGTAGAATCGGACTTTCCTTTCACCACCAGATACATTCACAACTGAGTGTCCTTTCAGCCTGTCCAGCCTATCCTTCAATACCCTCACCGATGGGGACTCAAGCACCTCTTGTGGAAGCCCATTCCTCACTATCAAGGTCCGAACTGTCAGGAAGTGTGTCCTGGAATCTTAATGGAACTTTGGTTCCCTGAGCTTTGCTCAGTTGGAATGCGTCCTGCCTTCCTCTGCAGGGGAGAACAGGTCTCTCCCCACCTCTGTGTGACACCACCTCACATACCTGTATTTCTCCAGCAGATCCCCTGAAGTCTCCTTTTCTCCAGGCTGAAGAAAGGCAGTTCCTTCAGTCTCGCCTCATATGGATTTCCCTGCAATCCAGACACCAACCTTGTGGCACTATACTGCACTAACTCTAAGCTGGCTATATCCTTCATGTAATGAGGGGCCCAAAACTGAACACAGTACTCCAGTTGCATGTGCACCAGAGCTGTGTAGAGTGGTAGTAGTGCCTCTCTCGATCTTGAAGCCGCACTTCTGGCTATGCAACCAAGGGTGGCATCTACACTCCTGACCAGTGCATCACAGTGCTGACTCATGTTTACCCTGCAGTAAATCAGCCCACCGAGGTCCCTTTCACAAGTGCTGCTCTCCAGCCACTTGTCACCTAACCTGTACTTATGACAACTATTCCTATGCCCCAAGTGCAAGACCTTGTACTTATCCACATTGAACGCCATCCTGTTGTCTCCTGCCCACTTCCATGGCCTGTCCGGATCCTTTTGGATCTGGAGTACCTGCTACTCAGTTGTGGCCACTGCTCCAGTTTTTATATCGTCTGGGAAATTGATCAGCAGAGTGTTCACCCTTCTTCCTTTTTTTTAAAATATATATATTTTATTAAAAGTTTTAAACTAACACTAATAAAAACATCAAATATCACATACATCAGATTCACTGGGTCAATCCCCTACTGCACACACACACATTTTTTTAAACAGTCTAAAATCAAATTCAAACTACGCCAAGTCCCCTTTCTCCAGCCAATTCACCCCTTCATCTATGTCATTTATGAAAAGATTAAAATTCTTCCATGTTGTTGATGAAAAGATTAAAAAGGATCAGCCCAAGGACAGAGTCCTGGGGGACACCTCTTTTCACTGGCCGCCATCCCAATGATTCCCCTCTAATGGTTACCCTCTGCATGCATGGGTAGGTCAACCATGCCCTAATCCATCAGACAGTGCTTTGGTCTATCCCAAAACTCCTCAGTTTCTCCACCAGGATATCATGGGGCACTTTGTCAAAGGTCTTGCTGAAATCCAGGTAAATCAGATCCATTGCATCCCCTCCATCTAGCCATCTCGAAACCTTGTTATAGAATTCCACAAGGTTTGTCTGGCAGGACCTGTTCTTGTAGAAGCCGCATTGTGTGGTCTCTCTCTATTATGAGCCTTTCCATATTTTTCCCTACAATTGTCATAAGGCTAAATGGTCTGTAATTTCACATGTCCCTCCGTTTTTGAAAATTGGGACAACTGATGCCACCCTCAAGTCCTATGCATCAAAGGTAGGATCAAGCCAGTCAGTCCTGGAGGAGAGCAACTCTGACTGCTCTTTAGAAGGCAAGATACTGAAGATGAAACTCAAATACTTTGACTCCTGATGAGAGGGAAGGACTCATTGGAGAAGATCCTGATGCTGGGAACAATTGATGGCAGAAGAGGAAGGGGACGGCAGAGAATGAGGTGGCTGGATGGAGTCACTGATGCAGTCAGTGTGAGCTTAAGTGGGCTCTGAGGGATAGTGGAGGACAGGAAGGCCTGGAGGAATTTTGTCCTTGCGGTCGGGATGGGTCAGATGTTACTTTGCAGCTAAGAAATGCACATAGGGACAAAAAGCCCCAACTCACTGTGAAGGCAACCACAACTTAACTAGCACACACTTTGACAAAACAGTGAAAGCTTGGGCAGTTGCTTGAAATGAATGCCGATGCTCATGGAGAAGCTCCAAGAGTGTTGTGCATGCAGCCATGACAGAGACAATGACTCACGAGGAGGTCTTTTGCTTGGCACCCTGTGCCCAAAAGTTGACCCCACAACCAAGTCTACGGACGGATAAGCAAGCAGCTGTACCTCCCTCTTACTCCCGGCCCATTGAACAAACGCCTGAGCCCTCATCGAAGCCGGAGAGCCCCGAGAAAGAGGAGAGTACAAGTTCTACTCAGGAGGCAGAGTGAACTGCTCCTTCCCCCTCTGGCGCATATCTCCCTCAGGATCAAACAGAAGACTCAGTGGGCATGGTGGATTTCTCTCGAGCATCCAACCTTTACGAAGGTATGAACAGTGACAATCTTTGTTATGTAAGAAGGAAGAGAGGCCTGACTTAGAGGAGTAGATCCACATGGGCTTGGGGAGAGAAGCCATTACAGGGTTAACGTCTGCATATCAAGGACCTCAATTGAAGTGCTTATCTATAGAGTTGTAAATCTTGTAGGTAATTAGCATTAAAGGACTTTACTTTTATTGCTTGTGAAAGTGGATTGCTGGCTTGTTCTGAAGAGTTGGAGTTTTGCGCTCTTGATGAACAAAAAAACAGCATTTTATGCTTTGCTTTTCATCATGAGATGCTCTTTGGTATTCAGGTCAGGCCTCCATAGAATGATGTAGCACTTGGGTAGGAAAATGCAACCCAACAGCCCAGCGCTGGAGGCCAAGATGGAGAAGACCTGGACGGCCACCATGTACTTCCTCTTGGTGCTCAGGTAGGTGGGCACGAAGGACACCCAGACGCTGCAGAAGACCAGCATGCTGAAGGTGATCAGCTTGGCCTCGTTGAAGGCCCCGGGCAGCTTCCTGGCAAGGAAGGCCACCGTGAAGCAGATGGCAGCCAGGAAGCCCATGTAGCCGAGGGCAGCATAGAACATGGCCACAGAGCCTTCGTTGCACTGCAGGACGATCTGCCCAGCCTGGGAGTGCATGTCAGAATCAGGGAATGGGGGTGCAGTCCCCAGCCAGATGGTGGAGAGGACCACTTGGACACTGGAGCAGCAGATGACAATGGAGTTGGCCAAACTCCTCCCCAGCCAGTTCCTTGCCCTGTTGCCTGGCTTGGTGGCCAGGAAGGCCAGCACCACAGTGACGGTTTTGGCCAGGAGGGAAGAGATGGCCACTGAGAAGATGACACTGAATGCTGCTTGTCGCAGGAGACAGGTGATGCTTCTTGGCTGGCCAATGAAGAGGAAGGAGCACACAAAGCATAGCAGGAGGGAGACAAGCAGAATGTAGGAGAGGTCTCGGTTGTTGGCCTTGACTACTGGAGTCTCTTGGAATTTTCTGAAGATCCCCAATATGCCTCCTGTTGCGATGGAGAAGAGTAGGGCCATGCCAGAAAGGAAAGACCCCAAATGTTCTTCATAGGAGAGGAAGGTGATGACCTTGAGGATGCACTGATCCCGGGTCTCATTTGGATGTTGATCTTCTGGACACTTCAGGCAATGCTCTGCATCTGTCAGAAGACAAAGAGCACCTGACAGCCTTTCCAGTTTCTGTAGTGTGCATTGTATTCATCATTCTGGTTTTTCCTATTACTACTAGTAGTATAAATGGTTCTAGTGCAAGTACAGGCATGATTCTGATGTGAGAGGAAATGGGGGCTGGTAGTTGTGGTTTGCCAGAGCAATGTCTGCTCCCCCAATGGGAGGTCTGTTGGTGGAGGTTTGTTGGTGGCTGTACTGAGTCGGTTGAGGTGGGTGGATTTCCTCATTTGGCCGCACCTGTCAGACTGGAGCCAAGAGGTTGCCATGGAATGGGAACCCAGAGTCTAGTTCTGACTAGGCGAAGCAGTCCACTAGGTGACCGTGGGCCACCCCAGACTCTTTGTCCTGCTTTCCTCCCACAGATGGTGAGGGTTCTTGTGCCACGTTCTCGTGGGTGAAAAAAGTGGAATGACACAACCCTGCCCATGTAGGGGATGAAGAGTGATCTGGAGAAATGGGGAAGGGAAGGAGAGATGCAGGGGCCATAGTGGGCAGGGGAAGTTTCACAGCAAGCAAAAGTGAATAGAAAAAATGCCTGGAGTGCCCTGAAAGTCAAGGAGCCTGGGGCTGTGGAGCAATGAGGAATGAGGCATTCTGGGAGGTGGAGAACACAAGGCACTACTTGGCCCATGCAATGCTTCCAGGTGTGGAGGGAGGGGTTGACAAAACCATCTCCACAAACAAACATTTTCTGCCCTGATTTTCCAAATGCAACCCAGCAGTCCAAATTTTCTGGCAGGATGGTTTAGCACCCCCATACGTACCACATACCATGGCCAGTTCCTTGCCCTTCCCCCAGGCACTGCCTTCCCCTCCGTGCTCACCCACCTTCCCGAGCAGAGATGGTCCCTTCCGCACATGGGGCGCAGTCATAGCAGCACGGGGGCTCCCCTTCCCGAGCCACCTTGAAGGATCCCTGGCGACAGCTCTCCACGCACCTGGCCTGGGGCAGGGGCTGAGTGAGAGAGAAGGAGCGTCAGGGGAGGAGGCTTGGGCCTGAGGAGCTGCAGGCTGGGGAGACAGAGCTGGAATGGGCAGAGAGGGAAAGACCTCCAGCACATCAGTGGATTGGATAACTGAAACCCACTAGAAGCAGCTAGACTTTCTCTCCCTGTGAAAAGAATCACATTTGTTCTCTACACCAGTTATATCTCAGGCCATGAATTTATTCATTAAATATCTGTATTTCCGATTATCCAGATTTTTAGTGAAGGGATGGATAATGAAAACAAGAGCATACTGGGGATGGCTTTCATCACCTGGTCTTTCCATCTCGGCCACACAATGGGATCCCGCTGAATGGTGAATATGGGACCAGGCAAGCCAGGTCTCTCTAGACTCCCGACTTTCACTCTATCTGCAGTCACATTTGGAAACTGCACCCAGCTGACAAGGTCCAGGTTGGCTGCCAAGTCTCCGTTCTCATCCAAATACACCCCCTCAATAGCACGATTGTGAAACTGGGGGTCTCTCAGGAAAGGGTGCAGCTGGAACAACACAGAAAGCAAAGTCTTTGAGGAGACCATTTCATAATCCAGTTTTTGCTCAGAGCTGCTTCCCATTTAGTGGGGCTGCATGTGACCCCCATATGGACAGGATTATGCTTTCCCTGCTGGATGCCCACTCTCTGCTTTGGAAATTTAGGAAATAGAGAAGGGAAGCCTCTTCACTGAAGGGAAAGAGATAGGGATAGGGAAAGGGAGGGCAGTGTCTGTGAGGGAAATTTTTTAAGGAATACTGGGTAGTAGCAAATGGACCTTTCTTTCCCAGTTTGGGAGGGGAGTGTCATTTTCAGATCATCATCAGGCCTGTTTTGGAGAAAAAAATTTCTCTGTTGACTTCTAATATTCTTCTTGGATGAGAAGTATTTATGTAGCTCTTCCTTTAGAATCGCCTTTTTTAAACATTCCCAACTCTTGGGACTGCTTTTCTCCTTCCTGTTGTTAGCCATGGGCCTTTGTTTAGCATTTTCCAAGTGTCATAAAATGAGCTTTCCTGCCATTTGAGGCATCAGTGGGACCACAGTTGGATGTCTGTCTCTCAGAGTAAGCTTCAGTGATGGGTGCTTTCCCCACAGTTCCTGTAGCTGTCGCTTTGTGCTTTGGGTCTTCCCCTTGGGTTCCCTGCAGCCTGCAAGTCTGATTTTCAGGGTACTGAAATCGGTCACAGGATTGCACTGCCTTCACTAGTGCAGAGTATCTTCCAGCACTTTTGCTCTTGAATGCCTCCTCATTCCACTTCCGTTAGGATTCCCTTCCCTGGGCTCAGCTCCCTGTTCCTCTTCAAGCTCCTTTACTGCTCTTAGTGTTGCAGATGAACTGCTCCACCCCAAAACTCGACTTCTCCTTGCCTTGAGGGTGCACAGTTGCCGCTCCAGTGCTCTCACTTTTCCTGCCGGGATGGCTGCTTGCTGGCCCTTTTTGCTCACTCCTGCCTTTCTGACCTGACACAGAAACTAGACATGACACAGGGGTCGCAGGCCACATATGTTGGGGAGGGTCCTTGGTCCATATTCCCTGATTTTGGATTCTCCATGCAGCATCATTCAAGGCTTTCTCCTCTGCTCCCTGGAAGGTGACCAGCAGAGTCCCCTTTGCTCTGTCTTGGTCTCCTCTTCCACTGGCACTGCCCTGCCAAACTCCAGCGACCTCTCCAAGTCGGCTCACTCACTGGAAGCTGACTTGCTTCTCTCGCAGTCCCAGAGCAGCTGGGGACCCATTCACTCCTCTCCTCAGCCATGAACCCGAATGTTTCCTGTGATCAGGAATGCAGGCACACCAACGGTGGGGTGTGCTCAGCCGGCATAGCAGGTCCAGAGTGGATCAAGCATGGGAATAGCAGGCCAACCGTTATACTCTTTCCGGTGCCAGGTAAAGACATGTTTATTTGACCATTGTTTCAATAATCAATGCTTTTAGATATATTACGATTTTTCCCTTCACAGTTGCACTCTATTTATTCCTCCTTTTTCTCTAGTTGTGATGTGTTTTATATTGTTTTAATAATTGACATTTTATATTCCACTTTCATACTTTATATTTTACTTTTAAAAATGGGACAGGATATAAATGCCAGTAATTTATAAAGAATGAAAAAGTAAAGGATTGTCTTGTTTTCTGATCCCAGGCAAGATAGCAAGCGTGAGTAAACTTAGGTCAGGGATCTGCACAAGGACCTGTGCAGTCCTCACGCTGCTTCTATCTGCTGCTTCAGGATGACTTGAAGCAACTCCATGGACCACGATCAGATGCACTCAGTTCTGGGAAAGGACCAAAAGAGGGACAGAACACAAAGTGTTCAAGCTGCGCCATCATTTGGAAAATCTCGTCCCAGTTTCTCATGCTCTGAATTACATATAATACAAAAAGGGGAGGGAATACCTGCCATGGATGACGCTGGAGCACATCCAGCCTGCCTTCAGGATTCATGGACTTCCTGCTGGATCTGGAGGAAAGAGCCACATGCAGAGCACGGGCCACAGCCTGGACGGTCCTGTAAGAGAAGGAGCTGTCCAGAGAGAGTGTTCGCTCTTTGTCCACTTGGGGCTGTCCCTCCAGTTCCTCCTCCTCTCTGCATCTCATCCACTCTTTCACTGACAGCGCATGCTTTGAATACGAACAGTTGAACACAGTGTTCATAAATTCCCTCATTGAGCCATACAAATCTTCAAAACAATAATAGGTGGTTCTTTTTTTATTTTGGAGAAAGAAGGAAAAATATGCATTATATGTTGGTAATCTATAATTCCAGATGCAAAAAAAAAGTCAAGTCACGCAATGTTGTGTTGATCCAGACTTTTCCATTAACAGGTTGCATTTGAATTTCAATAACTTTTTCTAGAATAACTAATCCATACAAGGAGAAAAGCAACTCTTCAAAATAAATGAAGACATTTATTTTTACTAAAATTTTCCATGACTGCCACCCGACTGGTAAACGACCCGCTTTAAACTGTGAGATGCTGTGTGAAAAAACCACACAAATGCCATTCCTCAGGAGCTCCGGTTTCAAGGTCCTCATGAACCCTTCTCCATTCTCAGTGTCCAGTGAGAAGAGCCCCACCATCATCCACCTGAAGTGCAGCAGCAGCCTGACGATCCCTGGGTACTGGAGGCCTTCTTCGGGGAGCATCCTGTACAAGGAAGGGGACTGGCTTTTTTCTCCCCTGAAATGAGTGGTGAAAGCATAAGTGACCTGGGAGAGAAAGGAAGAGTGAGGCTGATGGATTGCACAACTCAGTAATCAGTCAAAAATTCTCACCTCATGAGAATGCAACCCTCACATTGTCATTGTATGCATGAAATTGTATGCATGAAACATGATTTGAATTGTATGCATGAAACATTGAATTGCATGCATGAAACATGATTTGAAAAGACGCAATGCTTGTTTTCTGAAAATAAAATCTATCATAGAGACATAAGAGAGTGGAAAATAGAAACCTCTGCTCAGAGGGTGAGAAAGTGGAGAAGTTCTACCTGGAGCCCAATATTTTGAGACGAGAAGTGCAACTCAAGATAACTGTGTACAAAAGTATTGTGTGTGCTGTTCTCCCTAGCTCTCCTCAATACAAAAGCTGACCCTAAAAAGCCCTGTGCAGGCTGGCTGTGGCTGCTGGTCTCAACCAGGATGGGCTCACTCTCCACTGCGAGGACTCACCCACAAGAGAGAGACTTTTCATACAGGGACTTGCTAGAGTTTCCTCTCTCCCACAGTCAGAAAATGAAGAAGAGGGGCCTGCGGTTAATCTTTACCCCGACAGTGCCAGATGGCAGACAGGTGTGGGCAGAGGGCCATGAACCCTTTTCGTCTCAGGGTTCTGTCGGATTGTCTCTTGTCCTGGGAGGGATAACATGCAACTAAGTGATTTGCAGAATCTTTCTCTTAGTCTACAGGAACCCTCATATCACTTCTTCCAAACCTCCCACCTGTGGGATTTTGAAGATGCCCAGCATGTTGTAAAGCTGCATGGAGTTGTCCGAGTCAGATTCCTCAAGGACAGCCAGCAGATGATCTCGCCTGCCACACTTGTAGTTGGGAACGTGGGCCTGAGTGGTCGAGAGCAGGTCGATGGCTGCGTCGGATGTCAGTCTAACATCGTGAAGGCTGTCATAGATGCTGTAGCCGAGGGTGAGGTTGGGCAGGAGGCTGCGATCCTGGTTGACGTCCTGGATGGCAAACAAGAAGGAGAGGATCTTCCAGTAAAATGTCTTTCCCAAACTTAAAAAAAGAACAAAAACAGAAAGGGTCACCCTGCCATCCCTGTTCATGAATCATTTCCCTGAACTTTTCCGCCCCGAGGCTGCTGCAAGGGGCAGCATACAAATATTTAAATAAATAAAAAATAAAATAAAATAAACTTTGAGGTTGTATCCTGCTTCTTGGATTTTAATATGCTCTGCCTCCTCCCAGACAAAAGCCAGATCCCAACTGCCGGTTCCTACAGAACCTCAGGTGGGATTCCTGTGGCCTCATTCACATCTGTGCTGAGGTCCATCTCCCAAGACAAGACACTTGCAGCAAAGGTGCCCATCCCAGGCAGGAGCCCAGCAGGGCAGCTGTTCCTTCTGATGGGGATGGGAAATCAGAGGGGTGCAGAGGCAGGGAAGGTGGGGCATGTTTTGGGCCTACATTGTCCTGGACCCCCTGCTGGCCTTGCTGCCTGCAAGTTCATCAGCTGCGTCTTCATGAGGAGGAAGCCACCTGGAAGACATTTCTCTGTCTTTGCAAGCTTATGAAGCACTGACCAGCTTCCCATGGTGCTTTGTGGCATCAGGTTCAGCAGGCGAGCCTTACCCACGCTTTTCATTAGAGGCAGGTTGATTGAAAGTGTGTGGTCGAAATACGCCCTCTGCTGCAGAGATTATGGCACTGAGGATGAAGTCTCCCGGCTCGAAATAATTGCGTGGCTGCAGCTCAGCCCTGTGCCAGCTCCAGGGGCATTTTGCTCCCAGCCTCCAGCAGGAGGCCTCTGGGAGCAACAGCAGCAGCAAGATCAAGGGGGCAACACTGCTGGCGCTTAGCACAGCCTCCATCCTGCCCCTTTCATTCCAGTTGAGGAGCAGTTAGAGGAATTTCCTTCTTAATGTACAAGGTGCCCGGCCAGGCAAGGCTCTAGCCAAAGGAAGTGAGAATAAGTGCCTGCACGGCAGACTCCCCTGCTGCCCCAAGCCTCTCCAGATCCCTGAGCAGGAGAGCAGGGAAGAAGGCGCCCTCCCCTTTGTGCCTGGACACAAGACACTCCTCTGCCATCTCAGGGGGGCCTCTGGGCATTCAGGTTGGTCCTTGGGGACGGGGCCCTGGGAAAAGTGCAGCAGTGCATGATGCTCTGCATAATTATATGGCCTCATGACTGGAGCACCTCTGCAGCTTCCTGACAACCTTCCTCACTCCCATGTGCAAGAGAGGCACGCTCTGAGAGTGTGCCGATGCGGCCCATGTGAAGCAAGCAGGACCAAGGGATCTTACCCTCATGTGCTTTGCAACTGGCCTTCAACAATTGACCTGCTGCATCCATTGCAGGAGAACATTGCTCCTGCAGGGATGGCCAAAAAGGGCAGCGAGATGGAAATTCCCTGATGGATGAACAGTTCTGTAGGTCCCATCCCAGATGCCTCTGAGGGACTCAGCAGGGGGGGTCTTCCCATCTCTCCTCCTCCCTCCCCTCCTATTTCCCTTGCAAAAAGTATCTCCTCTCCATCTGGCTGTGCCCACTGCCCATTCCTGGCATTTGGTTCCCCTTCCAGAAGACTCTCTATCCAGGAGAGTCAGCCAGGTTGTGGATGTTGTTGCTGTTGTTATTTGCAAAGTTACACCAAACTCATCTCGATCCCATGGAAAACATTACTCCAGCTCTTCCTGTCGTCCTCCATCCCCCAGAGTCCACCTAAGCTCATGCCCAGTGCTTCAGTGACTCCATCCAGCCACCTCAACCTCTGTTGCCCCTTCTCCTTTTGCCCTCAAAGTTGAGGATAGGCATATTTAAAGCCAAATGGGAACGGTTCTTGCAGGAAAAGACAAGGCAGGGGAGATTGTTGTGCATCTCTGCATGGGATCGAGTGTGCAATTAGGTAAATGGAAACAGAGAGATCCAGGTCCAAATCCCCATTAATCCCTGAAGCTCACTCATCCCTGCGTGACTTTTGGCTGGTCATTCACTGTCAGCCAATCCTAACTGTAGGGTTGTTAATGTCAGGAAGAGAATGGAGAGGAGAGGCAGCAAAGTGCTTGCTTTCCTCCTGCATGGATAAAGACAGGATAAAAGTGTGATGTGATGCTCATTATTGTAGTGACAATGATGGTAAGGATGTTCATAGAAGACCCCACCCCAAAATTCAGCGGAAAGCACCTCTGAATGCAGGCATTGCCCAGGTGGGCATCCCTGCTGCCCAGAAATGGTCTGCCAAATGTCATGATTTCAGACTTCGTGCCACATCAAAGCAGCTGTGCAGAGATTGCTGGGCAGGAGTCAGGGTTCTGCTCTAGGCTGGCCCCCATGATGTGCAGAAATGGAGGCCGACCTCTGGCTGCCATTGTGTGGTTGTGGGAGAGAAGCCCGTATCCCAGATGCCATGGCAGGCCCTCCAGAGCGCCGTTTGTTGCATGCACAGGGCCAGCTGGGCACCCCGCAAGGAGGTCCCTGTGGGATGAGGTGGTGGGGACAGGTTCAACCTGGGGAACTCCCAAGCAGTCCTTCTCTCCATGTGCTGCTGAGGTGCTTCCTCCAGGGATGCATTATGACACCAGGAAGGTCTCCAGCTCAGGCTGCCCCTCTGCTCGGCCCTCTCTTGGGACCCATTTCAGAGCTGCTTTGCCATGGTGGGGACTTTATGGAGGGAGGAATCGGGGGGAGAAAAGGCAGTTGTTGGAAATGATGTGGAGCCTGTTCCTGAGGGGAAGTGGAAGAGAATTGAGAGGGTAAGCTTTGTTTGGGCTCGTGTGTTCCAAACAGCAATTCCTGCCATTAGATGTATTTGGGAATCTGGGTTTCACAGTCTGTGATAAGGCCAGCTAGATATGAATGGGACCACTCTGTTGTAAGCCTGAGAAGTTTTCTTGAGAGATCTCCCAGGAGAAACCTGGCCGCAGAAATGAACCATCATGACCAGCACTGCAGGGAACAGATACACCCAACCACAGAGTTCCAGATCATAAGCAGAGTGTTTCATGGGTTTGAGTCACATGCATAGGCATGGGGTTGATGATGAGGGAGGAAAAGGCACACTTTGAAAGAGTAGTTTAGATGAGCAAAACCAGCCAGAGAACTTTGGAGACAGCAGAAGAGTGGACAGAAAGCCACTTTCACTGAGAACCTCTTTCCACACAGGATTAACTTTGCAAGTAAATGTAGTGGCTGCTTCAGGCAAGCAGGGAGCTCAGTCTCTTAAAGGGACAGGTGCCTAATAGAAAGCTCTTTTATGTGTTTTGCCAGTTGGGCTTCCTGGCTGCCCACATCCACGGGCTGTGAAATGGGCTCCCCGAACAGGAAACATTTGGCCACTGTGAGGGTCTCTCTCCCTCCCTCCGTCCCTCCCTCTCTTTTTGCACCATCAATCGAGCTTGAAATTTGCCTTTTTTTACCTGCCATATATCATGACATGCATGGCTAGGTAGGGGAAAAATGCCTGGCCAAAACTAGACCATCATGATTTTGTTGGTTTGGTTGGTTGGTTGGCTCGTTAGTTATTGTTGGTGTAAAACACCCTGCTGCTTCCACGATTCCCTTGGTGAAATTTGGGAACTGATCAGTGACTTTCAGCAATCTGGCTAAAAGGGAACTGCCTGCCTGATACTCAAATGGGAAAGTAGCCTCAGAGGGATCTGGGAAGGGGAATCTCCACACACACACACACACCCAGGCGTTGCAACCATTCCATTATGACATTGTAAGGACCAGTTGGCAGTCTCAGCATTTAGCACATGGGGTCTCAGACCCAACCAGATCCCAGGTCTTCAAGAGAAGGAAGTCATCTTGTCTCTGGAATGCAAAGACCGAGTGCGTAACCCACACGGGTCACAATGCCAAAATCTGCCCCCAGCTCTCTGTCCTTCCCCAAGTGGTCTCTGCCCATGGAAGAGTTGTGACGCTCAAAGCTCCTCACGAAATGTTGAAGCTGGAAGAGCAGAGGAAAGACCACAATGAAGGGGAGAAGAGAGACACCTGAGCTCTCTCCGCTGCCCCTTCCAGACGTGCCTCTGCCTAATTCCTCATGGCTGCCTGTCTTCCTCTGTGTGTTTTCATTGGGAAGGAGCCTTTTTTCAGAGAAACACCTCCCATGGAAGCCCATCCCATATCCTAGGGTCCAAACCATCAGGACGTGCTTCCTGGCATCCAACATGAAACCCAGTTCCTTGAGCTTTGCCCCACTGGGCAACATCCTTCCCTTCCCACAGAGGAAAAGTTCCTGACCATCTGCCATGTGACCCACTTCACACAACTGCATATTTCCAGAAGATGCCCTCTGAGACACCACTTATTCAGCTTTGGAGCAAGAAGGGCTGTGCCTCCTCCTTTGCTGAAGACTGTGGGGCATTAATACAGTGCATAATGAAGGTCTATGAATGCGGACGGCCCAGGAACCCCGTCAGATGGAAGTGGAAAGAAACTTTGGATGCCCAGTGAGATGCTAATCAGGCTTGATTCAGAGCCACAGCATGACACAGAGGACTCTCTTCTAAAAGAAATGTGCTCTGTGCATGCTCAGTGGAATCCACAGCAGAATCAGAAATTTGTGGCAGGTCAACTGGATTGCAAGCCTGTGTTTGCTGAGGAGGATCCAGTTCCAATGGAAATGCAGCAGTAACTGGACCGGAACCCCTTACCAAGGGATTCCCTGTGTATTGATCTAGAGAAAAGGGGAATAAATTGCTTCTTCTAAGAATATAATGGAGCAATCCTTTCCAGTACAGAAGAAAATAAATTCCGGGGAATCCCCAATTTGAATATTTGGTTGCCTTTTCAAAACAATGAGGCTTCGTTGTGGTCTAAGGATCCATCCTCTAGGAAGCATAACTTGAAATTAACAGAGTACTGTTTCCAACCCATTCAGGGATCACTGCCATGACGTTGTGAAAGGGCATGCAAAGCGCCATGAAGCTATGAGCTGTACCGTGCAGGGCCACCAAAGATGGACAGATTATAGCTCAGAGCTCTCACAAAATCTGCTCCACTGGAGAAGGAAATGGCAATCCACTCCAATATCCCTGCCATGGAAAGCCCATGGTCAGTACCAAAATGCAATAAGATATGACACCTGAAGAGGTGCCCCTCATGTTGGAAGGTGTCCAATGTGCTACTGGGGAAGAGCAGAGTGCTAGGACTAGTAGAGCAAGAAAGAGTAAAGCGACTGGGTCGAAGCCGAAAGGACACTCCATTCTGGATGTGTCTGGTGGTGACTGGACAGTCCGAAGCTGGAAAGATCAAGACTGAATAGGAAGGTGGAATGTGAGATCCATGAACCAAGGCAAGTTAGATGATTTCAAGCAAGTGAGGATAAGGCTAAACATCGACATCTCAGTAATCAGTGAACTAAAATGGATAGAGAGGGGTGAATTAAGGTGACCACCAAGTATACTACTGTGGGCAAGAATCCCTCAGAAAAAGTGGAGTAGCCTACCTACTCAATAAAAGAGCAGGAAAAGCAGTACTGGGATACAATCTCCAAAATGACAGAATGATCTCACTTTGAATCCAAGGCTAACCATGCAGCACCACAGTAGTCGAAGTCTATGCCCCAACAAATGCTGCAGAAGAGACTGAACTTGACCGGTTGTATGAAGGTCAGCAACACCTTCTACAAGTAACACCAAAAAATAAGGTCCACATCCTCATGGGGGATAGGAATGCTTACATTAGAAATGCAAAGATAGCTGGAATAACAGGAAAGTTTGGCCATGGAGTACAATACGAAGCCAGGCACAGACTGATAGAATTTTGTCAAGAGAAGTCGATGGTCATAGCAAACACTGTTTCCCAACAACCCAAGAGACAACCCTACATATGGACATCACCAGACAGTCAAAACAGAAATCAGGTTGACTATGTGCTCTGCAGCCAAAGATGGAGAAGCTCCATACAGTCAGTAAAAACTAGACCAGGAGCTCCCTGTGCCTGAAGAACTGAGGAGAGAGATTTGCAACATTGCACAAGAGGCAGCAACTAACCGCACCCCATCCCACCCCACCCCAAAAAAAAGAAAGGACAGAAAAATGGCTGGCTGAGTAATCTTTATAAATTGCTGTGGAAAGAAGGGAAGTGAAAGGCAAGGGAAAAAGAGAAAGATACACCCAATTGAATGCAGAATTCCAGAGAGGAGCTAGAAGATGTAAGTAGGCCTTCTTAAATGAACAGTGCAAAAAAAGAAGAAGAAGAAAAAAAGAAGAAGAAGATGACAACGAAGACGACAAAGAATAGGGAGGACCAGAGGTCTCTTCAATAAAATTGGAGATATGCAGGGAACATTTCATGAATAGATGGGCATGCAAAAGGACCCAAATGGCAGGGACCTTAGAGAGGCACAAGAGATTCAGAACAGGTGGCGGGATTACACAGAAAAACTATGCAAGAAAGAGCTTAACATCCCTGATAAAAACGATGGGGTGGTCACTGAGCTCGAGCCAGACATCCTGGAATGTGAAGTCAAATGGACCTTAGGAAGCCTGAGCAACAACAAAGCTAGTGGAGGAAACAGTATTCCCGCTGAACTACTCAAAATCCTGAAAGACGATGCAGAAAAAGTGCTACACTCAATATGCCAGCAAATTTGGAAAACTTAGCAGTGGCCACAGGATTGGAAAAGGTCGGTTTACATTCCGATCCCAAAGAAGGGCAATGCCAAGGAATGTTCAAACTACCGCACCATTGCACTCATTTCACATGCTAGCAAAATGATGCTCAAAATCCTACAAGCTGGGCTCCAGCAGTATGTGAAGCAAGAACTACCAGAAGTACAGGCAGCGTTTCGAGGAGGCAGAGGAACTAGAGATCAAATTGCCAACAGACACTGGATCATGGAGAAAGTGGGGAGTTACAGAAAACATCTACTTCTTCATTGACTATGCTAAAGCCTTGGATTGTGTGGATCACAACAACTTGTAGCAAGTTCTTAAAATGATAGTATTGGACCATCTTATTTGTCTCTTGACAAACCTGTACGTGAGTCAAGAAGCAACAGTGAGATCTGGACAGGGAATCACTGATTGGTTCAAAATTGAGGGAGGACGTCGGCAAGGCTGCACACTGTCATCTCACCTATTGAACTTATACGCAGAGCACATCACGGGAAAGGCGTGTCTAGAAGAAACAAAAGTTGGAATTAAAATTTTATTTATTTATTTATTTAAATATTTATATGCCGCCCCTTGCAGCAGCCTCGGGGCGGCTCACAATATCAAACAAATACATCATTAAAAACATATACCATATTTAAAAACTGGCCCATCTCAGGTTATCATATAAAAACATACAACAAAATATAAATAAGAAATTTAAATTAATACATAAAAAAACCTACAACATAAATTAAACATAAATTAACCTAACATTAACTATTAAAATATTGTCTAAATAAAAAGTCTTCGCCTGGCGCCGAAAAGCAAATAACGACGGCGCCAGGCGAGCCTCTCTGGGGAGTGCATTCCATAGATGGGGCGCCACCGCCGAGAAGGCCCTCCTCCGGGTACCCACCCTCCTAACATCACGCACGGAGGGTTCCCGGAGGAGAGCCTCTGCCGCTGATCGTAAGGGGCGGGAGGGCATATATGGTCGCAGGCGCTCCTTTAGGTAGCCAGGGCACAAGCCGTTTAGGGCCTTATAGGTAAGGACCACCACCTTGAATTGGGCCTGGACTTCAATGGGAAGCCAGTGGAGCTGACGGAGAACTGGGGTGATATGAGAACCACGCCCAGTCCCCGTCAGTACCCTGGCAGCTCTATTTTGCACCAGTTGAAGTATCCAGACCATCTTCAAGGGAAGCCCCACGTAGAGCGCGTTACAATAATCCAACCGGGAAGTCACCAACGCATGTGTCACCATCGTCAGGCAATCGAGTTCCAGGAAGGGACGCAGCTGATGTATCAGTCGAAGCTGTTGGAAAGCGCTCCTCGCCACTGCTGACACTTGAGCAGTCAAGGTCAGCTCTGGGTCGAGGAGCACTCCCAAGCTGCAGACCCTGTCTTTCAGAGGGAGTGCAACCCCATTCAAGACTAGGGTCAGGTCCCCTACATTGTAGCCCGACCCACCTACCAACAGGACCTCCGTCTTGTCTGGATTGAGCCTCAGTTTATTGGCCCTCATCCAGCCCATTACCTAGGCCAGGCACCGGTTCAGCAGAGCCACCGCCTCACCTGGATCGGTGGAAAACGAGAGGTAGAGCTCGGTATCATCCGCATACTGATGATTCTACAGCCCACACCTCCTGATGACCTCCCCCAGTGGTTTCATGTAGATGTTAAAAAACAAGGGGGACAGAATGGAACCCTGCGGAACCCCATGGCATAGCTGCCATGGCGCAGAGCCATAGTCCCCCAGCACCACCTTCTGGTATCGGCCATTGAGATAGGAGTGGAACCACTGCAAAGCAGTGCCTCCAACCCCCAATCCCGCCAGCCTCTCCAGAAGGATACCATAGTCGATGGTATCGAAAGCTACTGAGATGTCAAGGAGGACTAACAGGGACGCACTCCCCCTGTCCCTCTCCCTGCATAAGTCATCGTACAGGGCGATCAAGGCGGATTCAGTGCCAAAGCCGGGTCTGAAGCCGGACTGAAATGGGTCCAGATAATCAGTTTCCTCCAAGAGTGCCTGGAGTTGTCCCGCCACCACCCGCTCCAGCACCTTACCCAGAAATGGGATAGAAACATAGAAACATAGAAACAGAGCGAGTCAGAAGGGGCCTCCTGGGCCATCTAGTCTGACCTCCGGCACCAGCCGGCTCCGCTCATGACATGCCCACCATGTGCATGTCCAGCCTGTCTTTGAACACCCTCACCGATGGGACCTCAACGACCTCCCGTGGAAGCCCATTCCATGCCCTCGGGGTCCTAACTGTCAGGAAGCGCTTCCTGGCATCCAAATTGAACCTTGGCTCCCTGAGCTTTGCTCCATTGGAGCGTGTCCTGCTTTCCTCTGCAGGGGAGAACAGGCCTCTCCCCATCTCCATGTGACACCCCCTCACATACCTGTATGTTGCCAACATATCCCCTCTGAGTCTCCTCTTCCCCAAGCTGAAGAGACCCAGTTCCCTCAGTCTTGCCTCATATGGCATCCCCTGCAAACCAGCCACCATCCTTGTGGCCCTACGCTGCACTGACTCCAACCTGGCTATATCCTTTCTGTAATGAGGGGCCCAAAACTGAACACAATACTCCAGTTGCCGGCGCACCAGAGTCATGTAGAGTGGTAGTAGTACCTCTCTGGATCTAGAAGCCACACTTCTGGCTATGCAACCAAGGGCGGCATTCGCCCTCTTGACCACCGCATCACACTGCTGACTCATGTTTAGCCTGCGGTCAACCAGTACCCCGAGGTCCCTTTCACAAGTGCTGCTCTCCAGCCACTTGTCCCCTAACCTGTACTTATGACAGCTATTCCTATGCCCCAAGTGCAAGACCTTGCACTTCTCCACATTGAACGCCATCCTGTTGTCTCCTGCCCACTTCCATAGTCTGTCCAGATCCTTTTGGGTCTGGTGTATCTGCTCCTCAGTTGTGGCCACTGCTCCAGTTTTAGTGTCGTCTGCTAATTTGAGCAGCAGACTGTTCACCCCTTCTTCCATGTCGTTAATGAAAAGATTAAACAGGATCGGCCACAGGACAGAGCCCTGGGGGACCCCGCTTGTCACTGGCTGCCATCCCGACGATTCCCCGCTAATGGTTACCTTCTGCTTTCGGTCAGTCAACCATGCCCTAATCCACTGGACAGTGCTTTGGTGTATCCCAAAACTCCTCAGTTTCTCCACCAGGATATCATGGGGCACTTTGTCAAAGGTTTTGCTGAAATCCAGGTATACCACATCCACTGCATCCCCTCCATCTAGCCATCTTGAAACCTTGTCATAGAATTCCACAAGGTTTGACTGGCAGGACCTGTTTCTGCGGAAGCCATGTTGTGTGGCTGTCAGCCTCCCTTCCCTATCTAGCATCACTAGATCTCTCTCTATTATGAGCCTTTCCATTGTTTTTCCTACAATGGACGTAAGGCTAATCGGTCTATAATTCCCCATGTCCTTCCTACTACCCTTTTTGAAAATTGGGACCACCGATGCCACCCTCCAGTCCTCTGGAACTTCACCTGTTCTCCACGAGGCCTCAAAAATGGAGGCCAGCGGGCGTGAGAGAACCCCCGCCAACTCTCTAAGTACTCTCGGGTGTAACCCGTCAGGGCCTGGCGCCTTTGTAATGTCCAATGCCCTGAGGAGCCCCTCGACTTCAAGGGGGGTGACTCTAATCTCTGCCCCTAAGTCCCCAGCCTCATCCAATCTCCTATACGGATATCCCCCGTCCTGCTTTGGGGAGAACACAGAGGCAAAATAGTCATTTAGCATCTGTGCCTGTTTCCTCATGTCAGTCACTGGATCTCCTTCCTCCTTATTTAGTGGTCCCACCACTTGTCTCCCCTTCCTTTTCCTATTTACATGCTGGAAGAAGCCCTTTTTGTTGCTCTTGATATTCTTGGCAAGTCTCAGCTCATAATCAGCCTTAGCCTTGCGAAGAATCCTTCTGCAACGGGCCTCCTCCTCCCGGTATACCCTTTTGTCTATTTCCCCCAGTACCCATTTCCTATGGAGGCTCCTCTTTCGTCTAATCCCCCTAACCACCTCCTTTTGCATCCATGGCGGCACTCTCCTCCGCCTCCCCACCTTACTGACTAGAGGTATTGTCAGGGCTTGCGCCTGCAAAACCTCCCTTTTGAGTGCCATCCACCCCTCCTCAACTCGCTTACCTTCCAGTAACCTATCCCAGGAGACTTTCCCCAGCCTGGCCTTCAGTTGGCCAAAGTTGGCCCTCTTGAAGTCCCAGCTTCTAGTGCTCGCCCTGCTGCACGGCCCCAGTCCTCTGATCTCAAAGCAGAGGATGGAGTGATCACTCGCATCCAGAGCTCCCCTAATCTGTACTTCATCTATCAGCTCCTCCCTATTGGTCAAGACCAAGTCCAGGATGTTTCCCCCCCTCGTGGCCTCTCGGACCCTCTGTGTGAAAAACCCACCCTCTAGAGCTTCTAGGAAGTGACGTGACCTGGCTGTCACCGCCGAGTGAGTCTCCCAAGTAATATCCGGGAGATTGAAATCCCCCATAATTACTGTGTCTCTCCCCCGAGATATCCGTAGAATCTGGCCTGTCAGGACATCATCCAGGGTCTCAAGTTGACCTGGAGGGCGATAACATACCCCCACTGTCAGGCCTCTTTCTCTGTCAAAACCCCTAAGTTTCACCCAGACTGCCTCTACCGAATCCCCATCTGTGCTGCACTCTATCTCACTGCATCCTATCCCTTCCCTGACATATAAAGCCACACCCCCACCTCTCTTTCCCTTCCTGTCCTTTCTAAAAAGGTGATACCCTTCTATGTTCACATTCCAGACTTGCCTTTCATCCCACCAAGTTTCTGTGATTCCCACCAGATCATATCCTCCTATTCCCAGGAGAGCTTCAAGCTTCCTGGGAAGCGGTGGGATGTTGGCCACCGGTCTATAATTGGCGACCACCTCTGGATCCAGGGAAGCCTTCTTTAGGACTGGCCGGACTACCGCCTCCTTTAAGGGGGCCGGCACCCGGCCGTCTCTCAAAGAGGCGTTGACCACCTCCAAGATCCAGGGTTCAATCCCGTCTTTGGCGGTCTTTAATAGCCAAGATGGGCACGGGTCCAGTAAACAGGTGGTTGAGCGTACCGATCCAAGCACCTTGTCCACATCATCGGGCCGCAAAAACTGAAATTCATCCAATAACAAGGGACAAGCAGGCATGGTTGGTCCCTCCCCAAAAGAATCAGTACCAAAAGTGGAGTCCAGCTCGTGACGAATCAGAGCAACTTTCTCCTGGAAATGCGTGGCGAACTCGTCACAGCGGGCTTTCGAGGGTGGCACCAGATCCTTACCGGGGCCCGGTTTTGTCAACCCCTGCACCACCCGAAAAATCTCCGCTGGACGGCATTGCGAGGAGGCAATGGACGCGGAGAAGAATCGCTTCTTCGCCGCCCTTACCGCCACAGCATAGGCTCGATAGTGTGCTCTAAGATGTGTTCGATCGGACTCATCACGTGATTTCCTCCACCTGTGCTGTAGCCGTCTCCCAACCCGCTTCATCGCCCGTAATTCTGATGTATAGCAGGGAGACGGACGGGCTCTGCCAGGTTGGAGAGGGAGCTTGGGAGTGATCATGTCGATGGCCCTGGCCATCTCCCCATTCCATGTCTCGACCAGGACCTCCACAGGAGCGCCAGCCTTGTCAGCCGGAAAATCCCCCAGAGCCCTCAGGAATCCGTCCGGATCCATCCGGCTCCGGGGGCGGACCATCACAATCTGGTCCGCACCCTTACAGAGGGCTCTCGAGCTCAAATCTCTCGAGCTCAAATCTCATGAGGAAATGATCTGACCATGACAAGGGTGTCAAACATACATTCTTCACCCTCAGATCACCCTCTTCCTCCCCCGTCGAGAAAACCAGGTCCAAAGTGTGTCCACGTTCATGGGTCGGGCCGGTGACATGTTGAGACAGCCCCATGGCCGTCATGGCAGCCATGAATTCCTGAGCCGCCCCGGAAAGGTCAGTCTCGGAATGGAGATTGAAGTCCCCCAGGACCAACATCCTGGGGGTCCTCAACACCAAATCCGAGACGACCTCCGTCAGCTCAGGCAGGGAGTCTGTTGGGCAGAAGGGTGCTCGGTACACCAACAGAATCCCCAATCTGTCTCGGTCGCCCAACACCAAGTGGAGACACTCCAGCCCCGGTCTCGAATGGACAGGAAGCCCCATGAGGGAAAAAGCAGCCCGATAAACTAAAGCGACCCCCCCTCCCCTCCCCTCCAGGCGTGGTTGGTGCTGCACTAGGTACCCGGACGGGCAGAGCTCCGAGAAGGAGACATCTCCCCCCTCCCCCGCCCAGGTCTCGGCGATACAGGCCATGTCGGCCCTCTCATCGACTATCAAGTCGCAGATGGTATTCGCCTTATTATGGACCGACCTGGCATTGAGTAGCAACACCGTTAGGCCTGTGGGGCAGCTGACAAGAATCCCTGGCACCTGCCGGTTGGGGGAGTAACTAGAAGGAGGGACAGATGTTAACCATCTGTCTCGCCTTCTCCTCGGCGGGAACGTTAAACCCCCATTGCGGCCATACCAATCATTGCCCATCCCCACCCCGATGGCGGCGCCCCCGTGCTCCCCAGGTAACATCCTGAACAGCTTACCTGAGATGGGCCTCTAAAATGATTAAATATTTAAAACTCTAAAAACCCCACCCTCTTACCCTCTCAGCCGCATAACCAAGGATATGTGTCCACCAGCCGAAGTCCAAGGTTCCTGGCCAGCCCAGCCCCCAAGGCCCCAACGGCCCGAACGGCGGCAACCGCCCTTAGGCCATTGCCCTTCGGCCGCCGGCAGGAAAGCACTCTGTGTTGCCTCTCACAAAACAGTCATGCCCCTTCCAGTACTACTACAATTAATAACACTACTAGTAATAAGAAAAACAACAAAAATAATGAATAAAATATAAAGAGCAGAGATGGGAACAGAAGTCCACGTGCTGTTTCTCTTGCTTCCTACAGATGCAGAGCATTGCCTGAAGTGTCCAGAAGATCAGCATCCAATGAGGCCTGAGTTCAGTGCATCCCCAAGGTCATCACCTTCCTGTCCTATGAAGAATATTTGGGGTCCTTCCTCTCTTGCTTGGCCCTACTCTTCTCCATCACCACAGGAGGCATATTGGGTACCTTCAGAATGTTCCAGGAGACTCCAGTAGTCAAGGCCAACAACCGCGACCTCTCCTACACTCTGCTTGTCTCCCTTTTCCTTTGCTTTGTGTGCTCCTTCCTCTTCATTGGCCAGCCAAGAAGCACCACCTGCCTCCTGCGACAAGCAGCCTTCAGCATCATCTTCTCAGTGGCCATCTCTTCCCTCCTGGCAAAAACCGTCACTGTGGTGCTGGCCTTCCTGGCCACCAAGCCAGGCAACAGGGCAAGGAACTGGCTGGGGAGGAGTTTGGCCAACTCCATTGTCATCTGCTGCTCCAGTGTCCACATGGTCCTCTCCACCATCTGGCTGGGCACCTCTCCCCCCTTCCCTGACTCTGACATGCACTCCCAGGCTGGGCAGATCGTCCTGCGGTGCAACGAAGGCTCTGTGGCCATGTTCTATGCTGCCCTCGGCTACATGGGCTTCCTGGCTGCCGTCTGCTTCACAGTGGCCTTCCTGGCCAGGAAGCTGCCCGGGGCCTTCAACGAGGCCAAGCTGATCACCTTCAGCATGCTGGTCTTCTGCAGCGTCTGGGTGTCCTTCGTGCCCACCTACCTGAGCACCAAGGGGAAGTACATGGTGGCCGTCCAGGTCTTCTCCATCTTGGCCTCTGGGGCTGGGCTGCTGGGCTGCATCTTCCTGCCCAAGTGCTTCATCATTCTATGGAGGCCTGACCTGAATACCAAGGAGCATCTCATGATGAAAAACAAAGCATAAAATCTGTTTGTTTTGTTCATCAAGAGTTCAAAGTTCCAACTTTTCTGCACAAGCCAACAATCCCTTCTGGGCATATGGACAATATCAAATTGAAACAATTGAAAAAAAGAATCCACTGCACTTTTCGGTAGTTGGGAAAAATAAAGGTCCTTTTCATACCTGGAGAAGCAGCACACAAGAAACCTTCCCTTGTTATCCTCCTTAGGTAAGCTTTGTGTTTTGTCTTTTCAATTTCCTTGAAATAGTTTCTGTTTTCAGTCCTTGACATTTTCATTCTATCTTTTGAAGTGTGAACAGGCAAATCATATTTGCCCAGAACTTGACAGGATACCGGATATGCAGCTTAGAAATCCCTCCAGCTCCTTTTCCAGAGTGGGGGTCTTTGGGGTGGGTGGGTTCCTTGGAGAGGATCTGTCCAGAACTGTTGATCACTTCCCTTGGCAGCCTGTCCTGTGCTGGCTCCCTTGGATTTGCTCACAAAGAGGTTTTGCTGCAAGAGCGCACCAGCAGAGTCATCCTGCCAGAGCTGCGGGGAGGACCCCAGACTGCTCCTGAGAGCAGGAAGGGAAAGATGCAGAGCAGGACTGAAGAAGTCTGTTCCACATGAGCAAGGACTGAAGAAGTCCGTTCCCAGCCCTGAGAGATCTGGCTTCACTCGGAGTCAGCAAGGAGACCGCCTGAGTATGAAGGTCGCTCGGGTGGAGCAGGAGTCTGCCCAGATTCCTCCTGTATGAGCAACCTTGGCCTTGCTTCCAGCTCAGACTCAGTCTGGGAAAGGAGCCGCAGGACTGCGCATGGCTGCTTCAGCCGCTGCCCTGTGATTCCTGAGCCATGTTGGAAGCCCACTGAACTCATTGCACCTGTTCCATGATCCCCTGTTGTTTTGGAGGCCATGAGTAAATGGACTGGGGTGTCTCCCTGCCCCATCACAGTGCACACGTGAAGGAGTGAAGCAACCCATAATTGACCCCAGGAGGAGAACATGGATCATGCAGAGGTAACAGATAGGTGAGGAATTTGGGCTCTCTGTTGTGTTTTAATGCTAAATGTATTCCTTGCCTTTTTTCGTCCTGCAAACACCCAAAGTAGTTTACAAGTTTGTCCGCTTCTCCTTTTTCCCTATGTGGGAGGTGAGCTGAGAGGGAGAGTTTGGCCAAGCATCTTCCAGAAGCTGTGCGAATGAGCGGGGGAGGAACTTGACCCCCCTTCCTTCCACTTGGAACTCATCCCCTCAGGGCCCCCTGCCTCCCCGAAGACACTCCACTCCCCCTCAGGCCTTGCATGCCACAGTTCGACTCTTCAGCTATGGGAGGATTTTTCTTCTTCCATCATTTTCTCGCTGCAAGTGATAGGTTGTCACTGAGGTGCGAAACAGAAGGGAAGCGTTCCCAGCTTTGCAGGGATGAAGGTGCTTCTGTTCTCTGCTTGTTGATCTTCACGTAGAAAAGGCCGGGATTCTCTTTTCCATGCCCACCTGGGAAGCATCGCAGGTGGAGCTTCCGTTCCCTCAATCCAGGACCAGCTTCGGGATTCAGCACAACACACACCCAAGCTGGGGGAACTCGGCAGTGTATTAGGGGGATTAAAAGGGAGGTGGGGGGCTGTGACCATCCAGGCTGACTGGATAAATGAGGATCAAGGGGGGAAGGAACAGGAAGGGCAGCTTGGCGGATGCAACAGCTCAGGGAATGTGGTCAGACAGGAACACGCAGCTCCCAGGGCTACTTGGCCCCCTCTGGCTGGAAGCAGGAGACCCCCATCCCAGCCTCAGCTCTTCAGACAGAGCATCCAGCTCCCAGGGGTCTTCCTGCAATACGTGAAACAGAGTGGCACTTCATGATTCTCCAGGGACACCGGGATGCCCCCTTCTATGCAATAAGAAAACAGAGAACCGTAAAAGAAAGATCCCTTCACTAAATGACACATGATTCAGTTAGTCATCAAATCATCCCCATTCAGCCAACACGGTAAAAACTGTCACCCGAGAGAAGCCATGAGATGGTCCCAGAGGCAGTGTGTGCGGGGCAGAGGGGGGAGCCCAGAGGATTGAGACCAGCTGCGGAGACGGGTCTGGTACCTTCCTGCCCACTCAGGGGACCGCTGTTGGAGGTTCCCCTGGCCAGGGAGGCACAACACTGTGCTGGGAAAATGAAGCTCCCATGCAGGATCCGTCATGATTCATGTCCCTCCCTTTTTGCCATGTCATCTCTCTGTTATCACCAATAATCACTGGGCCATTATGTCTACTCTGCTTGGCACTTTCTCATATTCTCCTTACTCAGGAACACATAATCTGCTGAAATGTCCCTTTTCTTCCCTCATCATCAACTCCGCTCCTGTTTGCATGACTAGAAATGTAGAAAACACTCTTTCTATGCTCTGGAAGTTTGTAGTTTTTGCTGGGAGAGTGCCCTGTGGGAGAGAGTGTGTGAGGTGGCGGATCGGCCTGGGATGCCCCTGGGATGGAGCTTGGTGGGTAGGAGCTTTGAGAGGCTTGGCCGGTGAGGGTGGAGAGTTGGTGCATGAGGGAGAGAGAGTGAAAGAAAGGGGGAAAGGGATGCAGCCGCTGAACCATGGGACAGGAAACAAAAATGAGAAGAAAGGGGTTTGCCTTGCCTGCTAAGAGCCGCTGGGAATGCGAGGCAACACCTGCAGCCCTTCCCTGACAGGGAATGCAAGGGGACAGTTTGCACAAACTCTTGGCTTTGCTGCCATGGCCGGTCCTGAGAGCTACAAAAAAGGGGGAAGGGATCACCGCCTTGTAAGAGTGGTAGTGTTCACACTGCGCCCCTGAGCATGTGCAAAGCACAAAGCATCCATGGGAGTTAGATCAGCTCTGCTGCCAGCCACAGGTGGAGGCGGGCTAGGACTGGCACTTGAAAGGAATCTTGGTGTGCCTAAAGCATGGAGGGTTTGTGCAAATGAGGCTCGGCAGTTGCTGGACACGGAGGGAGAACCTCTGAGTGTTCAGAGTTTGTATTGCCTCATGGAGAAGATCCGTGTGGAGGGAGGACTGAATCAAAGCAAAAGCCCCTTTCCGTACTCTCAGTGAGGGGCTGGGGGATTTTTTTTAAAGTTCAGAAAACTTATAAAAGCAATGCTGTGTGCAGACACCAACGATTGTGTCACCCAACAGAGAGTCTTCTGGTACCTCATCTTCAGCGCAGCGTAGGGCCACAAGGTTGGTGGCCAGTTTGTAGGGGATGGGATATGAGGCAAGACTGAGGGAACTGGGTCTCTTCAGCTTGAAGAAGTGGAGACTCTGAGGGGATCTGTTGGCAACATACAGGTATTTGAGGGGGTGTCACATGGAGGTGGGGAGAGGCCTGTTCTCCCCTGCAGAGGAAGGCAGGACGCGCTCCAATGGAGCAAAGCTCAGGGAGCCAAGGATCCATTGGGATGCCAGGAAGCACTTCCTGCCAGTCAGGACCCCAAGGATGTGGAATGGGCTTCCACGAGAGGTCGTTGAGGCCCCATCGGTGAGGGTGTTCAAAGACAGGCTGGACATGCACATGTTGGGCATGTCATGAGCGGAGCCGACGGGAGCCGGAGGTCGGACTAGGTGGCCCAGGACACCCCTTCTGACTTGCTCTGTTTCTGTGTTCCATGTCTCTTAATATGTCCTCATTTGCAATATTCTCCCAACATGCAATTTGTAGTACTTCTCTAAGGCAACATTACCAAGAGAAGTTTCTCTTCCGTGTAATTTTTCTTTCAAGCTTCCAGTTCTTACTTACAATCTGCACAGCAATGGCACTAAATGATCTGCACCTCCTTATGATATCCATTGGGGGACAAGCTGCAAACAGGTACACATATCGGGACACAGCAGTTGGGTCGCCTATCCTGCACTTCTCCTCTTCTTCTGTCCCACATCTGCGTCCATAATACCTCCCAGATAACAAAACTGCTTCACAGATTCTATGACTTGGCTCCTTGCTGTGACGGGGCTGCTTTCTGGGACACGGCCACTTTGCATCACCTTGGCCTTGGCTTCACTCATTCCTCTGCCCACTTTCTGCTGCGAGGACCGGCATCACGTCTCCCTGCTGCTCTACAGCATTTGCACGTAGGCCAAACCCACCAGCAAAACCCGGTCGGTCACATGGACTCATTCTTCCGCGGGAGGCTGATGTCATTGTTCTTCGTTGTTTGGTTTCTCATGGTAGATCCCAGAATGATCAAGAAGTGAAAAGGCGGATCACATGCAGCCCTGTCTGACAGCATCAGTTGTGAAAAATCAGTGGCACCATTCTCAGTTCTCAGAAGGCACCTAGAATTATTCTGAAGATGTTGAGAAATGTGGTCATATTTCTCTTGAATGCCGTATATTTGCCATATATTCCATCATGGTTCCTCGTTTGAAGGGAGCGGTATACACCAACCTTTAAAAACTGGTAAAGTTAAGGCGGCCTGGTTTTGCCCAGGCCTCCTTCCGAGACCAAGTGCAGGCATGTCGTGGGATGTGGCAGGCAGAGAAAAGCAAACCGCAAGCTTGATTGATGGTGCCAAAAGGGGGGGGGGGACACACACTGCCTTGCAGGAGGCTGATGTTTACTGGTGGATGACCCCTGTCTCACTGCAAGGAAGTGGCAGCCAGAAAGACAGAGGGGGAAGGACCTCCTCCTGGAGCTTCTCCATGAGCACCGTCATTCGTTTCATCCAAATGCCAAGCACTGGCTGTTTGGTCGAAGTGTGTGCTAGTTCAGTTGTGGGTGTATTCACAACGAGCTGGGGCATTTTGCCCCTACGTGCTATTGTTAGTTGCGAAGTTGTGGCTGACCCATCGCGACCCTATGGACCACATTCCTCCAGGCCACCCTGTCCACCATCCACCGCAGTCCACCTAAGCTCACACAGACTGCTTCTGTGACTCCATCCAGCCACCTCCTCCTCTGCCGTCCCCTTCCTCTTTGGCTGTCAATTTTTCCCTTTAGAAGGACAGAAACTGAGGATGAAACTCAAACATTTTGGTCACCTAATGAGGAGGGACTCCCTGGAGAAGCGCCTAATGCTGGGAAAGACTGCCCTGTGACAGAGACTGAGGGAACTGGGCATGTTCAGCCTGGAGAAGAGAAGGCTGAGGGGGGACATGGGACCCCTCCAGAAGGACCTCAAAGACTGTCCCAAAGAGGAAGGTCAAGATCTCTCCTTGCTGATGCCAGACTGCAGGACACGGAATAACCAATGTCAGTTGGGGCAACCCAGATTCAGGCGGGACATCAGGAAAAGCTTCCTCACGGTCAGAGCAATACGACAGTGGCATCAGCTGCCCGGAGTCGTGGAGGCTCTCCCCCACTGGAGATGCTCAGAAAGACTCAGGACAGCCGCCTGAGTGCAACACGGCGTCCTGCGACAGGTCGGACTCGATGGCCTTCCTTGCCCCTTCCAGCTGTGCTATGATTCTCTGATTCCTTTGTCTAGCACGCCCATGCTCCCCCCCACACCAACTTTGCTGGCTCATGATCACGCTGGACCCTCACTTGCCCACACTTTGCAGAGAGCAGAGCAGGCCTTGAAGTTTTGCAGCACTCACTCCTCTGCCCAAGGCCCCCGCCGTGCCCTTCCCCAGAAGAGTGGGATCCCCCTCTGCCCCACTCCCCACCCCTCTCAGGCACTGGTCTTTATAGACTCACAGAGGAGAAGAAGTGGCAGGCCAGGAAGGCCCTGGGGCCCCACGCTGCTGCTGCTGCAGGGCACCCAGGTGCACCTTCCCACCCGGGTGGCTGCCCAGGTTCTCTCTGAATGTCCCCCGGGTGGGAGAGCCTCCACCTCTCCGGGCAGCTGGGTCCACTGCCGTATTGCTCCGGCAGTCAGGGAGCTTTCCCTGATGTCCATCTTTGTTATGAACACTCTTTCCCTTCCGTCAGAAGAGAAAAATTTTCCAGGCATGCAGAAAGTTAGTTTTAAAACTTTATTGCAATAAAGGGAACAGAAAGGAACAGTTTCCTTCCCATCCTTCCGTTCCCCTAAGCACCTGTTCACACCCCCCTTTTGAATCCTGCTCCCGGCCGCTTGCTCCCTCCTCCTTTCCCCTAATTGAGTGAAAGGGTCCTGAGAGTTACACTCTTTCCACCCGCCTGCTCGCGCTGCCCCAACACCGGCCCTTCTTCCCAATCCAGCCCTGCCCCCGGTGGGCTGCAATGGGCTCGTTTTGTTCTGCCCAGCTTGTCAATAAACAATCAGGAAGTATTTGGCCCTCCTGCCATGTGCCTGTTTCCCCACACCTTGTGCTGTCTGATTTTGGCTGCTCCCCTCCTTTGGGCAAAGTAGTTTTCTTTGCTACCTTTTTAAATCTCTTTCCTTCCTTGTTTCAAATCATCCTTTCACACCTATCACAACCAAGAAGTGGGTACATATTTGCATATGTGGTGGAAGTGTAAATATATACATGAGTTTTGGGGAAGGATTTTTTTATAGAAATTGGTAAAGTATTGAATTTGAATATTGAAGTTGACCCTGGATTAGCAGTACCGTTGTACTTTAGAGAACGATGGGATAAAATACTAAAGAACTGATGATAAATGTATCCACAGCAGTAAGATTAATACTAGTGAGGAATGGGAAGACAAAAGGTGAATACGATAAACTGCTATAAGGAAGTCTGGAATAGAGCTACCAATGATGGGTTATCCTATTCTATGGAATGGAGAAAAGATTGGACAACTGAAAGTAAATTTGAAAGCATCTGGAGACCTTTTCTTGAATATGTTTTAATGGAAGGAAGGGGTGTGACCCACCCCCAGAGTCCAATGCAGCTCCGGAGGGGAGGTGGGGCACCCCGAACGAATCAATGGTCTCACGCTAAGTAGTTCGAGTTGTTGGTCCTGGTGGAGGTAGCACTACTGTTGGCGTCCTCTTTGATCAGTGATGTTTAGTGACAGTGGCCTTGTTTAGTGACCTTGTTGTTCTGTTGATTGTATTGTTTTTCTTAGTTGTAAAAAATAAAATAAAATTGAATAAAGCTATAACAACAAAAGGACATTTAAGAAGAAATACTGCCCTGCACATTCAGACCCCCACCTTCTGCACACCTCCGTCTCAGCGCTGTTGTGCTGGCAATTTCACTGCGAGCCCCACTTACGTGGGCGCCATCCTGTAACACGCGATGATTCTGCAGGGCCATTTGCTTCCGAAGGAGCAGAACCTTGCATCCAAACGGGACCGCTTCCTATCAGCAGTTGCACAACAAAAGAGTGAGTACACGCACACTGACAACAGGATGGGGCACCCCGTGTGCCCAGGGCCCTGGTGCCGGCACCAAGACAAAAACGTGAAGTGGGCTGTCGAGCCACAGGTTCATGTGTCCTTCTGAAGGCAAGTCCAGCAAAGGACGCCAAAGGTCCTCATCAGCTGGTCTGATCACGGAAGGTGCAGCTGCACTCATGGGATCGCCAGAGCCCAGACCCACAGGCCAGGTCGACTGCATGTGCATGAGCTGACCATGAGGGTTCACCGGGCTCAGACGGGTGAGGACCCTGCCTTGGCGAGGGCCTTCATGGCAGCCACAGCTCCGGCCCCCAGCTGCCCGCTCGCCCTCGTGCGGACCTCCCACTCCCTGCCCCACTCTTCCTGGGCCCTCCCCTTTGGGATAAACCAATGTTTCATGGATGAAACTCCTTCCATCTCCTCTCCAGTTCTCCTCCCTCCACTTCTCTCTGACTCAAGGACCCTAGGCTAGGGCTGTGAGCGGCTGCCATTTCCAGCCCCTGCCCACCTGGACAGCCCCCTCTACTCTCTGCCCACTCCTTCCCAAGAAGGGTCTCTGGATCTGGGCAGAACTGCTCAGCCCAACAGGATTGGGAAGGGGCTTCCTGAGCCAGGGACCTCAAAGTCAGGCCAGGGAGGGCCATTCTGTCGCTCTGGTGGCATGCAGGGCAATTCCTGCCCCTCCTTTGTGCAGAGAACCAAGCCAGAGGTCTGCTTCCCACGTGTTCTGATGGTTTCCCCAAACACACTGACTCCTTCCCAGCAACGGACGTGGGCATCCTGAGAAAGTGCCCTCTGCCACTCTCTCCTGGTCTATTTCTAAGAATGGGGCGGAATCCTCTCCAAAAGTTCAACTTCTGTGAGGGCCAGAAAGAAGCGAGCCCTTCTGTCTCCTGCCAGGTATCCTGCCGGGTGGGGAGGGGGCTGGGCAGGAGATTGTGCCTGGCCTCTGGGTTTTGTACAGCACTGTGCACCATGCAAAGCAGGCCCATGGTCCGGGCAAGCCGCCCTTTCCAGCTGCCATTCCTGGCCGAGCTCTTCCAAGCAGCGCCACCCTCAGGCCCTTCTGCAAGCCTTTCAGGCAGGCCCGGGGTTCTCCCGGGGACACCTTCTCCTGCTGACACCCGCAGGGTCTCCAACCGTGGTGGGCAGAGTCCACACTGGACACTAATCCAGGCTGCGCTCTCAGGGGATCGCATGGCTTCCCACAGGACCACACACTGGCAGGGCTGAGGGGGCCGGAGGGACAGCAGTCCACCCTCTGCCCAGAGCAGGACCCCAAGTTTAGCCGCGGGGCTGCTGGACCTCTCACACCTGGCCTTTCCGAACAAGCTGGCTGGCAGTGGGCCCTCCCGGCCCAAGCGAGGCCTCCTACCTGAACCCAACCCAGCCCCCATTACTGGCATCTCAGCTCGCCTGGACAGACCTGGAACTTGGGGGTGCCTCTGATTTCCTCCCCGTGCCTAAACATGGAGCTTCCCCTGCCTCAGGTTTCAAGGAACACCAATTTGCTCAATCGGGATGAAGCTGGGCTCCCGCTGCCCAGAGACTGATGGCGCTGCAGAAGGGCGAATTCTCACTGGGGCTCTTCCGCAGCATCTCTGGACCGGGATGCTTCCCTCTCCTCTTTCCTGACCCCAAACCTGCCCTTGTGGGGCTGAAGCTGACTTCCTTTTCTTCCACTTCTGGGCAGCCCCTGCCGTGGGGCCTGCCTGGATTTCTCCAGCAGTGCTGGGGATGCTGCCTGGCCACTGGCTGGGGAGGCCATCTCTGGCCCGGGAAGGAGCATGGCAGCCATGAGCGGTCCTCTGAGGATTCCCAGCAAGGACCACCACACCTCTTGCCAGGACCTGCAGAGCATCACATCCACAAGCCACTGGCTCGGACGGACCAAATGGAAATGGCCACAAGAGTAGGGTCCTGCTGAACCCACTGGGGTAGTTCAGCTAGCTGGACTACCACTCCCATCATTCCCACTGTGCATTAGGATGGAAATTGCATTCCAATACATCTGGAGGGCACTGGTTTGGGGGAAGCGGCAGTCCGGGAGAGTCTCATCAGCACAAGGGTTTGCATGCCACGCAATGCGTCAAGGTGCTCAGGCACAGCCGGGAACACTGAGAGCCACACACAAAGCACAATGCACCCCTCACTTCCCTTCCTGCGAAAGGTTCCTCCAGCACGGAAGTGGGGCTTCAAGACCAGCACGGTCAGTGCCCCTGTCAGAGCAGGCAACGTGTGGCATCTCATTCTGCAAGCAAAAACCCACCATGCTCACGTGTGTCTCTCCGCTGTTCCACCACCCCACAGTGCCCTCCGGAGGGGACGCAGCTGGAAACCAGGGAGCGAAACAACGCTTGGCAAGGCGTGGAGCCCAGGCCTGTGATGATAGCGAAAACAGGCACAGTGGATTCACCCACCCCACAGCCCCGTGAAGTTGCCCACCCTGGTTCAGGGGGAAGCGACGCATCTCTGAGGCAGCCCCCAGCAGCTCCAGGGGGAGGGTCCCTGAGCACGGGGCCTCCAGGGGCCCTGAGACATCTGTGCCGGGCAGTCTGTTCCTGCCTGGCTCCAGTTCGAGCCTGCTTGCCCCAGCCTGCTCCTGCCATGCCCCTGAGTGTTCTCGCTGGCCTCAGCGGTTCCTGCCCTATGGCAGCCCCCCCTTGTCTGGACCAGCCTTGTGTGACTGCTTCCCTGGCATCAGAAACTGGACTCTGGCTGGACTGTGCTCCCTCCCTTGCCTGCATGATGTGCCCCCGTGTGCTGCCTTGGGCCTGGCCCTGGACTGTTGAGCCCGCCACCTGCCTCCAGCCCTACTAAGCCGCAGGACCTCCCTCCACACGCCTATCGCTTGCAAGCAGACCTATGCGGCCATCGCTCTCAGGGCACCCTGGGGAGCTTCAGAATTCCGTCGGCCCTGCTTTGCAAAGCTGTCCCATTGTCGGCAGGATGGAGGGGAGGGGTAACTGCTCTCCATCACTGAATTTTGGGAGCTTTCGAGATTCCTAATGCATGCTGGTAAAGCAACAACATCTGGGGGAGACTGGGGAATCCTTACGAAGCACTTGAGGAAGTGTGAGGTGACCGGTGGCTGTCCTGAACCGGTGCCTGCTGAGGTTATGGGTTGGATGAGGGCCGTTAACCTGAGTCTCAGTCCAGGTAGGGCAGAGGTCCTGTCGGTGGGCTGTGCAGGGCCCCAAGTAGGTAATTTGGACCCGGTTCTGGGTGGGGCAGCACTCCCTCTACAGGACAGGATTCGCAGCTTGGGAGTACTCCTTGAACGACAGCAGTCACTGGAGATCCAATTGGTGGCAGTGGAAAAGAGGGCTTTCCGGCATCTTTGGCTGGTGCACCAGCTGCGTCCCTGCCTGGGTGAGCCCTCCCTGGCAACAGCGACCCATGCGCTGGTCACTTCCCGCTTGGACTACTGCAAGGCGCTCTGCGTGGAGCTGCCCTTGAAAACGCTCCGGATGCTTCAGCTGGTGCAGAATAGAGCTGCCAGGCTGCTGACCGGGACCGGCCATGACTCTCCCGTAACGCCGGTCCTCCACCAGCTCCACTGGCTTCCGGTTGATGTCCGGGCCCAAGCCAAGGTGCTGGTTTTGACCCATAAAGCCCTGAACAGCTTGGGACTGGGATACCTGAAGGAACATCTTTTTAATATGCCCTCAGGCCTCTTAAGAACTGCAGGAGAAGCTCTGCTCCGGGAACCCTCTCTAAGAGAGGTAAAAAGGTCATCAACTTGGGGTTGGGTCTTCTCTGCTGTGGCTTTTTATTTATAATAATTATTAAAAATTTACAATATTATTTATAATAAGACCTTTATATTTAAACAATACTTTAATAACTTTTAATATCATCTGTAGGATTTAATTTGCAGCCAGGTTGAATCTGGATTTTATTTGTATTATTTTTATTATGTTTATATATTTTATGTAAGCTGTCCCGAGGCTATAAGATGGGAAGGCATACAACATTTTTAAATAAATAAATAAATTGTGGTTACTTTTTAAATTTTGCCGTGAAGAGAAACCGTGCTAGGGGCATCAAGAAATGCTGCTGTTGCTGCTGCTGGTGATGGTGCAGTTGTTGTTTTTGTTAATGGCCAGGAACCAAAATTAGGAACTCATTCTTCCACTCACCCTCCAAAGTGTATCAGGACCCTCATCTGCACTCTGGAAATAGGGTACCTAGGTGTCGGTCAAGATTTTCAGGGCCCCTGCACTTCATTTCCTGCCTTGCGTGGAAGCAGGCCCCTTCCCAAGACTTCTTCGGGTGAGCCAAAGGGAAGGCTCCCTCCCCCAAAGCCCACCAAGCCGTCCCCACTGGGGTCTCTGGCCCCCTGCTCCAGCTGCCTCCAGCTGCCCCTGCCTTCCTCCTTCCCTGCAGCGTGAGCACCTCATTCCCAGCAGAGCAGAGGGAGGGATCCTGCACCCCCAAAGAGCAGTCCAAGGAGGGGGAGTCTGCAGAAATATACAGGCGGTTGTGGGAAAGGGAGGGAGAGATAGAACTGCTTAGAAAAAGTTGGGTTCATAATTTACCATAGAAGAAAAGGAACGGTGTCCCAATGAAAAGAAATATAGCCATTTGAATAAATACATACGACAATACCAATCCAGTTTTGTCTTTTATGGGATGTCAGTTAACAGTGTTCCCTCTCTTGGCATCCATTTGTTCATAGTTTCTTTCCCAGTTCAAGGCTTTTTACATGGCCTGGGGCAGGTTACTGAGGAGCCAATACAAGAAGTGGTGGAAAGACACAGCCCAGTGGCTTTTCTGAGAGATTTTTCCTAAGTCTAAAGACTATCAGGAGCTCAGTGTGCTGGAAAGAGAACAGATCCTCCAAACTGCCACCGAGGGCATCAGTCCCAGGTTCTTGCACTGGAGTGAGCGACTGAAGGTGAAGGCCTTGGGGCTGCTGGTGCTGGGCCTGAGGGACTTTGGGGGAAACATCCCTTCACTGGCTCTCCACTCCAGCACTGGGGAACGCCCTGTGGAGCACCACTTTGAAAAAATCTTGGAAGAGCAGATCCAAGGTGTGGCAGGCCAGTCACATTAACTTCCATTCTTGGTAAATCCATGCAAAGCATTCTGAAAGGGCTGACCAGCCAGGTCATAGCAGGCCTAGAAATGCTGGCTAGCATTCAACAGAACTTCTGCGAAAGGAAATGCCTTTTACTTGTTCGACATCTTTGGCAGTGTGCAAAGCACATGACCGGGGCTGATAGACATCCTTGACCTGGACTTCCACATGACTTTTGAAAGACTACCCCACGAAGGCCTTCTGAGCAAGCTTAGCAGCCGTGGGATAAAGGGGGAAGCTCTTCTTGCCACAGAAGCGACAGTGGAGAGAGCTGGAGGGCTGCAACCAGGGGTCCAACAGGGTTCCTTATTGGGGTGAAAGGTTGGCCAAGCCTTGGTTCCTGAATGACACCAAAGAAACTCAGAGGATCAACCTGTGCTTTCAGGAGCATTAGACTGTGTGCATTCTGGAAAATGAGGATGGTCCAGAAAGATCTCCGTGTGCCTGGGAACCTGGATGTCCTGAGGAGTTCCCTGTAGCTTGGACAGGAAGCTGCTGTGAGGACAGTGGATGCAGAGGCAGAATTGTCTCCGCAGGTCAATGCAAGGGACACTGTGCATTCTCTCTCCCTCTCTCTCCCATCCCTGGGATGAAGATCTCCCCAGGAGAGCTGGATCAGGATCAGAGGAAGAAGGAGGGAAAACTGCCAGAAGAAGCCTCAACCGCCTTCCATGTGCATATGAGACAGTATCACTGGCAGAATGCAGCCGTCTCTTGACAGGTTTCTGAAGAAAGTGAGGAAGAAAGTGCAAAGGCAGCTGGACAAGCAGAAACTACAATCATCACTGCCCTTGGCTGGATGAGCTGGTGCTCCACGGCACCTGAATCTGGGCTGGCTGTTCACCTGGCAACTCCTGAGAGTTTATTTATTATTTATTTACAGATTTGTATTCCGCCCCCTGCAATAAGCCTCGGGGCGGCTCACAATTTCAAACAGACAACCAAATAATAATAGAGAGCAGCTTAAATTTTAAAACATTATTAAAAACTAGCCCATCTCTCGGTCAAAACTAAAAACAACAACATATCTAAAATACAATCAAACCAAACTATAAAGTTAACAATTAAAATATTTCCTGAATAAAAAGGTCTTCGCCTGCAGCGGAAAAGGAAATAACGACAGCGCCAGGCGAGCCTCTCTGGGACCACATTCCATAGGTGGGGCGCCACCACAGAGAAAGCCCTCCTCCGGGGACTCACCCTCTGCACTTCTTTCACGGAGGGTTCCCGGAGGGGAGCATCAGCCGCTCATTGTAGGGGGTGGGAGGGCATATAAGGTCGCAGGTGCTCCTTTAGGTAGCCAGGTCCCAAGCCGTTTAGGGCTTTATAGGTAAGAACCAACACCTTGAATTGGGCCCAGACTTCAATGGGGAGCCAGTGGAGCTGACGGAGAACTGGGGTGATATGAGAACCATGCCCAGTCCCCGTCAGTACCCTGGCAGCTCCATTTTGCACCAGTTGAAGTATCCGGACCATCTTCAAGGGAAGCCCTACGTAGAGCGCGTTACAATAATCCAACCGGGAAGTCACCAATGCATGTGTCACCGTCACCAGGGCGTCGAAATCCAGGAAGGGACGTAGCTGATGGATCAGCTGAAGCTGATGGAAAGCGCTCCTCACCACTGCTGACACTTGGGTTACCAAGGTCAGCTCCGGGTCAAGGAGCACTCCCAAGCTGCGGACCCTGTCTCTCAGAGGGAGTGCAACCCCATTCAAGACTAGGGCCAGGTCCCCCACTCCAGGGCCCAACCCACCCACCAACAAGACCTCCGTCTTGTCTGGATGGAGCTTCAGTTTATGGGCCCTCATCCAGCGCATTACCTCGGCCAGGCACCGGTTCAGCACAGCCACTGCCTCACTTGGATCGGTAGAAAACGAGAGGTAGAGCTAGGTATCATCAGCGTACTGGTGACTCCGCAGCCCACACCTCCTGATGACCACTCTCAGCGGTTTCATGCAGATGTTGAATAGCAAGGAGGACAAAATGGACCCCTGCAGAGCTCCTTGGCATAGCTGCCCTGGCGCAGAGCCATAGTCCCCCAGCACCACCTTCTGGAATCGGCTGTTGAGGTAGGAGTGGAACCACTGCAATGCAGTGCCTCCAACCCCCAACCCTGCCAGTCTCTCCAGGAGGATTCCATGGTCGATGGTAGCGAAAGCCGCCGAGATGTCCAGGACAGTGGGGCTTCAGGTTGGATGTCAGGAAGGATTTCCTGATGGTTGGGACCCCAGGATATGGAATTGGCTTCTATGGGAGGGGTTTCTGTGAAAACAGGCTCCTTTCAAACAAAAACACTCAGAAATAGAGAAAAAGCTGTGAGGACTTAGGCAGAGGCCTGACTCTGGAAGAGGCAGTGGAGAGAGCTCAGGTGTCTGTCTTCTAACCTCCATTGTGGTCTTTCCCTCTGCCCTTCCAGCTTCACCCTTTCCTGAGCAGCCCCAAGCATCATAACCCTTCTGTGGGCAGAGTGCATTTGGGGTAGGGTAGAGAGCTGGGGGCAGATTTTGGCATTGTGACCTGAGTGGGTTGCGCAGTCGGCTTTCTCAGTGCAGAGACAGGATGGCTTCCTTCTCTTGCTGACCTGGGATCTGGTTGGGTCTGAGACCCCACGTCCTGAATCCTGAGCCTGCCAACTGCTCCTTGCAATGTTGCAATGGATTTGTTGAAGCGCCTGTGTGTGTGTGTGTGTGGTGTGTGTGTGTGGAGATTCCCCTACCCAGATCCCTCTGAAGCTACTTTCCCCCTTTGAGTACCAGGCAGCTATTTCCCTTTTAGTCAGATTGCCAAAAGTCTCTGATCAGGTCCCAAAATTCACCAAGGGAGTCATGGAAGCAGCAGGGTGTGTTTTACACCACCACCAACCAACCAACCAAACCAACAAAATTGGCAATGTAGTGATTGTCCGGTTTTGGCCAGGCTTTCTTCCCATACCTTGGCCATGCAGGAAGAAAAGCAAGTAAAATTCAAGCTCGATTGATGGTGCCAACAGGTAGGGAGGGAGCAAAGGAGGGAGGGAAGGGAGAGAGACCCTCACAGTAACCAAATGTTTCCTGTTCGGGGAGCCCATTACACAGCCTGTGAATGTGGGCAGTCAGAAAGGCCAACGGGCTAAACACCTCCCCGAGCTTTCTGTTAGGAACCTGCCCCTTTAAGAGACTGAGCTCCCTGCTTGCCTGAAGCGGCCACTACGTTTACTTGCAAAGTGAATCCTGTGTGGAAAGAGGATTGACTTTGCGAGAGGTGTCCACTCGTAGCTGACTCCAAAGTTCTCAGGCTGGTTTTTCTAATTTAAAACCATTTCAAAGTGTGCCTATTCCTCCCTCAGCATCAACCGTGTGGCGATGTAAGTCACTCAATCGTATGAAACGCTCTGCTTAAGTTCTGGAACTCTGTGGTTGGGTGTACCTGTTCCCATGATGGTCATGATAGCTCATCTCTGCAGCGTGGTTTCATCTGGGAGATCTCACCAAGAAATCGCCTCAGGCTTGCAACAGAGAGGTCCCATTGCTATCCAGCTGGCTGTCTTACTGGCTGTGAAACCCAGATTCCCAAACACCACTAATCGCAGGAATTGCCGTTTGGAGCACACGCGCCCAAGCAAAGCTCCCCCTCTCAATTATCTGCCTCTTCCCCTCAGGAACAGGCTCCACGTCATTTCCACCCACTGCCTTTGCTTTCCCCGATTCCTCCCTCCATACAACCCCCACTGTGACAGGGCAGCTCTGAAATGGGTCCCAAGAAAGTGCTGAGCAGAGGTGGAGCCTGAGTTGGAGACCTTCCTGGGGCCATAATGCATCCCTGGAGGCAACATCTCAGGAGCACATGGGGAGCAGGAGGCCCAGGAGTTCCTTTGGCCACACACACACTCTCCCCACTGCTGCACCCCACGGGGTGCTCCTCGGGGCTGGTCAGTTTTATGTATTTATTTATTTATTAAAACATTTCTATGCTGCCCCATAGAAACCAAAACTCGAGGCGGCTCACAGCACCGGCCCAGTGCGTGCAAGATGAAGCGCTCCAGAGTACCTGCCGCGGCATCTGGGATGTGAAGTTCTCTCCCGCAACCGCACGATGGCCGGCAGGGGTCAGGGCTCAATTTCTGCACATCACGGGGTCCAGCCCGGACCAGAACCATGACTCCTGCCCAGCGATCTCTGCACAGTTGCCTTGATGTGGCACAAAGTCTGAAAACATGACAGTGGGCAGGTCATTTCCCGGCGCTCTTGATGCTCCCCTGGCAATGCCTGCTTTCAGAGGTGTTTTCCGTTGAATTTTGTGGTGGGGTCTTCTCTGAACATCCTTACCATCATTATCACTATGATAATGAGCATCACATCACACCTTTATCCTGACTTTTTCCATGCATGAAGAAAGCAAGCACTTTGCTGCCTCTCCTCATCGTTCTCTTCCTGACATCAACAACCCTGCCAGGTAGGATTGGCCGAGAGTGAATGACCGGCAAAAAGTCATGCAGTGAGCTTCAGGGATGTGCGGGGATTTGGATCTGGATCTCTCAGTCCCCATCCCACTTCTTGAACTCTTGATCCCGTGCGGGGATGCACAATGATCTTCCCCTGTTTCGTCTTGTCCAGCAACAACGGTTACAATTCTGCTTTTAGATTTGCCAGTCCTCAACTTTGAGGGCAAAAGGAGAAGGGGGCGGCAGAGGTTGAGGTGTCTGGATGGATTCAATGAAGCAGTTGGTGTGAACTTAGGTGGACTCTGGGGATGGTGAATGACAGGAAGACAAGGAGGAATGTTTTCCATGGGGTCGTGATGGGTTGGATGTGACTTTGCAAGTAACAACAGCAACAACATCCACAACCTGGCTTCCTCTCGTGGATAGACGAGCTGAAAACATGCTGCCCCAGCACACACACAGGAAGGGGAACCGGATGCCAGGAATGGGCATTGGGCACAGCCAGATGGAAAGAAGAAGCTTTTCCAAGGGAAATAGTGGGGGAGGGAAGAGGAGACAGGGGAAGACCCTCCTACTGAGTCCCTCAGAGGCAGCTGCAATGGGACGGACGGAACTGTTTCTCCATCACAGAGTTTCCCTCTCGCTGCCCTTCTCAGCCATTCCTTCACGAGCAGTGTTTTGGGAAAACCTCAGCCTGTCCCATCCATGGAGCTGAAGCCAGGCACCGCAGGGAAATCCGTGGGCACCATGATGACGGTGTAGCACATGGATGTACAGGTGGCGTGAGCACGACATGCCGAGAGCAAGCTGAGCGCACCAGAAATGAGAAGAGAGAAAGCGAGGCAGGGGCTTTGCAGGGCCAGGCTGCCTCACTGCAAGGCAACACTTGCGGTGGGAGGAATAGAAAAGGGGGATGCAGCAGGTCACATGTTGAAGGCCAGCTGCAAAGTACATGAGGGAAAGATCCCTTGGTCCTGCTTGCTTCACATGGGCCACATAGGCACATTCTTGCACATGGGGGTGAGGAAGGTTGTCAGGAAGGACCTGAGGTTCTCCAGCCAGAACACCCTGTAATTATGGAAATCATCATGCATTGCTGCTCTTCTTCGTAAACCTCATGGGCCCCCCTCCTCCAGGAGCACCTTGAACCCCGAGGCACTGCTGAGATCGCCAAGGCATGTCTTGCACCTGGCACAAAGGGGAGGGCACCTTCTTCCCTTCTGCCCTGCTCAGGGATTAGGAGAGGCTGGGGGCAGCAGAGGAGTCTGCCGTGCAGGCACTTATTCTCACTTCGTTCGGCTGAAGCCTGGCCTGGCTGGGCTCCTTGTCCATTTAGAAGGAAATTTCTCTAACTGCTCCTCTACTGGGCTGAAAGGGGCAGGATGGAGGCCTTGCCAAGTGCCGGCAGAGTGGCCCTCTTGGTCCTGCTACTGCTCCTCCTCCCAGAGGCCTCCTGTGGGAGGGTGGGTGCCAAATGCCCCTGGAGCTGGCACAGGGCAGAGCTGCAGCCACGCAATTATTTCCGGCGGGGAGACGTCGTCCTCAGCGCCAGCATCACTGCAGCACAAGGCCTTTTTCGACCACACACTTTCAACAAACCTGCTTCTAATGAACAGAAAAGGTAAGTCACTGGCCTGCTGGACCTTATACTGCTAAGTGCCACCGTCAGCTGCACAGCACAGCTGCTGCTAGCAAGCGAAGCCAGGGTGATTTCTTCTAGCTGGCGCCTTCCTCAGGAAGACCCAGCCAGGCAACTTACAAGCAGAAATGCCCAGCGGGAAGAGGAGGGCAATTGGGGGCAGTAGGTCCCAGAACTTGCCCCACCGTCCGTGCCTCGGCACCCCTCTGCCTTCCACACGGAGTCCTTCCTTCTCTTTCCGTGGCCAGCATATTTGAGTTTCCGCTTCAGTATCTTGCCATCACAAGAGCAGTCAGAGTTGCTCTCCTCTAGGACTGACTGGATTGATCCTACCTTTGGGGCATAGGATTGAGGGTGGCGTCAGTGGTCCCAATTTTCAAAAACGATAGTAGAAGGGACATGGGGAATTACACAAAATTTAGCCTTATGTCCATTGTAGGGAAAAATATGGAAAGGCACATAATAGCTAGAGATTCCATGATGTAATTAACTTAAGAGAGGCTGGCAGCCACACAACACGGCTTCCACAAGAAAAGGTCCTGCCAGACAACCCTTGTGGGATTCTACAACAAGCTTTCGAGGTGGCGAGACGGAGGGGATGCGGTAAAGGTCGTTTACCTGGATTTCAGCAAGGCCTTTGAAAAGTGCCCCATGATATCCTGGTGGAGAAACTGAGGAGTTTTGGAATAGAGCAAAGCACTGTCCGATGGATTAGGGCATGGTTGACCCACCGAATCAGAAGGTAACCATTAGTGGGGAATCACTGGGATGGCGGCCAGTGACAAGCGGGGTCCCCCAGGACTCATTCCCGGGGCCCATACTGTTTACTCTTTTAGTGGCAGGAGAGAACAGGTTTTCGCTCAATATAGATAAGGGCAAGAAATTGCACTTGGGGCATAAAAATGGTGTCATAAGTAAAGGTTAGGTGAGAAGAGGCTGGAGAGCAGCACTTGTGAAAGGGACCTTGGGGGGGTGGTTGACTGCAGGCTAAACTTCAGTCAGCCGTGTGATGCCAAGAGGGCAAACGCCACCCTTATTGGCATAGGCAGAAGTGTGACTTCTAGATGAAGAGAGGGATTACTACGACTCCATACGACTCTGGTGCGCCCACAACTGGAGTATTGTACTCAGTTCTGGGCCCCTCATTGCAGAAACGATATGGCCAGGTTGGAGTCAATGCAGCACAGGGCCACAAGTTTGGTTGCCTGTTTTCAGGGATGTGGAATGAGGCGAGACTGAGGGAACTGGGTCTCTTCAGCCTGGAGAAGAGGAGACTCAGAGGGGATGTGTTGGTGACATACAGGTATGTGCGGGGATGTCACATGGAGGTGGGTAGAGACCTGTTCTCCCAGGTCTCTGGGAGAAAGGAAGGCATGACGGTGCAAAGCTCAGGGAACCAACGCTCAATTTAGATACCAGGAAGCACTTCCTGACAGTTATGACCCTGAGGGTGAGAATGGGCTTCCATGAGAGGTTGTTGAGACCCCATCGGTGAGGGTGTTCAAAGACAGGCTGGACATGCACATGGTAGGCATATGAGCGGAGATGGCTGGAACCAGGGGTCAGATTATATGACCTGGGATACCCCTTATGACTCGCTCTGTTTCTATGTTTCTATTTCCATTTAGAAGCAATTGTTAATCGTCTTGAACTTGTCATAAAGCAAAATAAGTGTGACATATTTTTGAAAGACTCTCTGGCAAATTTTTGAAATCTTTGGACTTATGTAACACTTCATGATTTTCTGCATTTCTGCATGTATCAGTTTTGGTCTTTTTTTTTTTTTCATTCTTTTGCGTATCCTCCCTGTATGATAGAAAGTCCGGTCGACCTCTTACATTTCCAGCATTTACCAGTGCGATCTGACTGACTCCTTCACCCATAATGGATGATGCTCTGTCCCAACTTCCCTCACCTGTCATGGGTGATTATTAGCTAATCTGCAATGCAGACCGGTTCCACTGCCTAACAGAGCCACTTCCAATCAGGACCTGCAAGGCAGCCCCTCCCATTTCCATCCTGAAGGATCAAATCTGATCCTCGACTTCTTGTCTTACCAAATAATAATAATATGTACTCGTCTCTGCCAGTCTAAGTGACCTTTTCCCAATATTGGCAGTGATCATCTGAAAGAGAAAGTTCAGTTAGGCAGCACATTCATTTGTATAGCTCAAATTCATCCCAACGACAATGCCTTTAGTTTAGTCTACCAAGTACAGCTCGATCTGTACAAATCTGTTCTTCCTATCCATTTTCTTAATCTCTCTGCCAGTTTTGAAGTAAGACTTCTATAATGCTCATTTAATACTGAGGGCTGTGGTAACAAGGGATTATTCCCATCTTCAGGTATCCGTGTTGGATGAGCTTCCTGTCATCTTGGCGGTATTAGGCCCTCTTCTTTGATTTCATACATTACTTGTGAAATTGGAAGAATTTGTTTTTCCTCTAAACACTTTTAATAGCTAGCAGTAAAATCATCGGGGCAGGTGCTTTATCTTTTTTTAATTTTCCAGTAGCATGCAATATCACTTGGATACTGATAATACAATTCACTATTTTCCTCTGCTCCGTGGTGAATTTCGCAAGGCATGTTCTTCTACATACCCCTCTTCTCTCTTCTGGAGTCAGTATGTGTTTGGGGGGTGGGGGGAATGTGAATTGCACAGTAAAGTCTTTCCAAAATAGGCTGTGCCATTCTCTTTCTTCACTCCTGTTATAGCCCTTCCTTCTAGTTCTTTCTTAACACTAAATATCTTCTAGGTTTACTTGCATGTTCAAAATGGTATTGTTTTAAAAATCTCAGCTTCTCTGGAGCTGCTCTGTATCTCTCATGTCCAGCTGATTTCTTTATAGTTTACATTCAGTCAAAAGGTATTTGCACTGTTTTTGTTTTTGCTTTCTCCCAGCAATATATGGAACACGGTCCCCAGAGAGGTCCGCTTGGTGCCGTCGTTATTTGCCTTTTGGCTCCAGGCTAAGACATTTCTATTCAAACAGTATTTTAATTGTTAGAGTTATTTATTGATTTTAAATTGCCGGGATGTCTCCACCAGTTTTATGTATTTTATGTATTTATATATTGGGTTTTTTTATGATTCGAATCCACCCCAAGGCTCATGCGAAGGGGGCTGCATATCAGTTGTTTAAATAAAAACTCTGCGTGTAATTTAAATAGGCAGGGTGACAGTATGTAGCCTTGCTGACGTCCTCCCTCAATTATGAACCAATCAGTGGTTCCATGTCCAGTTCTCACTGTTGCTTCTTGACTCACATATCAATTTTTCAAGAGCGAAATAAGATGGTCCAGTACCATCCCTTTAAGAACTTGCCACAATTTGTTGTGATCCACACAATCAAAGGCTTTAGCATAGTCAATGAAGCCAAAGTAGATGTTTTTCTGGAACTACCTGGCTTTCTCCATGATTCAGCGTCTGTTGGCAATTTGATCTCTACTTCCTCTGCCTCTTCGAAATCCTGCCTGTACTTCTGGTAGTTCTCGGTCCACATACTGCCGGAGCCTAGCCTATAGGATTTGGAGCATCACTTTGCTAGCATGTGAAATGAGCGCGATGGTGCAAAAGTTCGAAAATTCCTTCGCATTGCCCTTTTTTGGGATTGGAATTTAAACTGACCTTTTCCAATCCTGGGGTCAATGTTGAGTTTTCCAAATTTCCTGGCATATTGAGTGTAACATTGTGACTGCATCATCTTCTAGGATTTGGAACAGTTCAGCTGGAATACTGTCTCCTCCACTAGCTCTGTTGTTGCTCCGGCTTCCTAAGGCCCATTTGACTTCACAATCCTGGATGTCTGGTTCGGGCTCAGTGACCACCCATCGTGGTTATCAGGGATGTGAAGCTTCTTCTTGTATAGTTCCTCTGTGTAATCTTGCCACCTCTTTTGAATTTCTTGTGACTCTGTTTGGTCCCTGCCATTTTGGTCCTTTATTATGCCCATCTTTGCATGAAATGTTCCCTTCAAATCTCCAATTTTATTGAAGAGATCTCTGGTCTTCCCTATTCTTTGTTTTCTTCTATTTTTTGAATTTTAGATTTAAGAAGGCACTCTTATATCTTCTAGATATTCTCTGGAATTCTGCATTCAATTGGGTGTATTCTTCTCTTTCTTCTGTACCTTTTACTACACTCCTTTCCTCAGCAATTTGTAAAGATTCCTCAGCCAGCCATTTTTCTGTCCTACTTTCTTTTTTTGGGGTGGGGAGGGCTTAGTTGCTTCCTCTTGTGCAATGTTGCAAGTCTCTGTGCTCAGTTCTTCAGGCACAGTGAGATGCTGGTGTAGTTTTTACTGACTGAATGGAGCTTCTCCATCTTTGGCTGAAGAGCACATAGTCAATCTGATTTCTGTTTTGACCGTGTGGTGAACTCCATGTGTAGGGTTGTCTCTTGGGTTGTTGGAAAAGAGCGTTTGCTATGACCATTGACTTCTCTTGACAAAATTCTGCCAGCCTGTGCCCTGCTTTGTATTGTAAACCATGGCCAAATTTCCCTGTTATTCTGGCTATCTTTTCTTTTCCTAAGTTAGCATTCCTATCCCCCATGATGATGTGGATCTCATTTTTGGGTGGTAATTCTAGAAGGTGTAGTCCTTCATAGAACCAGTCAACTTCAGGTTCTTCTGCACCATTTGCTGTGGTATAGACTTGGACTACTGTGATGTTGAACGGTTCGCCTTGCATTAGAACTGAGATCATTCTGTCATTTTGGAGATTGTATCCCAGTACTGCTTTTCCTACTCTTTTATTGACTATGAAGGCTACTCCATTTCTTCTGCGGGATTCTTGCCCACAGTAGTATACTTGATGGTCACCAGAATGAAATTCTCCCATCCCTGTCCTTTTTAGTTCACTGATTACTGAGCTGTCGATGTCTAGCCTTGTCCACTCTTTTTTAAAATTGTCCAGCTTGCCTTGATTCATGGATCTTACATTCCAAGTTCCCATGTAGTATACATCTTTCCAGCTTCGGACTGTCCATTTACCCCCAGATACATCCACAACTGAGTGTCCTTTTGGCTTAGACCCAGTCGCTTCACTCTTTCTTGCACTACTAGTACTAGCACTCTGCTCTTCCTCAGTAGCACATGGGACACCTTCCAACCTGAGGGGCACATCTTCCGGCGTCGTATCTTATTGCATTTTGGTACTGTCTGTGGGGTTTTCATTGCAAGGACATAGGAGTGGGTTGCCATTTCCTTCTCCAGTGGAGCAGATTTTTTGAAAGCTCTCAGCTATGACCTGCCCTGCACAGCACAGCTCATAGCCCCATGGCGCTACGCATGCCCCTTCCCAACGTCATGGCAGTGATCCATGAATGGGTCTGAGGCAGTACTCTGTTAATTTCAAGTTATGCTTCCTAGAGGATGGATCCTTAGTCCACAATGAAGCCTCATTGTTCTGAAAAGGCAACCAAATATTCAAATTGGGCATTACCAGGAATTTATTTTCTTCTGTACTGGGATGGATTGCTCTGTTATATTATTACAAAAAGCAATTTATTCCCCTTTTCTTCCATATCAATACACAGCGAATCCCTCAGTACAAGGGTCCAGTCAAGGTACTGTCCCTTTAGGAGACTGAGCTCCCTGATTGCCTGAAGCGGCCACTACATTCACTTGAAAAGTTAAATCTTTGTTGAAATTGGTTCCCATGGACAGTGGCTTTGTGTACCACTGTACTGCATGAGAAAAGAAAGCACTTTGCTGCCTCTCCTCATCGTTCTCTTCCTGACATCAACAGCTCTGCCAGGTAGGATTGGCCGAGAGTAAATGACCGGCGAAAAGTCACGCAGTGAACTTCAGGGATATTTGGAGATTTGGACCTGGGTCTCTCATTTCCCATTCACCTTATTGCACACTCGACCCCATGCAGAGATGCTCAACAATCTCCCCTGCCATGTCTTGTCCAGGAAGGACCGTTCCAATTTGGCTTTAGATATGCCTATCGTCAAGGGCAAAAGGAGAAGGGGGCGAAGAGGGTGAGATGGCTGGGTGGAGCCACTGATGTAGTGGGTATGAGCTTAGGTGGACTCTGTGGGATGGAGGATGACAGGAAGGCCTGGAGGAATGTTTTACCTGGGATCGTGATGGGTTGGGTGTGACGTTGCAACTAAGAACAGCAAAAACATCCACAACCTGGCTGTATCTCCTGGATAGAGAGTCATCTGGAAGGGGAACTGGATGCCAGGAATGGGCAGTGGGCACAGCCAGATGGAGAGAAGATACTTTTTGCAAGGGAAATAGGAGGGGATGGAAGAGAAGATATGGGAAGACCCTCCCGCTGAGTCCCTCATAGGCAGCTGGGATGGGACCAACGGAACTGTTCATCTCTCAGGGAATTTCTATCTCGCTGCCCTTCTTGGCCATCCCTTCAGGAGCACCGTCTCACAAAATCTCAGCCTGTCCCATCCATGGAGTGGAAGTTGGCCACTGAGGGAAAATCTGTCAGAACCGTGATGATGGTGCAGCACTTGGAGGTACAGGTGGTGTGAGCAGGGCCTCCAGGGATCAAGCTGAGCACACATGGAATGAAAAGGGAGAAAGCGAGGCAGGGGCCTTGCAGGGTGAGGCCGCCTCACTGCAAGGCAACACTATTTATTTATTGATTGATTGATTTATATCCTGCCATTTTCCTCAAAGGGCTCAAGGCAGCTTACATCATTTGCCTCCTCCATCTTATACCGACAACAACAACCGTGTGAGGTAGGTTGGGCTGAGATCCTGTGCCTGGCCCAGAGTTACCCAGTTGGCTCCATGGCTGAGTAGGGACTCGAACCCAGGTCATCTGCGTCCCAATCCCATGCTCTTACAGACTACACCACACTGGCTCTCTTGCAGTGGGAGGGATAGCAAACAGGGGATGCAGCAGGTCACATGTTGAAGGCCAGTTGCAAAGCACATGAGGGAAAGATCCCTTGGTCCTGCATGGTTCACATGGGCCGCATGGTCACACTCTCTGAGTGTATCTGTCTTGCACATGGGAGTGAGGAAGGCTGGCAGGAAGCCACAGAGGGGCTCCAGGCATCAGGCCATATAATTATGAAAATCATCATGCATTGCTGCTGCTCTTGCTAAACCTCATGGGCCCCCTTCCTTCAGGACCACCCTGAACCCCCGAGGCACTGCTTAGATGGCAGAGGAGTGTCTTGCATCCAGGCACCAAGTGGAGAGCGCCCCTTCCCCGCTGTCCTGCTCAGGGATCAGGTGAGGCTATGGGCAGCAGGGGAGTCTGCCGTACCGGCACAATTCTCACTTCCTTCAGCTGGAGCCTTGCCAGGCCGGGATCCTTGTCCATTTAGAAGGAAATTCCTCTTACTACTCATCTACTGGGCTGAAAGGGGCAGGATGGAGGCCGTGCCAAGCGCCGGCACAGTGGCCCTCTTCATCCTGCTGCTGCTACTTCTGCTCGCAGAGGCCTCCTGTAGGGGGCTGGAGGCCAAATGCCCCTGGAGCTGGCACAGGGCTGAGCTGCAGCCGCGCAATTATTTCTGGCCGGGAGACTTCGTCCTCAGTGCCAGTATCTCTGCAACTGAAGGTGGATTTCAACCACACACTTTCAATCAACCTGCCTCTAATGAAAAGATTGAGTAAGTCACTGGTGTGCTGGATCTGTAACTACTAGACACCATGGGCAGCCACACAGCATGGCTAACAGTAGCGAGCAAAGCCAGAGTGAATCTTCCTGCTATCTTCTCCCTCCTAAAGACCCAGCCAATGAACTCACAGGAAGCACAGCCAGCAGGGAGCCCAGGGAAATGGGGTGCAACAGGCCCCAGAACATGCCCCACTTTCCTACCCACTGCACCCGTCTGCCTTCCCATCCCCATCAGTCGGAACGGCTGCCTTGCTGGGCTCCTGCCTGGGATGGGCACCTTGGCTGCAGGGGTCTTGTCTTGGGGGATGGACCTGGAGTAAGATGTAAATGAGGCCGCAGGAAACTCACCTGAGCTTCTGCAGAAATCAGTGGGGCTCTGGGTTTGGGTTGGAGGAGGCTGAGCATGTAGAAGCATGAGAAGCAGGACGCAGCCTGAAAGGGCACCGGAAGGATCCATGAGCAGGGATGGTTCGGTGAAACACCCTCTTCTTCTTTTTTTTCCTCCCAAGGATGTCATCAACATATTACTGGAAGATCCTCTCCTTCCAGTTTGCAATCCAGGAGGTCAACGAGGATCGCAGCCTCTTGCCCAACCTCACCCTCGGCTACAGCATCTATGACAGCCTTCACGATGTTAGACTGACATCCGACACAGCCATCGACGTGCTCTCGACAGCTCAGGCCCACGTTCCCAACTACAAGTGTGGCAGACGAGATCATCTGCTGGCCATCCTTGAAGAATCTGACTCGGACAGCTCCATGCAGCTTTCCAACATGCTGGGCATCTTCAAAATCCCACAGGTGGGAGGCTTGGGAGAAGCAATATGAGTTGCTAAGTAGAGAAAGTGAAAGATTCCCTAATAATTGCGAAGCATGATCTTTGTCCCAGGGCAGCAGACCATCCTACACAGTACCATGATGAAAAGGGTTCAAAGCCGCAGACCCCACACCAGCACCCACCTGGTACTGTTAGTGCTGAGGATAAACCAAAGGTCCCTCTTGTGCCTTGTCGGACCGTGAGAGAGATGACAGCACAGCAAGTGACTGTATGGAATGACTCGGTGATGTTGGTGCCCAACCAACAGCCACACGTTGAGGATTCGTGCTGTAGAGCAGGCTGGGGCCAGGGATCCTTCTGATTCGCTTTGTTCCCATGCTAAAATGTTTCTTATCGAGAGGAAGTCCACCTCCACTCGACACAAGCTACCCTGGCCATCATGTGCAGGGCTTCCATATGTTCAGCTTTTTGGAAGGATTAGATGCATAGAGCACATCAAAAATTTTATTTTTGGACATTGCTATCTTTAAACTACAATTCTCGTATCAAAGCAAGGTGATCTTGCTGATCGTATAGAAACATAGAAACATAGAAACAGAGCGAGTCAGAAGGGGCCTCCTGGGCCATCTAGTCTGACCTCCGGCACCAGCCGGCTCCGCTCATGACATGCCCACCATGTGCATGTCCAGCCTATCTTTGAACACCCTCACCGATGGGGCCTCAACGACCTCCCGTGGAAGCCCATTCCATGCCCTCGGGGTCCTAACTGTCAGGAAGTGCTTCCTGGCATCCAAATTGAACCTTGGCTCCCTGAGCTTTGCTCCATTGGAGCGCGTCCTGCCTTCCTCTGCAGGGGAGAACAGGCCTCTCCCCATCTCCATGTGACACCCCCTCACATACCTGTATGTTGCCAACATATCCCCTCTGAGTCTCCTCTTCTCCAAGCTGAAGAGACCCAGTGCCCTCAGTCTTGCCTCATACGGCATCCCCTGCAAACCAGCCACCATCCTTGTGGCCCTACGCTGCACTGACTCCAACCTGGCTATATCCTTTCTGTAATGAGGGGCCCAAAACTGAACACAATACTCCAGTTGCCGGCGCACCAGAGTCATTTAGAGTGGTAGTAATACCTCTCTTGATCTAGAAGCCACACTTCTGGCTATGCAACCAAGGGTGGCATTCGCCCTCTTGACCACCGCATCACACTGCTGACTCATGTTTAGCCTGCGGTCAACCAGTACCCCGAGGTCCCTTTCACAAGTGCTGCTCTCCAGCCACTTGTCCCCTAACCTGTACTTATGACAGCTATTCCTATGCCCCAAGTGCAAGACCTTGCACTTCTCCACATTGAACGCCATCCTGTTGTCTCCTGCCCACTTTCATAGTCTGTCCAGATCCTTTTGGATCTGGTGTATCTGCTCCTCAGTTGTGGCCACTGCTCCAGTTTTAGTGTCGTCTGCGAATTTGATCAGCAGACTGTTCACCCCTTCTTCCATGTCGTTAATGAAAAGATTAAACAGGATCAGCCCCAGGACAGAGCCCTGGGCGACACCGCTTGTCACTGGCTGCCATCCCGACGATTCCCCGCTAATGGTTACCTTCTGCTTTCGGTCAGTCAACCATGCCCTAATCCACCGGACAGTGCTTTGGTGTATCCCAAAACTCCTCAGTTTCTCCACCAGGATATCATGGGGCACTTTGTCAAAGGCCTTGCTGAAATCCAGGTATACCACATCCACTGCATCCCCTCCATCTAGCCATCTTGAAACCTTGTCATAGAATTCCACAAGGTTTGTCTGGCAGGACCTGTTTCTGCGGAAGCCATGTTGTGTGGCTGTCAGCCTCCCTTCCCTATCTAGCATCACTAGATCTCTCTCTATTATGAGCCTTTCCATTGTTTTTCCTACAATGGACGTAAGGCTAACCGGTCTATAATTCCCCATGTCCTTCCTACTACCCTTTTTGAAAATTGGGACCACCGATGCCACCCTCCAGTCCTCTGGAACTTCACCCGTTCTCCACGAGGCCTCAAAAATGGAGGCCAGCGGGTGTGAGAGAACCCCTGCCAACTCTCTAAGTACTCTCGGGTGTAACCCGTCAGGGTCTGGCGCCTTTGTAATGTCCAATGCCCTGAGGAGCCCCTCGACTTCAAGGGGGGTGACTCTAATCTCTGCCCCTAAGTCCCCAGCCTCATCCAATCTCCTATACGGATATCCCCCGTCCTGCTTTGGGGAGAACACAGAGGCAAAATAGTCATTTAGCATCTGTGCCTGTTCCCTCATGTCAGTCACTGGATCTCCTTCCTCTTATTTAATGGTCCCACCACTCGTATGTAGAATGATCTTTTATATTTTCTGACATCCTGTCAGAGGCTTCTATTTACCACTTTCTTTTGTCTCTTTGAAAGAAGCCTGAATACTTGAGCCTTGTGGTTCAGTCCTCAGAAAAAATTGTTTTCTTAGTTTGGATGAGATACAGAGCAAATAATTCTGCACTTCAGGGTCAAGCATCTCATGTGCTTCCAACATAGTTTTGTTCAAGGGTAGGATAGACCCGCACAAGATAGGCCTGTACTGAACAGGGTGCAGTCTAGATGGCTCGTTATACCCCTTCTGACATGCTCTATTTCACTGTTTCTCTGTTTTTTTTTTTCTTTCCCATCATCGAATGCAGTAGGGCAAGAGTGACTCTGAGAGCCCAGGAAGGTGTCCATGGGATCTCTGTTTGACTAACCCTACAAAACCTTTCCTCTCCCATTTATGGGATGATGTCTTGGGACATGTATAACAGGGTGGAACAACTGGAGATACTCAGCAATTCAGGCCGCTCCTGCCCTCTTTCTCTCAGTGTTTCAAACTTAGAATGATAAAACTCTTCATTTTTCAGAAAATAATAAGCTTTGCCAGACAATAATCTGCTTCATGCAGATAGTTAAAGGGTAAATGTTTTATGATAAACACTTTATTATTAGGAAAATTATCTGTATTTTTTTCTTTCACATCATGTTTCATGCAGATAACAATTGAGTGGTTTGTTCCCAAAAGGGAACAATGGGGGGTAGGGATAAATTAAAATTGTTTTATTGTTGTTGTATTTTTATCATGTTAGCTGCCCCGAGGCTTTGTTGCGATGGGGCGGCCTATAAATGTTTTAATAAATAAATAAATAAATAAATAAGATGAGGAATTTTCATTTGGTGCTGAAATGAAGCAATCCCTCAGCCTCTCTCTTCCTTTCTCTTCCAGGTCACTTATGCTTTCACCGCTCAGGTCAGGGGAGAAAAAAGCCAGTCCTCTTGCTTGTACAGGATGCTCCCCGAAGAAGGCCTCCAGTACCCCGGGATCGTCAGGCTGCTGCTGCACTTCAGGTGGACGATGGTGGGGCTCTTTTCACTCGACACTGAGAATGGACACAGGTTCATGAGGACCTTGAAACCGGAGCTCCTCAGAAATGGCATTTGCGTGGTTTTTTCACACAGCTTCTCACAGCTGAAAGCACGTCATTTACCAGTCGGGTGGCAGTCATGGAAGTTTGTGGTAGAAATCAATGTCTTCCTTTATTTTGAAGAGTTGGTTTTCTCCTTCTATGGAATATTTCTTGTTGAATCACTTATTCAAAGTTTCATGCAACCTGTTAATGGAAATGTCTGGATCACCACAACTATGAGTGACTTTACCTTGGATTTATTTTATGCACCAGATACAACAATATTCCAGTACTTGTACGCATATTTTTCCTTCCTTCCCCCGAAAAGGAAAAGGACCAACTATGATGGTTTTCTGAATTTGTATAGAAGTATGGATGCGTTTGTGAAGACAGCTTTCAAGTGTTCGTATTCAAAGCATGTGCTGTCAGTGAAAGAGTGGATGAGATGCAGAGCGAAGGAGGAACCGGAGGGCCTTCCCCAAGTGGACAAGGAGCAAACACTCTCTGTGGACAGTTTCTTCTCTTACAGCACCGTCCAGGCCGTGGCCCGTGCCGTGCATGCGGCTCTTTCCTCCAGATCCAGGAGGAAGAACAAGGAACGTGGAGGCAGGCAAGAGCTACACCGGCTGCCTCCATGGCAGGTATCCTCACCAATCAACATATTCTTAGCAGTTACCATTAAAATGTGAGAATGGAGCCAAGATCTTCCCAAGGAAGGGGCAGCTGGAACACTCTCTGTTCTGGTCCCCCTGTTGGTCCGCTCTCCTGGCTTCCTAGGACTGAGCCCAGCTGCTCCTGGCTGGTGGAGTTGCTTCAAGGCACACTGAGGCAACATATGTGCATACAAGTCCAAAGTATACGATGGGTATCCAGAAATGAAATCAGAGCCTTCCCCAGAATAGGAGTGACATCGAGCCACAACAAGCAGGGAGCACCTCTTGGAACAAATTGGGGTGCGAAATGTGCCTCCTCAAATGCTGCTGCTTGCTCTGTTCCTCCAGCTCCACCCTTTCCTGAGAGACCCCCAGTTCCACAATCAGTCCATCGATGGGGTGTATTTGGATGAGAACGGAGACTTGGCAGCCAACCTGGACCTTGTGAATTGGGTGAGGTTTCCCAACTGGACTGCTGTAAGCGTGAAAGTTGGGAGCCTAGAAAGGCGGGGCTTGCCTGGCCCCAAATTCACCATCCACCGAGATCCCATTGTGTGGCCCCGATGGCAAGATCAGGTGATGAAAACCATCCCTTTCATTCCATTGTTTTCTTTTCCCTTCCCTTTGCTAGCATTCTGGCTAATCAGATGTGCAGCCATTTGAGACATTAATACAAAGCATGAGAGGTAAAAGGGGACATTCCTCTGGAGGGATGTCCAGGTGCTCCAGCTTCACAGGCTGGGGTTCAGTAATGGAACATGCTGAAATCCCTGCCCTCCCCTCCAACCTTTCCAGCTCCGTCTCCCCATCCGCAGAATCAGCACCCCAAGCCTCCTGCCCTGACGCTCCTTCTCTCTCGCTCAGCCCCTGCCCCAGGCCAGGTGCGTGGAGAGCTGCCGCCCAGGATTCTCTAAGGTGGCTCGGGAAGGGGAGCCCCTGTGCTGCTATGACTGCACTCCGTGTGCAGAAGGGACCATCTCCACTTGGGAAGGTGGGTGAGTGCAGAGGAAAGGCAGTGCCCGAAAAGATGTGAGCCAGGGATGACCTTGCATTAGCCTTTGACTTCTCTGTCTATGCAGAAAATTCCCTCCCTTCTCGTCGGTGGTGCTTTTAAGGCAAACCCTCCTCTCCCTCCAAAGTGCCCCTCATGAAATATTGGCATGTGAAGCCACACGTGTTGTGAGTCATTCCCCTCCTCCTATACAAAAGGCAATTCCCCCTTGTGCGGCTCCCCCAAGGAGACCTGGGTGGCTTGCAGAGAAGGAACATTCTTCATCTTTCAGAGCTTCTGCGGCCTCATCTAGAGAGCTGTTGGAGGACTTGTCCTCTTGCTGGCACTGACGGGCTTTTCATCAGGGAGGATGCCAGGAAATCATAATGGACAGGGAGGATTATGCTAGGAATGGTCCCTGTGTTTTTTGGGGCATGGAGTGCATCTGGCTGTTGTGAGTGGAGCTGGCTGGAGCCGGGGTCAGACTAGATGGCCCGGGAGACCCTTTCTGACTCGTTCTCTTACTATGTTAAGGAGTCACATATTCAAGTGAATGGTGGGAAGGAGGACCTTTGGATCTGATGTTCAGCTGCACATGGTGGGCTGCAGCATTTTTTGACATCAAAACGGGAACTGATGTGCTTTCCCGGAATTCTAAACAACTGGAGGGTCCAGTCAAGTCCTATATTTTTCTAATGGTACAAAAAGAGGCATAAAATTTCTTTAAAAGGATGTGTTTTCATGTGTGCTGATGCTGGAATCCCATACCATGAGTAATCCAGGATATCTCTATTCAGTTTCCTTATATCCTGCAAGTTTCCTTCAAGGAACTCCTAGTGGTTTCTGTAATTATCCTTCATTGCTCAGTGCTGTCTTCACAAGAACCCTGCAAGGTAGGCTGGGCAGGCGCCCAGTGAGCCCCGTGGCTGAGTCAGAACTGGCATCTGTACCACCGTTGTACTGAACCAGGTTGGCTCCCAGTCAGGAAAGTGCTGCCAGGTGTGGAATTGCACCCACACCCCCTGGGGGAGCAGAACTCCCTCTACCAACTCAGAACCCCCAACCCCCGTCCTCATCCTCTTTCCTGCTCAGATGAGCTCTGTGCAGTAGACGTAGTTCAAAACTCATAGGACCTCCATGGAATACTTTGCAAAGAAGAGGCGACCCACTCCGAAGGTTTTCCGGGGCAGAAGGAGCCAAAGGTTTATCTGTTTATCTCATGGAGGGTTGATGGTCTCCACAAAGCAGAGCGGAGTAGGAAGGGATCCTGGTGCTGGAAAGTGCCTTGTTGGAGAGCTTGTGGCAGAAGATCGGCTGGATGGAGGCAGGGGATGCATTGATGGAATTCCCAAGGTGTGCAGCTGGAATGTTATAAACCATTTCAGGAAGGGATCCCATGTGGCTTTCCGGCACTTGTGCTGGGTTCTCACCCCGCATCAAGCTCAATGAATCTTGAGGCACTGGGGTTCAGCCTGGACGTGTCGTCGCTGGGAGAGCAGCACCCCTTTCTCTTTCTTCCCTGACTCTCGATGGGAGGCTGTAGCATAGGAATTAGGGCTGGGATTAGCAATGGGGCTGGGGAACCCCAGCAGAGAGGCGCAACCTTGCATTGAAACCCTCCGCTCAGGCAGGAGTGAAGCGAGCTTGTAATGAGAAGGCTGCTTGCATGGCCTGACCTGGGAATGCTTGTTGGGGGCCCTCTTCATCTTCTTTAACTTGCACAGCATATGCAGCTTCCCCTTGGCCTGAGCACACTTGCAAGAGCAAATCTGCAGCTTCAGGAAGCAAGGATGGGGCTGCGTGCCATGCACAACCCTGATGGGCAACCCAGGAGTCAGAGAGGGACTGTGCAAATGGAGTCAGACTCTGCAGGGCATCTATTTCAACCATTCCTGGCCTTTTACCACAGAAGTCGGAGCACCAATGCAGGGAAATGCAGTTCTCAAATGGGTTTCTGGTGGGGCAGTGGATAATCGCGGGATCTGCCCACCACACTACCCAGCCTTTCTGAACCTCCAGCCATGGATATGTCCCCCACACTTCATCCTGGGATGTTCACCCCGTGCAAGGGATGGAATCCCGGTCAGGGTCAGACATTTTCCGGCGCGTGAATTGATTCATGATTGCACGGAAATACAGATGGCCACACATCCTAGTCCGCTTGCCAATGTGCCTTCGAGGCTGTGGGCTGCCTTCACAGTACATCTGAGGCACTTTGCTGAATTTGGAGAATGAGGGGGCCCTGCAAGCCTCGCTTGGCAGGAAAGCACTCTGTGTTGCCTATCACAAAACAGTCATGCGCCTTCCAGTACTACTACAATTAATAACACTACTAGTAATAAGAGAAACAACAAAAATAATGAATAAAATGTGAAGAGCAGAGACGGGAACAGAAGTCCACGTGCTGTTTCTCTTGCTTTCAACAGATGCAGAGCATTGCCTGAAGTGTCCGGAAGATCAACATCCAAACGAGGCCCGGGATCACTGCATGCCAAAGGTCATCAGCTTCCTGTCCTACAAAGAACATTTGGGGTCCTTCCTCACTGGCTTGGCCCTACTCTTCTCCATCGCCACAGGAGGCATATTTGGGATCTTCAGAAAATTCCAGGAGACTCCAGTAATCAAGGCCAACAACCGAGACCTCTCCTACATTCTGCTTGTCTCCCTCCTTCTTTGCTTTGTGTGCTCCTTCCTCTTCATTGGCCAGCCAAGAAGCATCACCTGCCTCCTGAGACAAGCAGCCTTCAGCATCATCTTCTCAGTGGCCACCTCTTCCCTCCTGGCCAAAACCGTCACTGTGGTGCTGGCATTCCTGGCCACCAAGCCAGGCAACAGGGCAAGGAACTGGTTGGGGAGGAGTTTGGCCAACTTCATTGTCATCTGCTGCTCCAGTGTCCAAGTGGTCCTCTCCACCATCTGGCTGGGCACCTCTCCCCCATTCCCTGACTCTGACATGCACTCCCAGGCTGGGCAGATCGTCCTGCAGTGCAACGAAGGCTCTGTGGCCATGTTCTACGCTGCCCTCAGCTACATGGGCTTCCTGGCTGCCGTCTGCTTCACGGTGGCCTTCCTGGCCAGGAAGCTGCCCGGGGCCTTCAACGAGGCCAAGCTGATCACCTTCAGCATGCTGGTCTTCTGCAGCGTCTGGGTGTCCTTCGTGCCCTCCTACCTGAGCACCAAGGGGAAGTACATGGTGGCCGTCCAGGTCTTCTCCATCTTGGCCTCTGGGGCTGGGCTGCTGGGCTGCATCTTCCTGCCCAAGTGCTTCATCATTCTATGGAGGCCTGACCTGAATACCAAGGAGCATCTCATGATGAAAAGCAAAGCATAAAGTGCTGTCTGCTTTGTTCATCAAGAGCTCAAAACTCCAACTTTTCTGAACAAGCCAGCAATCCATTTTGGGCACATGGACAGCATCAGATTAAACCAACTGGGGAAAAAATCATCCTTTGCATTTTTTGGTATTTGGGAAAAATAAATCTCCATTTCATTCCTGGGGAAGCAGCACGCAAGGAGTCTTCCCTTGTTAACTTCCTTAGCGAAGCATCATGCTCTGTCTTTTTTTGTTTCTATGAATAGTTTTTGTTTTCAGTCTTTCACATTTTCATTCTATATTTTGAAGTGCGAGCTGACAAATAACATTTGCCCAGAGCTTGACAGGGTGCTGCCAATGCAGCATGGAAATCCCTCCAGGTCCTTTTCCACGGTGGGGATCTTGGTGGGTGAGAGGGTTCCTTGGAGAATATCCTTCCAGCAGTGCAGATTCCTTCCCTTCCCAGCCTGCACTGCGCTTGCTCCCTGGCATGTGCTCACATACCAGCTTTGCTGAAGGAGCGCCCCAGTAGAGGATTCCTGAGTTGTGGGGAGGCCTCCAAGACTGCTCTTGAGAGAAGGTGGAGAAAGAGTCAGAGCAGGGAATGTCTTTCTCCACCAGGGGAAGGGTGAAGAGGTCGTTTCCCAACTCTGAGTGTTCCAGCGTCACTCAGAGACAGCAGGGACATGCAGGGAAGAGGTTGCTCTGTTTGGAGCAGAAGTTCAGCCAGACTCCTCCTGTATGAGCAACCTTGGTCTTGCTTCCAGCTTAGATGATCTCTGGGAATGTAGCCGCACGGCTGGGGATGGCAGCATCCGCTCCTGCCCAGTGATTCCCAAGCAATATGGGAAGCAAGTGGCCCACTGAACTCAGTGCACCATTTCCAAAATCCCCTCATATTTGGGAGGCCAGGAGTCCATGTACTTGGGGGTCCCTCTGCCCCTCACAGTGCACACTTGAAGGAGTGCAGCAGTCGAAAATTGACCCCAGGTGGGAGAAGAAACATGGCGTCGGAACGACACAGACGTGATTGATGATCCTCCATTCATCACGCTGGTAATGCCCGATCGTGGGCCGCGGAGCCCAATCTAAGCTCTGTAGGAGCTAGACAGATTGCTTGGCAAATCCCCCACGAGATGTGGAATGGCAATTCCGCATTTAGTGAGACGGATTCAAGCTTTTTCTGCCAGATGTATAACAAAGAGAGCGCAGCTCTTCATCAGTCCTTAAATTTTCTGTCTGTGATGTGGAATTGAATAATAGAGGATTTTTTCCATCATTGGATGGCTGCCAAGAAGATCCAGTGGCCATCTTTCCCTTTGTTCTAAAGGCATTTGGACATCTGCCAAGCCCATCTACTGACATGGAGGATTTACAGTTATCATTTTTTGCAATACCATCTTCTTTAATATCTGCTCTGATCTCTCAACAGGCGATAATTAAGCATCAGAAAACTATTTTAGAGCGACTTGATTCTCTTTTGGTTGAACAGAAAGTTGGCTTTGACAAAGTAAATACCACTATTAATCTTGCTTTATGCAAACAACATGCATCTGAACAGAATATTCAAAACATTCAACAAGTAGAAGGAAAATTTGAATCTGGAGAGCTAAAAAATCTAATTCTTGTGTCTGATGAGTTGAAGGAAAAGACAGTCTGGTTACATCTCAAGACGCATGCTTTATTGCAACCATGACGAAGCCCGCTGACATGGAACCTGGGTGTTATCTCAATGAAAAATATTGTAGCTGACAAGTTGGAAGAAGAAGGGGGATTTGAAAATGGGATGAAAACAACTCTAACAGATTTGCGTTGCTTTTTAGGAAGAGACAATTTAATTGAGCATTGGAAAAAGATCTTTTTATGTGGCCGCAATTGAAATCTCCATTAAGAACTATAGAGAGAACTGGTGAGGGATAAAAAGTACAAACATGGCAGAGATGTAAAGGAAGGATAGTAATCTATTTCTTTCTGTTTAAAATATAAGCAGATAAAAAGATGATTCATATAGCTTGATATACTCACATGTGATGTAGAAAGGCTAGACTAGTATTGTTGATAAAGTAGTTCCAATTTAGCTTAATGAAATGCTGTGTAAAAGACATCGTTGTTAAATGGAGGTTTTTGATTGTACTTTTAGTAAGCTGCTGTTGTTGACTATATATGTTAAAGACTAAACAGTTCGGCTTTTATATGGTATTAACCATGTTTGATTAAATGATGTTTAAATGAAATGAAATACCAATAATCAAAGGAAAATGTTAAAAAAGATTTTATAGGTATTATTTACTGTCAAGTAGAATACGTAAGAAAATTGTAGAGATGTTAAATGCGTATTTCTGATGTCTACATGTAACTGTGGTAGTGAACAAGCTATTTATATAATGGCTAATAGAAAATTATAAAGATCTTGAATTGTCCAGAAATGTTTAGGTTAAATGCTTTATTGAAGAAGAAAGAAAGTATTGTAATTTTATTTTATCTGAAAATACTTCCCTTTGATACTAAGAGAAACAGGATTTTGTAAGAAATGATAAATGTGACAATTTGGAGAAAGAGGAGGAAGATGACGACTTCTACTTAAATTATATCATCATCATCATCATCATCATCATCATCTTCTTGTCTGGGGAAACGGGACTTGGTTTTGATCTAATAATCTTCTTAAGCTATTATAAATAGATTCTAGCAGGATCCAAAAATGTTTAAAAATATGTGGTGAGAGGCAGATCCAGTAAATCCGCTGTGTGTGGAGATTGTTGTTTTATTAGTTTCAGTTTAAAAAAAAACTTTACTAAAATCTACTTAAAAAGAAAAAAGAAAATTGACCCCAGGGGGAGAACATGGGGCATGCAGAGAGAGCAGAATGGGGAGGAATCGTGTGTTTATGCCTCAGATATTCTCTGCCTTCTCTCCTCTTGCGAACACCCAAAGTTGCTTACATGTTTGTCCTCCATTCCTTTTACCCAGTGAGGGAGGTGAGCTCAAAGGGAGTGACTGGCCAAGCATCTGCCAGGAGCTTTGAGGGTGGGGGGGGGCTGGAACTGGGCCACCCTGCCTCCCACTTGGCACTCGCCCCACCAGGCCCCCCTGCCTCCCAGGAGACACTCCAGTCTCCCTCAGGTCTTGCCACCACAGTTCAGCCGTTCAACTAATGGGGAATTTTATTCTTTGCTTTTCAGCATTACAGAAAGCAGGTGGGGTATCTCTGCTGCGCGACCTGGGAAGCATCGCAGGTGGAGCCTCCCTTTTCCCTCAATCCTGGAACAGCATTGGGAATCAGCGCACCAGACACCCAAGTTGGGGGGCAAGAGTCGTGTATAGAAAGGATAAAAATAGAGGTTTGTGAGCATCCAATTTGAAAGGATGAACGAGTGTATAAGAGGGGAAGGGATGGGAAGGGCAGCTTAACAGCAGTCACAGCTCAGGGCATGTGGCCAGCCAGGAGCACGTGGCTCCCAGGGCTGATCAGCCCCTTGGACAGGAAGCAGGGGACCCCCATCCCAGCCTCAGCTCTCCATACAGAGCTTCGAGCTCCCAGGTGTTTTTCTGCAATATGAGAAACGGAGAGGTGCTTGATGATTCTCCAGGCACACAGGGATGCTCCTTTCGTTGCAGAGAGAAAACGAAGCATCACATGACAAAGACCCCAGCACTAGAAACAAAGGATTCAGCCGGTCTTCAAATCATTCCCCATTGAACCAGCATTGTGAAACCTGGCACCCGAGAGAAGCCATGAGATGGTCCCAGAAGGTGTGTGTGTCTGTGTGTGTTTGTGTGTGTGTGGAGGGGAAGTACAGGGAATTGAGACCAGCTGAGGACACGGGTCTGGTCTCCTCCTGTCCACTCAAGGGACTTCTGTTGGAAGTCCACTTGGTCAGGCATGGAAGACACAGTGTTCAGACAATCAAGCTCCCATGCTGGACTCGTCATGTTTCATGGGCCTCCCTTGTTGCCATGTCAACTCTGTAATCAACCATAATTACTCGGCTATTATGGCAACTTGGCTCAGCAGTTTCTCATATTTTCCTTACTCAGGGACACATTATCTGATGAAATATCCCTATTCTTACCCTAATAAACAACTCCACTCCTGTGTGCTTGACTTAAAATCTAGAAGTTACTCTGTATATGACCTGGAACTTTGTAGTTTTTGCTGGGAGTTTGCCCTTTGGGAGAAAGATTGTGTGAGGTGGAGGATTGGCCTGTGATGCCCCTGGGATGGTGCATGTCGGGTGAGAGCTTTGAGGGGCTTGACCGGTGAGGGTGGATATTTCGTGCACATGGGAGAGAGAGTGAAGTTAATGGGGAGATGGATGCAGCCGCTGAACCTTTCCAGAAGGAAACAAAAATGAGAAGAAAGTGGGGTGACCTTGCTTGCTATGAACAGATGGTGATGCGAGAAAACACCTGCGGTCCATCCCTTGTTTCGTTTGGCCAGCCTGACTCAGGGGGATCCTCTGGCAGGAAGTTATCAACTTCTGATGAATGTGATGGGGCACACACAGAGCATCTGAGCATGTGCAAAGCACAAAGCATCTTTGGGAGTTAGATCTGCTCTGCCTCCAGCCACAGGAGGAGGCGGGCTTGGACTGGCACTCAATAGGAATCTTGGTCTGCCTGAAAAATGGAGGGTTTGTGCCAAAGAGACACGGCAGTTGAAGAACAGGGAGGGAGAACCTCTGAGTGTTCAGTGCTTATGTTGCCTCATGGAGAAGGTCCATATGGAGGGAGGATTGATTCAAAGCAGAAGCCCCTTTCAGCACGCTCAGTGAGGGGTTGGGGCAATTGCTTTTAAGGAAGGGAACTCTTCTAAAAGCAATGCTGTGCGCACACACCAATGATTGTGTCACCCAGCAGAGAATTTTCTGGTACCTGATCTTCTTAATACGTCCTCATTTGTTAAATTCTCCCAACATGCAATGCGTTATATCTCTCCAAGGCAATGTTGCCGAAACAAGCTTCTCTTCTGGGTAAATTTTCTTGCAAACTTCCTGGTCTCACTCGCAATGAGCACAGGAATGGGACTAAAAAATCTGCAGGTCCTTGTAATGTCCACAGGGAACAAGCTGCAAACACGCACATATGTCGGGACACAGCAGTTGCATGGCCTATCTGGCCCTTCACATCTTGTTCAGTCCCACATCTTCAACCGTAATACCGCCACGCTAGCAAGACTGCTACACAAATCATGGCACTCGGCCCCTGCTGTGTCCGGGGTGCTATCAGGGACACAGCCAACCTGCGTCTCCTTGGCCTCGGCTTCCCTCGTTCCTCAGCCCACTTTCTGCTGCCTCGGCCCACGTCTCGCCTCCCTGCTGCTCCACAGCATTTGCACGTAGGCCAAAGCCACTGGCAAACCCCACCCATGCCTGTCCAGTGTTTAGTTCACTGCTTCCTAAGATGTCGATGTTCAGTCTTGTCATCTCTTGTTTGACCACATCCAGCTTGCCTTGATTCATGGATCTTACATTCCAGGTTCCTGTGGAGTAAAGATCTTTGCAGCATCTGACTCTCCTGTCACCACCGGATACATCGGCAACTGAGTGTCCTTTTGGCTTTGACCCAGTCGCTTCATACTTTCTGGCACTACTAGTGCTAGCCCTCCGCTCTTCTCCAGAAGCATATTGGATGGAAACGGAGGTCCTTCTGGTGGGTGGGTCAGGCCTCGGAATGGGGAACCTGACCCTTGTCTTAAATGGGTTTGCACTCCCTCTGAGAGACAGGGTCTGCAGCCTGGGAGTGCTCCTCAACCCAGAGCTGACTTGGGAAGCTCAAGTGTCAGCAGTGGTGAGGAGCGCTTTCCACCAGCTTCAGCTGATCCATCAGCTGGGTCCCTTCCTGGAGTACGACTGCTTGGCGACAGTGACCCATGCGCTGGTGACTTCCTGATTAGATTTCTGCAACACGCTCTATGTGTGGCTGCCCTTGAAGACGGTCCAGATACTTCAGATGGTGCAAAGCAGAGCTGCCTGGTTGCTGACCGGGACTGGATGTTGTTCTCATATCACCCCAGTTCTCCGTCAGCTTCACTGGCTCCCTATTGAAGTCCGGGCCCTATTCAAGGTGTTGGTCAGTAACTATAAAGCAATTAACGGATTGGGTCCTACTACCTAAAGGAGCATCTGCAAAAATACATGCCCTCCCGCCCCTCATGATCAGTGGCAGATGCCCTCCTCCGGGAACCCTCCGTGAGAGAGATAAGGAGGGGGAGCACTTGGAGGAGGGCTTTCTCTGCGGTGGCACCCCACTTATGGAATGCGCTCCCCAGAGAGGTTCCCTGGCATTGCTGTTATTTGCTTTTCGGCGCCAGGCGAAGACCTTTTTATTTAAAAGTCATTTTAATTATTAGTTTGAATTTATTTATACTAATTGTATTTTTGTAACTATTCTCTCCTTCATGGATCACTGCCTTGTCGTGGCGAAGGGGCTTGCGTAGCTCAATGAAGCTATGAGCTATGCCGTGCAGGGTCACCCAAGACGGACAGGTCATAGCAGAGAGCTCTGACAAAATGTGATCCACTGGAGAAGGAAATGGCAACCCACTCCAGTATCTTTGCCATGAAAACCCCATGGACATGAAAACCAAAAGGCAAAACGATATGACACCGGAAGATGAGCCCCTCAGGTCGGAAGGTGTCCAATATGCTACTGGGGAAGAGTGGAGGGCTAGTACTAGTAGCGCCAGAAAGAATGAAGCGACTGGGTCAAAGCCGAAAGGACACTCAGTTGCCGATGTATCTGGAGGTGAAAGGAAAGTCCGATGCTGCAAAGATCTTTACTCCATAGGAACCTGGAATGTAAGATCCATGAATCAAGGCAAGCTGGATGTGCTCAAACAAGAGATGACAAGACTGAACATCGACATCTTAGGAATCAGTGAACTCAAATGGACAGGCATGGGTGAATTTAGTTCAGATGACCATCAGGTATACTACTGCGGGCAAGAATCCCTCAGAAGAAATGGAGTAGCCTTCATAGTCAATAAAAGAGTAGGGAAAGCAGTACTGGGATACAATCTCCAAAATGACAGAATGATCTCAGTTCGAATCCAAGGCAAACCATTCAACATCACAATAGTCCAAGTCTATGCCCCAACCACTGGTGCTGAAGAGGCTGAAGTTGACCGGTTCTATGAAGGCCTACAACACCTGCTAGAATTAACTCCAAAAAATGATGTCCTTATCATCATGGGGGATTGGAATGCTAAAGTAGGAAACCAAAAGATAACCGGAATAACAGGCAAGTTTGGCCTTGGAATACAAAATGAAGCAGGGCATAGGCTGGTAGAATTTTGTCAAGAGAATACGATGGTCATAACAAACACTCTTTTCCAACAACCCAAGAGACGTCTTTACACATGGACATCACCAGACGGTCAACACAGAAATCAGATTGACTATGTGCTCTGCAGCCAAAGATGGAGAAGTTCTATACAGTCAGTAAAAACTAGACCAGGAGCTGACTGTGGCTCAGATCATGAGCTTCTGGTGGCAAAATTTAGGCTTAAGTTGAAGAAAGTAGGGAAAAGCACTAGGCCACTCAGGTATGACCTAAATCATATCCCTGATGAATATACAGTAGAGGTGACAAATAGATTTAAGGAATTAGATCTGATAGACAGAGTGCCTGAAGAACTATGGACGGAGGTTCGCAACATTGTACAAGAGGCAGCAACTAAAACCATCCCAAAGAAAAAGAAAGGCAAGAAAGCAAAATGGCTGTCTGAGGAAGCTTTACAAATAGCTGAGGAAAGAAGGGAAGCGAAAGGCAAGGGAGAAAGAGAAAGATACAAACAATTGAATGCAGAATTCCAGAGAACAGCTAGAAGAGATAAGAATGCCTTCCTAAATGAACAGTGCAAAGAAATAGAAGAAAACAATAGAATAGGGAGGACCAGAGATCTCTTCAAGAAAATTAGAGATATGAAGGGAACATTTCATGCAAAGATAGGCATGATAAAGGACCAAAATGGCAGGGACCTAACAGAGGCAGAAGAGATTAAGAAGAGGTGGCAAGATTACACAGAAGAACTATACAAGAAAGAGCTTAACATCCCTGATAACCACGATGGGATGGTCACTGACCTCGAGCCAGACATCCTGGAATGTGAAGTGAAATGGGCCTTAGGAAGTCTGAGCAACAACAAAGCTAGTGGAGGTGACAGCATTCCAGCTGAGCTATTCAAAATCCTGAAAGACGATGCAGTTAAAGTGCTACACTCAATATGCCAGCAAATTTGGAAAACTCAACAGTGGCCACAGGATTGGAAAAGGTCAGTTTACATTCCGATCCCCAAGAAGGGCAATGCCAAAGAATGTTCAAACTACCGCACCATTGCACTCATTTCACATGCTAGCAAAGTGATGCTCAAAATCCTACAAGCTAGGCTCCAGCAGTATGTGGACCGAGAACTACCAGTAGTACAGGCAGGATTTCGAAGAGGGAGAGGAACTAGAGATCAAATTGCCAACATACGCTGGATCATGGAGAAAGCCAGGGAGTTCCAGAAAAAGATCTACTTCTGCTTCATTGACTACGCTAAAGCCTTTGATTGTGTGGATCACAACACATTGTGGCAAGTTCTTAAAGAGATGGGAGTACCAGACCATCTTATTTGTCTCTTGAGAAACCTATATGCAGGTCAAGAAGCAACAGTGAGAACCGGACACGGAACCACTGATTGGTTCAAAATTGAGAAAGGAGTTCGGCAAGGCTGTATACTGTCACCCTGCCTATTTAACTTATATGCAGAGCACATCATGAGAAAGGCAGGGCTAGATGAATCACCAGTTGGAATCAAGATTGCTGGGAGAAATATCAGCAACCTCAGATATGCAGATGATACCACTCTAATGGCCGAAAGTGAAGAGGAACTAAAGAGCCTCTTGATGCGGGTGAAGGAGGAGAGCGCAAAAGCTGGCTTGAAACTCAACATTAAGAAAACTAAGATCATGGCATCTGGTCCTCTCACTTCCTGGCAAATAGATGGGGAAGAAATGGAGGTAGTGACATATTTTATTTTCCTGGGCTCCAAGATCACTGCAGATGGGTTCTGCAGCTAAGAAATTAAAAGACGCTTGCTTTTGGGGAGGAAAGCTAGGGCAAATCTAGACAGCATACTAAAAAGCAGAGACATCACCCTGCCAACAAAAGTGCGTATAGTCAAGGCTATGGTTTTCCCAGGTGCAATGTATGGCTGTGAAAGCTGGACCATAAGGAAGACTGAGCGCCGAAGGATTGAGGCCTTTGAGTTGTGGTGCTGGAGAAGACTCCTGCGAGTCCCTTGGACCGCAAGGCAATCAAACTGGTCAGTCCTAGAGGAGATCAACCCTGACTGCTCTTTAGAAGGCCAGATAGTGAAGATGAAACTCAAATACTTTGGCCACCTAATGAGAAGGAAGGACTCCCTGGAGAAGAGCCTGTTGCTGTGAACAATAGATGGCAAAAGAAGAAGGGGACAGCAGAGGATGAGGTGGCTGGATGGAGTCACTGAGGTGGTTGGTGTGAGCTTGAGTGGACTCCGGGGGATGGTGGAGGACAGGAGGGCCTGGAGGAATGTTGTCCATGGGGTCGCGATGGGTCGGACTCGACTTTGCGACTATCAACAACAACATATTTTTTAACATTCTATGGTCAAATTTCAAATCAATTGAAATTTGATTTCAAATCATCTATGGAATGCGCTCCCGAGAGAGGCTCGCCTGGCGCCGTCGTTATTTGCTTTTCGGCACCAGGCGAAGACCTTTTTATTCAGACAATATTTTAATAGTTAATTTTAGGGTTAATTTATGTTTAATTTATGTTTTAGGTTTATCTTATGTTTATTAGTTTAAATTTGCTATTTATATTTTTGTTGTATGTTTTTATATCATAACCTGAGATGGGCCAGTTTTTTTAAATATGGTATACGTTTTTAATAATATATTTGTTTTGATATTGTGAGCCGCCCTGACGCTGCTGCAAGGGGCGGCATACAAATATTTAAATAAATAAATGAATGAATAAATAAAAATTTAAAAAATCTCTGAATTTACACCAGGTCCTGTTTCTCCAGCCCATTATAGAATGAGTTCCAAGTTCGATCGAAATCAGTATCCTCTTTCTCCTTCGACAATAAAATCAGTCTATACATTTCTGCACAGTCCAAGATCTTTCTTAAAATCAATCCATCGGTGTGCAGCTCCTCACTTTTCCAATATTGAGCAAATTTAATCCTCGCCGCTTCGATTAGATGCAATATCAGATGCATTTCCTGACTTTTAACATCTTCTGGTATGATGCCTAACAAGAGAACTTCGGGTTTAAAGACAAAGGGTTTTTGTAATATCTCCTCCATCCATCCATGTATTTTAATCCAGTACTTTTCTGCATTATCACAAGTCCACCACAACACTTTGCGTATGCACAGGGGCTCCGTGCGTGTGGCTCTTCTGTGGAATCACTAAGAAGTGTGACCTTTCACGAGAGCACCTTCTTTGGCCTCAGCTCTGAGGTCTGGGCTCAGAGGAAAGTACTGGATGGGGCTCCAGCTGGCAGCCGCTCAGCCTGGGCTGGCCAGGCCTCCTCCACCTCTGAGGAAAACCGCTCCGCTTTCCTCTAAGGCACCAGCTACTCTGGCAAAAAAGGTGCCGCCTCTGGCAACATGGTGGCAATTCCAAGCATGTGTCTCACGGAGCCACCCCCTTCCCTTCCCTTCCCTTCCCTTCCCTTCCCTTCCCTTCCCTTCCCTTCCCTTCCCTTCCCTTCCCTTCCCTTCCCTTCCCTTCCCTTCCCTTCCCAGAGAGTCCCGAGCTTCGTTCCTCGGCCCATTTCATTCCTCCTTTCTCCAACAAGAGACGCAGCCTGAGCTGGAGACCTTCCTGGAGCCATAATGCATCCCTGGAGGAAACATCTCAGGAGCACATGCAGAGCAGGAGGGCCAGGGAGACCCCCAGGCTGAACACCCCCCGCCCACCTCCTCACCCCACAGGGAGCTCCTGGGGCTTCCCAGCTGGCCCTTTGCATGCAACAGGAGGCAATCCAGAGGACCTGCCATGGCATATGGGATGCGGGTTTCTCTCCCGCAACCTCATGATGGCCCCCAGGGGTCAGGGCACCATTTCTGCACATCAAGGGCCAGCCCAAACCAGAGCCCTCCACTCCTGCACAGCTGCCTTGATGTGGCACGAAGCCTGACAACATGACCCTGGGCAGGCCATTTCCGGGCAGCCTGGATGCCCCTGCCAATGCGTGCTCTGGGAGGTGTGTTCCGCCGAATTTTCTGCTGGAGTTTTCCATGGACATTCCTTCCATCATTGTCACTATAATTGTAAGGATCACATTCTGACCATTTTTCTGACCTTTTCCAAGCATGAGGAAAGCACGCACTTTGCTCGCTTCTCCTCAGGGCTCCCTTCCTGACAAAAAAAAACCCCTGTCAGGTAGGATAGGCCAAGAGTGAATGACCGGCCAGAAGTCACGCAGTGAGCTTCAGGGAAGAGCGGGGATTTGGACCTGGATCTCTCAGTCCCCATCCCACTTCTTGCGCACTCAATCCTGTGGAGGGATAAAAAGCAATCTCCGCTGCTTCGTCTTGTCCCCCGAGGGCGTGGAACGGGCTTCCACGAGAGGTCGTTGAGGCCCCATTGGTGAGGGTGTTCAAAGACAGGCTGGACATGCCCATGGTGGGCATGTCATGAGCAGAGCCGGCTGGTGCAGGAGGTCAGACTAGATGGCCCGAAGGCCCCTTCTGACTCGCTCTGTTTCTATGTTTTGATGTTTGTCCAGCAATAACGGTTCCACTTCTGCTTCTAGATGTGCCAATCCTCAACTTTGAGGACAAAAGGAGAAAGGGACGGCAGAGGGTGAGGTGGCTGGATGGAGTCACTGAGGCAGTTGGTGTGAGCTTAGGTGGACTCTGGGGGGTGGTGAATGACAGGAAGACCTGGAGAAATGCTTTTCATGGGGTCGCGATGGGTTGGATGTGACTTTGCAACTAACAACAACAAGAACAACATCCACAACCTGCTTCAATATCCTGGAGAGACAAGCAGGAAACACACTGTCCCAGCACACACACAGGAAGGGGAACCGGATGCCAGGAATGGGCAGTTGACACAAACGGAATGAAAGGAGAAGCTTTTTCCAAGGGAAATAGTGGGGGAGGGAAGAGGAGGGAGAGGAAGACCCTCCTGCCGAGTTCCTCAGAGGCAGCTGGGATGGGACGGACGGAACTGTTTCTCCATCAGGGAGTTTCCCTCTTGCTGCCCTTCTCAGCCATTCCTTCAGGAGCAGCGTTTTGGCAAAACCTCAGCCTGTCCCATCCCAGGAGCTGAAGGCAGAATCTGCAGAGAAATCCGTGGGCACCGTGATGATGGTGTAGCACATGGAGGTACAGGTGGCGTGAGCACGACCTCCAGAGAGGAAGCTGAGTGCAACAAAAAGGGAGAAAGCGAGGCAGGGACTCTGCAGGGCCAGGCTGCCTCACTGCAAGGCAACACTTGCAGTGGGCGGGATAGAAAACGGGGGATGCAGCAGGTCACAGATTGAAGGTCAGTTACAAAGCAAAGGAAGGAAAGATCCCTTGCTCCTGCTTGCTTCACATGGGCCACATCGGCACATTGAGTATTGAGAGCATGCTTCTCTTGCACATGGAAGTGTGGAGGGTTGACAGGAAGCCACAGAGGGGCTCCAGCCATGAGGCCATATAATTATGGAAATCATCATGCTTTGCTGCTCTTCTTGCTAAACCTCATGGGCCCCTCTCCCCCAGGGCCACCATGAACCCCTGAGGCACCCGTGAGAAGGCAGAGGAGTGTCTTGCATGCAGGCACAAAGGGGAGGGCGCCTCCTTCCCTGCTGTCCTGCTCAGGGATTCGGAGAGGCTGGAGGCAGCAGAGGAGTCTGCCGTGAAGGCACTTATTCTCTCTTCCTTCAGCTGGAGCCTTGCCTGGCTGGGCTCCTTGTGCATTTAGAAGGAAATTCCTCCAACTGCTCCTCTACTGGGCTGAAAGGGGCAGGATGGAGGCCGTGCCAATTGCCGGCAGAGTGGCCCTCTTCGTCCTGCTGCTGCTGCTGCTGCTCCCAGAGGCCTCCTGTGGGAGGATGAAGGCCAAGTGCCCCTGGAGGTGGCACAGGGCTGGGCTGCAGCCACACAATTATTTCCGGTGGGGAGACTTCGTCCTCAGTGCCAGCATCTCTGCAGCACAAGGCTACTTTGGACCACACACTTTCAATCAACCTGCCTACAATGAAAAGATAGGGTAAGTCACTGGCCTGCTGGACCTGTTACTGCTAAGTGCCACCTGCAGCTGCACAGCACCACTAGTGGTAGCAAGCAAAGCCAGGGTGATTTCTTCTAGCTGGCTCCTTCCTCAGGAAGACCAGCCAGGCAACTCTCAAGCAGCAAAGCACAGCGGGAAGAGCAGGGCAACGGGGGGCAGCAGGTCCCAGATTTGCCCCACCTTCCGTGCCTCTGCACCCCTCTGCCTCCCACAGTGAGTCCTTCCTTCTCATTCTGTGGCCAACAGATTTGAATTTCCTCTTCAGCTTCTTGCCATCACAAGAGCAGTAAGAGTTGCTCTCCTCTAGGACTGACTGGCTTGATCCTACCTTTAGAGCATAGGACTGAGGGTGGTGTCAGTGGTCCCAATTTTCAAAAACGGCAGTAGAAGGGACATGGGGAATTACCGACCATTTAGCCTTATGTCCATTGTAGGGAAAAATATGTCCATTGTAGGGAAAAACATGGAAAGGCAGATCATAGCTAGAGATTCAGTGATGTAAGAAAGTTAAGAGAGCCTGGCAGCCACACAACACGGCTCCCACAAGAACAGGTCCTGCCAGACAACCGTTTTGGGATTCTACGACAAGCTTTTGAGGTGGTGAGATGGAGGGGATGTGGTGGAGGTGGTTTACCTGGATTTCAGCAAGGCCTTTGAAAAGTGCCCCATGATATCCTGGTTGAGAAACTCAGAAGTTTTGGGATAAACGAAAGCCCTGTCCGATGGATTAGGGCATGGTTGACCCACCGAATCAGAGGGTGACCATTAGTGGGGAATCATCAGGATGGCGGCCAGTGACAAGCGGGGTCCCCCAGGACTCTGTCCCGGGGCCCATACTGCTTACCGTTTTAGTGGCAGGAGAGAACAGGTTTTCGCTCAATATAGATAAGGGCAAGAAATTGCACTTTGGGCATAAGAAAGGTGTCATTAGTGCAGGGTAGGTGAGAAGAGGCTGCAGAGCAGCACTTGTGAAAGGGACCTCGGGGTGCTGGTTGACTGCAGGCTAATCTTGAGTCAGCCGCGTGATGCGGTGGTCAAGAGGGCAAATGCCACCCTTGGGTGCATAGGCAGAAGCGTGGCTTCTGGATCAAGAGAGGTTTTACTACCACTCTGTATGACTCTGGTGCGCCCGCAACTGGAGTATTGTGTTCAATTTTGGGCCCCTCATTACAGGAAGGATATAGCCAGGTTGGAGTCAGTGCAGCGTAGGGCCACCAACGGGTTGGTTGCCGGTTTGCAGGGGATGCCGTGTGAGGGGAAACTGAGGGAAATGGGTCTCTTCAGCCTGGAGAAGAGGAGACTCAGAGGGGATGTGTTGGCGACATACAGGCATGTGAGGGGGTGTCACATGGAGATGGGGAGAGACCTGGTCTGTCAGGTCTCTGGGAGAAAGGAAGGCATGACGGAGCAAAGCTCAGGGAGCCAATGCTCCATTTACAGATCAGGAAGCGCTTCCTGACAGTTACGTTCTCGAGGGTGGGAATGGGCTTCCATGAGAGGTCATTGAGGCCCCATCGGTGAGGGTGTTCAAAGACAGGCTGGACATGTGGGCATATGAGCGCAGTTGACTGGAAGCAGGGGTCAGACTAGATTACCTGGGAGACCCCTTTTCACTCACTCTGTTTCTATGTTTCTATTTCCATTCAGAAGCAAATGTTAATCTTCATGCAGTTTTCATGAAGCAAAATAAGTCAGACATATTTTTGCACATTCATTTGTATAGCTCAAATTCATCCCAATGACAATGCCTTCACTTTAGTCTCCCAAGTACAGCTCGATCTGTACAAATCTCTTCTTCCCATTCATTTTCTTTGTCTCTCTGCCAGTTTTGAAGTAAGACTTCTATAATGCTCATTTAAAACTGAGGGCTGTGGTAACAAGGGATTATTCCCATCTTCAGGTGTCCGTGTTGGATGAGCTTCCTGTCATCTTGGCGGTATTAGGCCCTCTTCTTTGATGTCATACATTACTTGTGAAATTGGAAGAATTTGTTTTTCCTCTAAACACTTGTAATAGCTAGCAGTAAAATCATCGGGGCAGGTGCTTTATCTTTTTTTAATTTTCCAGTAGCGTGCAATGTCTCTTGAATACTGATAGTACAATTAAAGATTTTCCTGTGCTCCCTGGGGAATTTCTCTAGGCGTGTTCTTCTACATACCCCTCTTCCCTCTTCTGGAGTCAGTATGTGTTTGGGGGGGTGGGGGAAGGTGAATTGCACAGTATTGCCTTTTCAAAATAGGCTCTGCCATTCTCTTTCTTCACTCCTGTTATAGACCTTCCTTCCAGGTCTTCCTTAACACTAAATATCTTCAAGGTTTACTTGCATTTTCAAAATGGTGTTGCTTTGGAGCTGCTCTGTATCTGTCATCTCCAGCTGATTTCTGTTTAGTCTAAACTCAGTCAAAAGTTATTTGCACTGTTTTTGTTTTTGCTTTCTCCCAGAAATTTATGGAACACGCTCCCCAGAAAAGTCCGCTTGGCGCCGTCGTTATTTGCTTTCCGGCGCCAAGCTAAGACCTTTCTATTCAAACAGTATTTTTCATTGTCAATGTTATTTATTGATTTTAAATTGCCAGGATGTCTCCACGATTTTTATGTATTTTATGTATTTATATATTGGTGTTTTTTATGATTCGAAGTAGGCCCAAGGCTCATGCAAAGGGGGCGGCATATCAGCTTTTTAATAAATAAATAAATAAATAAAATTTTAATTCCAACTTATAATTCTTCTAGCCAAGCCTTTCTTGTGATGTGCTCTGCATATAAGTTAGATAGGCAGGGCGACAGTATGCAGTCTTGCCGACGTCCTCCCTCAATTTTGCATCAATCAGTGATTCCCTGTCCAGATCTCACTGTTGCTTCTTGACTCACATATTGGTTTCTCAAGAGACAAATAAGATTGTCCGGTACCATCTCTTTAAGAACATGCCACAATTTGTTTAGATCCACACAATCAAAGGTTTTAGCATAGTCAATGAAGCAGAAGTAGATGTTTTTCTGGAACTTCCTAGCTTTATCCATGATCCAGCGCATGTTGGCAATTTGATCTCTAGTTCCTCTCCCTCTTCGACATCGTCCCTGTACTTCTGCTAGTTCTCAGTCCACATCCTGCTGGAGCCTAGCTTGTAGGATTTTGAGCATAGCTTAATTAGCATGTGAAATGAGCGCGATGTTGCGGTAGTTCGAACAATCTTTGGCATTTTCCTTGGGATTGGAACCTAAACTGACCTTTTGCAATCCTGGGGCCACTGTGGAGTTTTCCAAATTTGCTGGCATATTGAGTGTAGCCCTTTTAGTGCATCGTCTGTTAGGATTTTGTATACTTCAGCGGGAATACTGTTTCCTCCACTAGCTTTGTTGTTGCTCAGGATTCCTAAGGCCCATTTGACTTCACATTCCAGGATGTCTGGCACGAGCTCAGTGACCACCCCATCGTGGTTATCAGGGATGTTAAGCTCTTTCCCGTATAGTTCTTCTGTGTAATCTAGCCACCTCTTCTTAATCTCTTCTGCCTCTGTTAGATCCCTGCCATTTTGGTCCTTTATCATGCCCATCTTTGCATGCAATTTTCCCTTCATATCTCCAATTTTATTGAAGAGATCTCTAGTCCTCCCTATTCTTTGTTTTCTACTGTTTTTTGCACTGTTCATTTGAGAAGGCCTTCTTACATCTTCTAGCTCCTCTCTGGAAGTCTGCATTGAATTGGGTGTATCTTTCTGTTTCTCCCTTTCCTTTCATTTCCCTTCTTTCCACAGCAATTTGTAAAGATTGCTCAGCCAGCCATTTTTCTATCCTACATTCTTTTTTGGGCATGGGGTGGGGTTCGTTGCTTCCTCTTGTACAATGTTGCAAGTCTCTGTGCTCAGTTCTTCAGGCACAGTGAGCTCCAGGTCGAGTTTTTACTGACTGTATGGAGCTTCTCCATCTTTGGCTGCAGAGCACATAGTCAACCTGATTTCTGGTTTGACCGTCTGGTGATGTCCATGTGTAGGGCTGTTTCTTGGGTTGTTGGAAAAGAGTGTTTGCTATGACCATCATATTCTCTTGACAAAATTCTACCAGTCTGTGCCCTGGTTTGTATTGTACTCCATGGCCAAACTTGCCTGCTATTCCGGCTGTCTTTTCTTTTCCTGTGTTAGCATTCCTATATTGGGTGGCCCTGCACGGCACAGCTCATAGCTTCATGGCGCTACGCAAGTCCCTTCCCAACATCAAGGCAGTGATCCACGAATGCGTTGGACCCAGTACTCTGTTGATTTCAAGTTATGCTTCCTACAGGATGGATCCTTAGTGCACAACGAAGCCTCATTGTTTTGAATAGTCAACCAAATATTCAAATTGGGGATTACCCGGAATTTATTTTCTTCTGTACTGGAAAGGTTTGCTCCATTATATTCTTAGAAGCAGCAATTTATTCCCCTGTTCTTCCAGATTAATACACAGGGAATCCCTCAGTATGAGGGTCCAGTCCAGGTACTGCAGCATTTCCACTAGAACTGGATCCTCCTCGGCAAACACAGGCTTGCAATCCAGTTTACTTGCCACAAATTTCTGAGTCTGCACTGGATTCCACTGAGCATGCACAGAGCGCATTTCTTTTAGAAGAGCATCCTCTGTGTCGTGCTGTTGCTCAGCATCAAGGCTAAGTAGCAGCTCACAGGGCATCCAAAGTTTCTTTCTGCTTCCATCTGATGAGGCTTCTGAGCCGTCCACATACATAGACGCTCATTATGCACTGTCTAAATGCCTCGCATCTCTTCAGGGAAGGAGGAGGCGCAGCCCTTCTTGCTCCAAAGCTGAAGAAGCGGAGACTCAGAGGCCATCTGGCAGCGACATGCAGTCATTTGAAGGGGTCCCGTGGGAGAGGGTCATGACCTTTTCCCCTGCACGAAGGTGAGGATGTTGCCCAGTGGGGTAAAGCTCAGGGAACTGGGTTTCAGGTTGGATGCCAGGAAGCACTTCCTGATGGTTGGGACCCCGGGATATGGGATGGGCTTCCCCGGGAGGTGTTTCTGTGAAAACAGGCTCCTTCCAAATGAAAACACACAGAGGAAGACAGGCAGCCATGAGGAATTAGGGAGGAATTAGGGAGAGTCTGGAAGAGGCAGCGCAGAGAGCTCAGGTGTCTGTTTTCTCCTCTCCATCGGGGTCTTTCCTCTGCTCTTCCAGCTTCATCCTTCCTGATGACCCCCGAGCGACATAACCCTTCTGTGGGCAGAGTGCATGTGGGGGAGCACAGAGAGATGGGGGCAGATTTTGGCTTTTTGATCTGAGTGGGTTGTGCAATTGGTCTTCTCATTCGAGAAACAGGATGGCTTCCCTGTCCTGCTGACCTAGAATCTGGGTTGAGTCTCAGACCCCAAGCCATAAATCCTGTGCAGTCAAACTGGTCCTTACAATGCCATAATGGAAAGGTTGGAACGCCTGGGTGGGTGCCGATGTAGGTCTCCGTGTGTGTATGTGTGGGGATTCCCGTACCAGGACTCCTCAGAGTCTACTTTCTAGGTTGCGGAAAGTCGCTGATCAGGTTCCATAATTCACCAAGGGAATCATGGAAGCAGCAGGGTGTGGTTGACACCACCGACTAACAACCAATCAACCCAGCCAACAAAACTGGCAAAATCATGATGGTCGGGTTTTGGCCAGGCAATTTTCCCATGCCTAGCCATGCATGGTGGGATATAAGGCAGGTAGAAGAAAAGCAAAATTCAAACTCGATTCATGGTGCCAAAAGGCAGGGAGAGATCAAAGGAAGGGAGAGAGACTCTCACACAGCCAAATGTTTCCTGTTCGGGGAGCCCATTTCACAGCCCTTGGATATGGGCAGCCAGAAAGTCCACCGGGCAAAACACATAATGGAGCTTTCTAGTAGGCATCTGTCCCGTTAAGAGACTGAGCTCCCTGCTTGCCTGAAGAGGCCACTACATTTAATGCAAAGTTAATCCTGTGTGGAAAGAGGTTCTCAGTGAAAGTGGCTTTGTGTCCACTCTTCTGCTGAATCCAAACTTCTCTGGCTGGCTTTGCTCATCTAAACCACTCTTTCAAAGTGTGCCTTTTCCTCCCTCATCATCAACCCCATGCTATGAATGTGACTCAAACCCATGAAACACTCAACTTATGATCTGGAACTCTGTGGTTGGGTGTACCTGTTCCCTTCAGTGCTGGTCATCATGGTTCATCTCTGCAGCTAGGTTTCTCCTGGGAGATCTCTAAAGAAAACTTCTTAGGATTGCAAGAGAGTGGTCCCATTCATATCCAGCTGACCTTATCACAGGTTGTGAAACCCAGATTCCGAAATATCACTAATTGCAGTAATTGCCATTTGGAGCACATGTGCCCAAGGAAAGCTCCCCCTGTCAATTATCTGCCTCTTCCCCTCAGGAACAGGCTCCACGTCTTTCCCACCCACTGCCTGTTCTCTCCCCGATTCCTCCCTACATAAAACCCCCACCATGGCATGGCAGCTCCGAAATGGGTCCCAAGAGAGGGCCGAGCAGAGGGGCAGCCTGAGCTGGAGACCTTCCTGGTGCCATCATGCATCCCTGGAGGAAGCACATCAGGAGCTCATGGAGAGCAGGACGGCTTGGGTGTTCCCCGGGCCACAGCCCCCTCTCACCAGCTCACCCCACAGGGACCTCCTTGCGGGGTGCCCACATGGCCCTGGGCGTGCAACAGAGGTGCTCTGGAGGAGCTGCCATGGCATCCGGGATGCAGGCTTCTCTCCCACAACCACCCAATGGCCGCCAGAGGTTGGTGTTCCATTTTTGCAAATCACATGGTCCAGCCCAGAGCAGAACCCTGACTCCTGCCCAGCAATCTCTGCACAGCTGCCTTGATGTGAAACGAAGCCTGAAATCATGCCAGTGGGCAGGCCATTTCCGGGCAGCCTGGATGCCCCCCTGGGCAATGCATGCTTTCGGAGGTGTTTTGCGTTGAATGTTGTGCTGGGGTCTTCTATGAACATCCTTACCATCACTGACACTACAATAATGAGCATCACATCACACCTTTATCCTGACTTTTTCCATGAATGAGGAAAGCAAGCACTTTGCTGCCTCTCCTCATCGTTCTCCTCCTGACATCAACAACCCTGCCAGGTAGGACAGGCTGAGAGTGAATGACAAGCCGAAAGTCACGCAGTGAGCATCAGGGATGAGTGGAGATTTGGACCTGGATCTCTCAGTTGCCGTTCACCTCATTGCACTTTCGACCCCATGCAGAGATGCACAACAATCTCCCCTGCCTTGCCGTGTCCCGCAAGAATCATTCCAATTTGTCTTTAGATACGCCTATGCTCAAGGGGAAAGGAGAAGGGGGCAGCAGAGGGTGAGATGCCTGGGTGGAGCCAATGATTTAGTGGGCATGAGGTTAGGTGGACTCTGGGGGCTGGTGGACGACAGAAGGCCTGGAGGAATGTTTTCCTTGGAATTGTGATGGGTTGGGCTTGACTTTGCAACTAACAACAGCAACAACATCCACAACCTGACTGACTCTCCTGGATAGAGAGTCTTCTGGAAGGGGAACCGAATGCCAGGAATGGGCAGTGGGCACAGCCAGATGGAGAGGAGATTTTTTTTGCAAAAGGAAATAGGAGGGGAGGGAAGAGGAGAGAGGGGAAGACCCTCCTGCTGAGTCCCTCAGAGGCAGCTGGGATGGGACCGAAGGAACAGTTCATCCATCAGGGAATTTCCATCTCGCTGCCCTTCTTGGCCATTCTGCTGGAGCAGCGTTTTGGCAAAATCTCAGCCTGTCCCATTCCTGGAGCGGAAGTCGGCCACCGAGGGAAAAACCATCAGAACCATGATGATGGTGGAGCACTTGAAGGCACCGGTGGCGTGAGCATGACCTCCAGGGAGTAAACTGAGCGCATCAGGAATGAGAAGCGAGGCAGGGGCTTTGCATGGCGAGGCCGGCTCACTGCAAGCCTACTTTATTTATTTATTTATTTATTTATTTATTTATTTATTTATTTATATTTTGCCAATTTCCGCAAAGGCTCAAGACAGCTTACATCATTCACCTCCTCCATCGTATACCGACAACAACAACCCTGTGAGGTTGATAGGGCTGAGAGTCTGTGACTGGCCCCAAGTCACCCAGTTGGCTCCATGGTCGAGAGGGGATTCGAACCCAGGTCGTCTGAGTCCCAGCCCCCTGCCCTTAACCACTACACCACACTGTTTCTCTTGCGGTGGGAGGGATAGCAAACGGGGGATTCAACAGGTCACGTGTTGAAGGCCATTTGCAAAGCACATGAGGGAACGATCCCTTGGTCCTGCATGTTTCACATGGGCCGCATCGGCACACACTCTGAGTGTATTTCTCTTGCACAGGGGAGTGAGGAAGGTTGTCAGGGAGCCGCAGAGGTGCTCCAGTTACGGAGCCAAGTAATTATGGAAATTATCATGCATTGCTGTTGTTCTTGCTAAACCTCATGGGTCCCCATCCCTCAGGACCACCTGAACCCCCGAGGCACTGCTGAGATGGTAGAGGAGTGTCTTGCACCCAGGCACAAATTGGAGGGCGCCCCCTTCCCCTCTGTCTTTCTCAGGGATCAGGAGGCTCTTGGAGCAGTAGAGGAGTTTGCGGTACAGACGCTTATTCTCACTTCCTTCGGTTGGAGCCTTGCCTGGCTGGGCTCCTTGTCCATTTAGAAGGAAATTCCTCTAACTGCTCCTCTACTGGGCTGACAGGGGCAGGATGGAGGCCTTGCCAAGCACCGGCAGAGTGGCCCTCTTGGTCCTGCTTCTGCTCCTTCTCCCAGAGGTCTCCTGTGGGAGGCTGGAGGCCAAGTGCCCCTGGAGCTGGCACAGGGCTGAGCTGCAGCCACACAATTATTTCCGGTGGGGAGACTTCGTCCTCAGTGCCAGCTTCTCTGCCACAGATGACACCTTCAAACCACACACTTTCAATCAAGCTGCCTCTAATGAAAACATTGGGTATGTCTCTGGCCTGCTGGACCTGTAACTATTAGACACCATGGGCAGCCACCCTGCATGGCTAATGGTAGCGAGCAAAGCCAGAGTGATTTCTTCCTGCAGTCTTCTCGCTCCTGAAGACCCAGCCGATGGACTTACGGGCAGCAGGGCCAGCAGGGTGCCCAGGGCCATGGGGGGCAACAGGCCCCAGAACATGGCCCACCTTCCTTGCCACTGCACCCATCTGCCTTCCCATCCCCATAAGTTGGAAAGGCTGCCTTGCTGGGCTCCGGCCTGGGATGGCCACCTTGGCTGCAGGGGTCTTGTCTCAGGAGATGGTCCTGGAGTAAGATGTGAATGAAGCCACAGAAATCCAACCTGAGCTTCTGCAGAAATCAGTGGGGCTCTGGGTTTGGGTTGGAGGAGGCTGAGCATGTAGAAGCCTGAAAAGCAGGATGCAACCTCAAAGTTCAGGGAAATGATTCATGAACAGGGATGGCAAGGAGACAATTTCTGCTTTTGTTCTTTTTTTAAAGTTTGAGTGGCACATTTTACTGGAAGATCCTCTCCTTCCCGTTTGCCATCCAGGAGGTCAACCAGAATCCCAGCCTCTTGCCCAACCTCACCCTCGGCTACAGCATCTATGACAGCTCTCACGATGTTAGACTGACGTCCGACGCAGCCATAGACCTGCTCTCGACCGCTCAGGCCCACGTTCCCAACTACAAGTGTGGCAGGCGAGATCATCTGCTGGCCGTCCTTGAAGAATCTGACTCGGACAACTCCATGCAGCTTTCCCACATGCTGGGCATCTTCAAAATCCCACAGGTGGGAGGCTTGGGAGAAGAGATATGAGTTCCTAAGCAGAGAAAGTGAAAGATTCCCAAATAATTGGGAAGCATGATCTTTGTTCCAAGACAGCAGACCATCCTACACAGTCCCATGATGAAAAGGGTTCAAAGCCGCAGGCCCCACACCAGGCCCCCATCTGGTACTGTTAGTGCTGAGGATAAACCAAAGGTCCCTCTTATGTCTTGTCTGACCGTGAGAGAGATGGCAGCACAGCAAGTGACTTTATGGAAAAGACTCGATGCTGTGGGTGCCCAACCAAAAGCCACACGTTGAGGAGTCCTACAGCAGAGCAGGCTGGGCCAGGGATCCTTCTGATTCGCTTTGTTGCCATGCTAATATGTTTCTCATCGAGAGGGAGTCCACCTCCACTCGAGACCGGCTGCCATGGTCATCATGTGCAGGGCTTCCATATGTTCAGCTTTTTGGAAGGTTTAGATGAAGAGAGCTCATCAAAAATATTACTTTTGGACATTGCTATCTTAAACTGCACTTCTCATTTCAAAAAAGGTGATATTGCTGCTCAAGTGTAACATGATCTTTTATATATTCTGACATCCTGTCAGAGGCTTCTATTTGCCACTTTCTTTTGTCTCTTTGAAAGAAGCCTGAATACTTGAGCCTTGTGGTTCAGTCCTCAGGAAAAATTTGTTTTCTTAGTTTGGATGAAATACAGAGCAAATAATTTTGCACTTCAGGGTCAAGCATCTCAAGTGCATCCATCATAGTTTTGTTCAAGGGTAGGATAGACCTGCACATGATAGGCATGTCTGAACGGGGGGCAGTCTAGATGACTCATGAGACCCCTTCTGACATGCTCTATTTCACTGTTTCTCTGTTTTTTTTCCTTTCCCATCATCAAATGCAGAAAGGCAAGAGTGACTCAGAGAGCCCAGGAAGGTGTCCATGGGATCTCTGTTTGACTAACCCTACAAAACCTTTCCTCTCCCATTTATGGGATGATGCCCTGGGACATGTATAACAAGGTGGAACAACTGGAGATACTCAGCAATTCAGGCTGCTCCTGCCCTCATTCTCTCAGTGTTTTAAACTTAGAATGATACAACACTTCATTTTTCAGAAAATAATAAGCATTGCCAGAAAATAATATGCTTCATGCAGATAGTTAAAGGGTAAATGTTTTATGATAAACACTTTATTATTAGGAAAATTATCAGTATTGTTTTCTTTCAAATCTTGTTTCATGCAGATAACATATAAGCGGTTTGTTCCATTAGATGAGGAATTTTGATTTGGTGCTGAAATGAAGCAATCCCTCAGCCTCTATCTTCCTTTCCCTCCCAGGTCACTTATGCGCTCACGGCTCAGGTCAGGGGAGAAAAAAGCCAGTCCCCTTCCTTGTACAGGATGCTCCCCGCAGAAGGTCTCCAGTACCCCGGGATCGTCAGGCTGCTGCTGCACTTCAGGTGGACGATGGTGGGTCTCTTCTCAGTGGACACTGAGAATGGAGACAGGTTCATGAGGACCTTGAAACCGGAGCTCCTCAGGAATGGCATTTGCGTGGTTTTTTCACAAAGCGTCTCACAAATGAAATCAGGTTATGTACCAGATGGGTGGCAATCATGGAAGATTGTGGTAGAAATCAATGTCTTCATTTATTTTGAAGAGTTGATTTTCATTTTCTATGGAATACATATTGTTGAATCACTTATTCAAAGGTTAGGGCAACCTGTTAATGGAAAAGTCTGGATCACCACAACTATGAGTGACTTTACCTTGGCTTTAGTTTATGCACCACATAAAAATATATTTCAGCACTTGTATGCATATTTTTCCTTCCTTCCCCCAAAATGTAAAAGGACCAACTATGATGATTTTCTGAATTTGTATTCAAGTATGGTTGGGTTTGTGAAGAAAGCTTTCAAATGTTCATATTCAAAGCATGTTCTGTCAGTGAAAGAGTGGAAAAGATGCAGAGAGGAGGACGAACTGAAGGACCTGCCCCAAGTGGACAAGGAGCAAACACACTCTCTAGGCAGCTTCTTCTCCTACAGCACCGTCCAGGCTGTGGCCCGTTCCGTGAATACGGCTCTTTCCTCCAGATCCAGGAGGAAGAACAAGGAACGTGGAGGCAGGCCAGAGGCACACCAGCTGCATCCATGGCAGGTATTCTCACCAATCACCATCTTCTTAGCTGTTATACTTACAATGTGAGAATGGAGGCAAGATCTTCCCAATGAAGGGGCAGCTGGAACACTCTCTGTTCTGGTCCCCCTGTTGGGCCCCTCTCCTGGCTTCCTAGGACTGAGCCCAGCTGCTCCTGGCTGGTGGAGTTGCTTCAAGGCACACTGAGGCAACACATGTGCATACAAGTCCGAAGTATACGATGGGTATAGAGAAATGAAATCAGAGCCTTCTCCAGAATAGGAGTGACATCGAGCCACATGAAATTCGGAGCACCTCTTAGAACAAACTGGGGTGTGAAATGTGCCTCCTCAAATGCTGCTTCTTGCTCTGTTCCTCCTGCTCCACCCTTTCCTGAGAGACCCCCAGTTCCACAATCATTCCATCAATGGGGTGTATTTGGATGAGAACGGAGATTTGGCAGCCAACCTGGACCTTATGAATTGGGTGGGGTTTCCCAACAGGACTGCTGTAACCGTGAAAGTTGGGAGTCTAGAAAGGCAGGGCTTGCCTGGCCCCAAACTCACCATCCACCGAGATCCCATTGTGTGGCCCCGATGGCAAGATCAGGTGAAGAAAACCATCTCTGTCATTCCACTGTTTTCTTTTCCCTTCCCTTTGCTATCATTCTGGCTAATCAGATGTGCAGCCAGTTAAGACATTAATACAAAGCAGGAGATGTAAAAGGAGACATTTCTCTGGAGGAATGTCCAGGTGCTCCAGCTTTACAGGCTGGGGTTCAGTAATGGAACATGCTGAAATCCCGGCCCTCCCCTCCAACCTTTCCAGCTCTGTCTCCCCATCCACAGAATCAGTACCCCAAGCCTCCTGCCCTGACGCTCCTTCTCTCTCGCTCAGCCCCTGCCCCAGGCCCGGTGCGTGGAGAGCTGCAGCCCAGGATTCTTCAAGGTGGCTCGGGAAGGGGAGCCCCTGTGCTGCTATGACTGTGCTCCATGTGCGGAAGGGACCATCTCCACTCGGGAAGGTGGGTGAGTGTGGAGGGAAAGGCAGTGCCCGGAAAGATCCGAGCCAGGGATGACCTTGCATTGCTCCTTGTCTTCTCCATCCCTGCAGAAAACTCCCTCCCTTCTCGTCAGTCGTGCTTTTCAGCAAACCTTCCTCTCCCTCCCAAGTGCCCCTCATGAAATCTTGGCATGTGAAGCCAAACGTGTTCTGCAGTCATTCCCCTCCTCCTATACAAAAGGCAAGTCCCCCTTGTTCAGCTCCCCAAAGGAGACCTGGGTGGCTTGCAGAGTAGGAACATTCTTGATCTTTTGGAGCTTCTATGGCCTCATCTGGCGAGCTGATGCAGAACTTGTCCTCTTGCTGGAACTGCCAGGCTTTTCATCAGGGAGGATGCCGGGAAATGTTTATGGACATGGAGGATTATGCTAGGAAAGGTCCCTGTATTTTTTGGGGCATTGAGTGCATCTGGCTGTTGTGAGTGGAGCTGGCTGGAGCCGGGGTCTGACTAGATGGCCCGGGAAACCCCTTCTGACTTGTTCTCTTACTATGTTCAGGAGTCACATATTCAAGAGAATGGTGGAAAGAGGACCTTTGGGTCTGATATTCAGCTGCACATGGTGGGCTGCAACATATTTTGACATCAAAAAGGGAACTGGTGTGCTTTCACGGAATTCTAAACAACTGGAGGTTCCAGTCACATTCTATATTGTTCTAATGTTACAAAAAGAGGCATAAAATTTATTAAAAAGGATGTTTTTTCATGTGTGCTGATGCTGGAATCTCATACCATAAGTAATCCAGGATCTCTCTATTCAGTTTCCTTATATCCTGCAAGTTTCCTTCAAGAAACTCCGAATGGTTTCTGTAATTATCCTTCATTGCTCAGTGCTGTCCTCACAAGAACCCTGCGAGGTAGGCTGGGCTGAGAGTCAAAGCGTGGCCCACAGGCACCCAGTGAGCCCCGGGGCTGAATCAGAACTGGCATCTGGACCGCCTTTGTACTGAACCAAGTTGGATCCCAGTCAGGAAAGTGCTGCCAGGTGTGGAATTCCACCCACACCCCTGGGGGAGCCGAACTCCCTCTACCAACTCAGAACCCCCCAACCCCCGTCCTCATCCTCTTTCCTACTCTGATGAGCTCTGTGCAGTAGATGTAGTTCAAAACTCATTGAACCTCCGTGGAATACTTTGCAAAGAAGAGGAACCTCACTCCGAAGGTTTCTTGGGGCAGAAGGAGTCAAAGGCAGGATGTGTCATTCAGTCACAGCCCCTTTGATTCTGACATGGTTCAATGCATGGCTGTGGAGCAGCTGATGCAACTACTCAGTGGGGAGGGACATAGAAGACAGATCTGGTTGCTCCTAGTTCCCCTCTGTGAGTTTCCTCTTTGGGTCCTCCTCCATCCACATCTCACCCGGGTATGTGAAAGGGGTGGTTGAGCAAACAAAGGGACTCAATTCCTCAGTCTGCCCTGATTTTACTTATTTAGTTATTTATTTTTCAATTCATATCCAGTCTTTTTTCTAAAAAGTGCTCAAGGCAGCTCACATGTCCTCCTCCATCTTATCCCCACAACAACAACTCTGTGAGTTAGTTTGGGCTGAGAGTCTCTGACTGGCACAAACCAACCCAGTTGGCTCCATGGCTGAGCAGGGACTAGAATTGCCCTTCTGTTTAACTCATGGGGGTTTGACTAACTCCCCTGAGCAGAGCGGAGTAGGAAGGGATCCTGGTGCTGGAAAGTGCCCTGTTGGAGAGCTTGTGGCAGAAGATCGGCTGGATGGAGGCTGGGGAGGCATGGATGGAATTCCCAAGGTGCGCAGCTGGGACGTTTGAAACCATTTCAGGAAGGGATCCCATGTGGCTTTCATGCACTTGTGCTGGGTTCTCACCCAGAGTCAGGCTCAATTAATCTTGAGGCACTGGGGTTCAGCCTGGAGGAGTCGTCGGTGGGAGAGCAGCACCCCTTTCTGTTTCTTCCCTGATTCTCGATCGAAAGCTGAAGCATAGGAATTAGGGCTGGGATTAGTAATGGGGCTGGGGAATTCCAGCAGAGAGGAGCAACCTTGCATTGAAACCCTCCGTTCAGGCAGGAGTGCACAGAGCTTGTCATGAGAAGGCTGCTTGCATGGCCTGACCTGGGAATACTTGTTGGGGGCCGTCTTCATCTCCTTTAACTTGCACAGCATATACAGCTTCCCCTTGCCCTGAGCGCACTTGCAAGAGCAAATCTGCAGCTTCAGGAAGCAAGGGTGGGGCTGCGTGCCATGCACAACACTGATGGGCAACACAGGAGTCAGAGAGGGACTGTGCAAATCAAGTCAGACTATGCAGCGCATCTATTTCAACCATTCCTGGCCTTTTACCAAAGAAGTCGGCACACCAATGCAGGGAATTGCAGTTCTCCATGTGGGTTTGTGGTGGGGCAGTGGATAATCGAGGGATCTGCCCACCACACTACACAGCCTTTCTGAACCCCCAGCCATAGACGTGTCCCCCACACTTGATCCTGGGATGTTCACCCTGTGCAAGTGATGGAATCCTGGTCAGGGTCAGACATTTTCCGGTGCGTGAATTGATTCATGATTGCAAGGAAATATAGATGGCCACACATGCTAGTCCGCTGCCAATGTGCCTTCGAGGCTGTGGGCTGCCTTCACAGTACATCTGAGGCACTTTGCTGAATTTGGAGAATGAGGGGGCCATGCGAGCCTCGCTTGGCAGGAAAGCACTCTGTGTTGCCTATCACAAAACAGTCATGCCCCTTCCAGTACTACTACAATTAATAACACTACTAGTAATAAGAGAAACAACAAAAATAATGAATAAAATATAAAGAGCAGAGATGGGAACAGAAGCCCACGTGCTGTTTCTCTTGCTTTTGACAGACGCAGAGCATTGCCTCAGGTGTCCAGAAGATCAGCATCCAAATGAGCCCCGGGATCAGTGCAGGCCAAAGGTCATCACCTTCCTGTCCTATGAAGAACATTTGGGGTCCTTCCTCACTGGTATGGCCCTATTCTTCTTCATCGCCACAGGAGGCATCTTGGGGATGTTCAGAAAATTCCAAGAGACTCCAGTAGTCAAGGCCAACAACCGAGACCTCTCCTACATTCTCCTTGTCTCCCTCCTGCTTTGCTTTGTGTGCTCCTTCCTCTTCATTGGGCAGCCAAGAAGCATCCCCTGCCTCCTGCGACAAGCAGCCTTCAGCATCATCTTCTCAGTGGCCATCTCTTCCCTCCTGGCCAAAACGGTCACTGTGGTGCTGGCCTTCCTGGCCACCAAGCCAGGCAACAGGGCAAGGAACTGGCTGGGGAGGAGTTTGGCCAACTCCATTGTCATCTGCTGCTCCAGTGTCCAAGTGGTCCTCTCCTCCATCTGGCTGGGGACTGCTCCGCCCTTCCCTGACTCTGACATGCTCTCCCAGGCTGGGCAGATCATCCTGCAGTGCAACGAAGGCTCTGTGGCCATGTTCTACGCTGCCCTCAGCTACATGGGCTTCCTGGCTGCCGTCTGCTTCACGGTGGCCTTCCTGGCCAGGAAGCTGCCTGGGGCCTTCAACGAGGCCAAGCTGATCACCTTCAGCATGCTGGTCTTCTGCAGCGTCTGGGTGTCCTTCGTGCCCACCTACCTGAGCACCAAGGGGAAGTACATGGTGGCCGTCCAGGTCTTCTCCATCTTGGCCTCCAGTGCTGGGCTGCTGGGCTGCATCTTCCTGCCCAAGTGCTACATCATTCTATGGAGGCCTGACCTGAATAGCAAGGAGCATCTCATGATGAAAAGTAAAGCATAAAGTGCTGTCTTCTTTGTTTATCAAGAGTACAAAACTCCAACTTTTCTGAACAAGCCAGCAATCCATTTTAGGCACATGGACAGCATCAGATTAAAACAATTGGGGAAAAAATCATCCTTTGCATTTTTTGGTAGTTGGGAAAATTAAATCTCCATTTCATACCTGAGGAAGTAGCACTCAAGAAGTCATCCCTTGTTAACCTCCTTAGTGAAGTATCATGTTCTGTCTTTTTTTGTTTCTATGAATAGCTTTTGTTTTCAGTCTTTCACATTTTCATTCTATATTTTGAAGTGCGAGCAGACAAATAATGTTTGCCCAGAGCTTGACAGGGTGCTGGCAATGCAGCATGGAAATCCCTCCAGGTCCTTTTCCACGGTGGGGATCTTGGGGGGTGAGAGGGTTCCTTGGAGAATATCCTTCCAGCAGTGCAGATCCCTTTCCTTCTCAGCCTGCACTGGGCTTGCTCCCTGGGATGTGCTCACATACTGGCTTTGCATAAGGAGCGCCCCAATAGAGGATTCCTGTGTTCTGGGGAGGCCTCCAAGACTGCTATTGAGAGAAAGTCGAGAAAGTGTCAGAGCAGGGAATGTCTTTCTCCACAAGGGGAAGGGTTGAAGAAGTCCTTTTCCCAGCCCTGAGTGTTCCAGCTTCACTTGGAGACAGCAGGGACACTGCCCTGAGGGAGGAGGTCACTCTGTTTGGAGCAGAAGTCCAGCCAGACTCCTCCTGTATGAGCAACCTTGGCCTTGCTTCTAGCCTGGACACTTTCTGGGAATGCAGCCGCACGGCTGGTGATGGCTGCATCAGCTCCTGCCTGGTGATTCGCAGGCAATATGGGAAGCAAGTGGCCCACTGAACTCAGTGCACCATTTCCAACATCCCCTCATATTTGGGAGGCCAGGGGTCCATGTACTTGGGGGTTCCCCTGCCCCTCACAGTGCACACTTGAAGGAGTGCAGCAGTCGAAAATTGACCCCAGGTGGGAGAAGAAACATGACGTCGGAATGACACAGACGTGATTGATGATCCTCCATTAATCACACTGGTAATGCCCGATCGTGAGCCGCGGAGCCCAATCTCAGCTCTGTAGGAGCTAGATAGATTGCTTGGCAAATCCCCCACGAGATGTGGAATGGCAATTCCGCATTTAGTGAGACGGATTCAAGCTTTTTCTGCCGGATGTATAACAAAGAGAGCGCAGCTCTTCATCAGTCCTTAAATTTTCTGTCTGTGATGTGGAATTGAATAATAGAGGATTTTTTCCATCATTGGATGGCTGCCAAGAAGATCCAGTGGCCATCTTTCCCTTTGTTCTAAAGGCATTTGGACATCTGCCAAGCCCATCTACTGACATGGAGGATTTACAGTTATCATTTTTTGCAATACCATCTTCTTTAATATCTGCTCTGATCTCTCAACAGGCGATAATTAAGCATCAGAAAACTATTTTAGAGCGACTTGATTCTCTTTTGGTTGAACAGAAAGTTGGCTTTGACAAAGTAAATACCACTATTAATCTTGCTTTATGCAAACAACATGCATCTGAACAGAATATTCAAAACATTCAACAAGTAGAAGGAAAATTTGAATCTGGAGAGCTAAAAAATCTAATTGTTTTGTCTGATGAGCGGGAGGAAAAGACAGTCTGGTTACATCTCAAGACGCATGATTTATTGCAACCATGACGAAGCGAGCGTACATGGAACCTGGGTGTTATCTCAAAGAAAAACATTTTAGCTGACAAGCTGGAAGAAGAAGGGGGATTTGAAAATGGAATGAAAACTACTCTTACAGATTTGTGTTGCTTTTTAGGAAGAGATAATTTAATTGAGCATTGGAAAAAGATCCTTTTTATGTGGCTGCAATTGAAATCTCCATTAAGAACTATAGAGAGAACTGGTGAGGGATAAAAAGTGCAAACATGGCAGAGATGTAAAGGAAGGATAGTAATCTATTTCTTTCTTTTTAAAATATAAACAGATAAAAAGGTGATTCATATAGCTTGATATACTAACATGTGATGTAGAAGGGCTAGACTAGTATTGTTGATAAAGTAGTTCCAATTTAGCTTAATGAAATGCAGTGAAAAAGACATTGTTGTTAAATGGAGATCTTTGATTGTATCTTTAGTAAGCTGCTGTTGTTGACTATATATGTTAAAGACTGTAAACAGTTCGGCTTTTATATGGTATTAACCATGTTTGATTAAATGATGTTTAAATGAAATGAAATACCAATAATCAAAGGAAAATGTTAAAAAAGATTTTATAGGTATTATTTACTGTCAAGTAGAATAGGTAAGAAAATTGTAGAGATGTTAAATGCGTATTTCTGATGTCTATATGTAACTGTGGTAGTGAACAAGCTATTTATATAATGGCTAATAGAAAATTATAAAGATCTTGAATTGTCCAGAAATGTTTAGGTTAAATGCTCTATTGAAGAAGAAAGAAAGTATTGTAATTTTATTTAATCTGAAAATACTTCCCTTTGATACTGTCTAAGAGAAACAGGATTTTGTAAGAAAAGATGAATGTGACTTTTTGGAGGAAGAGGAGGAAGATGACGACTTCTACTTAAATTATATCATCATCATCATCATCTTATTGACTGGGGAAACGGGACTTGGTTTTGATCTAATAATCTTCTTAAGCTATTATACATAGATTCTAGTAGGATCAAAAAATCTTTAAAAATATGTGGTGAGAGGCAGATATAGTAAATCCGCTGTGTGTGGAGATTGTTGTTTTATTAGTTTCAGTTTAAAAAAAACTTTAGTAAAATCTAGGTGGCACAGTGGTTTAAACCGCTGTGCTGCTGGGCTGGTTGATTGAAAGGTTGCTGGTTCGAATCTGCACAATGGAGTGAGTTCCCATTGGTCCGTCCCAGCTCCTGCCAACCTTGCAGTTCGAAAGCATGCAAATGCAAGTAGATAAAAAGGTACCACTTCGGTGGGCAGGTAACAGCGTTCCGTGCACTTCGGTGTTTAGTCATGCCAGCCACATGACCACGGAGACTGTCTGCGGACAAACGCTGGCTCCCTCGGCCAGGAAACGGAGATGAGCACCGCCCCCTAGAGTCAGGCATGGCTGGACGTAATGTCAAGGGGAAACCTTTACCTTTACCTTTTTACTTAAAAAGAAAAAAGAAAATTGACCCCAGGGGGAGAACATGGGGCATGCACAGGGAGCAGAAAGGGGAGGGATCGTGTGTTTATGCCTCAGATATTCTCTGCCTTTTCTTCTCCTGCAAACACTCAAAGTTGGTTACACGTTTCCTACTTACCTTTTACCCTGTGAGGGAGGCAAGCTCAAAGGGAGTGACTGGCCAAGCATCTGCCAGGAGCTTTGAGGATGGGTGGGGGGGGCTGAAACTGGACCCCCCCTGCCTCTCACTTGGCACTCACCCCCCAGGCCCTCCTGCCTCCCAGAAGACACTCCAGTCTCCCTCAGGTCTCCCCCGCCACAGTTCAGCCGTTCAACTTAGGGGGAATTTTATTCTTTGCTTGTTCAGCATTACAGAAAGCAGGCTGGGTGTCTCTGCTGCACAGCCTGGGAAGCATCGCAGGTGGAGCCTCCCTTTTCCCTCAATCCAGGAACAACATTGGGAATCAGCACACCTAACACCCAAGTTTGGGGGCAAGAGTTGTGTATAGAAAGGATAAAAATAGAGGTTTGTGAGCATCCAGGCTGAAAGGATGAACTAGGGTAAAAGAGGGGAAGGGATGGGAAGGGCAGCTTAACAGAAGCCACAGCTCAGGGCATGCATCCAGCCAGGAGTACATGGCTCCCAGGGCTGATCAGCCACTCAGACAGGAAGCAGGAGGCCCCTATCCCAGCCTCAGCTCTCCATACAGAGCCTCGAGCTCCCAGGTGCCTTTCTGCAATATAAGAAATGGGGAGGTGCTTCATGATTCTCCAGGCACACAGGGATGCTCCTTTCATTGCAGAGAGAAAACGGAGCAACACAAAACACAGACCCCAACACTAGAAACAAAGCATTCAGCCAGTCATCAAATCATTCCCAGTGAACCAGCCGTGTAAAACCTGTCACCCGAGAGAAGCCATGAGATGGTCCCAGAGGCAGTGTGTGTGTGTGTGTGTGTGTGTGTGTGTGTTGAGGGGGAGCACAGGGGATTGCGACCAGCTGAGGACACGGGTCTCGTGTCTTCCTGTCCACTCAAGGGACTGCTGTTGGAGGTCCACCTGGCCAGGCAGGGAAGACACAGTGTATAGAAAATCAAGCTCCCATGCAGGACCCATCATGTTTCATGTGCCTCCCTGGTTGCCATGTCAGCTCTGTGCAATCAGCCATAATTACTCTGCTATTATGGCACCTCGGCTCAGCAGTTTCTCATATTTTCCTTACTCAGGAACACATTATCTGCTGAAATATCCCTATTCTTAACCTCATAAACAACCCCACTCCTGTGTGAATGACTTACAATCTAGAAATTACTCTTTGTATGACCTGGGAGCTTGTAGTTTGTGCTGGGAGTTTGCCCTGTGGGTGAAAGATCGTGTGAGGTGGAGGATTGGCCTGTGATGCCCCTGGGATGGTGCATGGCGGGTGAGAGCTTTGAGAGGCTTGACCGGTGAGAGTGGATATTTTGTGCACAAGGGAGAGAGAGTGAAGTAAATGGGGAGAGGGATGCAGCCGCTGAACCTTTCCAGAAGGAAACAAAAATGAGAAGAAAGGGGGGTGACCTTGCTTGCTACGAACAGCTGGTGATGCAAGAAAACACCTGCGGTCCATCCCTTAGTTGGTTTGGCCAGCCTGACTCAGGGGGATCCTCTGGCAGGAAGTTACCAACTTCTTGTGAATGTGGTAGGGCGTACACAGAGCATCTGAGCATATGCAAAGCACAAAGCATCCCTGGGAGTTAGATCCGCTCTGCTTCCAGCCACAGGTGGAGGCGGGCTTGGGCTGCCACTCGATAGGAATCTTGGTCTGCCTGAAAAATGTAGGGATTGTGCCAAGGAGACACGGCAGTTGCTGGACATGGAGGGAGAACCTCTCAGTGTTCAGAGCATATATTGCCTCATGGAGAAGATCCGTATGGAGGGAGGATTGATTCAAAGCAGAAGGCCCTTTCAGCACACTCAGTGAGGGGTTGGGGGAATTGGTTTTAAGGAAGGGAACCCTTCTAAAAGCCATGCTGTGTGCACACACCAATGATTGTGTCTCCCAGCAGAGTTTTCTGGTGTCTCGTCTTCTTAATACATTTTCATTTGTTAAATTCTCCCAACATGCAATGCGTAATATCTCTCCAAGGCAATGTTGTCGAAAAAGTTTCTCTTCTGGGTAAATTTTCTTGCAAGCTTCCATGTCTCACTCACAATGAGCACAGCAATGGCACTGAATAATCTGCACATCCTTGTAATGTCCAATGGGGAACAAGATGCAAACAAGCACACATGTCGTGACAGAGCAGTTGCGTGGCCTATCTGGCCCTTCACATCTGGTTCAGTCCCACATTTGCATGCATAATTCTGCCCAGCTAACAACACTGCTACGCAAATTATGGGACTCGGCCCCCTGCTGTGTCCAGGGGGCTATCAGGGACACAGCCAACCTGCGTCACCTTGGCCTCGGCTTCACTCGTTCCTCTGCCCACTTTTTCCTGCATTGGCCCACGTCTCGTCTCCCTGCTGCTCCACAGCATTTGCACGTAGGCCAACGCCACCGGCAAACCCCAGTCGGTCATGTGGCCTCGATCTTCTTGGGAGGCTGAAGTCTGAGTCCTTCATTGTTTGGTTTCTCACAGGATAACCCAGAATAATCAAAATATAACATTGAGGATCACATGCATCCATTTCTGAAAGTATCAGTTGTAAAAAATAAGTGGTGCCATTTTCAGTTCTCACACAGTACTGAAAATTCCTTTGAATAGTTATAGAAATGAGGGCATATTTCTTTTGAATGCCCTGTATTTGCATTTGAAGGGAATGGTTTTACCCCACCATTTAAAAACGGGTAAAATTCAGGTGGCCTGGTTTGGCCAAGAACTTCTTCCCAGACCAAGTGCAGGCATGTCTTGGGATGTGGCAGGCTGAGAAGGCAAACTGTAAGGTTGCTTGATGGTGCCAAAGGGGGGTGGGTGATGTCAGAATCCCAGAATCTCAATTTGAGAAGGGAAATAAAACTCGGGGTCGTATTAAAGATCAGTCGTTATGAACCTCCATGTCTTTATTGTCTGTCCCAGGTCCTGAGGTTGTCTCATGATATGGCCTTACTGGGCAAGCAGAGATAAGCTTGCTGCAAAGCTTCAACAGAAATACAGACTTTTTATATACTCACAGTTACATGCAGGTACAGGGCAATTGATGACAGAATGTAAAGATTACAATAAGATTCTGAGGTCATCCCATACAGAACAGATAAAGAAATGTCAGTCAATCATACTGTATCAATAAGATTACAATATTTCTAATTGACACTTTAGTTCAGAAGCATGAACCCATCTCCAGGACTGCTTGCACATGTAAATTCCAGCCACTGAAACTATGCATGAACTCAAACTCTTATCTAGATTATAAACATTCTGAATTGACCAGGGCACATTCAGCATCTGGGCTATCAAGATACATCCATGTAAAATTGAATTCAAACAATGACTATTGAATCACTGTGAAGGTATACAATGTAAATTTGGACTAAATGGCTTGCCTGCTGTAGCCCACAGCTAAAAGAAAGAGTGGGGGAATGCCATTTTAAACAGTGTCAGCTTGGTTTTGAGAAGGAAGACAGGATTTGATCCCACAATGCAAAGGCACACAGAAGTAATGCTTTTCAGACAGGATTTATCCAAATTTTCCCAACAATCCCCCCTTTGTCACTAGCTTCACTATGTGACACAAACAAGTGAGTCAGTTTGGATGAATCCTGTTCCAAGCTTTTTCCCAAAAAACAGCTTCCATCTCAAAACTAAACTAGTGTGAGGAGAAAGTTATTGCATACAATGGAGACTTGTGCATTTGCTGAGAGTTCAATTCAAAGGGTTGGAAAAATGGAAAACAATTTGAAAACGCAGCAAAGAAAAAGAAAAAGAAAGCAAACAGTTCAAAACACATGATGTGCAACCCCAATGCTAGCAGTCCTCCTCGGAAGCCCCATGCTGACTTTGGCCCCCCGTTGGCTGCGAAGAACTCGGTGCCAGCCAGCGCTCATCCTCACCTGCTCCCCCGCCTCCCTCCAGTTTTGCTACCCGATTTTGAGGCCTGGTTCCTTCGCTCCCTAGGCCTCCTCTGACCCATTGCAGCCTTCAGAATTTCATCCTGGTCTGAGGCCCTCGCGGTGGTGAATATCCTGTCTGCGGCCACCACCCCTTCTGGTCACCAAACTTGGGTTAGCCTGCTTCGTAAGGTGGGAGCAGTGTGAGGTGAGGCAAAGGCCTGATGTCCAGTTCAGTCCTTTGTCTTGCCCTTTTAGGCAATTCGAGATTTCATTGTCTAGGCTTCACTCAAGCTTTTTAGCTGTAGACCTTGCCTCTCATGGTTTGCCTGGTTATTCCTTATAAATGATGCAATGGAGCAAGGCTGAACCCAGGAACGGATCCCCATCACAGTCACTGCAGTTTCAGGGGCCAGGATGTAGCATGGGCCATGGAGGGCTTTTATTTATAATTTATTTATTTATTTATTAACAGATTTATATGCCGCCCCTTGCCACAAGCCTCGGGGCGGCTTACAACCTCAAAAAAAAAAAAACATTAAAAGCATACACAAAAGCATACACAATGTAAAAACATACACAGTTTCATCCATTCCCTCCCAATCATTTAGTTGTAGCATAACAATAACAAGATAGTATACTCAGAATTCAGAATTTACACACACACATATAAGACCCAGATCCATGTTGCATAGGAAAATAGAAGTTATTGGAGAGGGAAAACTCTGGTTGGTGACACAAATCATTGCTCACAACATTGCTTTTTGGAAGGATTCCCTTCCTAAAAAAAAATCCCCTAGCTACTCATAGAGAGTGCTCAAGGGTCCTGGTTTTAACCCAAAATTTCCCATGCAGAATTGTTCCTGAGGCAATCCAAGCTTTTAATACTGAAAGAACCTCAAATGCTTTGCCTCAGTTACACAACTCTTTTTTTTTTCTCCCTAAGACACCAAGATTTCTTTTGAGTTTTCTAGAGACTCAAAGACTTTCTTTTGAGAACTAGTGCAAGCCCTCCTCCAATCTGTGGCTGGAAGCAGAGCTGCTCAAAGAACTTTAAACTCTGCACATGCTCAGAGGCTTTGTGTGTGCTGCTTCTGCAGTACTCACAAAGTGGTGGTACTTTCCTGCCAGAGCATCCCCCCTTCTCTTGGCTCTGTGGAATAGCCAAGCCCACAGAGTCAAGAAATCCAAATTTCCAGCACAAATCCCCCCTGAATTCAGTTGGCCAGACCAAACCCAGAGAAGAGGCTGCAGTTTCTGTCTCTTTAAATAATGGGGGTGCTCTTAGCAAGGTAGACCATTCCTCCTTTTTTCCCCATTTGTTTCTTGTCTTTACTCCAACAGTTACACATTATTTCTCTTTTTTTTCCCAGTAGAAAAAGTACCAGATCACCATTTACCAAAACTCTTAAAATTCTCTCACACACCAAGCACCAAGCACCCCTTGAATCAAGGAATTCCTGTCAAATGCACACTCATTCTCACATAACATACACACAACATCCAGAAAAAATACCTTTGTCTTTCATTCAAACGTCACATTGCAAACAGTTGCAAGTTCAACGGGGGGGGGGGGGGTCACTAACCAATTTCCACTATTTTTCAAAAAACCTCCTCAACACATAACAGAAAACCCTTCCTTTCTGCATCTTTGCTTCACTTTTCCTTCATTTCCACAATCCATCTGCTCACTTGCCTTTACTTTCTACTTACAACATCTACAATATTCCAATCCATACCCATAAAATTACAACCACACCACAGTGCTTTCCTTTTGCACGTGTTCCCTCCTGAACAAACCCTCTTCCTTTCCATGCCTTCCTTCACAAACATACTCCAAAGTACAACCCAAAAGCTATCCCAGAACTGTAAAATCCTCCCCAGGACCTTGCAAATAAAGCATTTTTTCCCTCCATCTTTCATCTGCCCATCAGCATCCCCTCCTGGAATTTCAAATGCACATTATTTAATCTAACAAGAAAATCTTCCTACCTAGGAGGGCTGTAAGGCAGATGGAAGAGGCAGAAAAACTTGCAAGACATCAAAACAGTGTTCCCGGTTTCTGACAAGGAAAGGACCTGCATAAAGATGTTCCTATATAACCCCTCTTTCACACAGGGCTTTCACGCAGGACAAGCTTATTGAGGATGTCCAGAGAACTGGGCAGGACCTATGTTGGCAAGCCCAATTCAAGGACCACACATTTCCTTACTTCCCAGTTCTGGTTCACATAGGAGGAATGGGGGAAGAAAAAATCTCTCACACACATTGCCCTGATCATCACCTTTTTCCCAGCCGGACTCAGCCATGCTTGGGCTCAGCCAAATGACCTCATGAGTCTGTATCTCAGCCAAAGCCAGGCTCACACATCCTCATCTCAGGGGAAAGAAGACCCATCCATGCCCTTGCTTTCAACCGTGCCCTGAAGAGGACAGATTGGTGCGGCTGCGTGGGGAGTTTCCATTTCCTGAGGAGCCCCCACAACCCCCTCTGGGCTATGCCTACCTCCCAGAAAGGGGAACACTTTAAAATACAAACAGACAAGACAGAAAACACAGACAGCAACAATGAACACAAGGCTTTCACAAACAGTGAGCATAAAACTTTACATAAACCCCAGTGCAAATATAGTCACACGTGTAGATCTTTCCTGGTACACCAATAACATATTAGCTAGCTCTTTTTCCTCCACCAGCTTGGACCAAAGCAAAACTTATTCCATTTCTTTAGAATGTATTTCCACCAAATGCTTTTGCAAAAAGTGTAGCCAATTTCAATCAAATGAGCCCTCTGAGGCCAAATTAGTTAGGTTTGACCCTGCTGTTTTCAATCAAATTACCAAGCACTTGTTTCCGTGACAACCCCTCAGGTGGCGCCCATGGCCATCCACCCCACCCTGCAATTTGATACAGAGGGGTCCATGGGGTAGGAAGCCGAGATTCTGAGACCCCCATGCTTCCTGGGAGTCCACAACCAAAGCCCACGTGCAATGAGGTTCAAAATCAGATCTAACTACATTGACCCGCCTGCGAAACAGAAGAGATGATCAGTATCTGTGCTCCCCCAATGGAGAGAGTTTCGGCCGAACTTACCATCCAAATTTTCCCAACAGTTGGGAGACTCATTCATCTGTGAGAGTAAGGTAGGGAGGCGAAGAACAGGGCCACCATGGACGCGAAAAGAGGTGCGAAAGGAATTAGATGCAAGAGGAACCTCTGTAGGAAATGGGTACTGGGGCAAATAGACAAAAGGGTATACCAGGAGGAGGAGGCCTGTTACAGAAGGATTCTTTGCAAGGCTAAGGCTGAGAATGAGCTGAGACTTGCCAAGAATATCAAGAGCAACAAAAGGGCTTCTTTCAGCATATAAATAGGAAGAGGAAGGGGAGACCAGAAGTGGGACAACTAAAAAAGGAGGAAAGATACAGTGACTGATACAAGGGAACGGGCACTGATGCTAAATGACTGTTTTGCCTCTGTGCTCTCTCCAAAGAAGGATTGGGGAGAGCTGTACAGGAGATTAGATGAGGCCCGGGACTTAGGGGCACAGATCAGAGTCAACCCTCTTGAAGTCAAGTTGCTCCTCAGAACACTGGATGTTTTAAAGGTGCCGGGCCCTGACATGCTGCAACGGAGAGTACTTCGGGAGTTGGTAAGTGTTCTCTCATGCTCTCTGGCCTCCATTCTTGCAGCCTCGTGGAGAACGGATGAAGTTCCAGAGGACTGGAGGGTGGCGTCAGTGATCCAAGTGTCCAAAAAGGGTAGTAGAAGGGACACGGGGAATTACACACCAGTTAGCCTGATGTCCATTGTAGGAAAAACAATGGAAAGGCTCATAATAGAGCGAGATCTAGTGATACTCAATAGGGAAGGAAGGCTGGCAGCCACACAACACGGCTTCCGCTACAACAGGCCCTGCCAGACAAACCTTGTGGAATTCTATGACACGGTTTCAAGATGGCTAGGTGGAGGGGGTGCCATGGATGTGGTTTACCTGGATTTCAGCAAGGCCTTTGGCAATGTGCCCTATGATAACCTGATTCAGAAACTGAGGAAACATAGAAACATTGAAACAGAGAGAATCAGAAGCGGCCACCTGGGCTATCTAGTTGACTCCACTCAAGACATGCCCGCCATTTGCATGTCCAGTCTAACTTTGAACACCCTCACCGATGGGGCCTCAACGACCTCCCGTGGAAGCCCATTCCACACCCTCGGGGTCCGAACTGTCAGGAAGTGCTTCCTGGCATCCAAATTGAACTTTGGCTCCCTGAGCTTTGCTCCGTTGGAGCGCGTCCTGTCTTCCTCTGCAGGGGAGAACAGGTCTCTGCCCACCTCCATGTGACACCCCCTCACATACCTGTATGTCACCAACATATCCCCTCTGGGACTCCTCTTCTCCAGGCTGAAGAGACTTAGTTGCCTCAGTCTCGCCTCATACCCCATCCTCTGCAAACTGGCTACCAAGTTTGTGGGCCTACGCTGCACTGACTCCAACCTGGCTATATCCTTCCTGTAATGTGGAGTCCAGAAATGAACACAATACTCCAGTTGTGGGCACACCAGAGTCGTATATACTGGTAGTAATACTTCTCTCGATCTAGAAGCCACACTTCTGGCTATGCAACCAAGGGTGGTGTTTGCCCTCTTGATCACCGCATAACATGGCTGACTCATGTTTAACCTGCAGTCAACCAGCACCCCAAGGTCCCTTTCACAAGTGCTGCTCTTCAGCCTCTTCTCACCTAACCTGTACTTATGACACCTATGCCTATGCCCCAAGTGCAAGACCTTGCACTTATCCACATTGAACACCATCCTGTCTCCTGCCCACTTCCATAGTCTGCCAGATCCTTTTGGATCTGGAGTACCTGCTCCTCAGTTGTGGCCACTGCTCCACATGATTTTAGCATTGTCTGCGAATTTGATCAGCAGACTGGTCACCCCTTCTTCCATGTCATTGATGAAAAGATTAAACAGGATCGGCCCCAGGACAGAGCCCTGGGGGACCCCGCTTGTCACTGGCCACCACCCCGATGATTCCTCATTAATGGTTACCCTCCGCTTTCGGTCAGACAACCATGTCCTAATCCATCGGACAGTGCTTTGGTCTATCCCAAAACTCCTGTTTCTCAACCAGGATTTCATGGGACAGGATATCATTGGAAGTCGGTGCAGATGGTACAGGATGGATGTTATAGGTGTATATCTGCCAGTCCCTGTTATGAACCAACCGGAGTATCTGCCCTTTCTTCAAGGGGAGCCCTCACAGATGCATTACAGTACTCCAGTTGTGAGGTGACCATGGCATGGGTCGCCAATGCCAGGCACTGCTCATCCAAGGATGCACCACCAGTACATGGCAGCACTGAGAAGGAAGTTGGCTGCTTGTTAACCAAAGGGGGAAAGTTCCCTCAGAAACAGGTATTGGATAAGGAATCCCCCCTGCAGACACACATGCATACATGCATGGACCAGCCCAAGAGTTCCACCCATTCCACTCCACTTCTCTGTTCTGCCATTGCAATAAGTTGTTGCCTCAGGATTCAGTACGTGAGTTTTTAATCCTGCCCAGATTCCACATGAGCAAGAGAAGAAAGTATCCAGTCTCTGGACAGAGAGGAAATCTTCCTTTTTCTTGTCTGGTGATCAACACAAGCAGGATGCAAGCTCTCAAAACCGCTTTTAGAAGACTTCCCTTCCTTAATAAAGGAAGATGCCTTGGGGCTTTTCCAGACCTTTTCCTGACATCCAGGAAATCTCCCACTCCTTGTCCTTTCCTTTCAGGATGGTCTCTGCAGAGTTTCATCTGGAAACTTGCTCCCCCTCCCATCACTCTCTCAGGCGCACGGTCGTGTTTCACCTTGGCCATCCTTAAGCTCCAGTCCAATGAGGCACCAGGGTGGATCAGGACCCTGATATTGAGTGGCAGATAGCAAATAAAACAAGCAGGGCTTACAGAATGTAACAGGCTCCGATGCTTGCTTTTTACAGTCAGAGGTGGGAATTTGCTGAAAGAGGAAGGGGAGCTGGCAGAAGGGGGACTGGAGCCTCCGGCAGGAAAATAGACACAAATATTACTGATTGCATGTTGTGGGGCTTCTCTCCTTTTGCCAGTGCAGGAGCCCCTTTTTCACAGGCACGTTTTATACTGATGTTATTGTGATGCGTTGTATTGTTTTAATAATTAGTGTTTTTATAGTAATTTCATATTTATTGTATTTTATATATTTTGTAAGCCATCCTGAGTGCTTGAAGCGATAGGACGGGGTATGAATGCATGTAATAAATAACTACATTTATTTATTTATTTATTTATTTATTTATTTATTTAACAAATTTGTATGCCGCCCCCTTGCAAACAAGCCTCATACATACATGAAACCTGGATGGGAACACCCTACATGGAGGGGGTGGGGTGGGAGGGAACAGGAAAACTTTATATCTTCTGAGGGGCAAAACTCGTGTCTTTTCCTAGGGCCATTCCAGCAGCAGCAATCAGTACTCAGTGCCTAGGGCTGAATCCACTTGCCCTCAAGACCCTCACTTCTTGCTACACCATGAGAAGAAAAGGAGAACGCTGTCACTGTGTGACTCTCTCCACATCCTGCACCTTCTGTCCTGCCCTCCCAACTTGGGCAGGGAAACAACCAGTGCGGCTTGTATTATGGGCAGGAAGCATCACTGAGAGAGGAGCAGAGGGTGCTCCCCTTCTTGCAATCTCAGACCTTTATCCCTGCCACTGCCACTCTCGCTCTGCTGACCGGCGGGGTGTCCCCCATGGCAGCCCTCCTGGTCCACCCGGACACACCCAGTTGCCTACACAAGCCACTTGGCCCGGACATCCCCAGTGCCCTTGGCACTCTGGCCTGGATAAGGTGGGGATGTTAGTCATGCCTGTAAGCCTTGGCTGTTGGATCTGACCAACTCACTTGCCTCAGGAATTGCTGAGTGCTAGAAACTCCCCTTTGGGCAGAGACCTCAAGTTTGGTCCTCACCTCACAGAGATCTTTGCTCCTTCGGGACTGTGACCACCCTAACGGAGGCCAGGAATGGCTCTTGAGAGAGCTGGGTGATAAATCCCAGCTAGAAATGAGCCTGTCTGACTGAGATTGCTGACTGAGAGAAACATCAGGCATTCTTTGAACATCCTGCAGAGCCAGAAACAAATGCAGTGCTGGAGATCACTGGAAGTTCTTCCTGGCATCAAGGAATGTGCTGCTCGCATGAAAACCCTTCCACGATCCACCTTGCCATGCTGCTAAACATCCAAGGGCACCCTGCCTAGTTTTCTAACATTAGGAGACAAGCACTTTCCAATTCATGGGAGGCTCCTGGCACAGGTCCAGGCATGGTGACTCCCAGATACGTTTTCTGGGGTCTGCCAGCCCCCGTAGGTATTGGGCACTATAGCAATGACATTAATTCAATGAATCAGCTAATGGCCATCTGGCCAGTCCTCGTGGGATCCTCATCTCCAAAAACACAGCTGTCCAGACATTGGCCTCTTCTTTGAGCAGCTGGGGAAGTGACTGGGCATCGTGATCAGTCCCATCCGTCTTGGCCAGTGGAACATCCTAACTTGGCCATCAGGATTGGCTGACTTCTGAATTTACAGGCCTTTCTTCCTGACATGCCACTGTGCTTCTACAGCCTGGAAGCAGCCCTTTCTTTCTGAACCAACATCATCTCGGGGACAGTTGGCCCGAGCATGATCTCCACCATGGATGGCAGGGCTGGAAAGATGCTGGTCAAGGAGCAGAAAATGGAAACTGGATGCGAGTCCCCAAAGGTTGCGGAAAAGAAAGGAGTGGTGCACATCTGCTTTCCACTCTGCAGTCCTCAGGTGTGATTATCTCTGTGCCCTGGATTATGGAGCTGGCAGACATTCTGGATCAATTCCACAGGGATTTCAATACAGGAGGCCAATAACAGAATTTCCAGAGAAAGCGCAGCTGCTACAAATACCTTCCTGGCCCCTCCATGTGATGCTGGGCTTGTGTCCAGTCACATGAGTCTGTGCATCCCTCACTAAGATCCAGTCCCCTGCTGGGCTGGGGCTGCACAGCGACTGCCTGCCGGTGTCTCACCGACAGGGGAGGCCAGTGATGCTGAGGATCTTGCTGGCCTTGTTGCTTTGGCTCCTGCCTCCAGCTGCCCAGAGGATGCTGAGGAACAGCTGTGCTGTGAACCGGCTGTTCACACAGCCAAGAGACTATTACAGGCCAGGAGAGCTGCTTGTTGGTGGGAATTTACTGCTTGGCAGATATTTCTATATAGCGGGATATGAGTTCCATCGATTTCCCAGAGCAGAGCTCAGGACTTATGTAATGTAGGTTTCCCTCAAAGGGATCTGGCATGCATGTCTGAATGTTTGCTTTCAGACCAGGGAGCTCAGAAATGCTGCTCAGGAGGGAAAGGTGGGGCCTGAAAGGCTCAGGCCCTTGCAAGGAGGGCCCTTAACTACTCGGGGTTCCTCTGCCAGCCTTGCTGACTCCTGGCTGTGTCAACCAAACACCAAGACGCATTGTTCCCACCTCAAAGTACGGAGCTCAAAAGAAGAAAATATGCAGATGGTTGACTGGGTTCTCTGGCAGCAGTGATTGTGGCTCAGTTTGATTTTCTTGGCCACAACAGCCCTCCGTGTCCACAACCCACTGGCTTCATGGCCGAGTCTTTCAGGTAACGTGCAGGGTCCAGGAGGGAGAGCTCAAGCAGCTTGGAGACCTACAGCAGGTGAGCTGCAGACCTGCTCCCTCCATCCTTGAACCCCCAGACCTTTCCAGCTTGGCAGCACCCACAACTGGATGCTTTGGGTGATTCCAGGCTGCAGAGGAGTGGTTTTTGCCTGCAATATTTTAATTGTTAATTTATTAATTTGATACTGTTATTTACTGTTATTTGGTATTTATATTTATATATTTTTACTTTTTAGACTAGGAGATGGGCCAGTTTTAAATTGTGTATTTTTTTTAAATTGCATTTGCAATTTGTATTTTCATATGTTGTTAGCCACCCCGAGGCTTGTTTGCAAGGGGGCGGCATACAAATTTGCACAATAAATAAACAAACAAATAAATAAATAAATTGTGGTTGTGGATTTTTCACAGATGCCCAAACATGGGCTTGGAGAAACGGGGCTGCGAGAATATTGAGTCAGCCAGCAGTAGATTCAGTGCATGGAGTGACCCTCCTGCCAAACACCTCAAAAGTACCAACTACTTTCAAGAAGCACAGAGTAGATTCCTCTCCCAAGAGGTCCTCAGAAGGAGAAGCAAAGAAAGGCCACCTGCCACGGAACAAAGAGCAATTTCCTTGCATAATATGCTCAAGAGAACAACATGAGGCGACACTTCTCTAACTTCTTGGATCTGAAGAAAACTAAAGGAGGCAGCCGAGAGCTCTCCTCTTTGCAGAAAGAACCCAAGTCCATCTGGTTCATCCTCTCCTGCTCCCAGAGGAAGTTTGTGGCCCTCCCTGGATATCAGAGGGTGGAAAGCCCATTCTCTCTCGGTCCTCTGGCAACAGGAAGGCGTGGTGCTCATCCTCCTGGCCTTGCATCAAGAGCATCACCTGGGAAGGGTTGGACGGCAAATCATGGCAGGGAGAGTGGCTAGCAGGGCTTCTCCAGGAGTGTCTGGAGTCTCCCTCCCTCCCTCCCTCCGAGCTCCTAAGACTTTGCAAGGTCAAAGCCTGGGAGAATCTGCATTTGAAGGCATTCCTCAACCACCCTTGTAAAAGTAAAAACTTCTGGTCCTCATGGACTGGGACGTCTGGTGTAGCAGCTTCAATCAGAAGATGCTCTTCGTCACCTCATTCCTTCGGCTCCCTCAATTCACCCTCCTGCACCGAGAGGGAGCTGCTATCCAGAGTTTCGAGGGAGGGCCGTCCCAAGCCCTCTCTGGAGATTCCTGGATTGATCCTGGCACCCCCTTCATCACAAGAAGGGCCCCAGTCTGTTCCATGCTCACCCCTAAATGAGTCCTGGCTCACTGAGCAAGAGCTGACGGATTTAAAAGGGGGCTTTGGAATCCATGATGGGTCCTGGACTTCAGTTGGCGTTGGAAAGACTCAGATCAATTCCTGGAAGGCAGGCTCTGTGGGGGATGGTTCAGGTTCACAAATTAGTGAAAAGTTGGAACAAAAAAGGGTGCTGAGGCACAGGGAACATGGGTAGAGTGAGCCTCTATCAGGGATCCCAGGGGACTTTTTCTTGTCCTCCTGGGGTTCAGGGATGGGAAGGAGTTGATGTCCAGCGCATCTGCTTTGGTTTTATCAGATGCCTGAAGTCCTCCACCTGGATTCTGCATGTTACCTACATGTCGTGGCCAGTAATCCAAAGAACTCTCAGCTCAGAAGTCAATGTTGAGTCCAGAGGTCTCCAGCTCAGGAAATTGGGCAAGATTGTGCCAGCGTTTCCTTCTTCTGAGCTGCATGCTTCTGGTAGGGAGCAAGTGCATTTTGGTGCTCTTCCAACAGAGCAGCTTGTCACAAAGGCTCGTTCTGTTACTCTTGGAGCTCCAGTGATAAGCTGGCCAATCTGGCCGATTCGAAAGTGTGAAGATCTCAGAGCAGAGCTGCACCTTCCCATCCCTGTCTAGGATGGAGTCTGCTTGGGGCAGGGTAGGAGGTGTACTCTTGCATCTTAGAGGGACTGTCAACATGAGAACAAACAGCTGGTTCTTTCTCACTCTGCTGCTAGACCAGCACCTTGGGATCAGGCCCATGAAGAAACCCCACCTCAGCATTTCCTCTTGAGTAGCAGCCCTGACTCCCCTTCCTGGAATGAGCACCCTGGTGTGATACCTCTGTGGCCATGTTCTACGCTGCCCTCGGCTACTTGGGCTTGCTGGCTGCCGTCTGCTTCACCGTGGCCGTCCTGGCCAGGAAGCTGCCCGGGGCCTTCAACGAGGCCAACTGATCACCTTCAGCATGCTGGTCTTCGGCAGCATCTGGGTGTCCTTCGTGCCCACCTACCTGAGCACCAGGGGCAAGTACGTGGTGGCCGTGCAGGTCTTCTCCATCTTGGCCTCCAGCGCTGGGCTGCTGGGCTTCATCTTCCTGCCCAAGTGCTACATCATTCCATGCAGGTCTTACCTGAATACCAAGGAGCATCTCATAATGTAAGGCAAAGCCTAAATTCTGCTTGTTTGTTTCATCAAGAGAGCAAAATTCCAACATTCCTGAATAAGCCAGCAATCCATTTTGGGCATATGGACAATATACACATGGTGGGCATGTCATGAGCGGAGCCTGCTGGAGCCAGGGGTCAAACTAGATGGCCTGGGAGACCCTTCTGAACTTCTCTGTTTCTATGAAAACATATAAGGAAAACATTATTTGCACTTTTTGGTAATTGGGAAAAATAAAAGCTCCATTTCATACCTAGGGATGAACCATGCAAGAAATCTCCCCTTCTGAACCTTCTTATCTAAGGTTTGTGTTTTGTATTTTTTTGTTTCTATAAATACTTTTTGTTTTCAGTCTTTGACATTTTTATTCTATATTTTGAAGTTTCGGCAGACAAATCACATTTGCCTAGAACGTGAAAGAGTACTGGAAATGCAGCTTGGAAATCCCTCCAGCTCCTATTCCAGGGAGGGGTTCTTGGAGGAGGGAGGGTTCCTTGGGGAAGATTCGTCTGGCATTGCGGATCCTTTCACTTCCCAGCCTGCACTGGGCTGGATCCCCAGGATTTGCTAACAAAGAGGCTTTGTTGAAAGACACCAGCAGAGGCCTCTAGCCAGAGCTGTGTGGAGGCCCCCAAGACTGCTTCTGAGAGCAGGAAAGGAAAGATGTGCAGCAGGGAACGTCTTGCTCCACATGGAGAATGGTTGAAAAAGTCTGTTCCCAGACCTGAGAGCTCTGGCTTCACTCGGAGTCAGCAGGGACAATGCCCTCAGGGAGGAGGCTATTCTGTTTGCAGCAGAAGTCCCACCAGACTCCTCCTTTATGAGCAACCATGGTCTTGCTTCCAGCTTGGACTCCTTCTGGGAAAGTAGCTGCACAGCTGTGAATGGCTGCTTGAGCCACTGCTGGTGATTCCTGTGGGAAGCAACTGTCCCTCTGAACTCAGCGCACCTTTTCCATTATCCCCTCACATTTTGGAGGCCTGGTGTCCATGGACTTGGGGGTCCCCCTGCCCCCTCACAGTGCTCACTTGAAGTAGTGCAGCAGCCCAAATTTACCTCAGTGGGAGAAAATGAAGCATACAGAGGGAGCAGAAGGGGGAGGAATTTGGGTCTCTGCATTTTGTTTTTGTACCGCATTTACTCTCTACCTTTTCTCCTCTAGCAAACACCCAAAGTAGCTTTCAAGGTTGTCCTCCTCTCCTTTTGCCCTGTGAGGGAGGTGAGCTCAGAGGGAGAGGTTGGCCAAGCATCTGCCTGGCCCTGTGAGGAAGTGGGGTGGGGGGCTGGAACTTGACCTCCCTGGCCTCCTGTTCATCCCATCGGTCCCCCTGCCTCCCAGAAGACACTCCAGTCTCCATCATGCCTTCCCCGCCACAGTTCAACTCTTCAGCTTGGGCAGGAGTTTGTTTCATCCAGTATTTTTTCCCTGCATGTGATAGGTTGCCACTGAAGTGCAAAACGGAAGGGGAGAATTTCCTGCTTTGATGGGATGAAGATGCTTTCTTTCTCTGCTTGTTGAGCATTATGTAACACGGGCTGGGGGTCTCTGTTCCTCGATCACCTGGGAAGCATCCCAGGTGGAGCTTCCCTGTTTCCCCAGTCCAGGTTCAGCCTCTGGATTCAGCACACCTCACACCCAAGCGGGGGGACCACAGCAGTGTATTAAAGGAATGAACAGGGAGGTGGAAGGCTCATAAGCATCCAGGCTGACAGGATAAATGAGAGTCAAAAAGGGGAAGGGACGGGAAGGGGAGCTTGGCAGCAGCCACAGCTCAGAGCATGCAGCCAGCCAGGAACACATGACACCCAGGGCTGGTCAGACCCTTGGGCAGGAAGCAGGAACACCCAGCCCAGCCTCAGCACTGCATACAGATTTTCAATCACTCAGGGGCTGTTCTACAATACGCAAAACAGAAAGGTGCCTCATACTCTCCATGGACACAGTGATGCCCCTTCGATGCAGTAAGAAAACGGGGAAACACCAAATGTAAATCCCATGTCTAGAGACACAGGATTTAGCAAGTCATCAAATCATCCCCATGGAGCAAACAATGTAAAAACTGGCACCCAAGATAAGCCATTAGATGGTATTAAAGGAAGTGTGTGTGGAGGGGGGGGGCACAGAGGGAATTGAGACCAGCTGAGGACACGGGTCTGGCCCCTCCTGCCCACTCAAGGGACTGCTGTTGGAGGTCCACATGGCCAGGCAGGGAGGACACTGTGTTCGCAAAATCAAGCTTCCCTGCAGGACATGTCATGATTCATGTGCCTTCCTAGTTGCCATATCAACTCTGGTACACATTACCTGCTGAAATGTCCCATCACTAGAGACAAAGAATTCAATCGGTCATCAAATCATCCCAAATGAGCCAACAGCATAAAAACTGGAATACAAGAGAAGCAATGAGATGGTCCCAGAGGCAGTGTGTTTGTGTGTGTGGGGAGGGGGGGAACACAGGAAATAGAGACCATCAATGGACTCGGGTCTGGCACCTTCCTGCCCACTCAAGGGACTGTTGTTGGATGTCCACCTGGCCAGGCAAGCAGGACATTGTGTTGGGAAAATCAAGCCCCCATGCAGGGCCCATCATGATTCCTGTGCCTCCCTTGTTGCCATGCCAACCCTCTACAATCACCCTTAATTTCTGGGCTATTATGTACACTCCCAGTTTCTCATATTCTCTTTACTCAGAAACACATTATCTGCTGAAATCTCCCTTACTCTTCCGTCATCATCAACTCCGCTCCTGTGTGCATGACTAAAAATCTAGAAAATACTTTGGTGTAGTGAGGGTGTTGTAAAAACACACTCACGCTTAGAGGTACTTTAGCTGCAATAAATTCTTTAAACGAGAGCTGAGGTTCTAAATTGGTTTATTGCTCATTATCTACAAGATTTATGGTTAAACAACTATTCTAACGGCAAGGCATGTATGCAAAGGAAGGATGTTCCCCTGACAATGACCTTATCTCTCCCTTTCTTCCTGTTTCTTTCTTCTCGGTTCTTCCCGAAGCTGATAAGAGCGCATCATTCGTCGTTGGTTAGCGTCAATCAAGTCAATGCCCCCGAGCTGCCCGGTCCCCTTCCGGTCCGCTGCTCTCCTCCTCCTCTTCCTCCAGCAAAGTATTTTGCCCCCCACCCTTTCTCCTTCACAGTCAGTACGGTTTAAAGGGCTAGCCTCCTGTGAAGCAGCCTGTGAACCCTCACAGGTCTCAGGGGTCAACTGATTTGCTTCTCCTTCTGGAAGTGTCTGCGCTTTCATGATCATAGTAATCATGGTTACCTCCTCCTCGCAAGGAGGAGCTACTGTCGTGCTCTCCTGCACGACATTTGGATATGCTCTGGGAGTTTGTAGTTGGTTTGTGCTGGGAGAGTGGCCTGTGGGAGAGAGAGTGTGTGAGGTGGAGGATTGACCTGGGATGCCCCCTGGGATGGAGCTTGGTGGGTGTGAGGCTCTGAGTAGCTGGACCAGTGAGGGTGGAGATTTGGAGCATTTGGGAGAGAGAGCAAAAGAAAGCGGAGGAGGCCTGCAACCTCTGAACCTTTGGAAAGGAAACAAAAATGAGGACAAAAGGGTGTTGCCTTGCTTGCTAAGAGTAACTGGTGATGCAAGGAAACACCTGCAGGCCTTCCCTAATTTGGTTTGGCCAGCCTGACCAGAGGAATGCCAGAAGGACGCTGTGCAGGAACTCTTGGTGCTGCGGCCAAGGCCAGTTCATAGAGCAATGCAAAAGGGGGATGTTCTGGCAGGAAGGTAGAACATCTCACTCGCCTTGTGAGTGGGATGTGTGCACACATAGCCCCTGAGCATGTGCAAAGCACAAACCATCTTTGGGAGTTAGATCCTCTCTGATTCCAGAAGAGGTGGGCTTGGGCTGGCACTCGACAGGAATCTTGGTGAGCCTGAAACACAGAAAGTTTGTGCAAATGAGGCACAGCAGTTGCTGGACACGGAGGGAGAACCTCGGAGAGTTCAGAGCTTATATTGCCTCCTGGAGAAGGTCCATATAGAGGGAGGATTGAATCAAAACAAAAGACCCTTTCACCATGCTCAGGGAGGGGTTGGCGGAATTTTTTAAAGGAAGGGAACTCTTCTAAAGCAATGTTGTGTGCACACATCAATGAATGTGCCAACCACCAGAGAGCCTTATTTATTGAAATTGTCATTTTGATAGTCTTTTAAATAGTGTAAGCCATCCTGAGATGTTTTATAATAGGATGGCATACAAATACTTTTCATAAATAAATAAATAAATGATGAGATGTTTTGATTAGGTTTTTCTAATGAGCTGGTCTCTGCTATTGAGACTGGGCCTCAAGAGAATGATGTAGCATTTGGGGAGAAAAATGCAGCCCAGGAGACCAGCCCCAGAGGCCAGTATGGAAAAGACCTCCACAGCCACGGCATACTTCCCCTTGGTGCTCAGATAGGTGGGCACAAATGAGACCCACACGCTGCAGAAGAGCAGCATGCTGAAGGTGATGAACTTGGCTTCATTGAAGCTGTCGGGCAGTTTCCTGGCCAGGAAAGCCACCAGGAAGCTCAGAAGAGCCAGGAAGCCCATGTAAGCCAGGACAGCATAAAACAGGGTGACGGAGCCTTCGTTACATTCCACGATGATCTCTCCAGAGAGAGAATGGAAGTCCATGTTTGGGAAAGGGGGAGAGGTCAGCAACCAGACAACACAGATCATAGTTTGGATGAGGGGACAGACCACCACAACGGAGGTTGTCAGTGGTCTCCTCATAAGTTGACTTGCCATGTTTCTCGGCTTGGTTGCAAGAAAGACCAAGACCACCATGACAGTTTTTGCCAGCACACAAGAAACTGAAACGGAGAAGGAGATTCCAAATGCAGGTTGTCGGAGAACGCATGTGACCTTAGTGGGTCGACCAATGAAGAGGAAGGAGCAGAGGAAGCAGAGCAGGAGAGAGCTGAGGAGGACATATGTAAGGTCTCGGTTGTTGGCTTTGACAATGGGTGTGTTGCGATATTTAATGAACGTTCCCAACACAGCAGATGTGCTGAGACAGAGGAAAAGGAGCAGAGAAACTAGCAGGAGACCAAGTGTCTCTTCAAGGGAAAGGAAGTGGATCTTCTTGGGGATGCACCAGTCGTGGTTCTCATTTGGGTGCTGATCTTGAGGGCACGGAGCACATTGAATGGCATCTGAAAAGAGCAATAGCTGAGGAACCATCCAAATCGGGTCATGCAAGTTTATTCTCTGGGGACAACTCCCTTCCACAAAGGAAGATGTGGAAACCTCTTTTCCCTAGCTTAATATGTACCTTTCAGTAAAGGTTTGGGATAGGGGCCATAGGGATGATATATTAAAACTTTCTATGCCCGCAGGCTTATATAAGATTCCCGCTCAGTCTTTTGTCATGAGACCACTCCCCTTCTAGAAATGAAAACATGGAAGAGCTAAAACCCTTCAACTGGACGCGCTCCAATGGAGCAAAGCTCAGGGAGCCAAGGTTCAATTTGGATGCCAGGAAGCACTTCCTGACAGTTAGGACCCCGAGGGCGTGGAATGGGCTTCCACGGGAGGTCGTTGAGGCCCCATCGGTGAGGGTGTTCAAAGACAGGCTGGACATGCACATGGTGGGCATGTCATGAGCGGAGCCGGCTGGTGCCGGAGGTCAGACTAGATGGCCCGGGAGGCCCCTTCTGACTCTCTCTTTTTCTATGTTTCTATGTTTCTAACTGCACTTTTGCATGGAAATCAGACCCAAACTAACGGAAGCCCAATAAGCACAGCTTCTCATCTTTCTGTGCATTGATCTCTGAGATCTTTCTCTCCAGAGACTGGAGACCAGGCTGCAGTGAAATCCTGTAATGTTGCAGGAGGGACCTCCAGCTGCCCCAAGCAGAGTTTGGCCAGGCACCTCTAGGTCTCATGTCAAGCAGGCAAAGTTTGAAACTGGGCATTCAGAGGCATGAGGAATTTCAGGGATGGAAAAGCATCTGCATTAATTCATTCTTTTAATGCTTCTGGTAAAAATGTATTTTTACAAAAAGCATTTCTTCTGGAAATGTTGAACACACTGTAAACCAAAAGGCCCAGCGGTCTGAAATATACATGGGATAAATCCTTCCACAATGATACAAGCTTCTTTCCTCAAACTTTTCCTGGGCTCCGCCCCACTCCTATTTCATTTTCTTCTGTGTTAATGAAAGGCTCTCAATGTCTGAGGTACCTGTGGAGTTGGAGAACATCCCTGCCTTGCACCATTCACACCTGTAGCAGCAGACCGGCTTCCCTTCTGGGACTCTCCTCCAGTGCCCTGGAGTGCACCTCTCCACACACCTCGCCTGGGACATTTTCGGAAAAATGAAAGAAAGAAACAAATACTTCAAAATGTTTTAATTGCTAGGCAGATGGGGTCACCAGTCTAGGTGGAATGGACAATATCTGGATGATTCCAACTTTCTCATTAACACATGGAAAGAGGCTTCTATTCCATTATTTCTGGGGCAGAGCCAGGATCTATGCAGGCTTCCTTCCAGTGGATCACACCCTAGGACAATTGTTCCCAATCTTTCCCATTGCTGGCACTATCTCTTCAAGAATAAATGCATGGGACCTCATCTTGAACCTTTATGGGATGCCCAGGACAGAACATGGGATTTCCGGTAGGCAACGTTTATCCATTGCAAGTGGAAAGTGACACCCTTACTCCTCATATTCAGTGGGACTGAAGTCACCATCTTATGGAAAGAGGGGAATTGTGCCATGTTTCTCCCTCGAGGACAAAGATGGTTCATGCCAGCCCTACCTTTGCTGCCCACATGATTGCTGTAGAGTTGATGGAGAAACCTTGGCCTGCTGGAGCACCATGATCAATCCATCCGATCTTCACAGGAAGAAAAGTTCTATTTGGCGAAAAGCTCCATTCAAATATCTCATATTTCGGGTTATTTTCAGTGAAAGAGACTTCTTCTCCAACACTGTTGTTGAACCGGACATTCCTCAGAGGAGCCAGTAGCTGAAATTGCAGAATCATGAAGGAGAGGCTTCTTTTAGTGGAATGGTTTTCCAGAGAACTCTCTCTCCCATCCAGTTAAGAGACCTTTTTATTACCCCCATCAAATCCTATTGTGAACTTCTTTTAGTAGACGTGGTCTATTTTTGGGGCATCAGTTCAGGTGAACTTCTTACTGGTTTTGATATCTGCCTGGCGCCACTTCCTAAGAGTACCCGGACATGCGAGCTAGAAAAATTTGCTTGAAGCAGTTGGGATTCCAGCTTGTGGGTCCTCCACTGCTGGAAAAAAGGAACATTAAGAATGGGGAGGCCCACTGCCCTTTTAGCAAATCAAACTGGAATGTTTCATTCAGTCTCAGTATGTAGAATTTGGAAAGTATGAGTAATCCAGGAGCATCACCATTCTCTGCTAAGCTGAGCTCATTTTGGAATGTCTAGTCAAGGAAATATCAAGAATGGAGATAAATTGATAGGGAAAATTTTGCCTGATTTCTCTAAATAAAGACTCCTCTCAGTCTAACCTTTCCCTCCTGAATGCCTTCATTGAGAAAACATGAGGAATCCTTCGCTAAATTCATGAGTTCTGGATTCAGACTTTACCTGCCATAGGTGACTATTCAGCAGCTGCTGCCTTTCCCTCATCCGTGAATATTTTCCTCCAGATGAGATCAGGGCATGAAATGCATGTGCCACAGCACAGACAGCATTGTAGATCCAGTAACTGTGACTGGACATCTTGAATTCGAACCTCAGTGTATCCTCGCTCATCTCCCTCCCAGTACAGATGGGATTAGCCTCTGGAGGGGGTTTTCCTGGTCTCAGGAACTGACACTTGAATGCCCATTCCCACCACTGATGAAGAAATAAGTCTCCTTGATCCTGGAAAGGATCTAAAGCCAGGAAAAAAGTCTTGAATGCTGGAATATTTTTTGTGTGGGCCCTGAAGTGAATAGCTCTATGAAGGATTCCCAAAAGAATTCTCAACCCGAAATTTATACCTCCTTCAATGTCTGAATGAGAAGTCAGGATCCAAACCTTCTGAAAACGGATCTTTGTAGTTTTTTCATACAAATATAACTGCTTGACTAATAGTAGGGTTGCAGCGTCGTCACCAAAGTAAACTATGACTTCTGCTCCAGACCACATATGAGGAATATTTCCATCTCCTATTACACGCCAGTGTGCAGGATCGCTTGGTGAGAACCTGTCAGTGAAGGCCACACAGAGGTCCTCCTGCTGCAGCAAGGGGGTCACTGCCTGCAGGAAATGATCACCATGGTCATCGCTCTGAACACGGAGCCCGATCCAGTTCCACTGGAAATGTCTCAGCAGCCACACGAGGCCCTCGTACCGAGGAATTTCTTGGAGATTAATCTGGAAGAAAAGGAGCAATGCACTGATTTTCCCAATAATACCACAGAGAAAAAATTCAAGAACTGAAGAAAGAACATCTGGATAACAATTCAAAATGTCCTTTGGTTACATTGTGAAAACAGGGATTGTTCTTTTGCGGACTCAGCTTCCATCCTCTATTAGCCCTGATGGAAGATACAGGGAGTACTATCCCAGGAAAACCATCACATTGTCAGTTGGGATGCATAAATAGAAACAAGAGTTCTCAGCTTCCCCCTCTCCACCCCATCGACCATGGGTCTCTTCACCCAGCGGCACAAGCAAATGCCCAGCCCTTGTTCCAACATGTCTACCAATGTCAGGAATGAAAAGGAGCAGTGTGGCAGAAGGACCCCACCCCCCACCAATGGCCTGAACATGAACTGTTCACATTGCAAGCAGGCACCTCCCCGGATGCATTTGCAAATCTTTGGGGTTTTACGACTGATCTCCAATGGCAAGACTTGCTGAAAATGTGTTTGTTTGTTTTGTAGACCATCGCATTACCGAAGTCTCGAGACAAATTTAAGAATACAAAGTGTCAGAAAAGGAAAAAAAAATCAAAACACAGCATCCTCAGTGACAGCGGCAGGCGACCCTCTCTAGCGAACAAATTGCACAATTGGAGTGCCACTGCAGAGAAAGCCCTTCTCTGTGTATTCACCCTCCTAATTTCCTTAAGGGAAGGCACCCAGAGATGGACGTCTACCCCAGATCTTCAGCCACAGGTGGGCACATATGGAAAGAGACGCCCGTTCAGGGAATCAGGCCGTAAGCTGTTTAGAGCTTTATAGGTCATCACCAGCAGCTTAAATTGGGCTTGGGCTACAATTGAAAGCCAGTGTAGGAAGAAAAGGACCAGCATTACAAGTTCATAACTGCCAGTTCCTGTTAACAACCTGGAAGCTCGATTCTGGACCAAGAATAAGGACAATCAATGCAGTTTCCATCCCATAACCAGGCCAAAAGCCAAACTGAAATGCATCCAGATGGTCAGTTTCATCCAAGAGAGCCTGGAGTTGCCTGGGCAAAACCTGCTTGAGCACCTCTTTTGTGCACAGGGTGTTGGCCACCTGTATATAATTAGAGGCCAACTCTGGGTCCAGCTTCACCCTCATCAGAATCAGAGGCCTGATTACCGCCTCCTTCCGGGGGACAGGAACTGATTCCTCCCTCAGGGAGGCATTAACTACCTCCCAGGCCAAGGAACACATCCCATTTTTGGCTTTGGTTGCAGCCAAGAAGGGCAAGGGTCAAATAAACAAGTGGTAGCCCAGACAAGTCCAAGCACCTTGTTCACGTCCCCAGGCCACAACAATAGAAACTCTTCCAACAAAGATGGACTGGACGGCGCTCAGGATGCCTCCCTCACAGGTCCTACATCAACTGTGGAGTCCAGCTCATGTTGAATCTGAGTGATTTTATCCCTAAAGGGCTGGGCAAAGTTGTCACAGCAAGCCACCGATGGTGCACTGAAATCATTTTTTGGTCAAGAATGTAACAGTCCTCACACCACATGGAAAAGCTCCTCTGGATGGCACTGTGAGGATGGAATGGAAGTGGAAAAGAATTCCTGCTTCGCCACCCTCACTGCCACAGCATAGACCCGATAATGGGGTCTCTTTCATTATTTATTTAAATTTATTTATTTAAATATTTATATGCCGCCCCTTGCAGCAGCCTCTTTTGTGTTCGGTCAGATTCCACACAGATTTCCTCCACCTGGGCTCTAGTCATCCCCCAGCCTGCTTCATTGCCCACAACTCAGGTGTATACCAAGGTACTGCATGGGCTCTGCTTGGTGGGAGAAGATGCTTGGAAGCGATCATGTCAGTCACCCTGGTCAATTCTCCATTCCTGAGATAAACCAGGGCATCCACAGGAGCACCAATTTTATCAAGCGGAAATTCCCCCAGAGCCCTCAGGAATACATGCAAATCTATGAGACTACAGGGGCAGGCCATTCTAATAGGCTCTGCACCTTTTCAGAGGGGAAAGTCTGCCCTAAGTTTAAACCTCATGGGGAGATGATCTGAGCATGACAAAGGTACTAACATCAAATCCCTTACTAACAGACCCCATCCTCTTGCTCCATTGAGAAAACCAGGTGCAGAGTGTGGCCTCATTCAGGTGTTTTGGCAGGGAAATGTTGAGACAGCCCCATGGCTGCCATGGAAACCTTGAAGTCCTGAGTCACCCAAGGCAGAACCACCTTGGTGTGGAGATTGATGTCCCCCAGGACCAACCACCTTGGGGTCCTGAATAGCAGGTCTGAGATGATCTCCGTCGACTCAGGCAAGGAGGCTGTTGGGCCAAACACAAGACCAAGTGCAGACACTCAAGGCCTGGCCTTGACAGGACTGGAAGCCTAATGAGAGAGATTGCATCTTTAAGAATTAGGACAATGCCCACTCCCCTCCCCTTTAGGTGATGTTGCTGCAGAATCAAACATCTGGTTGGGCACAGTGAGGAAAGAGCTGCATCCCCTGCCTCCCCCCACCCCAGGTCTCCGTGGTACATGCCAGATGAAATTATGGATGAGGGATGATTTGTTTAGGACAGACCTGGCATTGAACAGCACCACCACCACACCAGAGGGGCGGTTGATACCACCATCTGGTACCTTCCACCTGGGGGAAAAGCCAGAAGAGGGGGCAGGTAATATCCATCTGCCCTCCCTTCTGCTGGAATGACCTGTTGAACCCCCAATGGCATACCTTCCCCTGTCCATTACCACCCCTATGGGGGCACCCCATTGTTCCCAGGAACTCCCACAACTGATTAAAATACAATAAATATGAAAATATAAAGCACAAGGCTTTATTTAAATCTAAAATGGAGCAGAACCCCCCTGCCCTGGGGCCTTCTCCCCCAGGCCCGGGAGCAGTCAGTTCACAGAGGTAGAAGTATGGGGGAGCTGCAGCACCAGTGGGGGAAGGAGTCGGGCACAGTCTTAGTTGATCAAGCCTGTGGGAGTGGTGGCAGTAGCATCCCGGGGGGCTTCATGCAGGCAGCAGAAAGACAGATGGTGAGCACCCCCCCCCCCCCCGGAAGAAGGAAGAAGGCAGAGCAGCTGCTTTTGCACTGCCCAAAGGCAGATTGCAAGGCCAAGGCCAAGAAAATGGTCCCATTCTGTGTCTAGATAAAACACGGCAATGAAATAGGAAACGAAAATGCTACTGAGGCTGCTGAGGCTTCCTCAGAGCCAGAAGTGGCCTGACTTCCAACCATTTGTGCTTGGCTCTACAAGCACGTGGCTGAAGTTCTAGGAGTGGAAAGAACGTGTGATGAGCCCTGAAGGAGAAGGCTCAGGTCCACTGAGGACCTTTTCAAGTGAGGACAACTAATTCCCCAAAGCAACCCCACGTGGAGGACACCTGCCAGAGCAAGCCAGACCCTGGATTGCTCTCCCTTAGCATGGCAATTCTGATTGTGGCAGAGGTGACCTTAGACCACTCTTTTTATCTATCTCATGTTTACATCCCTTTTTCTACCTGCCTAGGATCTCACAGCAATTATATAATTTTTGTGCTCCTCTCAATCACATCCCCACTGTGAGGGAGGTTTGGCTGAGAGTCTGTGGCTCGCCCAAAGTCACCCAGCAAGCTCCAGGGCTCAGTGGCCCAGGAACCGAGACTGCCAGAGCCTGGTCCCCACCCTCTGAACACTTAACCACAACACATGTGGGCATTCATGGCCCACAACAACCCATTGAGAGATGCTACACTGGACTGTCCATAATGAGATGCTGCATCGAATTATCATTTCAAGCATCCCTTTCAGGCAGCTCATTCTCTCTTCCCAGGATGATGCACAAGCATCTTTTAGCCCCCTCTTTGTTTCTGCCTCTATAATATAACATGAGAAAACCTGATATTTCCCTCAACTGGCCATCTCATGAGAACAAGCCCATTGCTGGCTGGAACTTCTCACCCAAGACTCTCCCAAGATTCATCCCAGACCTCCTCTAAGGTGGCCATGAGCAGCACCAACAGGTTAGAAGACCCCCTCCCTGTCATCCAGAATGAAGGAGAAACACCCACTGCCAGGATGCATATATTCTCAGAGAGGGCCCTTCTCTCTATGGGTCCCTCACACCTTTATCCAGGTGAACGCATTTACCTCTGGGACCTTGAAGATGCGCATTAAGGATGCAATGTCTAATGTGGCATCAAAATCCTGTATGACAGAGATAAGTCGATCCAGCTTGTCACATTTATAATTGGGAATCATTCTCCCCGTGTAGACAGCAGATGAAGGTTGTTCGCATCCATTATTCTGACCAGGTCCATGTGCTGATAGATGCGGAAGCCGAGTGTTGTGTTTGGAAGGAGAAATGGGTCCTTGTTGAGCTCAGTGATGGCAAACACAAAAGCCGGGATGTGCTGGTAGTTCTTGATGACTGACCTCTCGTGGCAAGAGCAATATCAGGACACAGGGGAGAAGCACAGAATGGGCGATATTATTTTCTTTACGAAAAACGTGCCAGGATTGGGGGGAAGAAACATGGCATCAGGACAAAACAGATGTGTCTAATGGGGCTCCATTAGCACGCTGGTTATCTTCTGGTGGCAGGCAGCGTGCCCAGTCTTAATGCCCTATAGGGGTGAAGATAGATTGCTTGGCAAATTCCCAGTGGGTGTCTGAACAGCAATTCGGAGCTTACTGGGGAAAACTCAAGCCTTTCTCAGCCAGAAGAATACAGGAGGGAGTCTGCCCTCTACAAGTCCTTGACATGTTGATATAGACTATCTTAGTTACTACCATCGGATCTACTGGAAATCCTTTTTATCTCCTTTTTTAAAAAAATAATACCCGTGGAGAAAGCCACAACTGATTATCAACTGATTTAAAAAGAAGAAGCTGAAAGCCCTTTTGGGTGAAGGACGGGAAAGGATTTCCCCTCCCTCCACGGAACTCAAACGTGGCGTCTTCCATAATTGGAGAGATTAGACAGTTTGTAAATAATCAAATGTTGTTTTTTTCTTTATTCTCTCCTAGGGCAAAATTTGAACTAATAAATTAATGCTTAATTATATGATAGACACAACCTTCTAGTTTATTGGACGGATGCCAGATTTCGGCCATCCTTTTTTTCTTTGTTCTGAAGTGTATGGATACCTGCCAAAGCTGTAAAATCACTGCCAAGATGGAGGAGGAGTTTAATATAGAAGGTAAAGACTTTTAAAGACAATTTTGGAAATTTATGACACATTAATAGACATATTAAATTTTCAGGAGAATGTTTTAATTAAGCAACTTGATGGTTTATTAATGGAATCAAAAATGGACTCAAACAACCAGCAAACAGAAGGGAAAGTTGAAGCTGAGAAGTTAACAAGGGACCCCTTGCAGAACAAACAAGCAGTTTATTTGAAAACATTGCAGAATGAGCAAACAGCTGGTCATTTGAAAGCTACAAAGACTGAGAAGTTTACAAGGGAACTTTTGCAGAATAAACAAACAGTTGGCTATTTGGAAATATTGCAGAGTGAGCAAACAGCTGGTTATTTGAAAACTTCAGAGAAGATATGTAGCGTACGAGAGATAATGAGCGGACATGTTTTAATACAAGATTTACTACAGGCATACCTCTGGAAGAAGCTGGAGCAGAAAAAGAAAACAACTATCCAATTAAGACGGCTTTATAATGTGGAAATAGATATACTTGGTAGAGGAGTAAGGAAGAAAAGGGAAACAACTATCCAATTAAGATGGTGTTATGGTAGAGGAGTAAAGAAGGGGGAAAAAAAGAATGTACTATGGTTTCTGGTGAAGCATTATACTTTTGTTTCCATTTGTAATCGAAAACAAGGGAATTTTATTATAGGTGTTAAGGTTTAAGCTAAGATGAAATATAAAATCTCTGTTAAATAGGACATAGTGGTTAAATAGAATTGTGATGTTGTTTTTTCCTTTTTTGTCTTTCCTCTTTCTACTTTATAAAGGGATGATTTAAATAGTCTGGTATGTGGATATGAGATAAAGAAAGGCTGACATGATAATTTAGCTTAATAAAATACTGTTAAATGGGTATTCCTAACTATATTTGAAAGTGAAAATAGGAGAACTTATCTAATTAAAAACTATATAGCGTTAACTATATTTGTTTAAATGGAGTTTGTATTGAGGATGGCGTACTTATGTGTAATATAGAAAAAAATGTGCTACTGTTTTTGGTGAAGCATTATACTTTTGTTTCCATTTGTAATTGAAAATAAGGGAATTTATTATAGGTGTTAAGGTTTAAGCTAAGATGAAATCTAAAATCTCTGTTAAATAGGACATAGTGGTTAAATAGAACTGTGATTTTATTTTCTCTCTTTTTTTGTCTTTCCTCTTTTTATTTTATAAAGGGATGATTTAAATAGACTGGTATGCAGATATGAGATAAAGAAAGGCTGATATAATAGCTTAGCTTAAGAAAACAGTGTTAAATGGGTATTCCTAACTGTATCTGAAAGTGAAAATAGGGAAGTGTTTAGAATTGTTTAGAGGAAATTTATTACTGAAAGAGAAAAAAAAAGATGTAATTTCACTAAACTGGAGAAGCCCCCCTTGAGTAATGGACAAGAAAAGCAGGACTTTTCAAGAGAGAGAGATGGGATTGATGTTATGGAAGAAGGACGATTGTGACTTCTATCAAATTTGAAAATGTATCATGAATTAGCTGAAGAAACGGGACTTGGTTCAAAAATTTTTATATTGTTATAAAAAGGAGTATAATAAGATCATAGTATGTTAAAAGACATGCTGTAGAAGCTGATCCAGTAGATCTGATGTGTGTTTTGTAATGATGGATATTTAGTCTGTAGTTTAAAAATACTAATAAAATTGACCTTTAAAAAAATGTGCCAGGATTCTTTCCCCCAGAGTGACTTCTCAAGCATATTCCTGGCTTTAGCCACTTCATTAAACTTATCTCCTTCAATTATTTATGAGAGGAAGGCAAAGGAGGAAAAAGACTGCAAGGAAAATTGTTTCCACCTGGGAAAGTAACAGGTTTCTCCCTAGCTCACCCTGAGAAATTATGGGGCACCCCACAAAGAAGAGGTGAATGCAGGAGCCTCCCTTCTCTCCCCTTCCCCATGATTCAAGGTGGACACCTGGAATGGAATCTCTCAGTTGGGATCAGGCTGGAGATCCACTCTGTCCTTGAGGAATCAACTTCAGCCTCCTCCAAGCAAACTTAATTCCAGAATACATCAGTGTATCTCAAAACCGTCTTTGCCTTTGAGTCAGCTTTTCTTGAAGGATCCAGACCATGGGAAAATCTGGGGCCCTTCTTCCCATGAAAAGGGCGCCTAGATCAGTCCTGGCTTCTCCAGGAAGGGCTTGGGAAGACCCTTCCTCAAATACTCCTTCTCAGTCCAGGCACTCTGAATTTAAGTGCACCAACACCCTGAGTCCACAGTTCTATCCAAACTTAATAGGGAAGAAGAAAGATGATAAAAATAAAGATAGCCAGTAGGTACCCCAGATTTCCAAAAAGCCAATGTTTACCAAGTCAGGCCAATAATGGCAAGCCACTCTTAAGGGAGAAGGAGCCCCAAAAGGGTGGGATGTCGAAGAAACAAAAAGAAAGAAATGCTTCCAGAACAAGGTCAAATTGTTCCAACAGGAAGAAGGTGTGGAAGGCAAGAAAGGAAGCACATGTGGATTCACAAAACACTCAGAGATTATCTGAAAACCAAATAGAACATGTGCAGGAAGCGGAATATGGCAAGGCAGCAAGGGAAAAAAGCAGGCAGGTGTCAGAGAGTTTCAGGGAGGCATCAGGAAGGCTGAGTTAGGAATGAAATGAGGCTAGTGAGGGATGCGGAAGCCACAAGAAAGCCTTCCTCAGATCTGTCCAAAAACAGAGGAAAGCAATGAGCTTCAACTACTCAATGTGGATGCTAAGTTTACTGTAAAGGAAGAAAGAAAAAAAGAAAAAGGCAGTACTGCCCAATTTCAACTTTGGCTCAGTCTTCTCCCAGAAGACCTGAGGTGCTCCTGATGAAATTCCACAGTGAAGGCTGGATGGCAGCCAAATTAAACAGGCCAATAATGAAGGATCATCTACATGGGCTGAAGAAGGGCTCCACCCCAGCATCATAAAGGAGGTGACAGAAGATCTCTAAGAACTACTCTCGATTACCTCCAAAAATCTGGGAGAACAGCAGAGTTTCTAGATGGCCAGAGAAGTGCTAAGAGTGTCCCTACTTTCAAGGAGAGGAAAATAGAAGAACCTGGGATCTGCAGACCATGCAGTCTAACATCCACGCCTAGAACAATCCTGGAGTACATTCTGTAGCAACAGGCACACAAATGCCTTGGATACAATGCAGTGCTTGCGAGAAGCCAACAGGAATGTCTCAAAAGCAAATTTTGTCAGATGAACCTGATTTCTTTCTTTGCTTGGTTAAACTGCCAAATGGACTGTGGAATGTTGTGGATATATTAAGGTAAATTCAAAATAGACTTTAGCAAACCCTTCCACAAAGTGCCCCACGACCTAGAAACATAGAATCAGAGCGAGTCAGAAGGGGCCTCCCGGGCCATCTAGTCTGAGCCCCGGCTCCAGCCGGCTCCGCTCGTGAAATGTCCACCATGTGCATGTCCAGCCTATCCTTGAACACCCTCACCGATGGGGCCTCAATGACCTCCCGTGGAACCCCATTCCACACTCTCAGGGTCCTGACTGTCAGGAAGTGCCTCCTGGCATCTAAATGGAACCTTGGTTCCATGAGCTTTGCTCCATTGGAGCGCATCCTGCCTTCCTCTGTGGGGCAGAACTGGTTTCTACCCAACTTTGTGTGTCATCCCCTCACATACCTTTATGTCGCCAACAGATCCCCTCTGAGTCTCCTCTTCTCCAGGCTGAAGAGACACAGTTCCCTCAGTCTCGTCTCATATCCCATCCCCTGCAAACCGGCCACCAACCTTGTGGCCCCACGCTACACTAACTCTAACCTGGCTATATCCTTTCTGTAATGAGGGACCCAAAACTGAGCACAATCCTCCAGTTGCGGGTGGACCAGAGTCATATAAAGTGGAAGCAATACCTCTCTCGATCTAGAAGCCACACTTCTGGCTATGCAGCCAAGGGTGGTGTTTGCCCTCTTGACCACCGCATCACACTGCTGACTCATGTTTAGCCGACAGTCAACCAGTACCCCAAGGTCCCTTTCACAAGAGCTGTTCTCCAGCCACTTGTCACCTAACCTGTACTTATGACACATATTCCTATACCACAAGTGCAAGACCTTGCACTTATCCACATTGAATGCCATCCTGTTGTCTCCTGCCCACCTCCATAGTCTTTCCAGATCCTTTTGGATCTGGAGTGCCTGCTCCTCTGATGTGACCACTGCTCCAGTTTTAGTGTCGTCTGCAAATTTGATCAGAAGGCTGTTCACCCCTTCTTCCATGTCATTTATGAAAAGATTAAACAAGATCAGCTGCAGGACAGAGCCCTGGGTGACCCTGATTGTCACTGTTCACCATCCTGATGATTCCCAACTAATGGTTATGCTCTGCTTTTGGTGAGTCAACCTTGCCCTAATCCAAACAGACAGTGCTTTCGTGAATTCCAAAACTCCTCAGTTTCTCCACCAGGATATCATGGGGCTCTTTGTCAAAGGGCTTGCTGAAATCCAGGTAAACCACATCCACATTATCCCCTCCATCCACCATCTCGAAACCTTGTCATAGAATTCCACAAGGTTTGTCTGACAGCAGCTGTTTTTGCAAAAGCCGTGTTGTGTGGCTGCCAGCCTCCCTTCCCTAGCAGGCATCACTAGATCTCTCTCTATTATGAGCCTTTCCATTGTTTTTCTTACAATGGACGTAATGCTAACGGGTCTGTAATTCCACATTTCCCTTCCACTACTGTTTTTGAAAATTGGGACCACCGATGCCACCCTCCAGTCCTCTGAAACCTCACCTGTTCTCCTTTAGGCCTCAAAAATAGAGGCCAGTGGGCGTGAGAGAACCCCTGTCAACTCTCTAAGTACTTTCAGGTGTAATCCATCTGGGCCTGGCACCTTTGTAATTTCCAATGTCCTGAGGAGCCCCTTGACTTCTAGGGGAGTGACTCTAATCTGTGCCCATAAGTCCCCGGCCTCATCTAATCTTCTATGCAGATCTCCCCCATCCAGCTTTGGGCAGAACAAAGAGGCAAATTAGTCATTTAGCATCTGTGCCTTTTCCCTCATATCAGCCACTGGATCTCCTTCCTCCTTATTTAGTGGTCCCACCACTTGTCTCCCCTTCCTATTTACATGCTGAAAGAAGCCCCTTTTGTTGTTCTTCATATTCTTGGCAAGTCTCAGCTCGTAATCAGCAAGGATCATCCAGGGGCTGAATGAGAGAAGATTGAGAACTACGCATGTTCAGCCAGAAGAAGACTGATGGGTGATATGATCGCAATCTACAGGTACCCAAAAGACTGTCTCAGAGAGAGAGGACAAAATCTCTTCTCTCTCATTTCAGAGGGCAGGACTTGGAATAACAGGCTGAATAGAAACATAGAAACATAGAAACAGAGCGAGTCAGAAGGGGCCTCCTGGGCCATCTAGTCTGACCTCCGGCACCAGCCGGCTCCGCTCATGACATGCCCACCATGTGCATGTCCAGCCTGTCTTTGAACACCTGTCTTTGAATAAGACCAGATACAAGGAAGAATTTCCTGACTGTCGGAGAAGTACGAGACTGGAACTTATTACCCGGTGGAGGAACAAGCACCTCTGATTGCAGAACCATGGGGACCAGCACCCTCAATCATTTTTGCACAAGGAGCAAGGCAGAAGCAGCTTCACACACTCCAGCACCCAGGGATGGCAACCCACTGCCATTAAAAGCAGGGCAGGCAGAACTGGGCGGAGGGAGGTGTCTGGCTGCCTCTCTTAATTTGAAGTTTCATTCAAAGTAATTAATAAAAGCCAGGATGGAAAGAAATGTTCCATCTTGTAGATCGGAATATATTGTATACTAGAGGACAAATATTATGCAGGTGCTTTTAATCTTAAACTACCTGTGCATGTGGGGTGGTGAGCATTTTCTGTCTGGGTGGAGAAAGGACCTGCACTTTCTGAAGAAGAGCAGGAAGTGGAACTGAGGACAGAGCTTTGCTTTGCTCCCCTTGAACTTTTCCTGTATTTCAGAATATTCGATGAGCATTGCACAACTGTAGCTCCATGAAATAAATATATGGTTGCCTGATGATCTGCCAGCAGATCCGAAAGGGGGAAGGTCTCAGAGCAGAGCCCACTTTTCCCCATCTCGGATGGAGTCTGCCTGTGGCAGGGATGGCAGGGCAGCCTTTCCTCTTTCAGGCACTGTCAGCATGAGAAGAAACTGCTGTTTCCCCTGACTCTCTTGCTGGCTCAGCACACCTTGGACAGGACCAGTGAGGAAGCCCAACGCCTGGCTCTGCCTGTCCGTCCAGATCCCTCCTGGAAGGCCTCTGCAAACTTGTACTCAGCAATTCCTCTAGAGCAGCACCCCTAAAACACCTCGCCAGAATGAGCCCTGGAGAGAAAGCAAACATACACACAGGCATCCCAGATCCCTGGGAGGAAAACCTACATGGCATTAACACGGAAGTTTTTTTGTGGTGTTCTAATAAACCTTTCATGATATTCATATGAATATCTGCCAACCAGTAAATTCCCACCAACAATCAGGTCTCCCGGCCGGTAATACTCTCTTCGCTGACTTAACCTGGAGAAAGAAGGACACATGCCTCTTCGCAAACTCTGGGTGCCCTGAGGCAGGAGACAAAGGAGCAGCAAGAGCAGGACCATCATCACAGGTGGAGGGAGGCTGTCCCTGCTCTGGTAGCAAGATGCAGGGTGAAAGCAGTCCTTGCAGCCTCACTAGGAGGAGTGATCTCTGGAAAAGACGTGCAGGTGGCCAGACATCAGACGCTGCTGCAACACCACCCCAGAGAACTCAGGCCACATTTGTATTCCACATGGATTCTCGGAGAATTTTCTGTTATTGACCTGCTGGGTGTAAACCCATGGGGAATTCATCAGGAAAGTCCTCTGATTCTAGGGAAGAGAAATGAGCAGAGCCCAAGAGTCCTGGAGGCAGAAGAAGAAGTTTGCATCACCAATAACATGTTGAGACAGCCCCATGGCTGTCATGGAAGCCATGAAGTCCTGAGCCGCCCCGGTCAGAACAGTCTTGGCATTGAGATTGAAGTCCCCCAGGACCAACATCCTGGGAGTCTCTAACACCATGTCCGAGATGATCTCTGTCAGCTCAGGCAGGCAGGCTGATGGGCAGATGGTGCACAGTACACCAGCAGAACCCCAAGCTGTCTCGATTGCCCACCAACAGGTATAAGCACTCTAGACCTAGTCTTGAGGGGACAGGAAGGCCTGCAAGGGAAATTGCAGCTTGATGAACCAGAGTGACCCCCCTCCCTTCCCCTCCAGGTGTGGCTGGTGCTGGATTAGATACCCAGGCGGGTACAGCTGAGAGAGGGCTACATGCCCACCGTCTTCTGCCCAGGTCGCTGTAATGCAAGCCAGGTCGGCCCCCTCATCCACGATTATGATGGATGTTATATTATGGACTGACCTGGTATTGAGCAGCAGCACCTTCAGGCCCAAGGGGCAGTTGATAAAGTTACCCAGAACCTGCTGGTTGCAGGAATAACCACAAGAGGGGAAGATGCCAACCATCTGTCCCTCATTCTTCTGTGATGATGTGTTAATCCCTCAATGCTATATCTTCCCCAGCCCAACACCACCCCAAAGTTGGTGACTGGGAGTTCCCCAGACAACCCCATAAAACAGCAATAGAGTTCAATCGTGAAATAATTAAAAATCAATTAAAACCCTCCAACCAACACCACTACAAAGAAACAGAGATCCTGGCCCAGCCCAGCCCCACACGGCCCTGCACGACCCCAAACTGTCCCAAATGGTGGTGCCCTTAGGTCGCCAGCCCTTCAGCTACTGGCCCCTGGCCACATCCGGCGAGTTAAGCCCATGCCCCTTCCCTGCGCTCTGCCCTCAATCCCCGCAGCTGTCACCCATTCTGGGGGGAAAAAGGAGCAAGGGTGGGGCCCAAGGAGAGCTCACCGGCGCGGATGCAAGAGCCACAGGCAAGCAGCGTCCCTGGTGCCACCATGGCTGTCAGCTGGAGCAGCAGCGGTGGCGTCATTGGGCACAGTGGCGTCAGGAGCGGCCAGTCAGTCCACGGGCAGCGGCAGTTATTGGCCTAACCCATGAACGAGATCACACTCTGGACCTGGCTTTCTCGACAGGTCAGGAAGAGGGTGATTTGGAGGTGAGGATTTGCGTCTGACTCCCTTGTCATGGTCAGATCACTTCCTCGTGAGGTTTGAGCTTGCAGCTGGCCTTTCCCTCTGTAAGAGTGAAGACCCTACTATAATTGTCCTCCCTCGGAGCTGGATGGATCCGGATGGATTCCTGAATCTGCCTTGGTCGCCCTGTATGATGACCTGTGCAGGGAGAGAGACAGGGGGAGTGCGTCCCTGTTGGTTCTCCAGGACTTCTCAGCAAATTTCAATACCATCGACCATGGTATCCTTCTGGATAGGCTAATGGGACTGGGAGTAGGAGCCACTGCTTGGCAGTGGTTCCACTCCTACCTTGACGCCCGATTCCAGAAGGTGGTACTGTTGGACTTTGGCTGTGCACCATGGCACCTCTGTCATGGAGTACTGCAGGGCTCCATTTTGTCCCCTTGCTATTCAACATCTACATGAAACCCTGGGAGAGGTCATCAGGAGGTTTGGACTGCAGAGTCATCAGTATTTTGAAGACACCCAGCTCTACCTCTCTTTTTCAACTAATCCAGGTGAGGCAGTGGCTGTCCTGAACTGGTGCCTGGCTGAGGTAATGGGCTGGATGAGGGCCAATAAACTGAAGCTCAATCCAGAGAAGACGAAGGTCCTGTTGGTGTGTCATTCAAGCTCCTGAGTAGGTGACTTGGGCCCTGACCTGGTTGGAGTTGCACTCCCTCTAAAGGACAGGGTCTGCAGCTTGGGAGTGCTCCTTGACCTGGAGCTGTCCTTGTAAGCCAAGTGACGGCAGTAGCAGGGAGTGCTTTCCTTCAGCTTTGGCTAATCCATCAGCTGTCCCTACTTGGAGGAGAACTGCCTAACAACAGTGACACACGCATTGGTTACTTCCGGTTGGATTTCTGTAATGTGCTTTACATGGGGCTGCCATTGAAGACAGTCTGGATACTTCAGATGGTGCAAAATTGAGCTGCCAGGATGATGTCGGGGACTTGGCGTTATTCTCAGATAATTCCAGTCTTCAATCAGCTCCATTGGCTTCCCATCGAAGTCCAGCCTCAAATCAAGGTGCTGGTTATTACCTATAAAGCCCTAAATGGTTTGGGACCAAAATACCTAAAGGAAGGCCTTTTTCCCTACATGCCCTCCTGTCCCTTAAGATCCACAGCAGAGGAACTCCTCCAGGAACCCATTTTGAAAGAGGTCAGGAGACAGAGTACTCGGAGGAGGTCCTTCTCTGTGGTGGTGCCTCGATTATGGAATGCACTCCCAAGAAAGGTCCACCTGGCACCGTCATTTTATGTTTGCCAGCGCCAGCTCAAGACCTTTTTATTTGGCCAATATTTTAGCATATATTAATTTAATGCATTTTAAATGATGCTCAGTGTGGCATAGTTAATTTATGCTATTTTATTGTAGTGTGAAATAATGTTATAAGCCGTCCAGAGACTGCAGTAATGGACGGCATACAAATGTTTAAATGAATAAAAAAAATTTAAAAATCACTTTTCTCTTCTGCATGGACCTTTGGGAATTGACTTTCCTTTCATACCATTGAAATGTGAACATTGAAGACGTTCAGCCAGGAAAAAGGTCCGGCTTTACCCAAAGTTGTTAGCAACCTTGTTGGCCCCGAAAGGGAGGGGCAGCTACAGCTTGAACAGTGCAGGGACACTGTTGGATGGAAGGGCTGCTATGTCAGAAGGAAGCTGCTGGACCCTTTAGGATGGTCCTCCTGAAAGACCTCTGTCAAAGAGTGACAATAGTGCGAAACGTCCAGTCCTTCATTGACCTGGTCTGAGCCTGGGCAGCTGCCTGTGGAGATACAGTCCCAACCATTTTTCAGCAAAGTGGTCAATTTGCTGAAGCCCAGCCCACATGGCCTCTCTGGGACTGCCCACATCTCCATCCTCTCCCCTCTTGCTTCTCCATATATGCAAAGAGAGGAAGGAGCCTCCTGCAACTGCCGTGAGGGAGCATTGGCAGGTGGAGGGCAACATTAGTTGAAATTTATTTATTTATTTAAAAATGTATAGGCCGCCCCATCGCAACAAAGCCTCGGGGCAGCTTACAACATAGTTAAAACAATATATAAAACAGTACAAAATTTAAAAATACTTTATCCCCCCCCCCCGCCCGCGGTGCATCTCGGCAACAAAAATTAAATACCCCTTACCAAATAAATAAACCACCAACAGACACCCCAATAAATACAATATAAACATACATAAATCAATAATAAAACCACATAAACTCAAATAAAATCAACATTAACAATTAAAATAAGACTGAAATAAAAAGGTCCTCGCCTGGCGCCGAAAAGCATACAATGACGGCGCCAGGCGAACCTCTCCAGGGCGCGCATTCCATAATTGGGGCACCACCGCCTAAAAGGCCCTCCTCCGGGTACTCACCCATTTCACCTCCCTCACAGGAGGTTCCTGGAGGAGGCCCGCTGTTGCAGATCTTAGGGGGTGGGAGGGCATATAAGGGTGTAAGCGGTCCATTAGGTATCCGGGTCCCAAAACCGTTTAGGGCTTTGTAAGTTAATACCAAAACCTTGAATTTGGCCCAGACTTCAATTGGAAGCCAGTGGAGCTGACGGAGGACTGGGGTTATATGAGAATAATGCCCAGCCCCCGTCAGCAACCTGGCAGCTCTATTTTGTACCAACTGAAGTATCCAGACCGTCTTCAAGGGCAGCCCCACATACAGGGCGTTACAGAAATCTAGTCGAGAAGTTACCAACGCGTGTCTCAATGTGGCCAGGCAGTCCTGATCCAGGAAGGGATGCAGCTGATACACAAGTCGTAATTGCAGGAAAGCACTCTCACCGCTGCTGTCACCTGGGCCTGTAACGACAGCTCCAGGTCGAGGAGCACCCCCAAGCTGCGGACCTTATCCTTTAGAGGGAGTGCAACCCCATCCAGGACAAGGCCCAAATCCCCCATCCCTAGGTTCGAACCGCCTACCAACAGGACCTCCGGCTTGTCTGGATTGAGCTTCAGTTTATTGGCCCTCATCCAGCTCATTACCTCGGCCAGGCACCGGTTCAGCACAGCCACTGCCTCACCTGGATCGGTGGAAAACGAGAGGTAGAGCTGGGTGTCATCAGCGTACTGATGACTCCACAGCCCAGACCTCCTGATAACCTCTCCCAGTGGTTTCATGTAGACGTTAAATAGCATGGGGGACAAAATAGACCCCTGCGGTACCCCATGGCATAACTGCCATGGCGCAGAGCCATAGTCCCCAGCACCACCCTCTGGAATCGGCCATCAAGGTAGGAGCGGAAACCACCGCCAAGAGGTGCCTCCAACACCCAACCCAGCCAGCCTATCCAGAAGGATACCATGGTCGATGGTATCGAAAGCCGCTGAGAGGTCCAGGAGAAACAACAGGGACGCACTTCCCCTGTCTCTCTCCCTGCACAGTCATCGTACAGGGCAACCAAGGCAGATTCAGTGCCGTACCGTGTCTGAAGCCAGACTGAAATGGGTCCAGATAATCAGTTTCCTCCAAGAGTGCTTGGAGTTGTCCCGCCACCACCCGCTCTAGTACCTTGCCCAGAAATGGGATGTTGGCCACCGGTCTATAATTGGCGGCCACCTCTGGATCCAGGGATGCCTTCTTTAGGACTGGCCGGACCACCGTCTTCTTTAGGAGTGCAGGCACCTGGCCATCTCTTAAAGAGGCGTTGACCACCTTCTGGATCCAGGGTCCAATCCCATCCTTGGCTGTCTTTAGTAGCCAGGAAGGGCATGGATCTAGTAAGCAAGTGGTAGGACGTACTCATCCAAGCACCTTGTCCACATCATCAGGCCGCAACAACTGAAATTCATCCATTAAGCAAGGACAAGATGGCGTCGAAAGCAAATCTACAGCCGAATCTGATTCCAAAGCAGAGTCAAGCTCACAGCGTATCTGAATGATTTTCTCCCGAAAATGCTGGGCAAATTCGTCACAGGGCTTCCGAGGGTGGCACCAGATCTTTCCTTGGGCCAGGATGTACAAGGCCCTGAACCACTCAAAAGAACTCGCCGGACGGCATTGTGAGGAGGCAATGGAGATGGAGTAGAATTTTCTTCGCCATCCTCACCACCACAGCATAGGCGCAATAATGCACACACAAGTGTGTTCGGTCAGATACCTGTTGTGATCTCCTCCACCTGTCCTCTAGTCATCTTCCAGCCTGCTTCATCGCCCGTAAGTCGGTTGTATACCACGGAGATGAATGGGCTCGGCTAGATGGAAGAGGATGCTTGGGAGCAATCGTGTCGATAGCCCTGGCCATCTCCTCATTCCTGTCAGCCGGAAAATCCCCCAGAGCATTCAGGAATCCTTCAGGATCCATCCTGCTCCGGGGGCGGACCCACAAAATCGGGTCCACACCCTTTCAGAGGGAGAGGCAGCTCTCGAGCTCAAAACTTATGAAGAAGTGATCCGACCATGACAAGGGCGACAAGCTTAAATTCTGCACCCTCAGATCACCCTCTTCCTGTACCGTCAAGAAAAACCAGGTCCAGAGTGTGTCCACGTTCATGGGTCGGGACAACGACATGTTGAGACAGCCCCATGGCCGTCATGGAGGCCATGAAGTCCTGAGCCGCCCTGGTAAGAGCCGCCTGAGCATGGAGATTGAAGTCCCCCAGGACCACCATCCTGGGGTCTTCAACACCAGGTCTGAGACAACTTCTGTCAGCTCAGGCAGGGAGTCTGTTGGGCAGAAGGGTGCATGGTACACCAACAGAATCCCCAATCTGTCTCGGTCACCCAACACCAAGTGGAGACACTCTAGCCCCGGCCTCGAGGGAACAGGAAGCCCCACTAGGGAAATTGATGCTCGATAAACCAGAGCAACCCCCCTCCCCTCCCCTCTGGGCATGGACGGTGCTGAATTAGGTACCCAGGCGGCCATAGTTGTGAGAGGGAGACATCCCCCCTCCCCCTCCCAGGTCTCGGTGATACAGGCCAGGTCGGCCCCCTCATCCACGATCAAGTCGTGGATGAGGACAGATTTATTGTGGACCGACCTGGCATTCAACAACAGCACTGACATGCCCAGGGGGCAACTGACAAGGCTACCAGGAACCCGCCGGCTGGGAGAAAAACCAGAATGAGGGACAGGTATTACCCATCTGTCCCTCCTTCTTCTAGGTGGACATGTTAATCTCCCACCGCTGTAACGCCCTCTGCCCATCACCACCCCAATGGCGGCACTCCCCCGCTCCCCAGGCAACGACATAACAAAAGACAAAACCAACAGCCGAGATGCACCAATGAAAATTTAAAACTTTACAATAAAATCCCTGATTTACTAACTAAAACCACCGCCAAGTCTATCAGCTGTGGGCCAGGACCCCTGGCCAGCCCAGCCCCTGCATGGCTCCCTAACGGCACCCCCAAACGGCGGTGTCCTTTGGCCACCGGCCCCAGGTGTCGGCGGCGCTTTCAAGCCCGCAGGGCTCCTCCCCTTGCTTGCACCACCCGCCACCTGCAGCTCGCCTGCCCCCCCCCCCGGCACGCCTCTCACTCGTGCCGGTGCAGCCAGGGATGAGTCCCGAGGCCGGCAATGTTCCGGGCAGCGGTGGCAGGAGCAACGGCTGGAGCAGGGGTGCCGCGTGTGCCGGGCAACGTTGCAGAGGGGCCGGCCGAGATTGTAAGTCTGGCAAGGTGGTGGTCTCATTCGAATTTCATTCGTTCTGCACACCAACTTCCCCTGATTGGGAAACCATGATGAAAATGAGGTAGGGAAGCTTCCCACTGAAAGATCTTGCCACAAATTGTTGTGATCCACACAAACAAAGGCTTTAGCATAGTGAATGAATCAGAAATAGATGTTCCAACGTGTTCCAAAGGAGGAAAGCTCAGGGAAACAAGGTTCCATTTAGATGTGAGGAAGCACTTCCAGACAGTAAGGACCCCGTGAGTGTGGAATGGGCTTCACTAGAGCTGGTTGAGGCACCATTGGTGAGGGTATTCAAGGACAGGCTGGACAGGCCGAATGGACACTAAGTTGCGGATGTATCTGGTGGTGAAAGGAATGTCTGATGCTGCAATGATCTACAATCCATAGGAACCTGGAATGTAAGATCCATGAATCAAGGCAAGCTGGACGTGGTCAAACAAGATATAACAAGAATGAACATCAACATCTTAGGAATCAGTGAACTAAAATGGACAGGCATGGGTGAATTTAGTTCAGATGACCATCAGGTATACTATTGCATGCAAAACTCCCTCAGAAGAAATGTAGTAGCATTCATAGTCAATAGAAGAGTATAAAAAGCAGTATTGGGATACAATCTCCACAATGACAGAATGATCTCAGATCAAATCCAAGGCAAACCATTCAACATCACAATAGTCCAAGTCTATGCCCGAATCACTGGTGCTGAAGAGGCTGATGTTGACCAGTTCTATGAAGGCCTACAACACCTTCTAGAATTAACATCCAAAAATAATGTCCATATCATCATGGGGGATTGGAATGCAAAAGTAGGAAGCCAAAACATAACTGGATTAACAGACAACTTTGGCCTTGGAGTACAAAATGAAGCAGGGCACAGGCTGGTAGAATTTTGTCAAGAGAATACAATGGTCATAGCAAACACTCTTTTCCAACAAACCAAGAGAAAACTCTACACATGGACATCACCAGAGGGTCAACACAGAAATCAGGGTGACTATGTGCTCTGCAGCCAAAGATGGAGAAGCTCTATACAGTCAGTAAAAACTAGACCAGGAGCTGACTGTGGTTCACATCATGAGCATCTCATTGCAAAATTTAGGCTTAAATTGAAGAAAGTAGAGGAAAGCACTAGGCCACTCAGGTATGACCTAAATCATATCCCTGATGAATATACAGTAGTGGTGAGAAATAGATTTAAGGAATTAGATCTGATAGACAGATTGACTGAAGAACTATGGATGGAGGTTTGCAACATTGTACAAGAAGTAGCATCTAAAACCATCGCAAAGAAAAAGAAATGCAAGAAAGCAGCAGAATGACTGTCTGAGGAAGCTTTACAAATAGCTGAGGAAAGAAGGGAAGCAAAAGGCAAGGGAGAAAGAGAAAGATACAAACAATTGAATGCAGAATTCAAAAGAATAGCTAGAAGAGATGAGAATGCTTTCTTAAATGAACAGTGCAAAGAAATAGAAGAAAACAATAGAATAAGGAGGACAAGAGATCGCTTCAAGAAAATTGGAGATATAAAGGGAATGTTTCATGCAAAGATGGGCATGATAAAGGACCAAAATGACAGGGATCTAACAGAGGCAGAAGAGATTAAGCAGACTACACTCAATATGCCAGCACATTTGGAAAACTGAACAGTGGACACAGTTTACTTTCCGATCCCAAAGAAGGCAATGCCAAAGAATTACTGCACCATTGCGCTCATTTCACATGCTAGCAAAGTGATGCTCAAAATCCTACAAGCTAGGCTCCAGCAGTATGTGGACCGAGAACTACCTGACGTACAAGGCAGGATTTCGAAGAGGGAGAGGTACTAGAGATCAAATTGCCAAAATACGCTGGATCATGGAGAAAGCTAGGGAATTCCAGAAAAACATCTACTTCTGCATCATTGACTATGCTAAAGCCTTTGATTGTGTGGATCACAACCAATTGTGGCAACTTCTTAAAGAGATGGGAGTACCAGACCATCTTATTGTCTCTTGAGAAACCTGTTCGCTGGTCAAGAAACAACAGTGAGAACTGGACACAGAACCACTGATTGGTTCAAAATTGAGAAAGGAGTTCGGCAAGGCTGTATACTGTCTCCCTGCTTATTTAGCTTATATGCAGAGCAGATCAGGAGAAAGGTGGGCCTATATAAATCACCAGTTGGAATTAAGATTGCTGAGAGAAATGTCAACAACCTCAGATATGCAGATGATACAACTCTCATGGCAGAAAGTGAAACGGAACTAAAGAACATCTTGACGAGGGTGAAGTAGGAGAGCACAAAAATTGGCTTGAAACTCAACCTTAAGAAAACTAAGATCATGGCATCTGGCATGCCTGGGCACCATTTTTGTGGTGGTGTCGGGCTGGGAAAGTTATAGCATTGGGTGATTAACACATCATCACAGAAGAATAAGGGACAGATGGTTGGTATCTTCCCCTCTTCTGGTTATTCCTGCAACCAGCAGGTTCCCGGTAACTTCATCAACTGCCCCTCAGGCTGACTGTGTGGCTGCTAAATGCCAGGCCAGTCCATAATATAACATCCTTCATCCATGGCCTAATCGTGGATGAGGGGGCCAACCTGGTTTGCATTACAGAGACCTGGGCGGGAGAGGGTGGGGATACAGCCCTCTCTCACCTGTATCTGCCTGGGTATCTAATCCAGCACTAGCCATGCCGGGAGAGGGAGGGGAGAGGGGGTCACTCTGGTTCATCGAGCTGCAATTTCCCTTGCAGGCCTTCCTGTCTTCCCTAGACCAGGACTAGAGTGCTATACCTGTTGGAGAGTGATTGAGACAGATTGGGGATTCTGCTGGTGTACCATGCACCCTTCTGCCCATCAGACTCCCTGCCTGAGCTGACGGAGATAATCTCGGACCTGCTGTTGATGACCCCCAGAAGGTTGGTCCTGGGGGACTTCAATCTCAATACAAGACTGTTCTGACTGGGCGGCTCAGGACTTCATGGCCTCCATGATGGTCATGAGGCTGTCTCAACATGTTATTGGTGATGCAAACTTCTTCTGCCTCCAGGACTCTTGGGCCCTGCTAATTTTCGTTCCTAGAATCAGGGGATTTCCTGATGATTCCCCATGGGGTTACACCCGGCAAGTCAATAACAGAAAATTCCCTGAGAATCATGGCAGAATACAAATGTTGCCTGAGCTATCTAGTGTGTGGCTGCAGCTGCTTCTGATGTCTGGCCACCTGCAGGTCTCCTCCAGAGATCTGCTCCTCCTGGTGAGACTGCAAGGACCACTCTCACCCTGCATGTTGCTGCCAGAGCAGGGACGGCCTCCCTCCTCCAGTGATGATGGTCCTGCTCTCGCTGGTCCTTTGGCTTGTGCCTCAGGCCATGCAGGGATTGCGAAGGGTCCTGTTTCCTTTCTCCAGGATTAGTCATTGATGAGAGTACTACCGATAGGGAGACCTGATTGTTGGTGGGAATTTACTGCTCGGCAAATATTCATATTTAGATCAAGAACAGTTGAATACGTCACCATGAATAAGGAGCCATGTTAATGAAATGTACATTTCCCTCCAAGTGAACTGGGATGCATGTGTGCATGTTTGCTTTCTCTCCAGGGGCTCATTCAGGGAGGTTTTTAGGGATGCTGCTCAAAGGAAATTTTGAGTATGAGATTGCAAAAGCCTCCCAGGAGGGCTCTGGACAGAAAGGCAGATCCAGGCCTGGGGCTTCCTCACTGGTCCTGTCCAAGGTGTGCTGAGCCTCTGCAGAGTCAAAGGGAAACAGCAGTTTCTTCTCATGCTGACAGTTCCTGTAGGAGGAAAGGCTGTCCTGCCATCCCTGCCCCAGGCAGACAGGGAAGGGAAGGTGGGCTCTGCTCTTCACCCTTCACCCTTTCAGATCTGCTGGCAGATCATCAGGCAGCATTATGTATATTTCATGGGGTAACACTTTGCAATGCTAAAAAATACTCTGAAATAGAGGAAGCGTTCAAGAATGATAGAGTCTCTTCCTTTCCAGGAAGAAGCCCCCAAAGGGGGAGCCAAGGAAAGCTTTCTCCCTTTTCCCCCTTCCTGCTCTTCTCATTCAGAAGCACAGGTCCTTTTCCCACCCAGGCAGAAAATGCCCCCTCCCATGCACACACATTTAAAATTAAATGTTCTGCACAATATTGGTCTTCTAGTATACAATATTTTCTGATATACAAGATGGAGCAATTCCTCCCATCTTACCTTTTATTAAGGTAACTACTTAGAAATGGAACTTATAAAATTAAGGGAGCAGCCAGAAAGCTTCCATCTTGGCAGTCAGAACTTCCCTTCACCCGTTCTGCCTCCCTGCTTTAGTGCCAGTGGGTTGCCTTCCTGGGTGCTGGAGCATGTGAGCTGGTTCTGCCTTCCTCTGCAAAAGCAATTGGGGTGCTGGTTCCCATCTCCTTGCCATCAGG